>JAREYC010000008.1:64695000-65295000 GCA_030015325.1 Cryptoblepharus egeriae | reverse complement strand
TATTTTCCACCTGTCTACTCACCATGACAGCAGTAAGAGCAGCCTCCAGCATCTCGCCTGGTGCACCTACAGGGATCGGCCAATGAGTCATGCCTGGATAGGGAGGAAGAAAGTTGCAGCACGAGGCACTCCTGGTGCTTTTCCAGGTAAAGATGTGTTTTTACATGTCTAGCAAGGTGCACAGGAGCCTCTGTTAGTCCAGTCACTCATTCAGGTAGGTAAGACAGGGAGGCCTCCTCATCCATTTAGGGCATGACGAAGCCTCTGGTGGCCCTGGATGTGCCCCTGGACTGGTGCAGGTGCAGCGTCCATGAGCACCACCAGCTTCCTGCCACCTTCCCACCCCATTGCTGCGCTGTTCAGGTGAGGCAGGGAAGGGAGGCTGGTACTGAGGAGAGTCATTGCTGACCATAGAAGGGTCAGACTACTTCTTTTCTCACTGGTGTAGAGGCCCAGGGTCAACTGGTTCTGGTCTCCCTGCTGGTGGCTTACCTTCTGGCTGCCTTATGGTATGCCTTATGGCACATTTCCAACAGCCATTGCTGAGAAAGCACTCAGGCAACCATCACTGACCCAGTGAGGGGTTGTGCTGATCAAGTCTCTGTTTCAATAGTCTTGATGTGAGTGAGACTTAAGATGCAATCCTAACCAATTCGACCCAGTTCAACCTACCTGTCTCCCTATTCCCATGGTGGTGTGGGGAGCTAGCACATGTCTGTGCACTGGCCGAACCCAGAAGAAATGGTTTAAAAGTCCCTTATAGCACTTTTGTGACACCCCCACGCCAGGACAGGTCTTGTGCCAGGATTTAAGCAACTTAAATGGGTATTAGGACTGCAACCTCACAGGCTCAAGGAAGAGGCTATCCCTGCAATCCAGAGTAATTACAGGAAGTTGTAAGAGGCATTTACTCTGGATTGCTCTATTCATTTCCCATAGGTGGCACCGTAACAATGTCGATGTAAAAGGACCCATAGTTACTCTGCATTGTAGCCTTACCCCAAATCCAGAGTAACTACAAGAGCACATAAGAAACTTTACATGCACCCATAGTTACTGCAAACTTATGGGAAATTCATATTAGAATCCAGAGTAAGTTGTTCTTACACAGGTGCAAGGACTCCCCGTAGTTACTCTGGATTTTGCCCTAAATCTCAGTGAACTGCCCCATTTTCTCTATTCTCCTACTGACTCAAAACATCTTGTATATGGACAAAATATACATGAATGCGGAGCACATAATGTACTCTTAAGAAACTTTGGATGCTCTTAATAGTCTCCAAACACCATGCGTAAATGAGATCAAGTTGAAAATATTATGCGACTGCCACATAGGGACTACTCAGTATTTTGTGTGTGTGTCTGTGTGTTTGTGTGTGTGGTGTAAACATTATCGGATTATAGACAGCTCTTCGTGCTCGGAATAACGTGTTGTAAAAATGATAAGATGTTTGCTTCCTGGGAATCACATTCACTGCTAATTGGAAGAGGAACACAAACACAGATAGGCATACATGCCATTAAAATCCCTTTCCTAACACCTGTTCATTTTGTAGGAGGTGGTGATGTTGATGCAGACACATTAGACAACATAAAAAAAATTATTGATAATTTGCCACCTGCTTTCGGAGAATCAATATTGTATTCTGAAAACTAGGGGGAGAGAGAAAAGAAAGATCACACTTTAGGGTCCTTAATGAACTGTAGAATGGTGTCATACTGTGAGCATTTGAACGGAGCTGGTGAAACTATTAACAACTAGCATAATCAACCCTGAAATTAATGCCGAATCCTAGCATTTGGGGAAAGTCATGTGCAAATGGCTTTCCCATCTGTTACAATTGTGTGTGCGTGTGTAGGGCGTAGCAGTTACTCTTTTGTATATTTAAGGTGGGGAAGAAGTATAATGTAGTTTACCCACAGATTATAGACACCGGGTATATAGGTTCAGTGCAACAGTTCTGCATGTTTCATGGGTATTTCCTTCAGCCATGCAAAATATGCCGAATTTACTCAAGTCTAATGCAGACCCTGATTTTAAAAGGTTTGAGATAAAGAAATGTTTACTGGCAATTGTAATGTGTAAAGACACTCCTCCAGCAGCCACAGCGCTCACAGACAAGCATGCATGACTGAAACTCCAGGTATGTGACTAGTCTGGGAGCTCTCTGAGCACGGCATGCATACCCAGAGCTCCGGGAATGCGCCCTGGGCACCATGAGTGCACTGGCCACAGCATGCATCCCCAGAACTCCAGGTATGTCCAGTGGGCTAGGAGCAATTTGAGCCCACTGCGCATGCCTGGACTTCTGGGCATGCACGCTGGGCATCAGAGTGCTCAGTCTGCTTGGCTCAATGGAGGGTGCTCCTTGTTGGAGCAGAGCAGAATAAGGGTGCAATCCAGAGTGACTACGGGGAGTCTTTGCTCTGGGATTTACTCCCAGGAAAGTGTGGTTAGGATTGCAGCCAAAGAACACAGTCCTAACACAGCCTAAGGCTGCAATCCTAAAATCATGTTCCTGGGATTAAGACCCATTGAATACAATGGGACTTACTTTTGAGTAGTTGTGGTTAGGATTGTGCACGTAGACCCTTCTTAGTATGCTGGTGCCCAGCGCGCATGCGCATCCAGGGGAATGATGTGCATTCCAGGGGTCACACGCATCCCAGGGATCACACGCTCACCTCCACACCAGGTGATGCACAGGCCTGTGACACCCTTGGTCCTAGGAACTCTATGCCACATGATTTAACTGCATATATACTGGAACAATTCCAACCAAAAACAGAAGAAAAGGGCATTGTTCTTAATAGTACCATCCAGATTATTTGCTGATTCAACATAGGACAAATTTTGTTTCAGTATCTGAAATATTAGTTTTAAAAAACCACTTGTGAATCATCCCACCTTATTATAAAGAGGACTGAAATTAATCATTATTTTCAGGGGTATCCATAAATTAAGTTTGCATTTTAGGAACACTTTCTATATTGACACTGAGCGGTGCTCTTCTCCAAAGCTTGCAGATTAAATCAATTATCTAATTGCCACAGTCAGTTAAAAGTGAAATTAAATGGATTCTGAACATTAATAACCGACTGTAATAAGACAAACTATCTCTTAATGATGCACAGAGCCCTGATGAAAATAAATTTCCTGTTTTCTTAGCGGTGATCACATAGGGGAATTTTTTATCTAATGCATTTAAAATGAAAATTGATTGAATGGCTGATAATTAATAAAAAAATTTGATTAAAAATGAGTTCATTTAGCGAACAATTGAAGCGTAAAGTTTAAAGTAAAAAATAGATGAGAAAATAATAGATGGTTATCACTGAATATTTACACAGGTTATGAATGCTGCCACCTTCGGACCTGAAATTAATATTTCAGTGTCCGTAGAGTCTAAAATAAAAACATTACAGTTAAATCTAGAGTGTTTTTTGTGTTTAAATAGCTAATACTTTGAACTTACTACTATTAATTGGGTATTATAAGCAAAAATACAGGAAGATTATTTTTAAATGTATATACATATAGTAAAGAAGTGGAATTTGGGTGATTCCCTGAAGGATACATTTTGAAAAGCAGAGCACTGTAGACCACTCCATCCTCAAATGGCTGAAAGGAGTAGACTTTCCCTACAAACCAGAGTAACTACAGGAAGATGTAAGAAGTACTTACTCTGGATTGCTCTATGCATTTCCCATAGGTTTCCAGTAGGTGGCAGCATAACTATGGGCACAATCCAGAGCAAGTTCAGCCTGCTGTGCCGTAACTGCTGTCTCCTAACTATTCTGAATCCAGAGCAGAAAGTTATGCTGCATCCAGAGATTTAGGAAGCCTGGGCTGCTCTAACTGCTCCATAGCATGTTAAGTAATTGACACATGGGGAGGATTTGCTCCTGAGGAGACACCCCTCAGATCACACTGAACAAGGAACAGCTGTGCTGCCTACAGCAGTGACATGACTCTGCGCATCACCCGGTGCAGAAGTCTGTGCATCACCCCTGGGATGCACACATCCCCTTACCTGCACTGCGCAGTCACCAAAGTTGGCATCTGCGCAGAAGTTTCTGAAGCCAATTGAAGGTATTAATCACATTTCTTATGGGGTGACTGATGTATCTCCTCTTTATAAAACCATATTGATCTTCTCCTATTAACCTCGGAGATTAATCTCGGAAGTATCTTTTCTAGTCTATTTGCTAACACTTTTGCAAAAATTTTATAATCCTGATTAGCCAAATTTATCGGATGGTACGAATTAGGCTCCATTGAGTCTCTGGAGGGTTTCAAAATTGTTAATATTTCAGATTTTCTCCAAGAATTTGGAGCTGTCCCTCCCTTTAATATTTTAATAAAAAGATCTTGCATTTTCAGAACTATTTCTTCTCCCATCATTTTATAAAATTTGGTTGCTTCGCCTCCTGAGTGAGGCCGAATGGCTGTGCAGAGGCGCGGACTTCCTTCGCTCTAAGGAAGTCTCCTCTGAAGCTGTTCGGCATGCTCAGTGCCTTTCTGCGCAGTGCACCTCAGCTCCGCGGACAAGTGGCAGCTTCTGGCTTGGAGCAGGCCTGAATGGGTGCGCTGATGCCCGGGGCCTGCCAAAGGACTGTCAAACCCCTTCAGCGCATCACCCCATGCGGAGCGCATCACCCAATACAGCCCACACCAGCCGCACCAGTCTGGTGACGCCACTGGGTGCCTGCCTTATAAGGAGTCCCTGGTGAGATGCCAGTACATTCTACAGTGAATACAAGGGGCTTCTTGGAGTGGCCTGCTGTATCCTGAGGTTTGTGGGCAGCCGTAGTTTGTTCCATATCCTGAGGTTGAGAGGCAGGGGTTGCAGCTAGGCTGGCCAAGAACTCAGATTTTTGGTCAGCACTGCCATTCTTACTCAGGCCTTATCATGGACCCCTATGGGTCTACTCATTACTATACCTGCTCCTGAGGTGGTATAACTCTAAGGGCTGGAAGAGGGCATTTCTGCCTTGGAAACAGGCTCTGGATTCAGAGTAACTGCTCTGCCCTAGGCAATGCTCAACATGCCCTCAACTTGCCTCTCCTGAGCTGCTTAGGCTGCCCCAGTTAGGGCAGAGCAGGTCCACCTCTCTTAGGGCACCCTATCTTGCCTTCTCTTAGGGCACCCTATCTTGCCTTGCTCTGCCCTAAGCCTCCTTCAGAGTAACTGGGCTGGAGCATCTTGCAGTTGCTCCAACCTAGTGTTAGATAGGGCAACCCAAGGGCTCTTATGTGGACAGATTAGTTGCTCTGGATTGTGCTGTATGTCAGTATAAAAGGTCCTGTAGTTACTCTGGATTGTAGCCATTGACACCTGATTTGACAGAGGTCCATGTATTGTATGCTATATACTAAATAAATAATTTGAAAAGCAGTAAAATAAAGTGGTTATCTACTGAGATTACCTTTCCTCAGTGCCTTAATGCTTTGGAGTACAATCCTAACCATGTCTACTCAAAAATAGGCACCATTGTGTTCAGTGGGTCTTACTCCCAGGAATGTGTCTTTAGGATTGCAGGAAAAGTCTTATACTTTATTAAATTAAAGTATTAGTAAAAGTATTATACTATACTATGGTATTATACTATACCATATAGTATAATATTATTGTATTGAGTTACCATACTGGTGTGAATGGTAACAATTCATAACACTTCTGTACAACCCATTCCGTATTTTTCCATTTTTCTGGATTCCAATATGAATTTCCCATAGGTTTTCACTAGGTGGTGCAGTAATTACGGGTGCACGTAAAGTCTCTTACGTGCTCCCGTAGTTACTCTGGATTTGGGGGTTAAGGACTTGTGTCTATGGCTTCCTGGGATCCCAATAAGAAACCAAATCAAATTGTGGAGGTGCATTTATTTCTCACTGCCATTGGATTTATTTTTTTCAGAAAGCAAAGATTGTGCTTTATCTCAAACACTTCCAAATATAATCACAACCAGTCAGCACCGTATCTCCAAGCATTTCATTTCCAGCGTGTTCGACGCCACAGGAAGCCGTATCAGCAGGACACCTCTCTGTTTATTGAAAACCTGGAATTTAAGGGTTATTCTATTTCATAGGTGA
This sequence comes from Cryptoblepharus egeriae, assembly GCA_030015325.1. Lineage (NCBI taxonomy): Eukaryota > Metazoa > Chordata > Lepidosauria > Squamata > Scincidae > Cryptoblepharus > Cryptoblepharus egeriae. The sequence goes on along the minus strand of JAREYC010000008.1, from coordinate 65,288,903 downwards.
TGACAACAGCATACAGTTTTTTGTAACACCTAAAAGACTAACTAATGCAAAATAGCACAAGACATTGGCAGAGTTGCATGTGTCTATGCACATGTCCATGTGTGTGTGCATGTGTGTATGCATGTATATACACAGGTGCGGAGAAGGTTTAAATACTGAAGGTATCCTCACCTCTGAGTCTTAGGAGACTGCATTCATTTAAGTCACTGAAAGCAACATTAACCCTACAATCCAGAGTAACAACGGGAGCACATAAGAGACATTATGGGCACAATCCAGAGTAACTATGCACATTACGTGCACCCGTAGTTACTGCACCACGTAGTGAAAACCTATGGGAAATTCATATTGGAATTCAGAGTAGCTTGTTCTTACTCCGGAGCAAGGAGTAACTACATGCTCCCATAGTTACTCTGGATTTGGGGGTTAGTGTCCTTAACCCCTTATTACAATAAAATAGGGGGTAGCTGAAGCTGAAAGTGGCTTGCCTACAACCGGACCAGAGAATTCATGTCAGATCTGAATGGGGCAATTTTCCTCAATACATTTGCTCAGTAACTGTATACACCACTTTAAATCCTAACACAATTCAGTGAGGAACACTCTAATTGAGTTGGGTGGGATTCCTACCACATACCCAGGCCCTAATTGACTGGCAGTAGAATTTCCTTTGGGGTATTTCCAACAGGGGGAAAAATATCCTCTGATGGTTTCATACCCCCAGGTGTGATCAAAAGCTGCTCCGATGTTTATTTCCATAGGATTTCACTCTGGAAGCAGATTTTATCTATTAATTAACACATTTTCCCCTCTTACCATGAACAGAATGATTAGTAAGCAGCCGTTTTCCACTAGGAAATCTGGCCAGTATAACGAGTATTGGGACCAATTTTAATTCTTCTTTGAAATAGTTCCGCATTGTCCTTTGTAATGGTTTTCCAACAGGCAGTGATACTGACAAGAGAGTCAAAGACTGAGTGTCGTTTGAAACTTCTGTCATTGGAAATAGAAGCGGAGAGAACTTCTGTCAAATCAGGCCATATAGGAAATGGTATTAGTGTTCACTGTCGCTTGTTAATAACGATGTCCCCGTTGTCCGTATGGAAGCTCGTCTGTCTACTGTTTTGAGTCCGCTTCCTCCCAGAGCATTTCATCAGCTAGTGTTGGAAAGTTCAGAAGAAGAGAATGAATGTAATAGATTGCGTGTGAGAGAAATGTGGGGCTTTCACAGAGCCGAGTAGTCCATCCCACTAGGAACAGCTGTCAGAAAATGGCTCTCTCAAATGCCACGTTTAGGACTCGACTGACATCAAGAGCCAACTACATTCTCTTCTTCTGCCTTCTCTTTTATTTTCATTTTTGAATATTCGAGCGGCAATGGAATGAAATATTCCAATGGCTGGCCAGGCTACAGATTTCAGAAGGTAAGGCATCACCACTCGTCCAAAATTTTTAAACGATATTTTTTAATAATATCAATATCATCAAGACACAGACACACAGACAGACAGACAGACAGATAGATATAGATATAGATATAGATAGCTAGATAGATATAGATAGCTAGATAGATATACCCTAAAATCCATAGTAACTACGGGAGCACGTAAGAGACATTACGTGCATCCGTAGTTACTTCACCATGTTGTGAAAACCTATGGGAAATTCATATTGCAATGCAGAGTAAATTGTTCTTACACTGGAGCAAGGACTCCCTGTAGTTATTCTGGATTGCACCCTTAGATAGATAGATATGGATAGATATAGATATAGATAGATATAATTTATTTTCTTACCCTCCATGGGTGATGTGTTATCCTCAATCTCAGGTCCTCTACCAGAGGCCTGGGAGTTTGACGGTTCTGTGTAGTATCTATCTATCTATCTATCTATCTATCTATCTATCTATCTATCTATCTATCTATCTATCTATCTATCTATCTATCTATCTCTCTCTCTCTCTCTCTCTCTCTCTCTCTCTCGGTCGGTCGGTCGGTCGGTCAGTAGATATTTGTGTGTGTTTCAGTCTTTTTCCTCTTCTGCAATCCCAAGTGCTGCCACTTTAAGCATCGCATTTTTGTGTGACTTAAGGCAACGACTTGTTTTGTGACTTAACTCAGTGAGATCAAAATGGTGAAGAATAATTTAGAAATGCATTGTGAAATATAAAGACACAATAAAATTGTTATATACATTTGCCATCCATGTGTGAATCCTCCAAGAGAAGTATAGAAACGTTAATGAAAACACTGGAACATAATTGCCGGAATTGTGTTTTGTGCTATTTTCAGAAAGCAAGACTACAACTTACTTAGTTAAAGGCTGCTCTACTGATGCAGGGCTGAGCCTTGAAGGAGATGGGAGTAGATAGCTCAGTGCTATTGAGACTGTGGCTTATAGTACTTGTAGAACAGCAATTATATTTTTCACGTCTCTGCTAACATGGGTAGGTATTTCAGCAACCAACAACACTTCAGTTGAGAATTTTTGCTCAGGTATGCTAACACTTCATCTACAGATGTCACATACCTGGGGAAAATATGTGTTGAGAGGCTGACTCATATTTGAAAAGTGGAATCTCAAGGAAAGAAGGAGAAGTTAAAGAAATTCTAAGCTTTGCTTCTAATGCAAGAGTTTCTGTATTAGAGGGATAACAGCACATCTAGAACTACCTAGACATGGTTCATTGTTCCAATGATCAGTCGTGTTTGGTTTGCCAACCCTCCAGGACTGGCTAGGAGTCTCCAAGAAGTGGTTGAGAAGTGGCATTATAACATCATTGCATTATCATGCACACCACAGACTTGATTCTGGGTTGACCATTCGGATCCTTGAGGCTGGAATATCCCATCCACTGCCAAAAGGCTTGGGCATGCCTGTCATCATCCAAGGATAATCACCTGGGCAGACAACCACCACTCAGTTTCATGCTTGCAATGCTATAGCTCTTCTTCACAAATTATTAGCGGGAGGAATTATTACCTTCCGTTTATAAGTGTTACCCCCTCACATGATTCAGTTTAGGGAGTCTCGGGTCACAATATTCTGTACATTAGGGATCCAATGCAGATATTAACAGAAACCACAACCTACATTGATACTTCCTGGGATACCCAGTGATGTCCAGAAGATGGGAAATGTAGATTCTGGGACTTCTGTCAAAAATAAGGTCAATTAATCAAATGATATTCATATACCACTTTTCAACAACTTTCTTGTTTGCAATCAGATATTTTAATTTTTAATTTACAGGCATGGTGACTATATAGGTCTTAAAACTCTTCGATGATGAGCTAAACCTGCCTCAATTCCCTTTTCTATGCAATGGTTTAAGGTACGGGCATTTTGTCCTCCATTCTATAGGGTCACCCTGATTTACAGGAATATAGAACTTTTATATATTGAGATATATAGAACTATATGGGAATATAAAAAAAGCAGGCCACCGTCAGTCTTGAAAGACCATGATATTGTGCTCAGTGCTGCATATGCTGCATGCGAAGCATGAAAGCCTGGGTTGGATTGTTATGGAGGATAGGCTGTTCCCCAAGCAGCAAATCCCCCCTCTAAACGCCACTGAATTAGTCCAATGGAAAGGCAGAGCCAATACGATTGGATCCAGCTGCGTCGCAGAGCTGGGCTAAGGACAGGAGCTCACCCTGTCTTGTGGGGCCAACCCGGGTCTCAAACCCTGGCCTGCTGGTTAACAGGCACAGTGTCTTAGCCACTTGCGCCACCCATAGGAATATAAAATATATTTATAGGAATATAGAACTATTATATATTGAGATACAAAATATTCACTTTGAGAAGGATAAAATCCTTTGAATAATTTCATTTGGAAATCCATGTTGTTTCTGAATTCTATTTTTTGCTCACTGATACCACTTAACCTTGATCGATGTGAATAAAGACTGTGTAGCGAGATATATTTATGTGTCAATTACATCTTTTTCTCCCTTTCTTCTTAAGGGTAGTCAGACACTCAATCAGCTCTTCACTAGAAGTAACCAAGAAAGAAAGAAAATAGTGCTTAATTAAGAATACATAAAAGAAATTGTAATTAGTGTGCATAAGGTGAAAAATGCAAATCTTCCTTGTGTCTTTGTAGATGAAGGTGTTGAAGAATCCGTGCTTAATCCCTGGAGATTTCATTAATGAGCCGACAGGAGTATAACAATTCAGCAGATATTTAATAGATACCTAAAATATGTTTATACATCTGTTGCTTTCTCTTTTGTAACTCATAATTAAAGCGGCTCCGGCAACTCTCCTGGGTAGGCCTGTTGGGGAAGAAGAAGGAATTGATAGATGGAAGAATATTGGTTTTGAAAGGGATGTTGCACATGAATTTGAGTTTGCTGTACAGTTTTCTTTCTGACCATCCAGAGTGATTGTTTTCTACTGAAAGACCCTTTACTTTGTATCTGTGCAACTATCTCTCAATAGGTTCCATCCTAAGAAAATTAGGCCGGCCTAACTCACCTGGCCTATCTTTCCACGATGGTGTGGGGAGGTTGGCGTATTCATGTGCATTAGGAGTGTGGAGCACTAGGAGTGTGGGTAGAAGCAGTGGTGGGCTTCATGGGGTTCTCACAGGTTCTATAGACCCCTGTGCTAATGAGCACCTGGTTCTGAGAGCTGGTTACTAATGGGACATAGAACCTGTTGTTAATTTAGGTTACTAGGACATAGAACCTGTTAATTTATTTGCATCCCACCACTGGGTAGAAGCATCTTACTGCACTTTTGTGATACCCACAGGTCAACATAGGACTTATGCCAGGGCATAGGCCAGCCTAACCCCCAAATCCAGAATAACTATGGGAGAATGTAAGAAACTTTACTTGCACCCGTAGTTACTGCACCACCTAGTGAAAACCTATGGGAAATTCATACTGGAATCCAGAGTAAATTGTTCTTACATCGGAGCAAGGACTCCCCATAGTTACTCTGGATTTTGCCCTAAGTGAAGGTTAGGATTGCAGCCTATATTACTTACTGTATATACTTGAGTATAAGCCGAGTTTTGGGGGCCCCCAAAATGGGCCCAAAAAGCCCCTTCGGCTTATACTCAGATGAACTGAAAAGTGGTGGGCTCAAACCCCATCATGTCATATACCGTTGAATTTGTATTGAAGAGCAGAATCCAATGCAAAAATCAGTTTTGAGATATCTCCTTCCTATCAAACGTTATGGCCCAAAAACCCAAAAATATAAAAATAAAAAATATATTTTTGGCAATTTTTTTAAGCAGGTAGGAATTTTGGCCTGGGGGTTCAGGAATTTTGAATTTGGCATCTGGTCACCCTGTCCTATGCATGTCTACTCTGAAGTAAGCCCCACTAAGTTCAGTGAGGCTTACTCCCAGGAAAGTGTGCTTAGGATTGCAGCCTATGCATTCCAAGAAGGCTACAAGGAAAAGGACCAGTACCTGTAGCTGCTGCATTTCCCACCCTCGGCTTATACTCGAGTCAATAAGTTTTCCCAGTTTTTGTGTTAAAATTAGGTGCCTCGGCTTATACTTGGATCGGCTTATCCTAGCTATTATTTTTCGTTTTCTTTGTAAACCGCTTTGTGAACTTTTTCGTTGAAAAGCGGTATATAAGTACTGTAGATAGATAGATATATACGGTATTTATAATGACAACCCTACAGCTGGTTCATGTATCAAAATCTCCATTTCTCTAGTCAACAAGATTGAAAATTCACATGGTGCCATTCTCCCAGGTGCCCATATTTTTGGGGTTCTCATGGTAGTTTTGGGCACTGCCATCTTTTATCAGGGGAGATTTTGCAAGATACAGGATGGAAGAACCTGGCTAAGGAAGCTGTGGGTACGTCATGACTCGGGTAACTTTGCAGTACTTCAGAGGCTGTGGGTTGGGACCCTCTTCGGCTGTGCTTAACTGATCCATGTTTAATATCAACAAAGCCAGGTTTTTGCCATATTGAGTAAATGTATATGTGGTGGCAATCCTAAACTCCCAGTTAAGCCAGTATAAGACTTCAATCCAGAGTAATTATGGGACATTTTACACCAACCTAGTTATGGTGCCACCTGTGGGAAACCTATGGGAAAATGCATAGAGCAATCCAGAGTAAGTGCCTCTTACATCTTCCTGTAGTTACTCTGGATTGTAGGGTTAGTCCCAGCACAAGTTGTGTGCTAGCCTGGGGTGTGCAAAACTGCTGTAATGCACATCTGTGCCACTCCTGGGAGGGTTAGGCCAGTGTACAGACATGCGCCGGCCTTCCAACTCCATCACAGAAACAAGAAGGGGGGTAAGGTATGGTGGCCCAAATGGATTAGGATTGAGCCTTATGTGTGTGTTTACATGCTTCTCTTTGTGTGTATGTATGTGCGTGTGTGAGTCTGTGTGTATCATGCCCTCATAATGCCCAAATAGCTGGAGAGATTGTCCTCAAATGTTCTAAAAAATTTCATGTTGGGAGGGTGACCAAGCATGAAAAAGTTTCATAGAGAGAGGGGGGGAAAAGCACAACATTTTCATTATGCCCCACGAAACCAGAGAGCTGCAATACAATGTGCCCATCCTTCTGTGAGGTTAAATTTAGCTTTGGGAGTAGTGAAGGCTGCCACATTACAAAGACATGTAAATTCCTCTGCAGGAAATTCTACTTTCCTCATTTAACCTCTGCTTTCAGCAAGGACGGTTTCCCCTACATTATTTTTCTACACTGCTCCTGTGGGTGGTGCATGTGGCTAAGACACTGTGCCTGTTAACCAGCAGGCCAGGGTTCGAGACCCGGGACGGCCCCACAAGACGGGGTGAGCTCCTGTCCTTAGCCCAGCTCTGTGACACCAGCTGGATCCGATCGTATTGGCTCTGCCTTTCCATTGGACTAATTCAGTGGCGTGGAGAGGGGGGATTTGCTGCTTGGGTAGCAGCCTATCCTCCATAACAATCCAACCCAGGCTTTCGTGCTTCGCATGCAGCGTATGCAGCGCCGAGCACAATACCATAGTCTTCCAAGACTGACGGAGGCCTGCTTTTCTTGAACTGTGATTTCCATTTTGATTATAAAAGCAATGGTGGGACGCATGTAGGCACTTGGCTAGTGTTTTATTTATGCTTATCTTCAGACTAAAAAAACCTTTTATTTGCAATCCAATGGAAACTAAGATTTAAAAGCAGAGCCATTCCACAATATTCCTGGTCAGGCTGGCATTTAGTTTGGCAAATTACGGTTACGCAAAGAGAGCAGAGGAAACCAGATCTGTCTGGAAAAGCAAAATATGAGAAGGGGGAGATCAGTGAACGCTTTTTCTGAATTTGACATCATGGTTTAGAAGCAGTCCAATCCTTTACGTTAAGGAAGGACCAATCCTATACTCATGCGGAAGGACCAATCCTAAAGTCCCTTACTTACAAACAAGGTCCATTGCAGAAGCTTGTCCATAAATCAATTTGTTCACAAGTCCAATACATTGATGTTAATGCATGTTTGGCCCATAGTAAAAATGAAAAAAGTAATGTAGATAGGCCTATATCCTAAAGTGAAATTAAGTCTCTTGCTCCGGAGCAGTTAAGATGATTTTCCATAAGATAACATAGAGGGTGATGTAACTGCGTGGACCCGTAACTGCTATGGATTTTGCCCTAAGGCTGCAATCCAATCACACTTTCCAGGGAACATACGTTCAATACAATAGAACTTATGTCTGAGTAGATATGCTTAGGATTGCACTGTAAATATCTTTACTGCTGTAAACCACTTTTTACTGTTTTATTGTTTTGGCTTTTATGTTCTTGCATTTTTTCTTGGGTGTCTTAAAATATTTAGGGCACAATCCAGAATAACAATGGGGAGTCCTTGCTCTGACATAAGAACAATTTACTCTGGATTGTAATATGAATTTTCCATAGGTTTTCACTAGGTGGTGCTGTAACTACGTTGACGTAAATATCTTTTACGTGCTCCTGTAGTTACTCTGGATTCTCGGGTTCTAGTATGTTCTGCATTTTTGGGGGAGAGGAGCAGACTCTTTTTTATATTGTAACATACAGGCTGCAATCCTAACCACTTTTTCCTGGGAGAAAGTACTATTCAACACAATGGGACTTACATCTGGGAAGACATGCTTAAGATTGCACTACTACCCTGATCTGGTGTGACCAAGAGCTGCTCAATTCCTCTTGGAACGGCTTCATTTGGAGCCACTTGGATATAAAGGCAGATGGAAGGTTTTTATGGGATCATGACCATTAAGGATCATGACCCTTCCATGGGATCATGAGATCCCTTCTATGGGATCATGATCTTTTTCAACCTTTTGCCATTCATGGCACCCTGATAAGGTGCTAAAATGGTCAGGGAACACCCTCAGTTTTTGGACCACTGTACACCATGCTACTAATGGGGGATCACATCCCCCATTGGCCCTTCCACCAAATTCATTCACAAAATACTAGTGTATTATGGCACACTGGTCGAAAATAACTGAATTAGTGGGTCACAACCCACAGTTTAGAAAAAGATAGCAACACTTCCGATAATCCTTCAATATGGCATCTAAATGCGCAGTGTTGATTTTGTGTACACAAGTTTCTGTTTCAGGACCTGATTCTGATCTTGTTCTAGAGTTTCATTTAATAAAAATAAGCTTGGTAGGTGCTCATCTAGTCCAATATCTTAAATTTTCATAGTGGCTATACTGGGAAGCCCACCAAAACGAGATATAGCGTTCAATCCTAACCACGTCTACTCAAAAGTAAGCCACATTGTGTTCAGTAGGCCTTACTCCCAGGAAAGTGTCTTTAGGATTGCAGCAAAAGGCAAATTCCTATTCTGTTGATGCTCCACTGTAACTGTTCCTGCATTTATGGACATGCAAATATTGTTGCTTTAATATTATTGCATAGAGGTGGCCCACTCCAAATTCATTATTAATGCTGGAATCCTAAAGACACTTTCCTGGGAGTAAAACCCATTGAACACAGTAGGGCTTACTTTTGAGTAGACATGATTAGGATCGTGCTGTAAGTTACCAGATCTGATTTCAGTTTTCTCATGTAAATCATCCCCCAAGGGAATGTTTTTTCCGCTTCCTCTTTTGAGTCGATGAGGCTTCGTCATGTAGCTTGGAAAGGAAGTAAACCAAATATTAATGTGCACCGCCATGCCTGGTGGCCATGTGAGGTGGAGATATATTTTCTCCTTCTAATGAAAAGTAGTCAGCGGGGAAAGCAAAACAGCACTCGGAGCTTTCATCCGATTCCCACCGGAACCACTTGTTCTCCCTCCACATGTTCAAAACAGCTGCCTCATTTGGAGCCCGGCTTTCAAGCATCTCACATCATGCGCAGCAACAAGGTGAAGGGAGACAAGGAAAAAAAATGAAGCAACTTTTGTTATGCCGTGTGATTTTTTAATGCATAATTTATTGATTTTTTGACACATCTTGTCTTCCTGGGCAATTCGAACATGCAACATGTTCTGTGTTGCTTTTGTTTGTTTACAAAGAAATATTTGGGCCCTGAATTCGATATCACTTACTATACATTTGTATCCACACTTCCTCCTTTGTATACTGTAAGCCTGGTTTATTTAATTGAAACAGCACGCAGTGGTAACCATATGTCCTCTTTTTTCCTCCTTTTTAGCCGGTGTCCTGAAAAAAACCTTCATTGTCTTCTTTTTCCTTGGTAATAAACCATATGTAATAGTTTAAAATTTCAAAAGTAATATATGGGCAATCCTAAGAAATTTAGACCAGCCTAACTCACTTGGCCTAACTTTCCATGATGGTGTGGGGAAATTGGCATACCCTGTGCATTGGCCTAACCTTCCCAGGAATGGGGCAGAAGTGTCTTATGGCATTTTTGTGCCACCTCCAGGTCAGCCCAGGACTTAAGCCAGGGCTTAGGCCAGCCTAACAGGAGGTTAGGATTTCAGCCATACCCTACAATCCAGAGAAACTACAGGGGTACATAAGAGACATTTGCGTCAACATAGTTACAGGACCACCTAATGAAAACCTATGTGAAATTCATATTGCAATCCAGAGTAATTTGTTCTTATACCAGTTCAAGGACTCCCCGTAGTTACTCTGTATTGCACCCATAGTGTATCAAATTAAGCACATAAAAGCAATATGTGTATTTTTAACTTTTATTTTCTGATGTCCTACATTTTTGTGGGTGTCCTACATCTGATCACCCTGTCAAAATCAGTAGTCTGGTATAGCAAATCTTAGGATTGGGCAAATATGTTTCGTTAAACCATTTAATGCTTTTCATATTTGAGTTTTACTGCAGAAATAATCTTTTTTGTCTGTCCCTTTGTTTGTTCATGGCTATATAGAGTGACTTGGATTTCATGGTTCCATCAAGCAGGCTAATTTCATGAAAGTGTTTCGTTTTTGGGCAAGCGCCAAAACCTCTGTGTGAAGAGAGTCATTAGATCAGACTTCTCAGCAAGTAAGAAAACAAGGAAATTAGTGAAGTGTCTGAACTGCAGACTAAAAATATCTAGTTTGAAAAACAAATTCCTGAAAAAAAATCCAAAAAGGATTTGTGGTTAAAATTACAAACTAAACAGATGGTATCAGATGACATCTCATCCCAAGAGGGAACAAAATACACTTGTTTAACATTAAAAAAAAAAATCAGATTTATTACATGGGGGATTATCAAGTTTACAATAATCTTCTCTGCATACAATCAAATATTTCCAAAGTGAAATAAAAAAAAAACCTGATTCAGGACTACATGCAATATTAGTAAAAAATGAATATTATTCTTGTTAACAAATAGGCTTTCGGGTACATTAAAACCATGTTCGAACACTAACAGGATAAATATTTGTGCCGAAAAATTGAAAACCCTTTGAAAAGTTCTATCCAAGTCTGGGTTGATCTCATGATAAAACCCCAGACTGTCCTCAGTAAAATTGCACTGCAGTTTGACTATATGGAAATATTATTTCTTGTTGTGTTATGACGATGCTGCCCTTGTTCTGTTATGATGTTGTTCTGTTATTGGTTGCTGCCCACAATCATGCTGGTGCACAAAAAGGCATGGATTTCGGAGCATTCTGGTTTATCCCCAGATTAAACCCAAATAAGGGATAATCAGGGCAAAATCCAGAGTAACTACGGGGAGTCCTTGCTCTGGTGTAAGAACAACTTACTCTGGATTCCAAAATGAATTTCCCATAGGTTTTCATTAGGTGGCGCAGTAACTACGGGTGCATATAAAGGGCACAATTCAGAGTAACTACGGGAAGTCCTTGCTCTGGTGTAAGAACAACTTACTCTGGAATCCAAAATGAATTTCCCATAGGTTTTCATTAGGTGGCGCAGTAACTACGGGTGCATATAAAGGGCACAATCCAGAGTAACTACAGGGAGTCCTTGCTCTGGTGTAAGAACAACTTACTCTGGATTCCAAAATGAATTTCCCATAGGTTTTGATTAGGTGGCGCAGTAACTACGGGTGCATATAAAGGGCACAATCCAGAGTAACTACGGGGAGTCCTTGCTCTGGTGTAAGAACAACTTACTCTGGATTCCAAAATGAATTTCCCATAGGTTTTCATTAGGTGGCGCAGTAACTACGGGTGCATATAAAGGGCACAATCCAGAGTAACTACGGGGAGTCCTTGCTCTGGTATAAGAACAACTTACTCTGGATTCCAAAATGAATTTCCCATAGGTTTTGATTAGGTGGCGCAGTAACTACGGGTGCATATAAAGGGCACAATCCAGAGTAACTACAGGGAGTCCTTGCTCCGGTGTAAGAACAATTTGCTGTGGATTGCAGTATGAATTTCCCATAGGTTTTCATTAGATGGTGCAGTAACTATGGGTACACATAATGTCTCTTACGTGCTCCCTTAGTTACTCTGGACTGTAGAAAGTCTCTTACGTGCTCCTGTAGTTACTCTGGATTTGGGGTATTCCTTCCTAACCGCAAAAAGTGACACTTTAGTATTAGACAATTCTAAAGGGTAGGTGGGATGTGATTGACAGCTCTCCAAAAAACTCAGTCCTGACTGGCCAAATCCTACCCCACCTTGACATATAGGTTCAGAACGGGGAAAAGGCTGTCCACACCCCAGATTTCAGAGGAGCAATGGCATGTAACAGAGCCATACATCAGTCTTTAGTTAGGTTCAATTTCAAAAGGAAAATTTCATTTTCAAAGGCTTAATTTTCTGGCTTCAATATCCAAGTTAATTTAGAAATTATTTGGAAGAGATGCAAGTTATGTTTTAATCCTCTGTTGGACATTGCATACATTTCTAGATATGGAAAAAGTACGGTGAATCAGGCTTAACAGCTCCATACTTGGTCCTTTGGTAAAGTGGTTCATTTGCATCAATGGTATAGCTATAGGGGGTAGAGGAGTCAGTGAGAGCCTCACCCTTTTGGGTCCATTCTGGGAAGTAGAAGCAAAACATTTTGCTATACCTAGGGTTCCCAAAAAAAACAAGGACAATCCTAATTTGGGGGAATACCGGCACATACTGGCATATACTGGCAAAATGGGACAGAGGGTCCTGTCCTGATTTTGTGGAAGAGAATAAGACAAACCTAGCTATACCCCACCGATTTGCACCACAGTTTTGGTGTTCGTTATGTGAGCGAAGCCATCATGCACGGCATCATGGATTGCTTATATAACAAAACTCATCAAACCAATTGAAATACAATGGAGAAAAAAGTCTATGACATAAAAGTCAATAAGCAGTAAAACCTACTCCGCTCTAGACTAAAATTTAAACACTATATCAAGTTTGGTGTAAGGGACATTCCAGAAGTATGGAAACATTGTGGAAATGCCTCCTTTTTGTAATGCTTGCAAACAGAAGAAAATGACACAATTCATTCACAGCTGTGACTCCGAAATCGATACCACCTCTTTAATGCAAACAAGAGGAAAAAAAAAGAAATTGCTATCTGTTCTTTACAGACATAGTTCCCTGATAGGCTGGAGTAAGAGATAGTTTGAAAAAAGGAGAGATAATGATATAGCTTCCATCCTGAGAACACAAAAGGAAATACAGAAAACATCCATGCAGTAGCACAGCAAGCATGGCATTACACCTTGTCCACCCATGGTGGCCCCATGGGTTTGCCATGGTGCAAGTGGTTAAAACACTGTGCCTGTTAACCAGCAGGGCAGGGTTCGAGACTCAGATCGGTCCCCACAAGACAGGGTGAGCTCCTGTCCTTAGCCCAGCTCTGCGATGCAGCTGGATCCAATCGTATTGGCACTGCCGTTCCATTGAACGCTTGAGTGGCATGGAGAGGGGAATTTGCTGCTTGGATAACAGCCTATCCTCCATATCAATCTACCCAGGCCTTCATGCTTCGCATACAGCGTTGAGCGTGATACCATAGTCTTTCAAGACTGATGGATGCCAATATATATATGGATTGCATCATGCTTGACTCTCGAATGCTTGGATCAGTGAGCAGAATGCTGTGAAGCCTTCCTGTCTGCTCCCATGTATGTTTGGATCCAAATCCAAATCCATCCCAAAAGTGGGCATGAGATGCCGATTCAATTATTCAATTATTTAATATATTTACCAGTAATTAAATTATTTAATAATTATTTAATATAATTTAATTAAATATTTAATTAAATACTGGTTGTTTTATGGCAACGCACTATACTATACCTTCTCTGCAAACGATACAGGTTTGTTTTGAGTGGGACACCGACTTCTGGGTATCACATTTGCCATTGTAAATTCATATGAGGATAAAGAATTCCTTTCCGGTCGTCTCCTGTTTCTGCTTCGTGTTACAACTTTGGGCTAACAATATTAAAATATTCATCTAAAGAGTATTAAAAGGTGCTAAAATGTTCCTGCTTTCAGCAGGTGCCCATAAAAAAATGTGGGATTTGAGCATTACCTCGATTCCATCAGGCTCGGTGAACCACTTAGTAGTTCCATAAATGTTAGTCAAGCATCTCTTCAAATTAGCCACAGGAAAATGTCTTATTGATGCCAGTGGGGATACTTTGTGTGTCCGGATTCCATTTTATCTCCTTCCTTTGGAATGCATAAATTGTTGCTCATGGTTTTCTCTGAAGAGACTCCACTTCTATAATTCCCCTTTCTGTACTTGAGAAGTAATCTCGACTTAGTTGTTGAGATCCAGATGCATGCATTAAAAAGCTACAGTGGGAATTGCAGAAAGCATCAAAATAGATGGAAAGCATTCGCCTCATACTCTTGACAAACTTTGATATATGGAAAATAATTCCATCATCTAGCACTGAGTGGATCTGAAAACTAAAGTTTGGGGATGAGTTTTCATTTGTTTGTGTGATGGAAATATATAGTGGGCCCATGGCATACATCAGGGTACCAAAATTTGCAGACACTGGGATCTGAAGGTCCCAGACCAAGATCTGCAGACACATGGTACAGCAGTTACTCACTTGTACGTCACATGCTGGTCTCCCAGCCTTCTCAGAAGGCCTCCCGGATGTGAACAGAACCCACTTGTGACTCATGCCAGTGACTTCTGATCATGCTTAGAGGTGTTCAGAAGTGTAGGGAAGCTGCACTCAGGCTAGGAACCCCTCCAGATACAAGCAGAAGCTGCCATCACAAATCAGAAGTGGCTTCTGGCCATGCATGAGAGGCTTTAGGTGGCCCGCTACAGTGCAGGCTCAGAATCAGTGGATGCTCATATCTAACCCTCACAACAACCTTGTGCGGTAGGCAAGGCTGAGTGTGGCTACAATCCTAACTCCAGTTAGGCTGGCATAGGTTCTGGTACAAGTCCTCCTCCTACCTGGCCTCTGTGTGCCTTCACAACTCTCAGAATGGCTTGCAGAAGTGTCCAGAAGCTACTACCAGCTTTCAGGATCAAACCAGAAGTAGTTTTCAGAAGACAGGAAAGTCTTCCAGAGGTTTCTCCAGGCCATTCTGAGAACTTTTGGGGTCCAGCATGACACGGAAAAGGCATTTTGGGTTTCTTAAAGCCAACATCAATGACACCCACTGGTGTTTCAACTACAGCAGTGTTACTGTACAGCAGTTTAGTGACACATTGTTGCATTTCATTCAATCAGTCAATGATTGAGTGATTGACTCAATTGTATATACTGTAATTAATTGTATATACTGTACAGTATTTATACGTACATTGCTTTTTAACGAAAAGGTTCACAAAGCAGTTTACAGAGAAAATGAAATATCTAATGGTTGCATCATGTGGTATATCATTGGTCAGAACATCACCAAGTGATGGAACATCTGTCCTGTGGCCATTGAGACTGAGTAAGAGCGGTTCTGTACTCCTTACCAGGAAGTAACAGTGCAATCCTATTCAGGTCTACTCAGAAGTAAGTCTCATTGTGTTAAATGGAGCTCACACCCAGGAAAACATGTTTATGATTGCAGCCTCAGACTCCTTACCAGGTAAGACTCTTTACCTGGGTGATGGCCTTGCTTACTCACCTTCCCCTTCCATCTCTAACCACTTAGTGTACAATCCTAATCACGTCTACTCATATGTAAGCCCCATTGTGTTCAATGGGTCTTACTCCCAGGAAAGTGTCTTTAGGATTGCAGCCTTAGAATAGATGCTGATGAGAGAAACCTACTCTTGATTTAGGTAGGGTCCCATCCATACAGCAGTTCCTCTACCATAATGATGTCTCTCCAAAATAGGGTGGCAATTACAAGCCACAAGCCCTGTTTATTGAAACAAGTTATTTTGTTGGCAGAGTAAAGAAGATTGTCAATAGTTAAGACCCACATATTGCTACAGCAGGATTGGTTTAGAGATCTCATCGGTGATTTGTGTCGGAGCTTTAATCACATAAAATTACAGACATTATTCAGACACAAATTGAATCACTGTACAATAATGTAGCAGGCAAGGACAAGGTAGACGCTACACAACAGATGCAGAGGGTACTTCGAAGCTGCCAGTACAACTTTCACAGGAATCTGCCAAGAAAACAGATGCTGTTGATGGAAAATAATATTCCATTTTTGTCAACTGGGCCCCTAGAAAAAGGTCAGGGGAGTACACTGGGGTAGCTCCGAAATCTTGTACCTATAGGATTGGCCTCCATAAGATATCAAGGGGCCAAGCGTTGAGAAATGTTGCCATTATTTTCTTAAAAATGTAAATAAAAACATTTAGCAAATTTCATACCCTGCTGAACACGGAGCTTCCCATTTGGATCAATAAGCAAAATGCATATTTATATCCAGCCAGTGTTGATTGTTCAGAGATGCATTTTAACAGAAAGAACATAGGTTAAAGCAAGATAGATTGTTGCTTTTGGTCTTCGGTTTCAAAATATGGGCAGGCTCTAGTATCTTCAGATCTGGTATCTGTGGTTTCAGTTATCCATGGATCCCAATTTCCATGGTCTTAATTATCCGCAGAACCCTTTTAAAAGGTGGGGAACATTAAGGCAAACGACAAAAAAAAAAATAGCTGTGCCCATTGCAGTGGATGATGTATTCCGGGCAACACTGAGTGGGCACTGGTGGGCACCAGGCATTGCTATTGGCACCAGCACCAGTCAGTGGACATCAGCAGGCATTGGGCACTGCTGGACACTGACAGGCACTGGGCACCAGAGGGTGCCAGGGGCAATGGCAAGCAGCAGCAGGCCCTGGTGGGGACCAGGCATCCCTATCAGGCACTATTGGGCAGTGGGCACCAGTGGACACCAACATCCCTAGAGCACCATTGCCTAGTGGGCACCACTGTGCAGTGGACAGAAGGCACCAATGGGTACCACCAGGCAGCATGCACCAGCATGCACAAGTGGGCAGGGTGACCAGATGCCAAACCCAAAATTCCTGAATCCCAAGGCCAAAATTCCTAATCCCAGGCAAAAATTCCTACCCGCTGAAAAAATTGCCAAAAAATGTATTTTTTGTTTTTTGACCATAACTTTTGATAGGAAGGAGATATCTCCAAACTAATTATTGCATTGGATTCTGCTTTTCAATATGAATCCAACAACATATGGCACGATGGGGTACTGTGCACTATCACGAAGTTCCAAAATGAAGTCAAAATGTTGGACAATGATGCCAAAATGTAGGACAGCCGGACAGGAGGCTAAAAATTCAGACAAATCTGGGTTTTTCCGGTCATCTGGTCACCCTGCAAGTGGGCTCTGAGCATGCCTAATGGGCACCCGCAGGCACCACCCAGCAGCAGGCACCAGTGGCAGCAGTGGGCAACAGTGGGCAGCAGGCACTAGCTGGCAGTGGACACTACCAGGTGCCAATGGGCAGTGGGCACTAGGCATCTCAACTGAGTACTGGGCATCCTTACTTGGCGCCACCAGGCATTGGGTACCACTGAGCACCACTGGGCATTGAGCATCCCTACTGGGCAGCAGTGGGCAGCCCCAAGAAATACCAGGTAGCAGTGGGCAGCAGGCAGTGGGCACTACCAGGCACCAGTGGGCAAAGCCAATACGACTGGTTCCAGCTGCGTTGCAGAGCTGGGCTAAGGACAGGAGCTCACCCTGTCTGTGGGGACCGACTTGGGTCTTGAACCCTGGCCTGCTGGTTAACAGGCACAGTGTCTTAACCACATGCACCATCCACAGCCTTAGTTTGGGGAAAATAATAGCATACAAAAAACACCAAGAAAATTGAGTTTGTTTTTTCCTAAGGAGTAAAATATAATACCAGTCATTATTTGTTGTAAAAAGAAGGAGGTAAAAACCAAGATGCACAATATGAACTTAGGATTTCCCAGCACCCCAGTGAATGCAAACTAATTTCACCCCCCTCTTCTTAATAACCTTCTGGTGACGGCTTCTTTATGCACGCCTGTGAAAGGTAATTTTAATTAGACTGGCTGCCGAACTGTTTGGCATATGTCTCCAAAAATTCTTTACCCCCTGCTCTCCTCCATACTTACTGCTTCCTAATTAATTCCAAAAAGGAAAAAAAATAAAAAAATAAACGTGTTTGCATATCAGCATTTACCCAAACACATTAGCAATTGCAATCAAATATCGGGGAAAGCAGTGTGCATAAATTGGATCTGTTGGAGAGGCAGGCCACACACAATTGGCTTGGGTGTAAGGCATCCCCAGCACTGGCTTGATCAATATATCAGACCTCTGCTCTTCAGAAATATGTAATAGACCCTACATTTTTAAAAAAGCAGGTTTGATAACTGGGCTGTCCCATATGATAAGATATTTTGGATTTTGACCTATTTAATGACATCACTTTCAGTATCATCAGGTATTGTGAATGCCCGCTATATGAAATAAGTTTGACACCCCTCAAAAGGGTTTGGGGGGATGGAAGATTAGCAGCTGGGGAAGGGTGTTCCTGGCTCACCTGAAGCCAGCAAGAGTCCAGATATTTGGGGAGCCCCTCGGACACCTCCATAGGGCTCCTCCAAGCCTTGAAAATTGAAAAAAAACACATGATGCCAAGCACATTTTTCAAAAAGTGTCATAGAAATGCCACTGCAATATAAACTAGAAGTGTTTTTCTATTAAAAACACAAAACACTGAAGCTTGTGTTTAAAATATCTGAATAAAAACAACACACTGCAGTTGGGTGTTTTAAGAAATTTTTTCCAAAAATTAAAATTGATTTTTCAGTTAGAAATAATATTGTAGCTGCATCTGCTGACAATTTATCACTTTCCTAGCACACTTTAAAAGTGTTTATAATTAATAAGAAATTGAGAACTCGGAATAAAAATAATAACACCGCTTTCTGCCTTGTCATTTTTTTAAAGTACAAAATTTGCTTTACAAAATTCAAACTTTTTTTAATCACAAATCTGGGATCACTTGCCTGATAAGAGTAAAATGCAACATATCTTTATGATATTGTTTGCACCTATTGATAGATTGACCAATATCAACCCATCGATCCCCAAAAGCTATTGCTCACATTACAATTTTTTTCTCTAATAAGCACGTCTGCAACAATCTGCAGGGAAAAAACCTCAAAAGCACAAATAAACTGGCCTATTTTGATGAATGTACACAATCACATCACTTCCCTGCGTGAAATCTGTCTTCTTTTTGTGCCCCCAGTGTGGTCCAATTAATATTTAACCAGAAAATGATAAACAAACAAAAAAAACCATAAAAACCCCAAAGCCTACCCTAACATGCCCCAGGATGTAGTTAGTTATTGATCCAACCACAGGGAAGAAAACTGAGAAGAAACGTCTCCGCGGGACAGTGACAGCGAGGAACAGCCCCGCCGTGATTTTTTTCGACGTGAATAATGTACATGCAAATTCACCCTGAGGCATGCCAATGCCAAGAATCCAACAGAAACTTGGTATGCCCATGTCTGAATTGCAGTTTTACGTGGGCATAAAGATTTCCCGTTACTTTTTTGTTTGTTCACTTTTGATTACAGTATTCCTTGAGTTTCAGGAGCACTGATTTCAGTTTACTATAGTTTACTATACTATGGGTGAAATCCAGAGTAACTATAGGGACTCCTTGCTCCAGAGTAAGAACAAGTTACTCTGGATTGCAATATGAATTTCCCATAGGTTTTCATTCAGTGGTACAGTAACTATAGGTGCACATAATGTCTCTTATGTGCTCCCATAGTTACTCAGGATTGTGCCCTAAAATAAAAAATGTAACATAAACCCATTGTTGTATAAAGTAGTGCAATTAGGTAAAAAAATCATAACATAAGCCCATTATTTTATTAGTAATGCTATATGCAGTAAAATTAAATTTTGCACTTGCTTTGCAGCCAGTAAACAATTGCCATTAAGCATTTTTTTTAAACCTCAAGCCTTTTAAAATCAGGGTGCACATTAGATTTCATGACACATTAGATTAAATAAATACAGTAATTCTTCACCCATCTTATATGCAGTCCCCACCACACTTACCTGGGAGTATGTACTATTGAACTCAATGGGACTTAGGGCAAAATCCATAGTAGTTACGGGTCCATGCAGTTACGTCATCCTCTAGTGTTATCTTATGGAAAGTCATCTTAACTGCTCTGGAGCAAGGAGCTTAATTTCACTTTCGGATATAGGCCTTACTTCTACTTAGGATTGCACTGTATGTAATTCATCTGTGGAACTCCTTGCCACAGGATGTGATGATGGTGCGTGGCCTAGATGCCTGGAGGACAGTGAACAAATTTCTAGAAAATAAAGGCCTTCACAGTTTTCAATACCTTGATGGGTATTGCAGCTGGATTTTATAAATAGGCTATATAAGAATGTCAGGAGCAGCATCAGTGCTGGACAGGACTGGGCCTTTATGGTCCAATCCTATGTACATATACCTGGGAGTAAGACCCATTGACTATAATGGACATACTTAATCCTATAATCCAGAGTAACTACTGGAGCACATAAGAGACATTACGTGCAACCGTTGCTATTGCACCACCAAGTAAAAAACCTAATGGGAAATTCATATTACAATCCAGAGCAAATTGTTCTTACACCGGAGCAAACACTCCCCGCAGTTACTCTGGATTGTGCCCTGTGTCTGAGTATACATGCATAGGATTGGGCTATTAGTTGTGTTCACAAATCACAAGGTGATTTGCACGTCCTTCAAGAAAAAGATGTGTTGAAGACTCATTGCGAATTCCAAGATTTGAAAGCAGTCCATGGGTGGTTACAGTGCCCCTTAAATGCTATCATTTTAGCCACAGTTTGCGGTAGCGAAATATTATTTTCAGCCCTTTTCCTATACATTCATTATCCACTTTGGAATCAGCTTCAAGCTAAGATAAGTTTCAACTAGCCCTTGAAGGAAAATCCAATTTAGATATTCTGGTAATTCAGTATAGCTAATTAACTCAGTTCTGCTTTTCAAATTGGGTTGCTTGAACTTAATGCTTATGTTTAGCAAGCAGAAAGATAAAGAGATAAGTAGGTCAGCGTATTTATGATTGCGCTTTCTTTTTAACATCCACGCTGAATCGTGCGGGGTCTGATTACAATGCCATGCTTTTATTCCGTCTGGCCTGTAACTGACCGATTCAAACAATGTGTACTTTGATCCCGTCGGAGAAGTAATTGACAATCACAAACTATCTCTCCAGAACATCTTTAAATTCTTCAGTCCCTCTCACTTGACTGTTGGAAATGGTATAGATATAGAAAGGTCTAAGTAATTCACCTGATTTGTGCTGGTCAAAGACCGTAATAAAGGTTTTATTATTATTATTCACCCGATCCAGCTGTTGTGCAAATCCAGGCATGACCTGTTGTATCTCACTATATGGTGTATTTCACTATACGTATGTAAGTATATGTTGTATATGTTGAGTATATGTTGTATCTCACTATATGGTGTAACATATACTATGGGTGAAATCCAGAGTAACTACGGGGAGTCCTTGCTCCAGAGTAAGAACAAGTTACTCTGGATTGCAATATGAATTTCCCATAGGTTTTCACGAAGTGGTGCAATAACTATGGGTGCACGTAATGTCTCTTATTAGTGTCTCACACTGCCACTGTGGCCTCCTCCAAGAGAACCCAGAGGTAACAACACATAAGAAAACCATGTCACCACCCTGGATATCATAACCCCAGGCTACACCACTGTTTAATTATTCATGTTAACAGAAAACAAAAAGCATCAATGTGATTTTTAAGAGTAAGTACGGGACCTTTTACACCGATGTAGTTACGCTGCCACCTATGGGAAATGCATAGAGCAATCCAAAGGAAGTGCCTCTTACATCTTCTCTACTCTGGATTGTAGGGTAAGAGCTGAGAGGTAAAGGTGCTCTTGGGAATGGTCACACCTCAATACGAAGCATGCAGCTCATTATAAGAAAAGGATCCCAGTTCCTTTCTTCCTTCCTTGATGGCCAAATTGGTTCTTAATGGGGAATTTAATAAAATGCTAGTTAAAATCCTGTAGGAGGTCCTGCCAAATGGTAGAGTTGCTGTCTGCCTGGAGAACATCAGGGGTACACCAGTTTGAGACAACCAGAAGTATCCGAGAGCTATATGGTCTCATTGTTCGAGTGGGTAGTGGCTTTTCCATTTACACATCTGATGTGCCGAAGATATGAAACAAAAACAGTGATAGTTGCCTACTAAATAATTGCACTAATGTCACTCGTTTCCTTCTACAATACAAGAAACCTCATTTAGGGAGGTTGTATTTTAACTTTAGAATTTCAGATCCGGTTGTATCCCAAAACAGGGTCTAGACACCAATTAAGCATCATCCTGTTCAGAATGGTTTGTTGTTGCTAAATCCCAAAGATCTACATGTCAGAATCAGAAATTTCTTATAGGGTCGAGCGGTAGGGAGCCGATGAGCTAATCAGCTTTGTCTCACCACTCGCTGTGACTATTGTCTGTGTGAATTAAAATGGAAGCTGTTAAAAGAATCTGGCTTGCTAAAGAGGCATCGCCCAAGTTATACAAAGAGCAATTTGGATGCTGAGAACGGAAGGGGATGCAAAGATGTCGGGAAAATATTTGTAACCTCAATCTTCCCATGCCGCTTGTTTGAGACTTCTTTTTTAGGGGCCTGTTCTCCTCTAACTGGGTTATCTGATGGGTTATCCTCTATGGGTGCAATCCAGAGTAACTACGGGCAGTCCTTGTTCCAGTGTAACAACAATTTGCTCTGGATTGCTATATGAATTTCCCATAGGTTTTCACTAGGTTGTGGGTACACGTAATGTCTCTTAACGTGCTCCCGTAGTTACTCTGGATTGTAGGGTAACTGGGTTATTTGATGGGTTATCTCAGAGATTTTCAACCAGTGTGCCATGGCCCACTGATGTACCCCAGATGGACCACAGGTGTGCCACAGAGTTTGGGGAGGGTCCAATTTCCCTATTAATTAATAGGAATTAATTAATAGGAATAGGAATTAATTAATAGGAAAATTGGGGATTTAAGTCCCCTATTAGTAACATGGTATTCTTTGCCAAAGGTCAAAAAACTGATGGTGCGTCTTGATTATTTTAGCATCTTGTTAATGTGCCATGAGATGAAATAGATTGAAAACCACTGGATTGTCTTATGAATTCAGAAGGGGTTTGGTGCTTTCTTTCATATGGCTTTCCTTGTCAGTATGAAGCGTGAGATAAGTTCAAGCTGTAATATGTAGAAGAGTGGCAGGGTGACCATAAAGAATGGAGGACAGAGTGCCTATACCTTTAAACTTTGCATAGAAGAGGAAATTCAGGCAGGTTTAATTAAAAAGAAGCACCTGCCAAAATTCCCTCTTCTATATAATGCTTAATGTCCTCCATTCTATATGGTCACCCTGATCAGTGGGTCTCGAGTGCTTCAGCCCTGGACCCCCTTCTGAGGTCTGGACAACCTGTCCAGGATCTCCCGCCATCTCCAAATGATGTTGCATGAAGAGCACAATCCTAACCATGTCTACTCAAATTAAGCCCCATTGTCTTCAATGGGTGGTACTCTCACGAAAGCGTCTTTAGGATTGCAGCCATAAATGTACAGTGGCACCCCACGTAACAAGTTTAATTTGTTCCGAAGGCAAGCTTGTTATCTGAAAAGCTCTTTATGTGAAGTGGATTTTCCCGTAAGAAATAATGGAAACTCAGCCGATTGGTTCCACAACCCAAAAAATATTCATATAAAAATATTAAGTGTTTATAAAAATGATTACAAACGACTGTAATATAATACAAAACATTGTAATGTACAGTAATACAAACACACTGCAACACAGAAAATACTGTACAATACTGAACTGTATTGTACGTTTGAAAACCTTCCTGGCTGGTGTGAGGGTTACAGAGAGGGGGATGACTGGCTGCAGTCCTAAAGACACTTTCCTGGGAGTAAGACTCAGTGGACACAATGGGGCTTGGTTCTGAGTAGACATGGTTAGGATTGTATTCTTTCACAATCACTAATGGAGTCACTGCTATCCATTGGCTCAATGGAATCTTTGTCTTTATGTGCAACTAACATTCCCAAGCTGCTGATGGAGAGCAGCACTAGAACATTGATAAGGCACACCTTCCACGCTGCCACACACAGATCCCACACACAAACTTGGCTCAGGCTGCTCCCCCTGGACCCCCCATGAATTCCCTGGCCATGGAAGCCGATTCCAAACTTTGCCCAGGGCCCCTCTGTAGCTCAAGCTAGTCCTCTCGTCCCCCCGTGGGTTCCCTTGCCATGGAAGCCTCTTCCAAACTTCCTCAGAAGTGCTCTTTACTCAAGACAGTGCTCTTTAGTCAAGTCATGAGAAAATTGTACTCTTTACACAAAACGCTCTTTATTCAAGTTACTCTATATTCAAGGTACCGCTGTATTATGGCTCCATGTTCAAGGATGTAAAATATCCCTTGCAGGTTGGGTTGCAATAATTTTATTATTATTATTATTATTATTATTATTATTATTATTATTATTATTATTATTATTATTATTATTATTATTTTTATTTTTATTTTTATTTTTATTTTTATTTTTATTTATTTATTTATTTATTTATTTATTTATTTATTTATTTATTTAATATCCCGCCTTTCCTCTCCTACAAGAGGGCGCCCAAGGCGGCTAACAAACAGGATAAAATACCAGTCTTCTACAAAATCAGGACAGGACTCTCTGTCCCATTTGCCAGTATGTTAACACAATCCCAAAAATCGGGGCTGTCCCTATTTTGGGGGACATATGGCAACCCTACTTGCAGGTTGCTGTGCTAGCCATGTCCAAGTATAGGGTGCAGTGTTCATCTCTGTTTCAGGGCAGTGGTCATGTGGCCAGCATGGCACACAAAACGCTGTTATCTTCCCACTGAGGTGGGACATATTTATCTACTTACAGTTCCATACTTTTGAACTTCTAGGTTGGCAGGAGTTGGGCAAGGGAGGGGAACTCACTCTGTCATACGGTACTCAGGCCTCGAACTACAGACCTCCACATTGACGAGCACAGCGTCTGGAACCTCTGAGCCACTGCAGCCCAAGATCATGCAGCCCACATTATACCGTAAAGGTGAATGATTTCTAGAAATATAAATTTCTAGAAATAGTTTACTTCTGTTGCAGGAAACAACTTGGTGATCCCACCACATCTCTGGGAGATCTAACATAATCTTTCTGCTAGTGGAAAAAAGACTTGAGAACCCTAATATTAGTCTCAAGTATGAAACTTCCCCCTCAAATATCCCTAGAGAACATTTATTTGAGTAGTATTTATCAAAAGAAATAATTATAGCTTTCTCTGGAAGACTGCTATAGTTTCACATTCCCATGATCTTTCATTGCATTTCAAACATGTAATCAAAACAGAGTGTTTTACAGATTCCACGCTGCGCCGTTCTCCACAAGTAACATTTTTTAATCACGGCTCTGATCACTTTTTTTTTTTAAGTTGACTATGCAGTAAATTACTGTAAAATGGATGCGAGGGGACCACTTTAGCAAATGTCTCCTTTAAAAATGTGAGCGCATGTCAGCAGTGGTCAATTTTTAGGGAACTGTTTTAGTTCAGTTTAGTCAGACGTCTATTAGTTGCTCGTTCAGCCAGAATGTGTGTGTGTGTGTGTGTGTCTATATATATATACACACACATGGTGTGTGTGTGTGTGTGTGTCTATATATATATATATAGACACACACACATGGACTATATATATTGACAATATATATTGTTTTCTCACCCTCCATTGTTTTCTCACCCTCCATGGGTGGCGTATGTATGTTATCCTCAATCTGGGGTCCTCTACCAGAGGCCTGGGAGTTTGAGGGTTCTGCGCAGTATCTTAGCTGTTCCTAGCAATGCGCTTTTCTGGATCGAGTGTTCTGCTGTCCCTCCTGGAGTCTGTTGGAGCCATTCTTCCAGCTTGGGTGTCACAGCCCCTGGTGCTCCAGTCACTATTGGGATCACATTCACCTTCACTTTCCACAGCCTTTCTAATTCCTCCTTCAAACCCTGATACTTTTCCACCTTTTCGTGCTCTTTTTTCCTGATGTTGCTGTCGTTTGGTATCGCTACATCTATCACCAGAGCTGTCTTCTGGGCCTGATCTACCACCACAATGTCTGGCTGGTTGGCCAGTACCTTCTTGTCTGTCTGGATATGGAAGTCCCACAGGACCTTAGCCCTGTCATTCTCCACAACCTTCTGAGGGGTCTCCATCTGGTCTTGGGAGGGGTTAGTCCATAGGATGAGCAGATGTTCCTATACACGATGCCGGCTACTTGGTTGTGCCGTTCAATGTATGCTGTCCCTGCCTGCATCTTACACCCTGCCACGATGTGTTGGATTGTTTCTGACGTTTCTCTGCACAGCCTGCACTTTGGGTCTTCTCTTGTATGGTAAATCCCCACTTGCTTCTATAGATCTGGTACTTAGTCCTGTTCTTGTGCTGCCATGATGAGGGCTTCAGTGCTATCTTTGAAGCCAGCTCTTTCCAGCCACTGATAGAATCTCCCAATATCAGCGACTTCGGTTATCTGGCGATGGTCCATCCCATGCAGGGTCTTCTCTTGCCAGGACACTTCCTCAGTTTGATCTTCCTTCTGTATTTGCTGTTACTGCTGTTGCTGGAGACATTCTCTCATCAGCTCATCTTTGGATGCCATCTCAGTGATATATTCCTGGATATTCTGGGTTTCATCCAGGACAGTAGTTTTGATGCTCATCAGACCCCGGCCGCCCCCTTTCCGACTAGTGTACAGTCTCTGGATGTTAGACTTGGGGTGGAAACCCCCATGCATTGTGAGGAGCTTTCGGGTCTTCACATCGGCTGCCTCCATTTCTTTCTGTGGCCAGCTTACTATACAGCAGGGTATCTGATGACTGGCAGTGCATATGTATTGATGGCTTGTATCTTATTTTTCCCATTGAGCTGGCTTTTCAGGATCCGTCGTATTCTTTGATGATACTTGGATATTGCTGTCTTCCTTGCCTCCTCTTCATGATTTCCGTGGGATTGTGGGATACCTAGATATAGTTGGTCTCTGCGTCTGCTATGTACCCTGTTGGTAGTTCTATCCCACTGGTCTTAACCACTTTTCCTCTCTTTACAATCATTTGGCTGCACTTATTCAGGCCGAATGACATCCCAATATCCTCACTGTAGATCCTTGTCAGGTGTATCAATGAGTCGATGTCTCGTTCATTCTTGGCATACAGCTTGATGTCATCCATATAGAGGTGGTGGCTGATGGTAGTTCCACTCTTGAACTTGTACCCATATCCAGTCTTTGCTATTATTTGGCTTAGGGGATTCAGGCCTGTGCAGTACAGCAGGGGAGACAGTGCATCTCCTTGATATACGCCACACTTGATCGATACTTGTGCTAATTCTTTTGAGTTGATTTCCAATGTTGTTTTCCATTGCCCCATGGAGTTCTTAAGGAAGGTCATTAAGGTCTTATTTACTTTCTGTAATGCCAGGCATTCACAGATCCACGTATGTGGCATTGAGTCGTAGGCTTTCCTGTAGTCAATCCAAGCTGTGCACAGATTAGTCTGTCTGGTTCTGGAGTCTTGGGCTACAGTATTATCTATGAGCAGTTGATGTTTTGAGCCCCTGGTATCCTTCCCAATGCCCTTTTGAGCTGTGCTCATGTATTGGCACATATGTTTTTGCAACTTAGTGGCTATGATGCCTGATAGGACTTTCCATGTCGTAGAGAGGCAGGTTATAGGCCGATAATTGGATGGTGTTGTTCCTTTTTGCGGGTCTTTCTGAATCAGTACTGTCCTCCCTTGTGTGAGCCAGCCTGGGTGGGAGCCTCTGCTAGCAGCTGGTTCATTTGCGCTGCTAGTCGTTCATGCAATGCTGTGAACCTCTTTAGCCAGTAAGTTTGGATCATGTCTGGCCCTGGTGCTGTCCAGCTCTTCATATTCCTGATTCGTTGCTGGACGTCTTCAGTTGTGATGAAGACTGGCTCTTATTCTGGGAGATTACTATGGCTTGTTTTTAGTTCCTTTAGCCATTTTGCGCTGGTGTTATGTGTTATTTCGTTTTCCCATATGTTCTTCCAGTACTGTTCAGTTTCTACTACTGGGGGTTCTGTTCTTACTTTGTTGTTACACTGCAGTTGAGAGTATACCCTGGATGGTTCTTTGGAGAACAGGGCGTTGATCCTTCTAGCCTCTGCTTCTCTGGTATATCTCTTTAGTCTGGCAGCCAAGGCTGTGAGCCTTTGTTTTGCAGTCTCGAGGGCCTCAGGTAGAGTCAGGCCCTTATATTTTCTAAGTATCCGAGATTGGTTTTTGATCTTCATCCCCTTCTGTAGTTCCACCAATTGGCTGACTTCTCTTCGAGATGTCTTGATGTGAGCTTCTCGCCTCATTTTCCAAGGGGGGTGTGTGCTGATGTTATGTCCCTGTTTAATTGAATAGCCAAGCATTTCTAGTATTACAACGGCTGTGGCATATATTACTTTGTTGGTTTGGGTTATGTTAGTGGTGGGGATCGTCATAAGGGTCTTATTGGTATTCTTCAGCATACTGTCTGATGGTAATGCTTTGCTAAGTCTTGGTAATCTAACCCGAGTGTTAATTGTGGCTAATTTGGACATGATCTTGTTCCTCATATCCGCTGATGAACTCTGTAGTGGGCAGGGTGGAGATGATGTTTTGGCTTCAGAGGTTGTCTGTGTATTCAGTGTTTCCCCTGGTTGTTGTATGCCCAATTGCTCTTCTGGGCTTTTTCCTTGTATCTGTGATGTTAGGTGTAGTTGTTCAATCTCAAGATTTGACAGTAGCTTTCTCTTTACTATGTTATAACACTGGGTGCCTAGTTGTTTCTTGGTTAAAGTGCATGTAGGTCTTTTTCCACCCATAGTCTTTCCATGCGTTCCATGTATCCCCTTTCCTTCGGTCTGCTGTTGAAGTAGCATTCCATTAATTCCAGGTTCTCTTCTCTCGTCCATTTATGGTTTGTTCCAGTAGCCCACTTGTCATCAGATTGTCCTGGTCCCTCAACATCTGACGCGGCCGTTGTTAATCCGGTCGACGTCTGAGCCGGCATGACTCTCTTGGTTCATTTTGCTCTCATATTATTTGAGGTAGGCAATTAAGGCATTAGGGGGTCTTGCCCAAGGACCCCTTACTGGAGTAGGAGGTTTCTAGACCAGGGTTGAACCCAAGTGACTGTATGGGGATTTGAACCCTGATCCTTCAGCACTCTGGCTTTCCACACCAGAGGCAGTGCTCTTAACCACTACACTACCCAGCTGCCATATATAACATGATGAGGTACTGCACACCATTGCAAGTTCCAAAATGAAGCCCAAATAGAGGACAATGAAGCCCGTTTGGAGGACATGTGAACAGAACACTAAAAAAGAGGACAAATCTGGAAAAATCTGGTCATATGGTCACCCTGATTACAACAACCCCGTACTATAAGATGCACAGTCACCATTTTGGCACCACTGCACTGGCAAAGCATGAGAGTAATGGATAAAATTGGGATGTAGGATTGTGAAACTTCTTAAGAGTTTTTAGACAATACACTTCTTAATGCTTATTAGATAATTCAATATACTTAGAAAGTTCTGCTGGAGCTTAGTTTTTTTGTACAATGTCCTAACTGTGAGACAATCAGAAAGTTCATAAACATTTCCTTTGTTGGTCAAAGTCCATGGCAATAATATGGAATGGATTCCTTTCAAAGCACATTCATGGCTCATTTGGGACCACTAGTTGGGATGCCTTCTGGAGTCAATTGGGACATGGGTCATTGAGTCTGGAAATCCTTCGCAGCATTGCTTCTCTCCTCAACCTACTTATCCATGTTCCAACTTCCCTGCCTTTGTAAAAGTTCTGCCTCATTCGCTTGAAGTCACAGCACTAATAGCATTCACATAAACCTCACTAATTGTTCTCGAACTACCCCAGGAAGGTCTCCAAGGAGCTGTACTATTTCGAAACCGAGGTGGCTTGACACAGTAAGTAAATCTATACATAAATATATAGTAAGAGTTGACAACTATTCTGTGATAAAGGGCAAAATCCAGAGTAACTATGGGGAGTCCTTGCTCCGGTGTAAGAACAATTTACTCTGGATTCCAATATGAATTTCCCATAGGTTTTCACTAGGTGGTGCAGTAACCCCACCTAGTGAAAACCTAGCTCCACCTAGTGAAAACCTATGGGAAATTCATATTTCCTAGTGAAAACCTAGCTCCACCTAGTGAAAACCTAGTGAAAACCTAGCTCCACCTAGTGAAAACCTATGGGAAATTCATATTTCCTAGTGAAAACCTAGCTCCACCTAGTGAAAACCTATGGGAAATTCATATTTCCTAGTGAAAACCTAGCTCCACCTAGTGAAAACCTATGGGAAATTCATATTTCCTGGTGAAAACCTAGCTCCACCTAGTGAAAACCTATGGGAAATTCATATTTCCTAGTGAAAACCTAGCTGCACCTAGTGAAAACCTAGTGAAAACCTAGCTCCACCTAGTGAAAACCTATGGGAAATTCATTTTTCCCATAAGGTGCGCATAATGTCTCTTACATGCTCATGTAGTTACTCTGGATTTGACTGAAAATGAGTAGAAGAATTTTTTTTACTGTTGTTTAGATTTTTTAAAACATCCCTAATTATAAAGCCAAAAAAAAAAATGCCCTGGCATGAGAAGAGTTTGAAAATGTGGGCAAATGAAGAGGATTTTAATAGGTTCCCTCTGGATGAATATATGAACAGGTGTCATAAACTGATAGGAAACAATGATGGCACTGGACAATTTTAACACAGGCAGTTGGCAAGCCATGTAAGGCAGGTGAAAAGGGGAGACTTCCCCGCAGAAGGAAACTCAAACCCCTTTGAGTCCCTTGTATCCAAAGGCTTGCATTTGGTCTCCGCCGGGGCAAAATTGTTTTGTGCTGCCGGAGTCAGGTTGGCAACATTTGCACACAGGCACCGTGCCCTTTTCTTTGTGTGGTGTTTGGTGGATCTTCAAAGAGAACTGCTTTGGAAACCTGAACGCGTCTTACAGCAAGCAAAGGGATTGTGTCTGTGGGGTGAGGGATTTGAAAGGGGCAACAGTGACTCAATGACTGAGCTTCTTCTTGATAAACGCAGGACACATCAAAATGCACGCTTGATAATCCATCTGAGTGCACTGAGCTGGACAACATCCTATAGGAAAGAGCAAATAAGAACTCAGGAAACTGCCTTTTACCGTGTTAGACTTTGGTTCATTAATATGATCAACAACACTAACAAAGGCTGCAATCCTAACTACACTTTCCTGGGAATAAGTACTATGGGACTTCGGTCTGTGTAGACATGCTTAGGATTGCACTCTAAGAGCACAATCCTAACCATGTCTACTCAAAAAAAGCCCCATTTGTGTACAATGGGTCTTACTCCCAGGAAAGTGTCTTTAGGATTGCATCAGCTACTGGCTGGGTAGCTAGGGCAGTCTGCCTACCTCCATGGTGGCACCTCCATGGTCTGATCCTACTTCTGTGCTGCTTTTCTTCTGCTTTCATTCTGTAATCTCTTCTGCATTCACTCTTTCTCCCACACTTACTATATAAAGGAAGAATGATGTGGATTTGAACAAGAAGTGGACTTGTGTTGGATATGGACAGCCACCCTGGCATCCAGTGGAAAGGAGACTAACCCTGCAATCCAGAGTAACTACGGGAGCACGTAAGAGACATTACGTGTACCCTTAGTTACTGCACTACCTAGTGAAAACCTATGGGAAATTCATATTGCAATCCAGAGCAAATTGTTCTTACACCGGAGCAAGGACTCCACATAGTTACTCTGGATTGCCCCCATAGTGATGAGTAACATCAGCATACTATTGACACCGAAATACAAATCTCTGGATTTGTAGTGGTTCCACCTCACCTAGTGGTTTCATATAGATGGGGAACAGTATAGAACACTGTGGCACCCTACACCCCAAGGGCCAAGTTGCTGAATGGGAGACACCCAGTACCACTGTCTGGGATTTGTTGGTCAAGAAGGAGTAGAACCAATGTAAAACAATGCCCTAATCCCTAACTTGGCCAACTGACCAACAAGAACACCATAGTTGATGATGCCAAAAGCTGCTTAGGGGTCCAAGAGGACTTGTAAAGATGCATGACAGTAAGGATGCAAGGACCAGTAAGGATGCTAATCAGTAGTTATAGTACTATAACTACTCTAATCCAAGAGTAAGGATGCACATCCTCTGTCAAGTCCTCAGCATAGGTCATCCACCAAGGCCATCTCTGTCCCAAATACCCATTCTCAACACAAATGGCCACTGCAAATCACAGTTTTCAAAACAGCTTTTCTACTGTTGTAGAGAGGCAGTCATGCAAAGCAATCTTTCCATTCTTCAACTGAGTCAGGCAAAGGCAGAGGATCCTTTGCATGTCTAATTGCTACTGCCTCACTACAATAGCAATAAAACATGTTTTAAAACCATTGTAGAGACACACTTTTTATTTTTTAAACTGCTTTTATTTAACACATTTTTGGATATTAGCGAGGAGTCCCAGAATCAAACCCCTGCAGCTGTTCCATTAGGAGCAATGGAGGAGCAAGAAACCTGGAAAGTGGGTCTGTCAATCTCTTTTTCTGGGGGGAGGGATGTTGCACATGGGGGGTGGTATACATGGGGTGGTGGTGTGCATGGGGGTGCACAGGGAGGGATGGTGCACATGGGGAGTGGTATGCTTGGGGGTGGTGTGCATGGGGGGTGCAGGAAGGGATTGTACACATAGGAGGTAGTGTGCATGGGGGATTGGTGAGCAGGGAGGAATGTTGTGCATGGGGGAATATTGCACCTGAGGGGATGGTGCACATGAGGGAGTGGTGTGCATGGTAGAGTGGTGCACATGGGGGTGACGTACATAGGGGGTTGATATGCAGGGGGGATTTGCATAGGGGGTGAATGCAGAGGGATGGTGCTTGTGGGGGTGATGTAGCACTGGAGGGATAGCACAATGGGGAGAGTATCACACAGGGCCCTTGGTGCATGGGGGGTATTTAACTCCCAGAAACATTTTGCTAGTGTGTGTATATATATATGTGTGTGTATATATATATATATATATATATATATATATATATATATATATATATATATATATGAAATATTTTGTTAAAGAAAGGAGAGTGAATGTCGGGCTCAAATCAGAAGCCAGATGAAGCCAGGTTATGTTCTGCAGCACTGGTCTCCACAGATTGGTTGTATACTTCTGAGCAGATCTGGCTGGGAATTAATAGAGCTAAGAGCAGTATTAACTCCCTGTGGGTTTTTTTTCAGTCTCTTCTGTAAAGCCACATAAAAACTCTGGCCATTAGCGACAGGGCTTTACAACATGGAACAAAGAGGCTCTCTCTTTGCGCTGGTCCCTGGTCACAACTGTGAAACCATGCATTAGCACAACCCAGTGTCAGGCGCTTTTAGAACATGCTCGGAGCCATCAAGCGAACCCCTACTGAGATAAAACTTTTCCATCACAAGGTGGGGGGTGAGAATGAAGGGAAACGTGTTTTATGTTTGCGGAAAACAAATATATTTTAAGAGCACTGAGCTTTGGCAAACTGAAAAGAGCAAGGGATTGAATAGCAAAGAAAAACCAGATGATTGTGTAGGATTCCTGGTGCAGTTTGGCCTCCATGGTAGATCTAAGCCAGGTCATATCCTACAGCCCGATCCTATTCTGCACTGGTGCTGATTCCAGTGTAGGTAAGAAGCAGGTTGAAACTCTGCTCGGGAAAGGGGGTATTTTTCACCTTACCAAAATGATTCTCCAGCCTGTCCAATGAAGCTACTCATATCTATGGGCGAAATCCAGAGTAACTACAGGGAGTCCTTGCTCCGACGTAAGAACGATTTACTCAGGATTGCAATATGAATTTTCCATAGGTTTTCACTAGGTGGTGCTGTAACTATCTCAATGTAAATGTCTCTTACGTGCTCCCATAGTTACTCAGGATTGTAGGGTATGTCAGTGAAGTCATTGGTACAAGTCCTGTGTAGCCTCGGAGGACAGGATAGCGCAGAAGCCTTCTTTGCTAATCTTGCTAGCCTTGCATACATGAGCCACCACTTGTTCTGCCCTCCTCCGCCCTAAAATGCCCCCTCCCCATCTTTGTTCTACACTCTCCAAAACCCTGAACCTGTAGGTGTCTTTTTTTACCCCTAATAGTAGCCTAGATAGATAGATAGATAGATAGATAGATAGATAGATAGATAGATAGATAGATAGATAGATTCTAGCAAAAACATACCCACATTGAAGGAGTAAAATTCTTCCTGTACTCCATCCCCCTACATGCGCAACAACCTCCCAATGTGCATCAACCCCACACTGTGCATCAACCCCAAACTGCACATCAACCCCCTATGTGCATCAGTACCCCACGGCACATCAACCCCATACTTCACATCATCCCAGGCTGGTTAATAAATGTTAATTAATGTTCCCGGGCTGGTTAATAAATAACAACATAGCCATTGGTTTGTATGCATGTGAGCTTTTAAATAAACAATTAAATCACATTTTTACTGCATTACCTGCATCATTAATCCCATGATATATTAATTCAGTTATTCCTGAACCTTCTAGCTGACTTTCAATCTAAAGTTGTCCACCTGGCTAATAAAGGAAATGATTTTTTGTGCCCTCTACCATCCTTTGAAATGGTACTGATGTACATTAACGGCCCAATCATAGTTATGCTTTGCCAGCACATGGGAGCTTTTTGTGATGGCAGAAAGCACTTCCACTGCAACAAAACGGCTGCTGGCAAAGTACTCGGTGCTCTGTCCATGGCCATCTTGGTAGTGCTATCTTGCAAGGTGAAAGCCTTCTGGAACCATCATTAGAGTTGGAATCATCCACCAGAACCTGGTATCAATCAATAAGTCAATCGATCAATATATCAAACAAACAAGATTTATATACTACTTTTCAAAGAAAAATTCACAAAGTGGTTCACAGAGAAAATGAATAAATACAGTAATGGTGTCCCAAAAGTGTTCCCAATCTAAACAGATGCAGGGCAGTAGAGGGGATGAAATGGGGTGGGAAGGGTGTATCAGAGGGTGAGGAGGCTTCTGAGGGGACCAAGGATTTGAGATTTGTGAACAAAGGTGTGAGCTGGCTCCTCTTTCCCCTTTTCTGAAGCCCCCTGCTCCATATCTACTTGGTGGAACCTGCACTAGCAATTTCACTGTTGGAAGAAATGTTCTGGCAGACTAAATTGGGGATAGGATTGGGGCCTTTATTTCGATATATTAAGAATACTGAATAATAGTAATGATGATAATACTAATAACTATACTACTACTACTACTAGTAGTAGTAGTAGTAGTACGAAGAAGAAGAAGAAGAAGAAGAAGAAGAAGAAGAAGAAGAAGAAGAAGAAGAAGAAGAAGAAGAAGAAAGATCGCTCAAACAGATGATCTGGAAAGACATAACTAAGTGGCCGCCATGATACATTGGAAACTGCCAATAGTACAACCTATCCCCAAATCCAGAGTAACTATGGGAGCACATAAGAGACTTTATGTGCACCCATAGTTACTGCACCACCTACTGAAAACCTATGGGAAATTCATATTGGAATCCAGAGTAAGTTGTTCTTACACTGGAGCAAGGACTCCCCGTAGTTACTCTGGATTTTGCCCTTAGTCACAACCAAGAACTGGTGGGTTCACAAACCAGAAAAGATAGTTCAGAATGAACAGGCCAAAATTGACCACCACTTGGAACATAATACAACAAACATCACCGTGGTTGAGGAGAAACAGGTCTGGTTCATTGACATTGCAATACCCAGAGATCGTCGGCTTCAAGAGAAAGAACATGAGAAGATCACACAATATAAGGACCTACAGACAGAAATTCAGAGAATCTGGAAAAGGAAAGCCAATGTGATTCCAATAGTAATAGGTGCTCTTGAAGCGATTCTACTTAGTCGCCAGGAACATCTAAACTTAAAGGGGCTCCAGAAGATCACAACTAACCAGTTACAAAAAGCAGCACTCCTGGGAACTTGACACATATTGAGACGATACCTTTGTGATTCTTCGTTCCTTGGATAGGAATTGAATCACAATAGAGCCAATTCCAGTCAAACACTGGTGATTCTGATATAGTATAATAATAATAATAATAATAATAATACCTCTAGTGATCTGCCTTCTTTGTATCAGCTCCATCCACAAGGGTGTTGACTATTGCCAAAATATAGCTGGTGCTAATTATTATTCTCCTACAGGTGTGTGATTACGGATTGCTTCTTTTCGGAGTATGTGTCATAGCCCAGGTCACCGAGTGTTAATTCCGTAGATCGGTATTGAGAGAGAGAGACGTGTTCTTAAGCCCTGGTTGGAATGTGTGAGCATAGCTGTCTGCACATGACTTTGAAAGCTTAATCGCTTTAAGCAAAGAGCTCTGATCCAATTATGGGGCCGTCCGTGCCGTTCCTATTGACCTCTTTATTGGAGAAAGTTATTAAGGCAGGTATCATTGTGAAATGCAGGACGGTATATGATAGGCTGTGTAAACAAAGTGTGTTGTTTGGGGGATCAGAAGTGAGAAATCAGGCACGCCAAGGATAAAGTGGAAAAATATATCAAAATTATCCGGCAGCAAAAGCTGAACTGGAAACGACAGGGAAGGATATGGTTAGAATTTGGGCTACTAGCCACACTTGAGCATGGTGCAAAGCAATTGTATGATGTTCAGCAAAACCCATATCCTTGGTGTATTATAGTGGCTAATACTGCAACTCTGTACATATTTATTCAGAAATAAGTTCCGTGTGGTTTAGTGTTTTGCAAATGTTTTTTGACTGGTGGCTCCCTTTACCTATTGAACTTGGGCCAGGTCTGAAAAGATCCATTGCAGATATGAACAGATCCAATAAATAGGTGGTTTAATAATTATTTAAAATTATTTAAATTTTTAAAAACATAATTAAAAATAATTCCCAAACAATATCTTTGCTGGATATGGTATGCTTGGTTTGGTCACAACGGAGAAGGGGAATGAGAGGAATGGGCTTTTATGGTGGTGCCACCGCATTTATGGCAACGGAAAGTGAGTTTTCTTACTGTGATTCATACTGGGTTGGACCTTGCAATGGCAGGTATACAGTGCCACTACCCACTTCCATCTGCAGCACCAAATGGCCTAATAGGAGTGGCATCCTATTAATGGTGGTGCCACAGAATTTATGGCAGTGGAAAATGAATTTTCTTACTATGATCCTAGCATCGTACTGGGCCATGAGCTCATCCACAAATTCGCCATATGGCTTTGGCTAACACACTCCTTTTCCCAGCTCTAATATGGGGTAATAAAGCTCAATTACTATGCTGTGTTGCTATATGGACAACATCAATATAACACCCAAGAAGTGCTCTGCACAGTTGGAAGAGCATTATACCAGCATTGTGTTCCTTGCTATAGCTCCCTTGTGAAGATCAGAAGGCAAGGAGAAAGCGCATGTATTAACAATAATTTCTTGCAACTTTCTGAGATAGAGATGCCATTGCTTATTCCTAACTCATCCCCTCGGCTGCAAGATAGGGTAGAGCTGAAATGAATTTCCTCTTTAAAATTCTCCTCTAACACACGTGGGTTCTAATGTTCACTTCATGCTCTTGGTATATTTGAATTATTACCAAATAAAAAAAAGCCAGCCTCCGTCAGTCTTGGAAGACTATGGTATCGTGCTCAGCGCTGCATACGCTGCATGCAAAGCACGAAAGCCTGGGTTAGATTGTTATGGAGGATAGGCTGTTACCCAAGCAGCAAATCCCCCTCTCCACGCCACTGAAATAGTCCAGTGGAAAGGCAGAGCCAATACGATTGGATCCAGCTGGCATTGCAGAGCTGGGCTAAGGACAGGAGCTCACCCTGTCTTGTGGGGCCAACCCGGGTCTCGAACCCTCGCCTGCTGGTTAACAGGCACAGCGTCTTTACCGCTTGCGCCACCCACAGCCCTGCCACGCAAAACAACTTTTGTAATAAGAATTTAAAAAGCCATGAAGTTCAAGACCAACATAGAAGTTTGAACGACCCAGTCAATTCTTTGGCTGGAGGCTTCCGGGTTCAGTGGCGCTCGATAATGCTTGAGAGCTGAGAGCTTTTGAGAGAGTGCATTTGATGACTGCCAAACTCAAGGAACATCAAAAGATGACAACACACTCTTTTTTTTCCCAAAAGATCTTTTTTCCAAGATCTAACACACTATTTTTCCAAAATGTGGGGGGAAAAGAGCCGCATTCAAATGCACAGCCTAGGATGTTGTTCAATCTGAACCCCACAGACACATCTCTGTTGAATAAAACAAGCGTGCTCTTAGCCAGAGGTCCATAGCATTATTAATCTAATTAATAATTAATTAATTATTAATCTAAGGGCGCAATCCAGAGTATGCGGAGTCCTTGCTCCAGTGTAAGAACAATTTACTCTCGATTGCAATATGAATTTCCCATAGGTTTTCACTAGATGGTGCAGTAACTATGGGTGCACGTAATGTCTCTTATGTGCTCCCATGGTTACTCTGGATTGTAAGGTATGAGTGATTGTTGTTGAAATGAGTGGTCCAAAACAATCCATAATGCTTTCAAAATTATAATACCAAAAAATTCTCGTGATGTAGTCAGGGATTTGCATTTAAGGGCTATTATGAGTTTGGAGAGCTACGGACAGGCTTTTGTTTTGTTTCTTTTTGTCCCCTCGCCACATGCCGCACCAAATTATTATACCTGAGTATAAATCATTATGAATTTTGTAATGAAATATCCTCAGGATATTTCTTTTGCCAAAGCAGAAAGAGAATGGATTAAATTAATATTCTCCAAAGTTTACTAATGAAAGGAGATTGGGAGGGTTTTAGGTCAAAAATCTGATTTTTTTTAAAAAAGGTTTCGACCTTCATGGGTGAATCACATAATTCCTCACTGCACACTGGTGCACGTGCATTTATTTGCATAATAGTTGAATGAAAAGCAAACTTTAAGCAGGTTTAGGTTGCTATAATGTATATACTGGCAGGTTGCTATAATGTATATATATAGGTTATAATGTATATAGGTTGCTATAATGTATATACTTGCTATAATGTATATACTGGAATGTATATACTGTTACTGGAAGCCCAGTTCTATTCCCCATTGGCTAGGGTTGCAATCCTAACCACACTTTCCTGGGAGAAAGTACTATTGAACACAATGGGACTTACTTCTTAGTAGACATGCGTAGGATTGTATCCTAAACATAACAAGTGTTTTGCCAAAAGAGGCTGCTTTATGGCATTCACAAAGCATTATGTCATGGAGGTCACAGTTGCTTTCCATACACCAGCAGAGAGCCAAAGATCCACCTGTCCAGGTAAGTCAATCCAGGAGGTAAGAGGGGGTGGAGAGGTGAGCCAAATGGGGAGGTGACAGCATTGAGGAGAGGACAGATCAGGCCCAGGAGGGGGTGTGGGTCAGTATCAGTGGTGCATGGCACATCCCAACCCCTTCCCAGGACATGTCCAGTATAGACTTGCACCAGTGATGCCCACTACCTTGTGGAAACTTCCAGAAATCCCCTTCAAGATACAGTGGTACCATGCTAGTGCCACTGCATTGCTACTCGTGTATTTTTTAGATTAATAAGCAGAGCTAACAGAACGGGATCGAGTCATAGGGTGGTTTCATTCTGATCAGGTCCAACCCATACATTTAGCAAAAGATGTGACTGAAATGAGTTGAGATGGAATATTACATCATATATATATACGGGCATCTTAATAAGGCCCTCTCTTTGGCACCCTGACTCTAGCAATTTGAAATGGGTTTGGCACCCCTGAGCCAGCAAATGTTGCCTCAGGCCACGTGCCTGAAGTGGGCTGCGGAAAACATAGCGGTAAAGGAGCATGCTTAGTCAAGTTGTATTAAAACAATGATGTAAAGTTATGGTTACATCTCCCAACAGTGCAATCCTACCCAATTTAGGTTGGCATAACTCACCTGGCATAATTTCTTGTGGTGGTATGGGGAGGTCGGCACGTGCCTGTGCATTGGCCTAACCCCACCAGGGATGGCGTGGATGTGCTGGCCTTCCCGCACCACCACAGGAAGTTAAGTCAGATGAGTTATTTTGGTCTAACTTGGTTAGGATTGCACTATCAGATGCAGAATCCTAACTGTTGTATGAATTAAGAAGCAATGCCATGCTTTGTTATTTTGTTATGCTCCTACTTAGTGAAGTTAAATAAATTGACTGCAGAATTCAGGTGCACAAAAGTGTGACACATTAAACCTGTTTTTGACATTTCTATGAAGGAATAATGAAAACTCCTATCAAGGCAATATTACATCTTCCATGCTCATTTAGAGCGTCGCCACATGAGTCACTGGTTGCTCTGCGACATTCACCTTCTTCTTCATGTGTTACCAGTATTTGAGCAGATAGCTTCACAAATTAATTAGCAATTTCAAACTTTATAAATAAAGTCAATTCAATAAAGACCAGACCCATTAAACTGCAAACTGTTATTCGGGTTGACTTTTAAATAAGAAATGGAACAGAAAAATACGAAGGATTGACAATTCACCCTGGTAAAACATCTTCAGAAACAATTTGTGGAATATTAATGATCTGCAAATGTCATTTGTGCTCCAATTACTACCAGTAATTACTTTTTTTTTCTTTATTGTAGAGGAAGTGGAATTTTTAATAAGGTCAGTTTTACAATTAGAGGTTTTGGGAAAGCCCAAAACTATTCTCATTATAGACCAATTGATTTTAATGTAAACGAGGAATATCTTAAAATGTGTCTCGAGTATGACTCAATAACTTCCAAAAACAGCAAATAATAAATACATCTCTTCAAGAAAAGTTGGGTGACAAAAATCCAAATCCAAATTTTAAATCCAGTGTCAAATATCTGAACAGATGATGAATCTAAAACCCTTTAACTAGCAAACAGCTCTGGACATAACCCACCTGCTAACTGGATATCCCATTGAGCTCAACTGAATTTGATTATATGCCCAGTGGTTTGTGTCACCCAGTATGGGAAGTCCTAAAATGGACCATTGTGCCCCTGCAATACCATTGTGTGTGTGTGTGTGTGTGTGTATATATATATATATATATATATATATATATATATGTGTGTGTGTGTGTGTGTGTGTGTGTGTGTGTGTGTGTGTATTATATATATGTATATTATATATGTATTGTACATATATATGTATAACATGATTGTATATATCAATTGATATACAACATGATTGTAAGATCTTAAAAACCTTGGGCAGCAGTGGTATTCCCTCACCCGCCCACCCACGTGTGCGCTTCACCAGCTGCAGGCACTATTGACAATACAGTAGATGCCACCTTTGTTCCTAGTGATGCCACTATAGATGCCACCTTCCTTTCATTGTGAATTAGAAGCAGTGTGCATCAGATGGCCAGTCGTATACTGTGGGCCTCACATAGACTTGACCAGTTTCATTTCATACAGTGATGTTATTATGTGACTTCAGACCATGCTCGGGATCCACTGAACTCCTTGTCCATTTAATTCCCTAGCAATGTTGTAGTTGCTGTGTAAAGTGCTTTGAAGATTTGATTCATTACAGTATTATTATTTTATTATTAAAAGTATTTTAACAAAAATAAGAGTCAGCTGCAATCCTAAAGACGCTTTCCTGGAAGTAAGACCCATTGAAAACAATGGGGCCAACTTTTGAGTAGACATGATTAGGAATGTGCTTATAGAATTAGAATCAATTCTGCTTTTAAAGACACAAATGGATGTTCTGCTAGTTTCTCTACCAGTTACCTTTGCCTTTTGGGGCAAAAACCAGAGTAACTACAGGAAGTCCTTGCTCCAGTGTAAGAACAACTTACTCTGGATTCCAATATGAATTTCCCATAGGTTTTCACTAGGTGGTGCAGTAACTATGGGTACACATATAGTCTCTTACGTGCTCCCGTAGTTACTCTGAATTTGGGGGCTAGTCTCACTTTTAGAGCTTTAGCCTCTGCAGGTCTACTCAGAAGTAAGTTTCTTTACAGTCAATGGGACTTACTCCCAGGAAAGTGGGGATAGAATCACAGCCTGTGTGTGATTCATTTGTTGTGGAAGCAACAAGTGAGGTACCACCTGAAGCCAGAGCTCCTTATAAGTAAATGTCCCAATACATGGCCAATTTAGAAAGAGGATAGATTAATGGATTGTTTTAATAGGCAATCATTATTGGATTAAAGAAGATTTGGTAGGATTTGTGTGAAATTTATTTTTTTCATGAATGCTAAGGTTTTAGTTAGAGTTATATAGACACAGTTAAATTGATTCATTTCCAAAACTTTTCTTTGATGTGTACGGGAGACTTACTGGGTTTAATATCCAATCTGATTGGTTTAATAGAAAATCTGATGACATGAAAATGAAAGCAAAGTAGCTTTATCCAAGGATTTGGTCTCATCCTGGCCATGATCTCCAAAGAAAGGAGTTCCACAGTAAGATTGCTGGATAAATCTGGCCAAAGCATCACTTTCGCCCCAAATTTATTAGTTTTTTTCAATTGATGCCAGGATGTTGGGCAGCCCAATCCTATGGGGTTTGAGCGTACAAAGGAACAGCAGTGCTAAAATGGTGTCCACTATATCCTATGAGTGCATCCGAAGTGCAATGGCCCCAATAGTTCTCCTCAGATCTTCACCTGCTATTGAGTGGGTTCAGATTTGAGGAACCCCAAGTTGGGCTTCCTGACAATATTATGCTTTCAATGCATTCTTCTTTATAGAAGAAGAGCAGGATACAAATGCAAGAAGCCATCGGATTGCCGAGCCACCCTGTATCTTTTCCTGTA
This sequence comes from Cryptoblepharus egeriae, assembly GCA_030015325.1. Classification (NCBI taxonomy): domain Eukaryota; kingdom Metazoa; phylum Chordata; class Lepidosauria; order Squamata; family Scincidae; genus Cryptoblepharus; species Cryptoblepharus egeriae. Next base: position 65,246,122 of record JAREYC010000008.1, on the reverse strand, counting down.
CTAATCTTATATTATTCAGAAGGTCCCCAGAAGTCCCCATAGCTCCCCAAACCCAATAATCCATTAGAAGCATGTGGTAATAAATGGTAGCAATTGATAAAACCGTAAAGAAGAATTAGAGGTTAATTACTATAGGCTAAATAATAAATGGTAATTAAGATAGCGCTGGGCCTGAACTTGAGCACTTCTGTGTTTGTCCTTCCTAGAGCTCATAGGTCAAATTCCAAGAGCCCCAGTGCTTAATAGCAATATTTGAACTAGTCCTTATTCAAAGCCTATGAAAAGAGACTTCAAAAGAGATTGACCCTACAATCCAGAGTAATTATGGGAGCACGTAAGAGACATTTAGTGCGCACCCGTAGTTACTGCACCACCTTGTGAAAACCTATGGGAAATTCATATTGCAATCCAGAGAAAATTGTTCTTACATCAGAGGAAGGACTCCCCGTAGTTACTCTGGATTGCCCCTTATTTTGTTTTCTTGAAAAAAATCATATTGATGGAACAGAATACACTCCTATCTGGGATGATCTTCCTTTTCCACTGAGCGCACAGCTTTGGGAAGGATGCACATGGAGCGGTGAGGGAGGAAGGGGACACCCGCCTAGCCAGCCAGATCAGCCGAATCAACCCTGGCGATCAATGGGGTGACAGATGTCGCAGCCAGATCACCCTCACATCCTGGAACAGAATACTAACTGGTTATTTCAAATTTTCAAATACTAACAACCCAACCCTATCCTTTCCCCCTGCATCAAATATAGGTGTGATATAACTAGTTGGGGGAACAGATCAGAAAAGTCAGTGGAAAAGCAGATTTAAATCCCCTGATCCCTGCTCCCACTCAGTACATTTCCATGCTTAAAAATTCTTCCAAGGCTGCAATCCTATCCATATATATTTGGGAGTAAGCCCCATTAACCATAATTGGACTTACTTCTGAGTAGACTTGCATAGGATAGGGCTCTAACCCTACAATCCAGAGTAACTACAGGAAGACGTAAGACACACAAAGAGTTCAATCCTAACCATGTCTACTCAAAAATAAGCCCCGCTGTATTCAATGGGTCTTAGTCCCAGGAAAGTGTCTTTAGGATTGCAGCCTTCCTCTGGATTGCCCCATGCATTTCCCATAGGTTTCCCATAGGTGGCACCATAATTACGTCGGTGTAAAAGGTTCCGTAGTTACTCTGGATTGTGCTGTAAGTTATTTAGAGATTACACTACCTTATTTATCTAGAAAGTTGAGAATAACGGCATCAGGAAGTGATGTAAATTTGCGACCAAAGTTATCTAATCCTGTCTATCCTATCTAGGATAGGCCATATTTCACCGTGTGTTAGTGTGTGTTAGTGTGTGTGTGTGTGTGTGTGTGTGTGTGTGTGTGTGCGTGCGCATGCTTGTGTGTGTAATGATGTACGCCAGTGTCAGTAATGAACATTACTCATCCCCAAGATCCCCTCTATATACATAGCCCTTGTGTGGTGATTATACCCCACACATCAGCAGGTCTGTTGACAGTAGTTTGTTGAAGGCCTCTTGAAATCTGGACCTAGCCTTGATATACACAGTTATTAATTAATAATAATAATTTCAGAGGCTTCTACTCCGAAGCTGACAGTTAGACCTTGTTCTGTATGTAAATATTAACATGGTCTTGGCTGTGATTTTATGCACACCTACTTAGGAGGAAGCTCCGGAGAATTCAAGTTGGACGGGATTGGCCTTCAAGCCATATTTTACCTGCCAATTCACCAATGTGTCAAAACACAGAGTAGTTGGTCTGTTTTGGGATTACCTCTTTGGAAATCCGCTCTGTTCCTTAAGCAGTTCCATAGAAACTAATTAATATAATAAGCACTGTTACATTCTAGTGACAACCTTCCATTATTACTTAGGGTCAAGTTATGCAAACGATGGAAAGTAACTTGTGTTAATAATATTGTTTCAGGCACCACTCGTAATTAAACTTAAATCGGTGTCTGCAAGTGTTTAATGTGATTAAAATAATATTTGACCTAGAGTTTCAGTCGACGTAGACTTCCAGATGAAAACTTATTTCCTTGAGATTTAATTAGAGCAGGCATTGCATATTCATACCTTTCTCTGCCCAAACATATTCATGCAAAACAATCCACTGAGGCGCTGGGTATTATCTGGGTGATCAAGGCAACTTTTCAGAGCACAACTCGCAATAACTATGACAGAACACTACAGACATATACAGTATTTAAAAGAAATTGTCTTGGATATGAACACAGACAATGGACATGAGCCAGACATTAACCCTACAATCCAGAGTAACTACGGAAGCACGTAAGAGACATTACGTGCACCCGTAGTTACGGCACCATCTAGTGAAATCCTATGGGAAATTCATATTGCAATCATATAAATTCATATATCACTCTATGAACAGAGTGAACTGTTCTTATGCCAGAGCAAGTACTCCCGATAGTTACTCTGGATTGCTCCCTTCATGCATTTAAATCCCATAGATTTCAAGCTCCTCCTCATATATTTCCCCTATAAGTCCACCAAATGGCGTGACTATTCCTTATGCGAAAAGGTCCCAGAGAAATTTCATAGATTTGGGATTTAAGTGCACTCAACTTGTCTGTATCGTGTCCATTATCTATGTTCATGTCCAAGGCAATTTCTTTTAAATACATGTTTGTGGTGTTCTGTCATAGTTATTGATGGTTATCATCAATATTCACAGTTATTGATATTTCATCAAATCATAGCATCATAGAGTTGGAAGGGACCCAGTGGATCATCTAGTCAAACCCCTGCCTGTAGCAGGAAATCCTCATCTTGAGGGGACCTGGGTCTCGAACCCTGGCCTGTTGGTTAACAGGCACAGTGTCTCAACCACTTGCGCCACCAGTTTAAATCCTATAGATTTCAAATCTATGGAACTAAAATCTATGGAAAATGTCTCACTGGTGTGGGACTCAAGCGCATATACCCCATTCCACATTATTTTTGCATTTCAAATAATGCTCATTCACAAGCATCCAATCAAATCCAACACAAGAGTAATAATAATTGAAGTTCCTTAGGCTGGAATTTTGAAGCAGACTACCTGGATCTTCATGATCTTTGTAGTGGTTTCAGCATAAACCTAAAAATGCTCAGCGTGAATGTGGCAAAGACATTTATAATGCTGCAATCCTAACTTCCATTTAGGCTGGCATTAGGCCTGGCATAAGTCCTATGCTGATCTGGGGGTGTCACAAAAGTGCTGTAAGACAATTCTGCCCCACTCCTGGAGGGATGAGGCCACTTCACAGACATGCGCCGACCTCCTCACATCACCATGGGAAGATATGGCGAGTGAGTTAGGCCAGCCTAAATTCCTTAGGATTGTGCCCAAACCCTACAATCCCGAGTAACTACAAGAAGACATAAGAGGCATATACTCTGGATTGCTCTATGCATTTCCCATAGGTGGCAATGTAACTACGTCAGTGTAAAAGGTCCTGTAGTTACTCTGGATTGTAGCCTAAGGGTGCAATCCAGAGTAACTACAGGGAGTCCTTGCTCCGGTGTAAAAACAATTTGCTCTGGATTGCAATATGAATTTCCCATAGGTCTTCACTAGGTGGTGCAGAACTACGGGTGCACGTAATGTCTCTTATGTGCTCCTGTAGTTACTCTGGATTGTAGGGCAAATCTCTTTATACTTCAGGAACCTTCTTGGGCAGCTGTGATTAACTGTAGTTTCCCATCCCATTCAACAATATTCACCGTCAAGAAATTTCTGGTTTTTTGTTTTTTTTTTCTCTTCCTAACTCCTCTTTCCTAATTTGCATTCTCTATTTTCCTGGGGGGAACGGATCTCTTTTTTAATGGTGCAACACCTATTTTAGCACCCTGGCAGTGGAAGATTGTAGTGAGTCCGTACCGCGTTAATAGACCCATTCAGTTTACAAATGTGTACCAGTAATTACACAGAAAGCAGATCTAAGCTGTGAACCATTCCCCTTCTTTGCATTTTTATTGTTCTTTGATAAATTGTTTTGGCATATGCAAAAAAAGATAAAACCTACAAGACAGAAAGATATTATAACTTACAAGACAAAAAAAGATATTATCACATCAAGCTCCAAGGTCTCTAAATTCCTGATTCATGCTGTTGGCTGCTGCGTACATAAGTTCTCGTCTCGCCTTATAAGAGCCCCCCCGCCTCCAACCCACACACAAATCTCCGCTTTCCTACTTACTCAAGGGAAGAAGCAGGTAAGAATCTGTTGCGCGAAGCTTTTTGTTATGTTTTAGGAGAAAAGAACAGTGAGTGTTAGCAACAATTCTCAGTAATTGCAAAGTATTGCCAGGAATCTATGGGGAATGCAAGCTTTTCCTTGCAAATTCAGCATAATAACTTAATTCTACTCCAAAATTCAAGACATGAATTACCGTATTTACTCGAGTCTTTTGCACACTTTTCCCAGCCAATTTTGGTTTCCAAATGGGGTGCACATTTGATTCAATGGCGCATAAGAATCAATTGAGTATAGTAATATTACCACCTTCTCCCCCACACCCCAGAGAGCAGGGTTACCGTAACCAGCGAACAGGGTTATCGTATCCAGCAAACAATCACCAGCAAAGTTTTAAAACCTAAAACCTCTTTAAATTAGAGTGCATTAGAGTCAATGGCGCATTAGATTTGAAGAAATGTGGTATTTTATCAAAGGAAGGACTGTCTCTCTCCAGGGACTTGGATAAAGGCATTGTAAATAGAGGGGATGCAAAGCGCTAGGTTTTGTGCAAGGCATCCTCAACACAAAGCCTTGAACCATGGAGTTGCAAAACAGAGTCTTGGTGAGGCTCCCAGCAAAACTTAATGCTTTGCACCCCTCTAGCTATGCCACTAAAGGCAGGTAAGAAAGTGTAATGGGGAGAGAAGGGCAAGGAGACAAAAATCTTGTTGCCGTGTCATTTAGGTACACTTCATTCAGAAGCTCTACTTTGGCTGCAATCCTAAAGACACTTTCCTGGGATTGAGACCCACTGAACACAATGGGGCTTCCTTTTGAGTAGACATGGTTAGGATTGTGATCTTAATCACATTAATAGCCTGAGAACATGGTGTGAATTGTGGTTGTTCCCATGGCATTGTCTATGTGGCCAAGCAGCTTTGCTTCCCTGGACACAGTGGCCAGGATTCCTGTGCAGTGCCTGGTGTGTGTAGGGTATAAATAGTACACAGGTCTGGGTTCAAAAAATGGGCCCAGATGTCAAAGGAGGGCCCCCAAAATTTCCAGGGATCTCAGCCAACCTTGTAAAGTGAAAGATGGAAGCTGGTGACCAGCAGGTCGGGACTACTGGATGGGGTAGATATGAGCTCCACATAAGGATGCCCACTAGATGTGTTCTCCTGAGATCTTTCCCACTGTTTTTGACCTCACCCTGCCATACTTCACCCCATCCTAACATCCATTCTGCCCAACCTATGCCCTTCTCCAAGGTAGACTCAGTTGGTTTCCAATTTTAGCCTCAGTCCTACTTTCATCCCTGGCCTAGCCAGGAGCTTTTGATCCCTGCAGCTCAGTGGCTTCCAGCCTTTTCTTCTCAGATCATCTAGGTGTCACCATCTTGGATCACTCCAAAGTGTTTCAAGATAGCAGAACCCAAATCTTGTAAGATATGGACTTTGCCACTTGTGATAGATAGATTTACAGCACAATCCAGTGTAACTACAGGAGCTCTTACATCGACATAAGAAAAATTTACTCCGTATTGCTCTATGAATTTCCCATAGGTTTCCTATAGGTGGCACCATAACTATGTCAATGTAAATGTCTCTTACATCAATGTAAGTGCTCCCATCATTACTCTGGATTGTGCTGTTGGGGAGACAGAAGATGCAGATGCTCGGGGAGGAACAAATAGTTGGGGCCACCAGGGACATCCTACCCCTTAGGATCCCAGCCAGGTCAATTTGACCCAATTGGGAGTTTGTGTTGTGTTTTTTACTGAATTTATTATTATTACTTGACAAGACTTTCTGTGTTTTTTACTGCTAATGAAACAGTTACGAATCCAGAAGCAGAAAAGTTTTTGAATTTACAGTTTTTCTGTAAATTCCAATTTATACATATCATCCCAGGACGGGTCTATTAGACCCATTTTGCCTTTTACTGCCTTTTACTGACAGAGCAATAAAACCCCATGCTGAGACCATCCTTTTGTTTGTTGTTTGTTGTTGTGGGGAACCTTCAGGGCAATAAAACCCATGCTGAGAACCTCTAAATCTTTTTGTTTGACGTGGGAAACCTGTCCTGCCATTGGATTGAATAAGCAAAATGGGTCTAATTGACCCATCCTGGGATGATATGTATAAATTGGAATTTACAGAAAAACTGTAAATTCAAAAACTTTTCTGCTTCTGGATTTGTAACTGTTTCATGAGCAGTAAAAAACACAGAAAGTCTTGTCAAGTAATAATAATAAATTCCAGTAAAAACTTCCAACCAGGTCTAATTGACCCATCCTGGGTTGTATAAATTGGAATTTACAGAAAAACTTCCAGCCGGATCGTATTGACCCATCCTGGGATGATGTGTTAGAAAAACAAATGGGATCCTAAGGGCTACAGTGTCCAGTGAGTGTGCTGTGATGCCCTAAACCAGCGGTGCTCAAATTCTCCACTGCTGCACCGTGGCAAAGCAGTCCCCAATTGGCATGCATCCTTCCATGCTATCAGACGACGTCATCCAGGCAGAAGCAAGTGGGTAGAGCATCCATGTCTCCTGGTTATGGAGCACTACATGCAGAACAGTGCGGTCCGCCCACCAGGTGGACAGATTTGTCGGAACACCAGATCCTATCCCTTGGCAGGGGTTAGAGCTGTCCTTCTCTAAAACATTGCAATGCACACTTTAGGAACTCACTTTAGGAACTTTAGGCACACTTTAGGAACTTTAGGAATCCTTTCTTTAGCAACTTGAAGAAACCCCCAAATCCAGAGTAACTACAGGAGCACGTAAGAGACTTTACGTACACCCGTAGTTACTGCACCACCTCGTGAAAACCTATGGGAAATTCATATTGCAATCCAGAGTAAGTTGTTCTTACACCAGAGCAAAGGCTCCCTGTAGTTACTCTGGATTTTGCCCAAACTCGTTTTGTGCCAATGAATCAAGCCCTTTGACAGTATTCTGCTGGATATTTAAGCAAATTTAATTGTGTCCCAAGAGCACAGTACACTGTTGTATTCTAATTTAAATATGGATTATTTTAGTGACTTGAGAGTACATGTGTGCGCTATCCTTGTATTAAAAAAACGCATCTTATATTTTTGCCATGGCGCTGTCTTCCACTTACGGATATCAACAAATGAATGAATAGCCTTGATTTAATTTCACACATTAAATGTTCTTGCTTTTAAATGTTCTCCCAGAAAAAGAGAAAAAAAATCCCATTAAAAACAATGGCTACAACTAGGCTTGGCTAAATTAGGGGACAAATATTAGTCTCTTTATACTGCAGCAATACAGTAAAATTAAAATTAAAATCATTTCACAATGCCGCCAAAATTACCCTTGCTATTCATTTAAAGTGCAACTCTATACCGTCGGCAGACATTCGTAAGGATTTGAAATACCTTAATGAAACAACCAGACAATGTGGGTTTTATAAAATTAATTTGTGATAACTCAACAAGGAGGAAAAGTAAAGGTCTTTAAAAAATTTGTGACGCGTGGAAAGTGCAATTTGATGCGACAAATGGAACAAATTGGACTTTCCCGGGGCAGTGGCCTAGATTTGCAACTCCCCAAATAGCAAATAAGGTTTATTTTTGCCCCTTACACTCACTGATGTCAAACTTATTTTATTTAGTTGTTGGTTTATGCCCCATATTTCATCCTGTTTGAATCTGCCTGGAAAAAATAACAACTAAAACCCTCATTAAAACCATACATTAAAATCAAAAGCAGCACGGCCCCATCAAAATAACAAATCAATACAAAAAAGAACAGCGGCATGTAGCTGTCTGCAGCCAGATATCTACAAGAAACTGGAAAGTCTTGGGTTGCTGTGAATATAGGACACAGTCGGGCCTCTACAATGTTTCTTCCAATGTCTCCGAACTGTTTCTTGCTGTGATTCTGATCTTCCTATTTGATGGACACTTGACCAGAGACCTGCTGCTTCACCACAGCTCTGAAGGCTCATAGGGGGAGAGGATTTTTGAGATATACAGAAAGCCATTAAAAAAATCAAGCTCCAAAGTAAAGTTTGCATTAAGCAGTATATCCAGGGCGACCCCATAGAATGGAGGACAGTGTGCCTATACCTTTAACCATTGCATAGATGAGGGAATTTAGGAAGGTGCTGGTTTTTAATCTCTTCCCTACTGAGCTAAACCTGTCTAAATTCCCTCTTCTATACAATATTTAAAGGTACAGGCACTCTGTTGTCCATTCTATAGGGTCACCCTGATTATATCCAAATTACCCACTTGGGGTACTTGCAAGCCTAAACTTGACTGTCTTCAAATTATGATCTGTCATCATCACTGACTTCCAGGGTGAAGATCTCTATGATATGGCAGCAGAAAGGGTTACATGAAGAACAAGTATAACGACAAATAGGTTGATACCTATTAGTGTATATGTATTAGTGTATTCGTATTATTCGTAATAGGTATTCATATTACCCTATTAGTATTAGTGGTGCCATTAGGGTTTGTGTCACCCAGTGTGGAAGACCAGCATGTTATCCCTATGACAGTCCTGCTCCAAAGCAGTGGGTGCACAATACACTAGGCAATGGGTGACTATATGTAATGTATCTAATTACAGGGTGACTATATGTCATAACCCAAATAGAAGACAAGGGACGCCCCAAAATTGTATGACACCCCAAAAATGTAGAATATGAAAAAATAAAAGCGAAAAACTTTCAGATTTCATGTGGTTAATAAAAACACTGTATTACTTTTTAAATTTAAAACTACTGTATTAAATGTAACTAGCTAAATATACCCGCTGTTTGGAAGTACAATTTCAAGAATATTTGTGGGCTCCACTCACAGCTGGATACCACCAGCACTGCGCATCCCTACAGGCACTGGACACTAATAAAATAGAGATACTGATAGAATGGAGATATCCCAACAGGGTATGTTTCACTGCATTCTGCATGAAATTACATTTTGTTTGATGTATATTGCAATACATGATGGTATTATTTGAAAATACCTAAATTTTTAACATTTTGGTAACAGTGTCACCCCCTTGTGTGCATCTCCTGACCCTACTAGCAGTGCCACTGCCTGATAACTTTCAGCCCTATTTTATTCAACATAGGAGTAATGGGAGCCAAATGTCTGCTTCGGCATCTGAATAAGTCCCCCAACCTACTCAGAAGGTCTTCTCAAGTCAGTGCCAGCAAATGTGCTTCCTGTACCCTGTTTCTTAATATTTGTTGAGTGTCTACCTGCTTGTCTCGCTATTAGCTTAATGCATCTCTTTAAAGCAAGTGCACAGTTCCTTTGGATGACCATAAACAACATAAAAATAAAAACCATGGAGGGAGGTGTGAGGATCCGCAAAGGACCAGATCTGCGGATAACCAGATCTGCGGATACCAGATCCACAGATGCCAGGGACCTACACATTACATGCATTACATGTAGGTTGTGTAAAGAAAACTATTTCCAAATAGGAATTTTGTCTGGTTTGGGCAAAACCTAAAATTGAAGGAGAGGCCATCACACATTACAATTCATGATGGGTATGTGAAACCTCCTGGCTTCAGAGCTAGGTTATTTCATAATGTCAGATGCAAGGGAGGACACCAGGCACCAGGTTTCTTGTTTCTTTATGGGTTTCTGGAGGTGTCTGTGGAACTCCTTGCCGCTGGATGTGCTGATGCTGCCTGTCTTAGGGCACAGTCTAGAGTAACTATGGGCAGTCTTTTTTCTGGTGTAAGAACAGTTTGCTCTGGATTGCAATATAAATTGCAATCCTAGTGAAAACCCATAGGTTTTCACTAGGTGGTGCAGTAACTACGGGTACACGTAATGTCTCTTGCGTGCTCCCGTAGTTACTCTGGATTGTAAGGTATATCACATTGAAAAGGAAATTAATTGAACTTCTGGAGGAAAAATGTCATCATCACAGGTTACAAGCCTTGATGGGCATGTGATGGGTACGTGGTTTTGGAAGTAGGCCAGATGCAAAGGAGAGCAACAGGATTAGGGTTGTCATAAATCTTTTCCACAAAATCAGACAAGACCCTCTGTCCCATTATATATGTGAATATTATTCCCCAAATTGAGATTGTCCCTGTTTTTTTGGCAACCCTAACAAGGATGCAGGTTTCTTTTTGCCTTGTGGGCTCCTGGAAGCATCTGGTGGGCCTCTGTGAGATACAGGAAGCTGGTCTAGGGCTACAATCCAGAGTAACTACATGACCTTTTACACTGACATATCCTACAATCCTGAGTAACTACAGGAGCGCGTAAGAGACATTACCGTAGTTACTGCATCGCCTACTGAAAACCTATGGGAAATTCATACTGCAATCCAGAGTAAATTGTTCTTACACTCGAGCAACTGTTCTTACACCCTGTAGTTACTCTGGATTGCGCCCGTAGTTACGGTGCCACCTATGGGAAACCTATGGGAAATGCAATCCAGAGTAAGAGCCTCTTACGTCTTCCCATAGTTACTCTGGTAGACGGGCCTTTGGTCTGATTCAGCAGGGCACTTCTTATGAATGTTTCCTACAAGGCTAATATTATGGCTTTCTTTTCATCTTGCTCCTTCCTCCCCACAAAAGAAAACACAAGTGAAAGTAATAACGTACAACAAAAAGAGTTATCTGCAGAAAAGTTACTATTAGGAATTAGGTGTGTTTTTTTGTTGTTGTTTCGGGGTCTGTGTGTAATCATAGATAGTCTGTTTTAATAAAGCAGGCAAATGAAATAGCAGCTTCGAGAAACGGTGTCTTCCATTTGTAACAGATAACCGAATCCTTTTTTTATCACACAGGAATGTTTTTTCTCTGCTGTTTTATTTCTTTTCACCGAGCATATCTTGATGAAAGGATGTAACGCAGCACTGGCAGGTAATTCATTTTGTCAAATTACAGCATCTTTGAAACAAGGAACCCAATATTAGACGTATCTTCTAAATCTGTTACTCAGTCCTCAGCGGCATTATTGAAAGGTGGGTGTTATTTTTTATCCTACCAATAGAAAAATACATTTTTTTACAATATTTATAGATCATTATTCCATGGGGAGGGGAGGCAGCTTTGCAAAGACATGTGTATTGTGTGCGATGACAACTTCAGACACAACTGGCAGTGATCGCAATTGATGTTCCAACCCAAAAAGGAAAAAAAAAACACCATAGAGCATTTTGAATTGGTTGTCTCAAAAATGATCCTGCTGAACGGAAACAGAAATTCATAAAGTTTTTTCTTTCTTTCAAACATGTTAAAGATGGGAAAAAATAGACATGCAAGATAAGTTTATGAGGATGGAGTCCAATTTGCATTTAAAATTTGCATTTGAATTTTTTTTAATTTGCATTTTAAAAAATCCTTCTGGACCTCAATTTGAAATGCACTCTCCTGCCCTGCACAGTTTTGTCCTCTTCTTACCTTCCCCTGCTCTCTCCTATGCCCCTCTACGGCATACCCTACAATCCAGAGTAACTACGGGAACATGTAAGAGACATTACATGCACCTGTAGTTACTGCACCACCTAGTGAAAACCTATGGAAAATTCATATTGGAATCCAGAGTAAATTGTTCTTACACCGGAGCAAGGACTCCCCGTAATTACTCTGGATTGCGCCCATAGTCCCAGTCCTGGGGCTTCACCAACCAGCATGGAGGCCCAGCACATCCATGCCAGTGCATTCCTCCTTCTAGCCAGCATGAGTTGTCTTGGAGGGAGGATGGGGAAAACTGAGGATCTGACCCGAGAGTTGGACTCTGCCATTATATCCTAACCTCCCTCCTGGGCCAGAAAGCCCATCATGAGCTTCCCCATGTCTGCTCCTGCTGAAAAATGAAGGGGGAGCAGATGCTCCTTTTCCCCAAGGCAACTCCTAACACTAGCCTGGCACATATAGGATACAGCAGTCATCATTTTAGTGCTGCTGTAGACGTGGACACTGACAAGAATAGAATTGGGCTTCCCACCTCCCCTATATTTAGAATCCTAGAATCCTAGAGTTGGAAGGGACCCAGTAGGTCATCTAGTCCTTAGTCATAGCTCAATCATTTGCTCAGTCATAGTATGCTACCTGAAGTATGAGGATAATACCCACCTATGTTATAGAATTGATATAAGACTACCTGATGTGAACTTTCAAAAATCATGTATTGTTATTGTAACTCACCATCACTATCTCAATCATTCTATCAACTTGGGATTTGCCATCAGATGCTGATAAGTTGTAAGAAGCCAAAGGCTGCAATCCTATCTACACTTTCCTGGGTGTCAGCCCCATTGACTGTAATGGGGCTTATTCAGAGTAGACATGCATAGGATTGGGCTCAAAGCCTGATTTTCGACAGGGCTGCTGAATAATAGGAAGATCAACCTCCGCTAAGTGAGAAGATTGTCAGCCATTCAAGTGCTTTAACTTGTTCCAAGTGTTGGAAATATATAGCGCAGAACCAAAGACAGAATCACCCCCAAAGGAAGGAGCTTAAGAAGTTTCTCTCTAGGTTTGGCAAGTGATTCATAGTTTAAATTAAGAACCTCTAGAACCCCGCAGGGTGAAGTTACTTTGTTGGCCTTTCTAACTCTCCAAAGTGATTCCTTTTTATTTTTCTCCATCTGTGCCGAGGAAACAGGCTCGATGAACAATACAGTTGAAGTACTAAAACAAACACACACATCACACCATGCAAACCAACTGAGGGTGGAATCCTAACCAACATACAGCACAATCCAGAGTAACTACGGGACCTCTTACATCGACATTAGAGACATGTACATTGATGTCGTTACGGTGCCACCTTTGGAAAATCTACTGGAAATGCATAAAGCAATCCAGAGTAAATTTCTCTTACGTTGACGTAAGGGGTCCTGTAGTTACCCTGGATTGTGCTGTAAGGTTGCAATTCTAAAGACAATTTCCTGGGAGTAAGACCCATTGAACAGAATGGGGCTTACTTTTGAGTTGATATGGTTAGGATTGTGCTCTAACTGTAAGCCAGCAAGTTCACCCATCTCAACATTCCCATAGTGGTGTGGAGAGGCTGGTGCCTGTCTGTGCACTGGACTAACCTCCGCAGGAGTGGCGCAGAAGTACCTTACAGCACTTTTGCTACATCCCCAGGATGGCATAGGATTTGTGCTGGAACTTGTGCCAGCCTAACCAGGGGTTTGGAGCCAAAGGGCCATAGTTTTAAGGAAAGCTTCCAGGATATTCTATGTTGCCATGTTTATTTAGGGTTGCCATAATTCTCTTCCACAAAATTGGGACAGGAACCTCTGTCCCATTTGCCAGTATGTGAACACAATCCCCCCATATTGGGATTGTCCCTGTTTTTCGGGACATGTGGCCACCTTGTTGAACTTTGCCTATGAGCACAATCCTAACCATGTCTACTCAAAAGCAAGCCCCATTATGTTCAATGGGTATTACTCCCAGGAAAGTATCTTTAAGCTTGCAACTGAAGTGGCCAACCCTACAATCCAGAGTAACGACGGGAAGATGTAAGAGGCACTTACTCTGGATTGCTCTAGGCATTTCCCATAGGTTTCCCATAGGTGGCACCATAACTATGTCAGTGTAAATGTCCCGTAGTTACTCTGGATTGTAGCCCAAGGTATGTTGGGTAGGTAGACCTGAGGTCCCTCCTGGATTTGGAACCCAGATAACCTGCCAGGTAAATGTGGGCTACCATTCGAATTCTTCCAGGTGGATAGATCTGGGGTCCCAGCTGTGCTTGGGCTGTTCCTGATCCTAGCAAGCACCCTTTCCTGCGGGCACAAAAGTTTGGGGGCATTTTTTTTAAAAAATGGGTTTGTTACCCCTTTTTGTTATATGAAGAACGACAGTGACTCCTATAAAGGCATCAACATTTTGCCAATTTTGAGTCAAAAGGATGGACTGTGCTATTTACAGTTCATGCTGCCCTAATCATAATGTTTATATCCAAAAGCATCTGGTCCATTTAAGAGCAAAACCCCAACATTGCACATTGGAAGGTCTTTTAATTTTCCACATTCTTCCCACCTCTCCAGTAATTTTGCTATCTGAAATTAATACAGGCTGCGTAATTGCTGCATTTGTTTTAAAAGTCGAGATTTTACATCTTATAAATGAAATATGAACTTGCACCAATGCGATGTTAGCAGAAAACGAAGCAAATTGAGCACATGAATATTAATACAAAGACATAAGGAATAACCAAAAAGAGACATGGCGAACGATGCCAGGATGCTTGCTATTCATACTGTTTCACACAGTTATTAACCCCCAAATCCAGAGTAACTACGGGAGCATGTAAGAGACTTTACGTGCACCCGTAGTTACTGCACCACCTAGTGAAAACCTATGGGAAATTTATATTGCAATTCAGAGTAAGTTGTTCTTACACCGGAGCAAGGACTCTCCATAGTTACTCTGGATTTTGCCCTTAGCTTATGATTTAAATAGAAATCTGTATATAGTGGTACCTTGAATAAAGAGCAACTTGAGTAAAGAGCATTTTGGATAAAAAGCAAAATTTTCTCAGAAATTTTGACTTGCATAAAGAGCACTGTCTTGAGTAAAGAACACTTCTGAAAAAGTTTGGAACTGGCTTCCATAGCAAGGAAACCCACAGGGGGGACGAGGGGACTAGACTGAGCTACAGTGGGGTCCTGGGCAAAGTTCGGAGTGGGCTTCCATGGCCAGGGAACTTATGGGGGATCTGGGGGAGCAGCCTGAACCAGGCATGTATGTGGGATCTGTGTGCGGCAGCATGGAAGATGTGCCTTATCAATGTTCTAGTGCTGCTCCCCATCAGCAGCTTGGGAATGTTAAAGATTCCATTGAGCCAATGGATAGCAGTGACTCCATTGGTGATTGTGAAGGAGCACAATCCTAACCGTGTCTACTCAGACGTAAGGCCCATTGTGTCCAATGGGTCTTACTCCCAGGAAAGTGTCTTTAGGATTGCAGCCAAAGTCACCCCCTCTGTAACCCTCACACCAGCCATGAAGATTTTCAAAGGTATAGTACAGTTCAGTACTGTACAGTATTTTCTGTATTGCAGTGTATTTGTATTACTGTACATTACAGTGTTTTGTATTATATTACAGTGTTTTGTAATCATTTTTATAAACAGTTCATATTTTATATGAATCTCTCGGGGGTTGTGGAACCAATCGTCTGAGTTTCCATTATTTCCTAAAGGAAAATCCGCTTCACGTATAGAGCGTTTCACTTAACAAGCATGCCTCCGGAATGAATTAAACTTGTTACGTGAGGCGCTGCTGTACTTAATTGTGGGAGGGAGGGGGAGCCCTCATTTTTGGAGAAAACTATGCATTTCTGCAAAGAGACAACCTTATTTATTTATTATTTATTTTAAAAATTTGTATCCCACCTTTCTCGGGTATAGACGAACTCAAGCTGGCTCACATTAAAACATAATTAAAAACATATATAGAACATTCAATTAAAAACAATTAAATCATATAAGCTAAAAACATATATGCTAAAACAATACAAACAACAGCCCCCCTCCCAACTTCTGCCCCATTAAAATGCTTTTTTAAAATAAAAGGTTTTTATTTTCTGTGTGAGATAACAACAGAGTAACAATACTGTTGCAAAGTGTTCTACTTGCGTGTTTGCCTACAGAAAGGATACCCAGCCCAGAGGGAAATCTGACAGTTAGTACATGAAACACCATCCACTGTTTTTATTTGCTAGCCCTTGAAATATATATAAGTATATTTTTTTCTCCCTTTATCATGTACCATCAACCTGCTTTGCAACATCTTGTGTTGTTTCCTTGTGGCAAAAAATCTCTTTGCAACCTGATTGCAGTGCACGAAGTCACTTCCAAGCGTGGCGTGATATAATTTCCATCATGCGCAACCTGGAAAGACCACATCCACGTAATAGGCTGCCGAAGGGTGTCGTGAAACTAGAAAAGGATATAAATCAAATAAATAATAAAGGTATGAAAGAGAACAACCAAAACGCTTACTGGGTCGGGACACTTACCCGAATTTGCGTTTGGGTATCTTTCGGAAGAAAAGGAACCTGAAGAGGACATGATTGCGATGTGCAAAATTATGCAGGGGATAGAAAGAATGGATAGAGAGATTTTATTTTCCCGTTTTTATTTTATTTATTTCCACCCAAAGACAGAACCAGGAGACATTCACTAAAATTGAGTGTCAAGACGGTTAGAACAATCAATGTCTCTATCCAGCCTGTAGAACTCCTTGCCACAGGATGTGGTGATGGCATCCAGTCAAGATACCTATGGAGACTGACCAAAGACAGCAATGAAGTAAATCAAGGGAGACACAAAGCTGCCACCACCTTGGCTTGCAGGGAGAACCGAGAAGTGGCCACCTTGTGTTGCTTAAAGTTCTTGTGGAATGTCTTCATTGAAGGGTGGGCCTTTGAAGGGGAGCCCACACAGGGGAATGATGGGGTGGTGCACCTCCTCCTCCAGGGTGAACTTGGAATCATGATGTCATGCAATGTTCTGACATCACTGCTCCCAGTGCTGGATGCTCCAGTTAATCACTGGGGCAAATGCAACACTAGAAAGGGAAAGTGGAATTAGGATTGGCACTCATCTATCTCTTATGCTCAGCAGCAATTTGTTTTGAAATTAGTAGTAGTTTGGTTCTAATTATGAAAATTAAGAGACATTATGGTTCTGAGTTTTCCCGAAATGGGAGGAGTGAGTGGCATAGCTAGAGGGGGTGCAAAACACTAGATTTTGCAGGGCACCACACCACAGCAAGCGAGACACCCCTTCGCCTCGCTCCAAGAGCTGTGACGGGGGGGGGGGGATGGAAGTGTAAACACCTCCATTTTCCTCCCCGAGCCCAGAATGGATCTGA
The DNA here is from genome assembly GCA_030015325.1 of Cryptoblepharus egeriae. Lineage (NCBI taxonomy): Eukaryota > Metazoa > Chordata > Lepidosauria > Squamata > Scincidae > Cryptoblepharus > Cryptoblepharus egeriae. Next base: position 65,229,056 of record JAREYC010000008.1, on the reverse strand, counting down.
GGGGCTGCATGCACACTGCATGCACAATGCACAGTGAGCATTGGCATCCTGCAGTCTTGAAAGACTATGGAATCATACTCTGAGAGTCCAGAGCACGGTAGCTACCCTGCAAAATGTGGTGCTTTGTAGTACACCTCTCACTAGGCCACAGGCCCTACAATCCAGAGTAACTACAGGAGCACATAAGAGATATTATGTGTACCTGTAGTTACTGTACCACCTAATGAAAACCTATGGGAAATTCATATTGCAATCCAGAGCAAATTGTTGTTAGACCGGAGCAAGGACTTCCCGTAGTTACTCTGGATTGTGCCCTAACTCCCACCTCAAAACCATAATATCTCTTGATTTTCATAATTCCATGCATGTTTTATTTTATTCTTTGTTCTTCCCCCCAATATTTTTCCTTTGTTTCCTCTGGTTTTTTTTTTCTTTTTTGATAAAATTATTAAAATAATAATTTTAAAAATATCTCTGTGGTAGTAGCAGGGGAAGATAAACTTTTTCCAATGTTAGTCAGTCAGTCAGTCATTCAATCAATCAATCAATCAATCAATCAGTCTGTCTGTCTGCCTGTCTGTCTATTCCTTCCAATCTTTCTTTCTTTCTTTCTTTCTTTCTTTCTTTCTTTCTTTCTTTCTTTCTTTCTTTCTTTCTTTCTTTCTTTCTATCTTTCTTTCCCCCCTTTTAGCTATGCTACCTCCTATATCTATCTATCTATCTATCTATCTATCTATCTATCTATCTATCTATCTATCTATCTATCTGTCTATCTATCTATCTATCTATCTATCTATCTATCTATCTATCTAATCCTCCCCCATGAGCTATGCCACCATCTATCTATCTATCTATCTATCTATCTATCTATCTATCTATCTATCTATCTATCTATCTATCTATCTATCTATCTATCTATCTAATCCTCCCCCATGAGCTATGCCACCATCTATCTATCTATCTATCTATCTATCTATCTATCTATCTATCTATCTATCTATCTATCTATCTATCTATCTATCTACTGCTTTCCACCAAGAGTCAACCTCCAGTTTTTACCGAGTAGTAAGAGAGATTTCCTGAGAAACAATATTTTGCTTGCTTCAGTTCCCCTCACACACTCTGGTGCCATTAGGCATGTCATCCTTTCTGGCTCTGGCTCCTGCTTGCCTTGTTTGGTAGGAAAATAGAAAAACAAAATTGCCGCTGCACGTCCCAAGCAGGTGATTTGCCTGCAAAACACGCCAGGTGGAGAGTCCATTCATTTCCATTTTAAATAGATCTGCCGTGTTGCCAGGATGACTGCAACGTTCAATCCTCGTGGACCAAATTTGTGACTCTTCCTTTGATGAAGTGTTGGATGAAATGGGGTTGCCTGGATATCTCAGAGCTGCTGAGATTTGCTGAAAATTTGCATTTTCTTTGGCGTGTGTGTAAATTCATTGCAGCATCCAAATACGAAGAACAGAAACTGTTCGAAAGAATCATATAATCATAGCATTGTAGAATCATTGACAGAAACTGCAATTCTATACGCACTTACCTGTGAGTAACTTCTGAGGAGATATGGTTAGCATTGTACTGTTGGATGGGACTCACAAGGCCATCTAGTCCAATCCCCTCCCTGTAGCAATATGCAGTGCAATCCTAGTCATGTCTACTCAGAAGCAAGTTGCTTTGTTTTCGATGGGGCTCACTCCCAGGAAAGTGTGATTAGGATTGCAACCTAATATATGAGTATTTTTAGATTTTATTTTGTCACATCCTATTTTTGTGTGTCCTAATTTGGGGGTCCTTCTCCTTTTTTGTGCTTATGACATATGCCCCCAAATCCAGAGTAACTACGGGAGCACGTAAGAGACTTTACGTGCACCCGTAGTTACGGCATCACCTAGTGAAAACCTATGGAAAATTCATATTGCAATCCAGAGTAACTGGTTCTTTCTCCAGAGCAAGGACTTCCCATAGTTACTCTGGATTTCACCCATAGTCACTCTGAACATTTCTTGCTACTTTTCATCCTCTGTCTGAGATGTCTTCACTAACTGATGGATTAATTAATTAATTAATTAATTAATATTTCCTTGCTATTTTTGTCCCTATATTATGCACCGTCCCACAGTAGTACCGTAGGATTCTACCTCCGTCCTTCTTCAAAAGCAGAAAACACAGCCCAAGCGTTAAATTTCTCTCTAAAATTTTGCTTTCCAAGTCTGTGCTTTAGCAAGACTGGAAGTATTTTAAACAATGTGCTCTCATGCTGACATTTGTATGTTAAAAAGCCTGAAGCCTTTTTTCTCACTGCCAAGTCACCACTGAAAATGGGGTTTTATGATGCGCCTGAGCGGCGCAACAACCTCAATTGACGTTGGAACGAGTCCAGCAGTAATAACGTACTGTGAACCAAATCGTAATATTAATCATGTATTCCGAAGTCATATTTTGGCAATTTAGTTCCTATAATTGCATTTGATGAAATTCTCTTTAAAAGAGTATTTCTAATTTTATAAACAGCAGGACCTGTTTGTTTGGTTTTTGGTTTTTGGTTTTGTTTTTAATGGCATCTGCTATCCCTGTGGTCATAGCAAGCTCAGAGGCCACCCGGTATCTTGATCTACCCATTTTGAATTGCTGGAATTAAAGAGCCTCAAAATAATTCAAACCACTGGCCCCTGAGACTTTGGGTACAATCCAGATTAACTACAGGGAGTCCTTGCTCCGACAAAAGAACAATTTACTCTGGATTGCAATATGAATTTCCCGTAGGTTTTCACCAGGTGGTGCCATAACTACATCAACGTAAATGTCTCTTATGTACTCCAGTAGTTACTCTGGATTGTAGGGTTAGGCTGCAATCTAAAGACACTTTCCTGGGAGTAAGACACAATGAACACCATGGGGCTTACTTTTAAGTAGACATGTGCTCTTAATGGCAATGGGAGGCAGATGTGCACAGGCATATAACCATAAGCCATAACCAAAAAAAGAGGACAAGCCCCTGAAAATGTAGGACATCTAAGCAAAGTCTAGGACATGACAAAACAAAACCTGGAAACATTCTTATATATTGCTTTCAGGTGGCTAAATAAACACAGTATTACTTATTATTAAATTGAAAAGTTTTTAGAATTTATTACGTAGAATTTATTAATGACAAGAAGGCTATATGCTGCCCACTTTCAAGGAAAAGGAGGGCAATTAGATTTTTTCAGGACACAAGGCTAAAATCCAGGACCCATCCAGGGGGGGGGAAAGGGCATATGGTTACCCTACTCATATACAAAGGCATAGGTTAGGTTTCACTTGGCAAAACAAGGCTGGTCAACCTTTCTTACAAATACTTTACATCCCTTTAATTTGCTCTGAACCTTTGGAATACTTTGGTGTTTCCCATAAGCATAAGACATCACGTAAAGTTTACGTCATAAAAAGTTTTCAACTTCAAGCAGTGGCATTACTAGGGAGTGCGGGTCAATCCAAGCAAATTGTTCTTACACCGGAGCAAGGTACAATCCTAAAGACACTTTCCTGGGAGTAAGGGCACAATCCAGAGTAACTATGGGAGCATATGAGACATTATGTGCACCCGTAGTTACTGCACCACCTAGTGAAAACCTATGGGAAATTTATATTGCAATCCAGAGTAACTTGTTCTTACTCTGGAGCAAGGACTCCCTGTAGTTACTCTGGATTTCACCCTAATACCCATTGAGCACAACGGGGCTTACTTTTGAGTGGGCATGGTTAGGATTGTGCTCTAAAGGACACAATCAAGGAGTGCTTCACAACAGGTATATTGATGCATCACTGGCCAGAAGTGAGGAAAAATATGCCCCGCACTAATTTTGAAAGGCAGAGGAATGGAATTTGTTTATGAAACTTTTTTTTTACTTTTCACATTTTAGGTTCACCCCATTTTATGCACAAAGGGTTCAAAGATCACTGTTTTAGGGCATTGTACCACTGGAATTGTTTGCATTCAAACATCTCCTTCCAGAACATACAAATGTTCTGCTGGATTCTTTATGGTAAGGGATTCGAATTTGTAATTCCCTTTGATGGCCGTCGGTAACCAGTAAATACCTGTAATCAGCTGTAGATAGGATTGCCATATGTCCTGAAAAACAGGGAAAACCCTATTTGGGGGATTGTGTTCACATACTGGCAAATGGAACAGAGGGTCCAGTTCCGATTTTGTGGAAGAGAATTATGGCAACCCTAGCTGTAGAGCATACCTTGTATATACACACACCTGGTATGCAGGATTCAAATACAGCCATATTCAGTCATATAGGTAACATGTAACACACAACATATATGAATGTCCTCCTTTTTCTGGTTGTTTTGGAGCCAAGTCTATCCATATGAATGGCACAGTGAGGCTGTCCCCCACCCATAGGCACAGCAGCTGTATCTATAGCTTAGGGCAAAATCCAGAGCAGTTACGGGTCCACACAGTTACGTCACCCCCTAGTGTTATTTTATGGAAAGTCACCTTCACTGCTCCGGAACAAAAGGCAAACCCTACAATCCAGAGTAACTACGGGAGCACGTAAAAGACATTATGTGTACCCATAGTTACTGCACCACCTAGTGAAAACCTATGGGAAATTCATATTGCTATCCAAGCAAATTGTTCTTACACCGGAGCAAGGACTCCCCGTAGTTACTCTGGATTGCGCCCTTAATTTGACTTTAGGATATGGGCCTAAGATTCGCCCCTTGCTCAACTGCATCAGCTCCAGAATCTAGGTGTTCCAGGCTTCACAATCCAGATCTGATTCAGATAGATATGGTCTGCCAGAAGTGTTATGGTCTGCTATAGGTCAGTGGAGCTGACCCCATAAGTTAACATATTGGGTGACAACAACCTTATTGATGCCATGGAGTTTGAGCATGGAAAGCATCACATATACAGTCACAGAGGGGCTGTACCTTGGTGGATAATATCTTATTCAATCCTATGCCTCTCCGGGATAGACAATTTTTTGGGAAAACTGTCTATCCAACTTCCAGTTAAGCCAGCCTAAGCCCGAGTGTAAGTCCTGTGCTGATCTAGGGGTGTCACCAAAGTGCTGTAGAACACTTCTGCACCACTCCTACGGGAGTGTTAGGCCAGTGCACAAACATGTGCTTGCTTCCCTACATCATCATGGGTTGTGCCATGAGTTGTGCCAGCCTTAGGGTGGAATCCCAACTTAGGTCAAAGAGAATGGCCCAGCAAAGCTGGAGAAAGTAGGCCATATCCTGAGCTGACAGGCCTAATCCACAGGGCTAAGAGGCCTCTAGGCTGGCCTAACTGCTCTTGAAGAGGGCAGCATGGTCACTGCGCTGTGGGAGTTGTGCCATATCCTGAGGTGGGCTGTTGTTGCTGTGTTGTATCCTGAGGTTGAGAGGCAGGAGTGGTGCTTAGGCTGACCTAAGACCTAGAACTTTTTATTTTGCTTATATTTTTACTCTGGCTTATCATAGACCTCTATGGGTCTACTCAGATATATTCCTGCTCCTGAGTCGGCCTAAGTCAGAGGAGCTGTGAGGGGGCATGTCTGTCCTGAAAACAGGCTCTGGATTAAACCTAGGCCATGCTCTCAACATACACCTGCAAAGCTACCTAGGCTAGCATTGCTAGGCAGGTGCAGGTCCATCTGGGAGGCCTTTCCTGGTGCAGCTAGGCTGACCTATCTGGCATTAAACTGGTCCAAGTGCCACATAGGCTGGCCTAAGTGCCTTCAGGATTGCAGCCTTAAGTTAGGATTGCATCCTTAGACAGATTAAGTCCCATTAGTACATCTTTGGACGTTATCCATTTTGCATGGTGAATAGTTGGAGTAGCAGAAGGAAACAGTAAAGCAAGTATATGGACAGAGCTGTGTGGATTAGAAATATTGGATTTCAGCCATGGTTACTAATGACTGGCTGCAGCCTTTGCACACTGGTATATCTATGCAAGTACATATGCTTGCACATATGTGTGCTTGCAGAAGTATATGTGAATACATGTGTGAGAGAAGTACTTTCTCACTTGAGAGAGAAGGTTTGTACGTCTACTTAAATTGTACATTCATTCATGGATGATGGTGCAATGTGAATGAGCCATGACAGATGTTCCAGCACTGTGCACTGCATCGTATCAGTTGAAGCACAATGTTTTCAATGTGAGACATGCAAATGTGAAGCATCAAACCCAGCTTGCAGTCAAGGGACTTAACATGCATCCCTGAGCCAACTCGCACACAGCCTAGAGTTAAAGCTAAAGCTTTTGTGACACCTGGAGAACGGTGTAAAGGATTTGCACCAGCCTAACATGCTGGTGTACCCAGTGGTGGGATTCAAATAAATTAACAACAGGTTCTATGTCCCATTAGTAACAGGTTCTCAGAATCAGGCGCTCATTAGCAAAGGGTTCTGTAGAACCTGTGAGAACCCCCTGAAGCCCACCACTGGCGTGTACCCGAAATAATGTGCTGGTGTAACATGTACCCTAAGTCTGACTTCCAAGTGAATTCAATGCATGTCTCTATCAGTGGATGATAGCTGAACCTTGCCAGATGTTTCCAAACTGGCCATCTGAGGCTGAATGGTGTGGAGGTAATCAGTCAATCAATACTATTATATACCGCTTTTCAACAAAAAGTTCAGAAAGTGGTGTGCAGCAATGCAGTGACTGCCAGAAACCCAAAATAATAAATTAATTCAAGGGAGTAAACTACTCAACATTTCCCAGTGTTCCAGCCTACAGAAGATCCATGGCAATTAGAGGAAGGCTCATCTATTACCTCCAGTTAGACATAACGGCTTGGGAGGGAATGCGCTTTCATCAAGGCCCATTGGAGTCAATATTAATGCTGTCTGTAGTTTCAGTGAGTTTGGGATGAGGCAATAATATTCTTTACTTATACTTTGGGGAAATAACAAAAACACATTTCAGACCCGCAATTGCTTCACCTTCTCAACTCAAAGAGGCCTCGGATACGCTATGAAGCGATATTAATATTTAACGCCGCGATAATAATTGCCAAGGGTCTAATGATCTAATCAAAAAATGGTGCATGGTTTTGAAACATTACACAGGACTTTTGGAATATCTACAGTCAGAGAAGCCATAAAGAAACGCCGGGCTCATTTTCATACTGCTTAAGGGCTGGGGGATTTCTTTACAAAATAGATGAAAAACCAGGCCCGTTTATGAATCGAGACGCGTACATATTCATAAAAAATGACTCCAAAAAAGATATTCTGTTCAGCCCAACAGGTCCCGTAGCTGGAGCGAAAGGAAATGAAAGCCAACCTTTTTCTTCTTTTTTAAGAATTATGCTCCAAAAGAAAGGTGTCCCACTGTAATTTTGGCCATTTATGAAACATTTCTGCAATACAAAGCATGCTAAGAATCTGGCACATTTCTTAACCAAATCCACAAGGAATAGAGGCAGAAGCTCTCACAAATATTTAAATTTGTAACACAGTAAAGTGAAAAGTAGGTGTGACCATAAAGGAAGTTTAAGGGCAAAATCCAGAGTAACTATGGGAAGTCCTTGCTCCAAGTAAGAACAACTTACCCTACAATCCAGAGGAACTACGGGAGCACGTAAGAGATATTTACGTTGATGTAGTTACAGCACCACCTAGTGAAAACCTATGGGAAATTCATATTGCAATCTAGAGTAAATTGTTCTTATGTTGGAGCAAGGACTCTGGATTGCGCCCTCACTCTGGATTCCAATATGAATTTCCCATAGGTTTTCACTAGGTGGTGCAGTAACTACAGGTGCACGTAATGTCTCTTACGTGCTCCCGTAGTTACTCTGGATTTGGGGGTTTCCAAATTAATGTCTCACCTTTGGCTAATTTCATTTTAAACAAGATGGGCACAGTGTAGAAAGAGATCAGGTTTCCTGGCTTGGCATGGAAGGATCAGAAAAAATGAATTCATTAATCATATAATGTCTATCTATAATGACTATCTCTGTTGGTTTCTAATGACATATATGTTAGGAACCAAAAACTGGCTACAAATATCCCAAACTCTCATGATATGGGAGCATATCTTGGAGTGTATAAAAGTGAAGGAGTGTATAAGGAGTGTGTAAAAGCGAACTTATAAAGGAGCTTATAAAAGAAGTTCTGCATCTTTCTCTCCTAAACATTCCTGGTTTACAAATTGTAGTTCAAGAAAATATCGGATGGAAAATATTCAAAACTGAAAAGTAACAGTTCAATCTTATTGAAACCCACCCTTTCCATCAATTCAGCTGTGCCTTACCAGTGGCGTCACCAGGGTTTGTGCCACCCGGTGCTGATGGTCATTGTATCACCCCAAGATGGACTTCCTACCATGCAGTGGGACATGGTGATGCACCATTGCCTTGATTCTGGTAGTTTTTTGCCTATAACATTTGACAGAATATAGTTCAACGTAGGGCAAAATCCATAGCAGTTACGCAGTCCACGCAGTTACGTCAGCCTCTACTGTTATCTTTTGGAAAGTCATCTTAACTGCTCCAGAGCAAGGGGCTTAATTTCACTTTAGGATATAGGCCTTACTTTGTGCATTCTCACAAAATTATACATCAATTGATATATAACATGACAGCAATTTATTCAAAAGTACAAAGATTTTAAAAATGTTGGCCTGTAGTGTTATCAGCCAAACATGTCACCAGGTGTGGCCTGCAACATCTCACCCTCTATCAGTGTCACTGGTGCCAACAGAGCACATATCATCCTGTGGGGTGGGAGCAATTGTGGAAGTCTCCACCAGCCTCTGCTTTCCCAATGGGTCTCCTTGTTCCTTTGCCACCCGTTTTGCTGCTGCAGAATTGAGGTGAATCGAGCTACTGGAATTTATAGATGCAAAATTAAAACTGCAAAATTTTATCACTGAAGAACACTAAACCATCCTGATCCCCCCTGAAGTAGCTCTTGCAGGGCCCATCCTATACTTCTCACCTGCCCCATGATCCATGACTGATGTTGTATACTGTGGGGCTGGAGGAGCTGCCAAAGTATCCTTGGGATAAGGGAATTTCAGGTGGATGTGGGAATAATTCTATCTCCGCAATGGGTCTACTTGGATCTCCACTGACTTATTCGCTATTATCAGGCTGTTTAAACAGTGTTGCTGTTTGGGATGTGATCAGAAAAATGGAGTGTATAAAACATTTTTGCAACCGAGCACCAAACAGCAGCTTTGGGAAACTGCAAGAGCTTGCCATTGCTTTAGGGAAACTAATGCTAAGAAAACTAGCATTAATTACAGCACAATCCAGAGCAACTAATCTTTCCACATAAGAGCCCTTGGGTTGCCCTATCTATCACTAGGGTGGAGCAACTGCAAGATGCTCCACCCTAGTTACTCTGGAAGAGGCTTAGGGCAGAGCAAGGCAAGATAGGGTGCCCTAAGAGAGGTGGACCTGCTCTGCCCTAACTGGGGCAGCCTAAGCAGCTCAGGAGAGGCAAGTTGAGGGCAGGTTTAGCATTGCCTGGGGCAGAGCAGTTACTCTGTATCCAGAGCCTGTTCCAAGGCAGAAATGCCCTCTTCCAGCTTCCCAGAGATATACCACCTCAGTAGCAGGTATAGTAATGAGTAGACCCATAGGGGTCCATGATAAGGGCCGAGTAAGATTGACAATGTTGACCAAAAATCTGAGTTCTTGGCCAGCCTAGCTGCAACCCCTGCCTCTCAACCTCAGGATATGGAACAAACTACGGCTGCCCACAAACCTCAGGATACAGCAGGCACTCCAAGAAGCCCCTTGTATTCACTGTAGAATGTACTGGCATCTCATCAGGGACTCCTTATAAGGCAGGCACCCGGTGGCGTCACCAGACTGGTGTGGCTGGTGTGGGCCACATTGGGAGATGCACTCCGTATGGGGTGATGCGCCGGAGGAGTTTGACTGTCCTTTGGCAGACCCCAGGCATCAGCACGCCCAAGGCAGAGCAGCAGCCAGAAGCTGCCATTTGTCCGCGGAGCTGGCCCGAATGGCCAGCTGAGGTGCACTGTGCAAAAACACACTGAGCATGCTGAACAGCTTCAGAGGAGACTTCCTTAGAGCGGAGGAAGTCTGCGCCTCTGCACAGCCATTCGGCCTCACTCAGGAGGCAGAGTGGCAGCTGAAGGGCTTTAGAAAGAGTACTGCACAGGCACCAACTCTGACGCCTGCACAGTCTCCTCTGAAGCCAAAAGACTTCAGAAAAGTACTGCACAGGTGTCAGAGATGGTGCCTGCGCAGTACTTTTTTCTGAAGCCAACTGGCTTCAGAAGGCGCAGTCCAGGTGGGGGGATGCGCGCATCCCAGGGGTAACGCAAGTCCTCCCCATGTGTCAATTACTTGGCATGCTCTGGAGCAGTTAGGGCAGCTTAGGCTTCCTGACTCTCTGGATGCAGCATCACTTTCTGCTCTGGATACAGAATAGTTAGGAGAGAGCAGTTAGGGCAGAGCAGGCTGAACTTGCTCTGGATTGTGCCCTTAGGCTGCAATCCTAATTATACTTTCCTGAGAATAATGGGACAATGGGACTTACTTACAAGTAGACATGCTTAGGATTGCACAGTTAGAGAAACTAAAGCTAAGAAAACTAGCGCTGTGTTTGGAGGTCTGTGACTTTCTGCCACAAAATTGAAAAAGGTTAGATTACAATAATTCTGCATTTTTTTCCTAGTTGACATTCCAGTAGGAATAAATGATGACTCACAAGCATTCTTGCCTATAGGCAGAGACAGAGAAAAGGGCTCTTTAAGTGTAATTTGTCACACCTTAACTGGAATTATTCTGCACAAAACAACTAAAGCACCATACTGAACAAGAGCCATGTTCCCCGTAGATTTATTAAAAATCGCAAAGTTAATTTTCCATTAACATTTCCTATTTTGGCATCTTAAAAAAAGAGGGAAAGTTGATTTCAGTGGAACATCCTGTGGGGAAATTAGTTCATTTTGCTAAAGTATCTTAATAATTACAGTGACATCAAGGTTAATTGCTTAATCTGTATTGCCATAGTGCAGCCCTGTCGAAATCCCCACGCAATCTGTTCTATAATTAGTGCCAAAAATACCCATATATAGACCAAGCCGTAACCTAAATAGAAGGTACGGATCATATATGATTGATAAATACAAGCTGTGCTACTACGCTGTCCTGAGCTTTATTTCGATTTTGCAGGAAGCATGACTGTCTTCTAGGTAAAGATGAAGGGTGCAATTCTAACCAATTTAGGCCAGCCTAAGTCACCTTGCATATCTTCTTGTGATAGTATAGGGATATCAGCGCATGTCTGCTCACTGGCCTAAACCCCTTGCCAGGAGTGGGGCAGGACTACTGGTACTTTATGGCATTTTTATGACACCCCCCAGATCAGCTCAGCACTTATGTCAGTGCTTAAGCTAGCCTAAATGGAGGTTAGGATTGCAGCCTATGTAAGGCAGATGTAGTGTGCAGAATTCATTCAAGGGAATGTAAAAAAATAAATTGCTATACTGTACATAGGAAATGGAAAATGTCTCCAAAGCTTTCCCCCTATTATTTTCAATCCTCTTTAATAAAACATCAGAAACTGGCATTGTATCTTGGCTATCACACAAACCGAGACTACAATGAATTTTTATCACTTAGCACAAGCTTTTTGTCCGGTCGAACCACTAAGCAAAAGAAAAGAAAACTGCAGGTGGTGGACAATAAAATAAAATATATAAGAATAACCAAAACATGCACTAATGAGACAGTTTTGTTTGTCTGCAAGAAAGAGAATATAGATGAGAAAGATTAGCAGAGGTTCAGAAGCCAAGTTAGGAAGACCTAATATGATTTCCAAAGACAGTCATTCATAAATTCATGATTGAAGGATTTATTTTGGTTTGTTTCAAAGAAAAATGGAAAGATTCGGGACACTGTAGTGCATAAATCAATAAAGATAGATTGTGGTAGAATCGTGGTGTAGCCAAATGTGTATTCTATGTGTATTCTATGTGTATTCTATGTGTAGCCAAATTTTATCCAATCTCATTAGGTGTGTACCAACACTGAGATGTAAAAACGGGCTATGCCAAATTTTGACATGGGGTTGACATGTGGTCAGCATGTTGACATGTGACCAACAAATGGGTTGACATTGAGTGGCCAGGGAGTGTATGAGTGGCCAGGTAGGTATATCCCCCTGGCCTTTCCAGGCCACCGGTGACGCTGAGCCCCTCTTGCCCGATGATGTATAATCCAAGATTATGGGAACTGGGTACGGGGTGACCATATGACCAGAAATTTCTGGATTTGTCCTCATTTTTAGCTTCCTGCCCAGGTGTCCTCCAAAAGGGCTTCACTGTCCTCCTTTTTTGCTTCATTTTGGAACTTTGCCATGCTGTGCAGGACCCTGTCATGTCATATGTCATTGGATTCATATTGAAGAACAGAATCCAATGCAAAAGTTGGTTTTGAAATATCTCCTACCCAACAAAAGTTAGGGCCAAAAGACTATAACTTAGAAAACTATGGAAAAGTGAAAGTGCCCAATATCACGGCTTTACTCATGAGTAGGCAAACATGCTATTGTTCACCAGAAAGGCCTGGCTGAGAGGAATCCAAGACCTTGTCCTCTTTTTGAGGTTTGGGCATCTGGTCACCCTGACTGAAAAGGAATATTTTGCTCTCACAATGATTGATACTAAGCCTGGTGGTTTTATACCCCCTTCTTCATTGGATCCTAATTTCATCCAATCACTCAGTCATAATTTATATGAATGAAGCCATATAAAACCATACTGACTTCCAGAAAATGGGAATGCCAGTCTCTGTACAATGTATGCAAACATTTTCTGAGATCTCAGGAAATTGCCAGTTTCCCTTCGACTCTCAGGCCCCTTTTCTGACCCATGTACCCCGCAAGTACAATGCACTCCCTGCACCCACCATGCATGGGTCCTGATGAGATCAGAAAACATCAGATCACAGGAAATTTTTTGGGTCCCCCATCAGCTCTTGAGCCCTTTTTTGACCCTGAGTCTAGGTACAAATCATCCCCTGCACCCCTTCCCACCATGTACTCTGGCACTTGGAATCCTATTATTCCTGGTCATCCAGGAATCTTTCAGAAATTCAGAATAACCTGGATTTTCAATGTCTGAATTCAAAACCTAAATATTAATTAACTATGATTTGATCATTAGCTCATTTGTTTGCTGTTATTTTTCTGTCCAGATTTGCAGGGTGGCAAAAAGGAATAGTTGTGCTGCTGTTAACCTTTTCCTGCCCTCTGGAATCCTCCCTGATAGAATCTGTAGCTATTTACAGCTGCTGGAGGGTTTGTCCACTGTTCCCATTCCAGGATTTGCCTGCGGTGGGAAAACCTATTAATTAGAGAGAGACAGTTCCTGTCCATTACGGCACATCAAAGCAGCCCACCAATATCCTAGACTCCAAATGCACAGCTGTCACTGCTTAATTCTTCACAAATGTCTCATAATTCCCCCACCTGCAGTGGTGGTAACCCTCTTCTGATTCTCTTTAGATGACATACAAGACATGCCGATCACTTTTAAAAGCTCTCTGGAAGCTTTATGAAAAATACTTTGCATTGGTGACATTGACACTCATCTGTTGCTGCTGAAGTCAATTACTCTCTTTGTAAATTCTATTCCAGGCTGGCTTATCTACCTGTCTGAAATATCTTTACAAACTTCATTTCTAAGATACTCTGTTTTTTCAGGGCTGGTCACCCTGATCCTAAATCCCTGTGTGGCCATGAAGTGGTGCCAACGTGGCTACTGCTTTGGAGGAATTTTAGCCATTGGAAGCCTCCTTGGGATAAAGGAGCATTAATGCTCTGGCCCTGGGATCATCCCCAGCAGCTTCTATAGGTCATCTTGGGAGTTGTGGAAGCTATAGTTGAGAGTTGAGGACCCATACAGGTCCATGACAAGGCAGAGTAATAATGGCAGTGTTGAGCAAAGGAAAAGGTTTCCTCCTATAACAAGCATTTTTTTAATTTTTAACTCATTATGGAATCAAACCAATACTACTACTACTGCTGGTTGTACGTCTATCTATCTATCTATCTATCTATCTATCTATCTATCTATCTATCTATCTATCTATCTATCTATCTATCTATCTATCTATCTAGCCCATGAACTATGCCACCATCTATCTATCTATCTATCTATCTATCTATCTATCTATCTATCTATCTATCTATCTATCTATCTGTCTGTCTGTCTGTCTGTCTGTCTGTCTGTCTGTCTACAGTATTTATATATCGCTTTTCAACTGAAATGTTCACAGAGCATTTTTCAAGAAAATGAAAAAAAATTATAGCTAATTAATAGCTAATGGGTCCCTGTCCCAAAAGGATTCACAATTTAAAACACAAAAAAAGAACACCAGAAGAAGCCACTAGAGCAGTCATTGCTAGGGATCTGTAGGGCCAGTTACTCTTTTTATTGTAAACCGCTTTGTGAACTTTTCAGTTGAAAAGTGGTATATAAATACTGTAGATATATAGATATATAGGCCCAATTACTCTCCCCCTGCTAAATAAAAGAGGAACACTCACTTGAAAGAGTGTCTCTTGCCCAGTTAGAACTACTACTACTAGTAGTAGTATTATTATTACGAAAATGCAAAAAACAACACCAGACAAAGCCACTAGAGCAGACATTGCTGGGGATCTGTAGGGCCAGTTACTCTCCCCCTGCTAAATAAAAGAGGAACATCCACTTGAAAGCATGTCTCTTGCCCAGTTAGCACTACTACTACTAGTAGTAGTATTATTACTAAAATGCAAAAAACAACACCAGACAAAGCCACTAGAGCAGTCATTGCTGGGGATCTGTAGGGCCAGTTACTCTACCCCTGCTAAATAAAAGAGGAACACCCACTTGAAAGAGTGTCTCTTGCCCAGTTAGCACTACTGCTAGTAGTAGTAGTATTATTACTAAAATGCAAAATCAACACCAGACAAAGCCACTAGAGCAGACATTGCTGGGGATCTGTAGGGCCAGTTACTCTCCCCCTGCTAAATAAAAGAGGAACATCCACTTGAAAGAGTGTCTCTTGCCCAGTTAGCACTACTACTACTAGTAGTAGTATTATTACTAAAATGCAAAAAACAACACCAGACAAAGCCACTAGAGCAGTCATTGCTGGGGATCTGTAGGGCCAGTTACTCTCCCCCTGCTAAATAAAAGAGGAACATCCACTTGAAAGAGTGTCTCTTGCCCAGTTAGCACTACTACTACTAGTAGTAGTATTATTACTAAAATGCAAAAAACAACACCAGACAAAGCCACTAGAGCAGTCATTGCTGGGGATCTGTAGGGCCAGTTACTCTCCCCCTGCTAAATAAAAGAGGAACACCCACTTGAAAGAGTGTCTCTTGCCCAGTTAGCACTACTGCTACTACTACTACTATTACTACTAACAAGAACAACAACCACAATAATAATAATAATAATAATAATAATAATAATAATAATAATAATAATAATAATAATAATAATAATAATAATAATCACAATGATCACAATGATCACAATGATCACAATAATAAGTATTAGGGCACAATCCATAGTAACTAGGGGAGCACGTAAGAAACATTATGTGCACCCATCGTTAGTGCAGTACCTAGTGAAAACCTATGGGAAATTCATACTGCAATCCAGAGTAACTTGTTTTTACTCCGGAGCAAGGACTCCCCATAGTTACTCTGGATTTCACCCTTATTCACAGAGTAGAATACTAGGTCAGGTCACTCATGCATTACTGATATACTCACCAACCGTACAAATAAAATAAAATTGTCACAAGGATCTGATTTCATGTTTTGGCCTTTGAATGTCCCCGACCAAGGATTTTAATGTAACCATTTGCAGTCTAATAATATTTTCCCGTTTTCCTTTCCCGCAGCCTGTCACCATGGCTACTCCTCTGAGTAGTTCTACAGATCCTATAATCTTATGCCGTTTCCGTCGTGTTTGGGTAGCAGCTCAATGAAAAAAGTCCAGAGCAAATAATTCTCTGCTGCTATTATTTCCCTCTCTCTTCTGCTTTCGAAAGGTGGTTTAGGTTCAGATCATTTTACTTGCTCACCGTAACCTCTTTCATTTTTTATTCCTAAACCAAAAACAGAATCAGAAGCTACAAAATCTTCCTAACTCTGGATGGTTCCACTGATTTCAAGTCGTGAACAGGGGGGTTTCAAATGTGGATTAATTATGGGCACAATCCAGAGTAACTACAGCATGTAAGAGATGTTACCTGCACCCATAATTACTGCACCACCAAGTGAAAACCTATGGGAAATTCATTTTGCAATCCAGATTAACTTGTTCATATTCCGGAGCAAGGACTCCCCGTAGTTACTCTAGATTTCACTCTTAGGCTGTAAATTCAGTATCCAAACTCATTTCCAACTTTTCAAAGTGGCTTTTATTTTCAGTTATGGATAAATGCCAAGGGAAGAGGCAATAGTGGTGATGGGGCAGCAGTACTCTCATCCAAGTAGCAGCTTGTTTAACCCTTGATGCACCTAGCCTACTCTGCCCTGTTGGTTTTGAGAATGGGAATAGGAGTCATGACCATGTCCTCGATCCACCGCTTTAGAACCACCAGTCTACCCTATTGAAGATGGCTTTGGACTTACAACAGTGGAGAATCTGCAGGATCAACCCAAGAACACTAGAAGTGGCACACCAACCACCACCCTTTTCTTACCCAGAAATGGTCTACACTACTTGTCCTGCAGTTCCTCTTTTGAAAAGAAAGATGGAAAGAGAATGGAAGAGAAACTGGAAAGAATGTTAACTTAATGGACGGGTTAAGGACCGGAGCACCGTCTAAAAGCAAAAACCGTTGAAAAGTGGAACCCCGTCTTTTTCAGCTTGGAAATGCAAAACAGCCACCAAAAAAGACATAGATATTACTAGCAAAAACTAAATAACATATATTTATTAGCACGTAACCAAAATACATAACAAATTACAGTAAAATGAACAAAGTCATATATGGGCAATGAATGTCTTATATATTTGAATGATGGTAATTTACTGAATAAAGTCATAAGCAGGGTGACCATATAGAATGGAGGACAGAGCCTCTACTTTTAACCATTGCATAGAAGAGGGAATTGAGGCAGGTTTAGCTCATCATCAAAGGGTTTTAAAAACAGCACCTGCCAGAATTCCTTCTTCTATGCAGTGGTTAAAGGAAGAGGCTCTCTGTACTCCATTCTATATAGTCTGTCCTCCATTCTATATTCTATATGGTAAGGAAATATCAAAAACAGTTTGATCACCATGTTACATGCAAATCAACAACAGGGAAGGCAATTTTAGGGTAAAATCCAAAGTAACGACAGGGAGTCCTTGCTCTGGTGTAAGAACAACTTACTCTGGCTTGCAATATGAATTTCCCATAGGTTTTCACTAGGTGGTGCAGTAACTGCGGGTGCATGTAATGTCTCTTACGTACTCCTGTAGTTACTCTGGATTTGGGGTTTAGCCTTTAGACTAGCAGTGAGAGGTGAAAGAGTGAAGCAGGTTTTGAATGAATGAGGCCTGGGTATAACTGAAAAGTGTTGAAAGAGTAGAACCATCAGAAAACAAACCATCCAAAAGTGGGGGACACCTGTACCATATGCAAGAGGAAGAAACATTTTTGCTTGGCACCAACAATAAGCCAAGGACATGGATAACTCTGGAGAACCAGATTTGTGGGTACTGGATGCAGATATTGGAAGGTGCACTGTACTTATAAGCAGGCACCCATCAGTCTTGAGAGGCTATGGTATCGTGCATGCTGCTTATGCTGCAGGCAAAGCACGAAGGCCTGGGTAGATTGATATGGAGGATAGGCTGTTACCCAAGCAGCAGATCCCCCCCTCTCCACGCCACTGAATTAGTCCAATGGAAAGGCAGAGCCAATACGATTGGATCCAGCTGCGTCGCAGAGCTGGGCTAAGGACAGGAGCTCACCCTGTCTTGTGGGGCCGACCCGGGTCTCGAACCCTGGCCTGCTGGTTAACAAGCACAGTGTCTTAACCACTTGCGCTACCCACAGCCCACTGTACTTATAACTGAGGGAATATTTTTTCACAGAAGTCAGGCACGGAAGACTTTATTACCAATCAGGCCTATGGTGCATGTGGACATGGCTTTCCTATTGCAGGCAAACAGCTGGGTTGAGGGCAAATAGCAGCATATGGGTTGCGAATTGGACTATTTCTCCCAGGGATTCGGTTTACTCCCAGACAGCCGTGCAACAAAGGTGGGAATGAAAGTTAAATCCTTCTGGCCATTGAATTAAGCAGCCTGAGCATGCCTTGGCAATACACCTGCTGTTATTTGCTCTGAAGTAAGATGTTTGCTGCTCAGCTTTAGAAGGTCACACATCCTTGTCTGCGCTTGCCAAGCTCAATCGATATGAACGACGTCTCCGCATCACAGCAAACATCTGCCACTGCCTCTCTTCTTTCCAGATGAACTCGTCCTGCAGATTCCCACTCTCGCTCTTCTCGTCTGGGGCAGCTCCTTCTCTACATTAATAATCACTGCCTCATTGCGTATGTAGCCAGAACGACTCCCGATGACAAGATCACAATGGAGCAACGCCGATGCCGTTGTGTACGACCTCAGCAGGAATTGATCTCCCTGTCACCCCTTCGGAGTCCCGCTAATGGCATGTTGTTCTTTCCAAGAGACTGAGCCCTACTTGATAAACTTGGCCTCAGGTATTTTTCACCAAAGTCTCCAAGGAAGGAAGTCAGGAATGAGGTGACAGCAGAAGGTCAACACCTATTGAACTGAAATTAATTAAATGGCCAACAGCCCTTTTCAACTCTCCTTGTCGTGATTTATGTGTGTAGGCATCATTAAATCCATGCTGAACATTCATATGCATACAATGAAAATCCTGCACACTTTGCCATATGTCCAGGACAAACACGATCAGGGTGACCAGATGCCAAACCCAAAATTTCCTGCCAGGTCCCCCCAAATTCCTGTTCCTCAAGTCAAAATTCCTACCTGGTTAAAAAAATGTAGGAAATGGAGGACATGTTAAAATAAAGCCAAAAAAAACTTGTATTGCTTTCCTGTACTTAATTTCAACACTTTTAAAACTGAAAACCTCTTAGGATGCATGATACTGATCCAGACATGTAAGATGCCCACAAAGCAGTTTGCAGCAACACAACACATGGAAGCAACTTCAGCATACACAATCCTGCCCCAAGCATGTAAGATGCCCACAAAGCAGTTTGCTGCAACACAACACATGCAAGTGAAATCAGCATACATGATCCAGGACCTAGATATGTAAAATGCCCTCAAAGCAGTATGCAGCAACAAAACACACACAAGTGAGGGCAAAGGGAGGTGGGAGAGGTAAGTAGGTAAATAAGAGTAGTAACTAAAGCAGGCCTCCGTCAGTCTTGAAAGACTATGGTACCATGCTCGGCCCTGCATATGCTGCATGCGAAGCACGAAAGCCTGGGTTGGATTGATATGGAGGATAGGCTGTTACCCAAGCAGCAAATCCCCCCTCTCCACGCCACTGAAGTAGTCCAATGGAAAGGCAGAGCCAATACGATTGGATCCAGCTGGCGTCGCAGAGCTGGGCTAAGGACAGGCGCTCACCCTGTCTTGTTGGGCCAACCCGGGTCTCGAACCCTGGCCTGCTGGTTAACAGGCACAGTGTCTTAACCGCCTGCACCACCCACAGCCCAGAGTAGTAACTAAGTAAGTAAGTAAGTAACCCCCAAATCCAGAGTAACTACAGGGGCACATAAGAGTCTTTACTTGCACCCGTAGTTACTGCACCACCTTGTGAAAACCTATGGGAAATTCATATTGGAATCCAGAGTAAGTTGTTCTTACACTGGAGCAAGAACTCCGCTTAGTTACTCTGGATTTTGCCCATAGTAAGTAAGTAAGTAAGTAAGTAAATAAGTAAATAAATAAGTAAGTAAGTAAGTAAGTAAGTAAATAAATAAGTAAGTAAGTAAGTAAGTAAGTAAGTAAGTAAGTAAGTAAGTAAATAAATAAATAAATAAATAAATAAATAAGCAAGCTTCTGGTTTGTGGGTCTTATGTCTTATGTCTTATGGTTTGGGGATGCATCTGGTATGTGGGTCTTATGTCTCACAAGAGACATAAGGGGCAGGCCCTGCAATCCTGAGTAACTACAGGAAGACGTAAGAGGCACTTACTCTGGATTGCTCTATGCATTTTCCATAGGTTTCCCATAGGTGGCACCATAACTACATTGGGGTAAAAACTACATACGGGTACAATCCCGTTGTTTCTCCAGATTGTAGCCATGCCCTCCAATCCAGAGTAACTATGGGAGCACGTAAGTGACATTACGTGTACCTGTAGTTACTGCAACACCTAGTGAAAACCTATGGGAAATTCATATTGCAATCCAGAGCAAATTGTTCTTGCACCGGAGCAAGGACTCCCCGTAGTTACTCTGGATTGCGCCCTTAGTGGGCCACAGATATGGGTTATGGCTAAGGGGGCGGGGATGTTGTTACATGCTTCTGTATTTCATAAAGGTATCGCAGCATTATTGTATTTGAAGCAATATTTGTTCCCAAAGGCTAAAGACAAGTGAATCTCTCCCTCTGCAGTGCTGCTGTTGCGATCAACTTCCGATTTCTGCAAGGTAACAAGATAAGGATATACCGAGCAGAAGTTACCCCATCTCAGTTACTTTCTGATAAAGGTACAAAGTGAACCCTTCAAAGCTGTGAACAGGTTTGACTTCAACCACATCATTACGAGAGGAACTGAACCAGTTCATCTCACATGAAACAGTGAAACACATCAAAGCCGATACACACAAAATATTGACTTTGGGAACACCGGAGACTATTTCAACAAGTATGGTGAGTAAAAGAAATATGTCAGAGAAATATATCCCATGCCCTGCCCATGCTTGGAAAGAGAAACAGCTTGCCTTGGCCGGAGTAATCACTGCAGAATTATGTTTCTCACCAGACTCATGATGGAAGGAAAGGCTCTTTTATGCGCTTGTCATTAAAAATGTCATAGCAATAACCAAGGAAATGTGCGGCTCGGAGCTGACAGGGCTCTGAATAAGATTTGCCTTTCAAAGCCATTGATCTTGAGATGAAATGCTGGTAAACACACAACATGGATCTATGCTTCGGTTCCTTTCATCAGTACTGGCTGGTATCATAATGGGAGCTATTGATGTCGCACGTAGGTCACATTAGATGTTTACATAAATCAATTTGGCTTTTCTCCAGCTATTTTAGATTTTAGACGCTTCTACAAAAGAAATGTTTTGTTTGCTCCTTTCAAGTCTGAGGACACAAAACAGTAACGGGTCTCAGCCGCATCTACGACTCCAAAAGTGATCGGCTGGTTGCCTGCCGTTTCAGACTGATTTGTGAAACTTCATGTGAAATTTCATGTGCTGTCTGTTGATTTAGGGCGCAATCCAGAGTAACTACGGGGAGTCCTTGCTCTGGTGTAAGAACAATTTGCTCTGGATTTCAATATGAATTTCCCATAGGTTTTCACTAGGTTGTGCAGTAACTACAGGTATATGTAATGTCTCTTACGTGCTCCCGTAGTTACTCTGGATTGTAGGGTTAGCTAGAAAGTGGCAAAAGTTTAATGTTATTTTTTATCTTTCAGTTTTTTTCAGACACTACGTAGGTTGGTAGGTATAGTAGGTAGGTAGTTGTAGTGGAAGATTGCAGAAGATTCCTTTGAGGAGATGGATATAGGGCACCAGTGGCTTCTTGTGTTGAAAGACTAATCCTGGGTCAGTCTGGAGAACACTCCAAAGCACATCTGAATGCAGGTTCAATTTACTATCATTGTGAAACACATTATTTACCAACGATTAATAATATGATTAATAATACACTATTAGTTATGAAAGGAAAGATGAAAGTTCTGCCCAAATCATGTTTGCCACATTTCCAGTTTGGGGAGATTGTGTTCACATACTGGCAAATGGACAAAGGGTCCTGTCCTGGTATTGTGGAAGAGAATTATGGGAACTCTAGCCAAAAAGATTTAGGGGACAACCCAAAGGATGTGAAAACCCAAGTCTCTGTTCCATCCTACCATAATTCCTCTGTGACCTAGAACTTAGCTCACCTCTGCCATGGCCAATCTGGTGTGGCATCAACAGGGTGGCACCGGCCTCCTCACTGAGTTTGCTTGCTCTCAGAATGCCACAAGCATGCTTTATAAGATGTTTATAATGCATCCCAAGCAAAAAAGGGTAAAGGATATCTGAACAAAGAAGAATATGGAATTCCTTTAAGATTGCTTGCAAGAAATAAAGTGAAGTCAAGGGTTTGCACAGCAATATAAGCTGTGGAATATCTTCTATATAAACTGAAGGTGAGATGGAAGCCACCACACCTCTGACCTGTAGAGATCACTGGTTCAGAACGAGCTGGTAATCAAACGCCACCAGACAAGCATTTTCAGGAAGTGAAAGGTGTTGATGTTTCAAATATCTCTTATCTAAAAGGTTGTTCAGATCTGAAAGACAATGAGGGGGGGGTTGGGGGGGTGACTGGGTGACATCTACTGGGAGTCAAGAGTGAAATTGAAACCATACCAGGAAAAAAAGGTTTGAAATGTAGTAAATGGCGCATCAAATTTAAGGACCAGCCAAGCTGTCGCTCTGTGACAGTATCTTCTGCGGGATATAGTATCTGACATGGTGTTGATGGCTCAATATACTCCGTAGTGCAAAGGTGCCTGTGTCATAAAAAAGCAAACGCAGAAAACAAAAGAGAGTTTGGAGCAAACAAACTTTGGTCCAAAAGTTAAATTCAAAGACAAAGAGAGGAAAAAAGTGAGAACAGAATAAAGTTCATGAAGGTCTAAGTGGATGATTTCTGGAATAATCCAACAGTAATAGGATACTTTCATCCTTGGCAGAGGGGCATTGGCGTAACTGGAAGGGGTACAAAGCATTAAAACTGCAATCCTAAACTCCAGTTAGGCCAGCCTAAGTCCCAACATAAGTCCTGTGTTGACCTGGGGGTGTCACAAAAGTGCTGTAAGACACTTTTGTGCCACTTCTGAAGGAGGGTTAGGCCAATGCACAGACATGCGCTTACCTTCCTACATCACCACAGGAATGGGAAAGCCGATGATTTGTGCCAGCCTAGGTTAGGATTGCACCCATTGTGCTTTGCACCCCCTCTAGCCAACTCACTGTGGAGACAAAATGGAAATTATGACAATGGTTCATCCATTCATTCCCAGAGTTTGAGATGAAATCAAGTCTAAGTTTCAAACTAAAACTAAGTGGCAAGGGAATAAAACATTCTAATGATGGCATGTAGAGTTTACTTTTTACAGTTGAAGTCATGATGAGCTCCTGCTTGTCAACATTTATCACTACACCACTGAAGACACAATATCAGAGTTATTTGGCAGGTTGAAGTATCTAATCAATGTTTATGCAGGAAAACACAGCCAATGGATTGATGCACAAGTTCATTTGCAACCTTATAGCTGAGTATCTCAACCATCTCTGCTACGATCAGGCTACATTCACCTATCCCAGTGTGCATTTTAGCCAGTGGGAATATACCCTATTTACTCAAATCTAATGCATACCTTTTCCAGCCAAATTTAGGGCACAGTCCAGAGTAACTACGGGGAGTCCTTGCTCCGGTGTAAGAACAATTTGCTGTGGATTGCAGTATGGATTTCCCATAGGTTTTCATTAGATGGTGCAGTAACTACGGGTACACGTAATGTCTCTTACGTGCTCCCGTAGTTACTCTGGATTGTGGTGTGTGTCTCCAAAACTGAGTTGCACATTAGATTCAATGGTGCACTAGATTCAAGTAAATACGGTTCTTTGATTATAAGTATAGGTCAGTATAACGTGGGTACGTTTTGAAAGTATTGTAATAAAAATGTAACAAAACCCACTGTTGCATAACAGTAGTGCCCTTAGGTAAAATAAAATAACCTATTATCATTTTATTGTCATATATCTCATTGTTGTATGCAGTAATATCAAATTTTCCACCAGCTTCGCAGATGTGCATTACAATTGCTAATAATTTTTTTAAAGTGCGCATTAGATTCGATGGTGCATTAGATTTGAGTGAATACAGTAATTGTCTTAAGCCAGTTCCTGATCAGTAAGACCTGGTTGGCCTTCGGAACTGCAGCAAAAAAAAAAAATTTTGCACTGGGATGAGTGGGATCAGCAAAACAACACCATCAATAGCTTCTTGGGGTGGGTGTGGGAGATTTCAAGCTAATTAGACCATATATTGGCAGAAGGGATGAACATCTAGTGGCAATGCTCTGCTCACCGGGCGCAATCCAGACTAACTATGGGGAGTCCTTGCTCCGGTGTAAGAACAATTTGCTCTGGATTGCAATATGAATTTTCCATAGGTTTTCACTTGGTGGTGCAGTAACTACGGGTGCACGTAATGTCTCTTACGTGCTCCCGTAGTTACTCTGGATTGTCTTCACCACCTTCTTGACATCTATTAGGGGACATCCACTAAAGTTAAATGTTGGGAGGGGTAGGACGGACAAGAGAAAATATTTCTTTACCTAGTGTGTAGTTGGTCTATGGAACTCCCTGTCACAGGCATTTTGTCATCCACTGTATATGATCACCCTGAATAGGATCCAAGACTATGGACTTGGACTATGGGCCATAGGACTATGGCTACAATCCAGAGTAACTACAGGAGCATGCAAGAGACATTTCGTGCACCTGTAGTTACTGCACCACCTGGTGTAAACCTATGGGAAATTCATACTGCAATCCAAAGTAAAGTGTTCATACTCCGGAGCAAGGATTCCCCATAGTTACTCTGGATTGTGCCCTATGACAATATGGACTATGCTTCAAAAATTTAGGGAAACCCCTAAACTTTCTTCAGATTGCCTTTCTTCTGACATATTGCTTATAATGTACCTTATCAACAGATATGTTTTAATTTCCCCTTTAGTAGTTTCATAGGGTCCCATAAAAACATTAACCTTAGATATGCTGACAAATCATCTGCCTTTCTTTTCAAGTTATCCACAAAGCCTCTCTCTCTCTCTCTCTCTCTCTCTCTCTCTCTCTCCCCCTTTGTGTGTGTGTGTGTGTGTGTGTGTGTGTGTGTGAGAGAGAGAGAGAGAGAGAGAGAGAGAGAGAGAGAGAGCTTAAATTGTCCTGCTTTTTACACTAAGGTATCGCTTAGAAATATCCCATTGTACTTAAATAAGATCTTTGGGATTTATAAAACGGGGTTAATACTTCTACTGTGCATTTGTTTTTTCGTACAAACAGGCTTCACACCCACTTTGCATGTATTCCAGAGACCTAATTTATTAATGAGACGAGCTTTCAAATACAAAGTTTCTCTTCTCATTAAATTTGAACCCCTGTATGCAAATCTAACTTTGGGAAATGAGAAAATTGGTTATACTCATGAAATAAAATATGCATGATTGATGGGTCTAATATCCTGCCTTTGTAATATTCCCTATTATAGTTAACTTTCTTCATTCCCATCATTAATTAAAAATTAAAACAATAAAACAGGCAGTGAAGCAGCAAGTCATCACAGGAGCATTTTGAATATCGAATGGCCCTGATAGGGAAACTGAACACTAACCGCCCAGACGGAGAAGCACTGAGTTCAAAACACGCTCAGTCATTCTCACTGCAGGTTTTTAGATGCAGTTTAGTGGAAAGACAATTTGGAGGAAGGAGAACAAATGTGCTTTTTAATAACATTTTAATATCCAATATTTCCCCCCTTTCTGCTGAAAGCATTGTTTATCAATGATAGCGAGAGGGTCTTTAGCAGGTCCGACCCAGCTGGAGTGCTGAGCACCACCACTCATACTGCCTGGCAGGAGAGCAGAGCCGTTCGAGAATCACCAGGCAGGATAAGGCGGCGAATGAGCTTTTTCCAATTCATTGGTTCCACTCGGGTGCCTTTCCCCATTCGGCATTTATCAAAAACAGTTATTCACACTGAATGTGGCCCTGCCAGCGGAGTCCTCGCTGCCAGAGTAAATAGCAAATAGATTATTCAATTATTCCATACAAGCCGAGCAAACGAATGACGGCAAATATTAAATAAGCTGATTGTTGCCACTGCTTCGGTGTTAAGATTTTGACAGCATTCTGAAGCTATTAGCCTTTCACGTGCTGCCGTCTTCCTGCTGAGATTATGTCCCTGACAGATGAGAATTTTGTGTTACACACACACATACATTCATACATACATGATTTGGGAGGTAGGTGGGTAGACAGACAGACAGGCAGGCAGGCAGGCAGGCTGGCTTGCTGGCTGGCTGGCTGGCTGACTGATTGATTGATTGATTGATTGATTGATTGATTGATTGATTGATTGATGATTGGCTGGCTGGGTGGTCAGTTAGTTGGATCATCAGTTGGTTGGTTGATCAGTTGGTTGGTTGATAGAGATTGATCAATAAATTGACGGGCGGGCAGGCAGGCAGGCAGGCAGGCAGGCAGGCAGGCAGGCAGACAGACAGACAGACAGACAGACAGACAGATAGATAGATAGATAGATAGATAGATAGATAGATAGATAGATAGATAGATAGATAGATAGATAGATAGATAGATAGATTCATTGATTCACTGATTCATTGATTCATTGATTGGCTGACTTGCTGGCTAGTTGGGTGGGTGGTCAGTTGATTGGTCAATCAGTAGATCAATAAATAGAGATTGATCAATCAATCAATATGCAGGCTGGCTGGCTGGCTGACTGACTGACTGACTGACTGTGATTGATTGATTGATTGATTGATTGATGAGTGGCTGGCTGGCTGGGTGGTCAGTTAGTTGGTTGATCAGTTGGTTGGTTGATCAGTTGGTTGGTTGATAGAGATTGATCAATCAATTGATGGGCAGGCAGATAGGCCTGCTGGCTGGCCGGCCGGCCAGCAGGCAGGAGGACAGACAGACAGACAGACAGACAGATAGATAGATTCACTGATTCATTGATTCACCGAATCATTGATTCATTGATTCATTGATTGGCTGACTTGCTGGCTAGTTGGGTGGGTGGTCAGTTGACTGGTCATTCAGTAGATCAATAGATAGAGATTGATCAATCAATCAATATGCAGGCAGGGAGGCAGACTGACTGATTGATTGATGATTGATTGATTGATTGAGAGTCGAAAGTTAGATAATATTTTTAAGTCTTTGAAAGGACTTCTGAGGGGTAGGCAGGCTTCCCTAGTCTTCTAAAGGAATTAAAACGCCATGTCCAGCTTCCTCCTTGAAACCAGAAGTGGTTTTTTGATTCTCCAAAAGCCTTTACAAGTTCTTTTCAAGACCAGCAATTCTACTGGTGCAGGAGGGGAGGGGGTCAGCATGCAGATTCTAGGTGGTACCGGAGTCAGAATTGCCACTGCTTATCTGGACTCTTTTTAAAGTCCTTCTCCCTCAGAAAAATGCAAAACTCTGATTGTAATTTTAAAAACAAAAATTGGTGCCAACAGTTCAGTGCCCAAAATTAATATGTAATGTTTTGTAATATATTTGCCCCCAAAATGGGCTTCTGATTCACACCTGCTTGTGCCTTGCCAAGAAATCTTCAGCTGTAGTTTCTGATCAGGCGAGAAAGTCCAAGCAGCAGAAAAGGAAGAAATGGTGAACTTGGCGTGCACCCCGTTTTGAATAATTAAACCCAACGCAATTTTGACGGCAGCCTGAGCAAGCGAGGCACCAACAAAACAAGGCAATTTCTTCCACTCTGTGACCCAGAGGAGGACCAAGCGTTTTCCTCTCTGCGTTTCTGTCTGCAAAGATAATTGAGAAGGGAGGCAGGCTCCAGTCCACCTCCACTACTTAAGTCAGAACTCCAAATGCTCAAGTGCTGCAGGAAATTTGTCTACTACAAACTGATTGGGATGATTAAAAAGAGAACGAGCCGTCGGTGCCCACCAGATGAGCGTTTTCTGTTATGAAGCTTGTCGGCGTATATCATTCTGTTTCACGTGGAAAGAAAGCAAAGCGGTCAGGTTAAAGGGAGAAACAATGGATGCAACAGTGAGCATTGGAGTCTTTAGGGCAGTGATTTTCAACCACTGTGGCCGTGGCACACTGGTGTGCCGCGGATGGTCTGCAGGTGTGCCATAGGACTTTGGGGACAACAGGGCAATTGGGGGATTTGAATCCCTTTCCTTCAGTATGGTGTGCCTATCTATCTATCTATCTATCTATCTATCTATCTATCTATCTACCTACCTACTTACCTACCTACCTACCTAGCCCACCCCCTAAGAGCTATGCCACACTCTATCTATCTATCTATCTATCTATCTATCTATCTATCTATCTATCTATCTATCTATCTATCTACCTACCTACCTACCTACCTACCTAGCCCACCCCCTAAGATCTATGCCACACTCCATCTATCTATCTATCTATCTATCTATCTATCTATCTATCTATCTATCTATCTATCTATCTATCTATCTATCTATCTATCTATCTATCTATCTACCTACCTACCTACCTAGCCCACCCCCTAAGAGCTATGCCACACTCTATCTATCTATCTATCTATCTATCTATCTATCTATCTATCTATCTATCTATCTATCTATCTATCTATCTACCTACCTACCTACCTACCTACCTAGCCCACCCCCTAAGAGCTATGCCACACTCTATCTATCTATCTATCTATCTATCTATCTATCTATCTATCTATCTATCTATCTATCTATCTATCTATCTATCTACCTACCTACCTAGCCCACCCCCTAAGAGCTATGCCACACTCTATCTATCTATCTATCTATCTATCTATCTATCTATCTATCTATCTATCTATCTATCTATCTATCTATCTATCTATCTATCTATCTATCTATCTATGAAATCCCAAGAAACCTCTATAGCTATGCCAACATGCTGAATGTTATTGTGGACCATCTCTCTAGTGTAGCAAGTAGGGGATGGAGTAGAAGACATGCCCAGGGGGGGAGATGATGGGCCACAACTAGAGCATAACAAGCCGAAGCCCATGCCATGTTTGGTGGCAGATGACACTGCCTGCCCCCAAATTCTGAATGGCTGCAAATGTCCTCAAAAGCACTTCACTGGTAGTAGTAGGGGACTAGTGGTAGTAGTGGTAGTAGGGAAGGCAGAAGCATTACTCAAGAGTAGGGAGGAAATATCCTCTTACCAGGAGGAGACTTCCAGTCTGCTTATTGATGATTGATTGATTGATTGATTGAGAGATGATAGAGATGATAGTCTGTGCTGGATACCAGGACTGAGTCTGAACCAGCAGATCTCATATTCTCATGTTTTCCTTCTTGGGAAAAAATACAAAGACGTAAGCAGAAGAAAGAATTTTATCCAGAATCAGAAACATATAAATTCATTCTGAAGAGCTTTAACCTTTAGTTAAGTTTCAGTATTCAGAAGTGCTTGAAAGGGGAAAGAAACAATAAATTGAAGAGGAGATTGAACTGATTAGATGAATGGCAGCGGGAAGATCAAGTGTTTGTATTCACATTATTTGAAAGAGCCTCGTTCTGAACCGCTGCACGCTAAATAAAAATGGAGAGGGCTTAGCAATTTTTGAGTGTGTACAGCTGCAGTCCTTTATCTCTTTCAAAGGAGAGGAGGAAATTTGGCATCTGGAGGAAGGTATTGTTGAAGTGATGGACCTTGTCGCCCCTCCTTCGGAGTCGTAATTCCTTGTATTATGTGAATTGTTGAGCTGGACCAAGGAAGGACAGACAAGCCAACCCCAGTTTCATCAATCTTCCCCTCCCCGCAGAAATTTGTTTCAGTAACAGATGCCATATGGATGTTCTTAAGGATCCAGTTCTACTACTCTAATACCATTTTCTGGCAAGTCCAGACTCTGGAGTTGTAAATTATATTCCTTTAAAGATAAGGCGCACTGTGAAATTAACAGTGAAGGTTTTCTCAAACGAGAAGTCAATGCTCACAGACCCCCAAATCCAGAGTAACTATGAGGGTGTACGTAAGAGAATTTACATTCACCAGTAGATACTGCACCACCTAGTGAAAACCTATGGGAAATTCATGTTGGAATCCAGAGTAAGTTGTTCTTACACTGGAGCAAGGACTCTCCGTAGGTACTCTGGATTTTGCCCAGAGTTAATTTTGTAATGGCTTGAGACTGTGGTTTCCAAAGTGGGATCGCAACTCCCCAACAAGGGAAATCAATTTCAATCCCATAAAAATGATTATCCCATAAAAATGATTATCAATCAGTGTGCCATTTAGGGAGTGTCAAATATAGATGTTTAATTGACTAATTGATTTATTAGTAGGGCAGTTGGGAGGATTTGAGTCCCCTACCAGCAGCATGATGTGCCCTGATGGTGTGCCTTTATAATTTAAATGCCCTGTCAGTGTGCATTCAGTCAATAAAGATTGAAAATCACTGCTTAAAGGGTGTGGGAATCATATAGTTGTGATGCTCCTATGATTCCATTTCTGCTATGAAAGACTGGTAAAGTTAAAAAAATTTCAAAAAAACTCAACATAGGCATGGGAGGAGGGTCCTGATTTGGGAAGATATGTTCTGATTTTCCAGGACAGGTCCTGAAAAAAAGTCTTCATTGTCCTCCTTTTCCTTGTGAGCAGGCAACATAGATCCTTCTTATAATTAATTAATAAATTAAATGTAATAAATTATATGTAATATAAGCAATGCCCTGCAGTTCCCTCACTCCACACAGGGCTAGTCAACCTCATGTAGAGCTGGGGAACCTCCGTGCATACGCCAAGCTGGTGCACGCAAGAGGTGTTCCCTTTCTTCAGAGCCAGGCTGGCACTGAAAAGAGGGAGCGCCTCCTGTGCATGCCACCTGGGCACATCTCTGTCCATTTGCTAGCCTGAAATAAGGGAAAATGTACATTTTAAAAAATCATTTATACAAATGTATACTGCATTTCCTATACTCTGATTTATTTTCATTCAAGGCAGTTTAAAAGGGATATGGTTATGCTGAAGTCCCTAGCTGGGAGGGGGACAACAAACAGGTATCCTTAATTGGCATTCATAAGACTCTTAAGATAAAGGATAAAAATGTCACTAGGAAAATTCCCCATATGTAGGAATATATTTCTTGTTTTATTTGTTTGTTACAAAAATAAAAAGTGCAGAAAGTGATGTTAGATGTTTTATGTTTCATGGTCACATTTTTATACATTACAATAATAAATTATAATTGTACGTTTTATCGATAAACAGTTGATATCAATCATCAGTTAATTATAATTATTTTTAAAAGTGTACCAGGTAGATGATATAGGCAGTACAATGTCAGCAGATGCATCTGCAGTCATTACCCTTGCACTGCACTAGTCTAGTACAGGTGTTAGAATATGTTTTTTTTTTCAGATTCTTAAAAAAATCCTTTTTCTTTTTTACAATCAGGAGTGGTGAAAGAGTGCTGATCATAAAAAATCACACCTCTGTCTAGTGGCATAGCTAGTGGGGGGTGCAAAGCACTTACCCCCAAATCCAGAGTAACTATGGGAGCACGTAAGGGACTTTACATGCTCCCGTAGTTACTGCACCACCTAGTGAAAACCTATGGGAAATTCATATTGGAATCCAGAGTAAACTGTTCTTACACCGGAGCAAGGACTCCCCGTAGTTACTCTGGATTTTGCCCTTAAACTTCCTTTATGGTCACATAAAGTTTTGCAGGCACCTGAATGTGCAGTGCAAATGGTCTCTGCTTTCTGGAGTTGTTCTGAGCATTGAGGGCCAAACAGAGACGTCCACCCATAAGACATCCCAAAGACTCACCTCATTTGTATTTGACACATCTCCTCCCTTGAAAAGTTAGCTTACACATGCAAGGGGCCATCAATTTCATCAGCTCTCCCCCCCCCCCCCAAAAAAAAAACCTTTCCTGAGTATACGCAGTTGTCGTAATGCTCACAATCACATATAACTCCCATTGATTGCATTGAGACACATGTCTAGCTATTCAAAAGATGGTAGCACGCATCGATCAGTTCCTTTGAAATGGAAGTCAGATGTTTTCCATTCATACCATTGATGTATTGTTGTGGCGGCAAATGGAAGAAGATTAATAGATATCTAGATTATGACTAGCATTGCAGTATAAAACCAGAGACAGGGTGTTCTTCAGCTGACATTCCAGAAATGTCTCAGCTCCGCTGTTAAAAAGTTGAGCCAAACGACCTAGTTCTACCCCCCTACTGGCCCAGTATTATTATTTACCTACAGGCTGGGATATACGGTACATGCCAATAATTCGTAGTCCCAGGTGCGGCGGCAAAGGATGTCATTTGTGGTGATTGCTAGCCCCCTGTCAGTTCATTTCAATCCTGTCAAAGTCAATTATCTGCAGTGGAGATGCTTGGTGCAAGTGTCATTGACCAGAAGTAACTGGATTGAACAGTGTGAGTGTCGGACACAGTCATGTAAAGCCTGGAGTCTGTTTGCAAATGGCGAGACCTTCATGTTTTGCTGCAAGATATTGCTCTAAATAGTATTAAAGCCAAAGCAAGTCTTGTCACGGAGATCACTCGTGTATTCTCGGCTGAATTTAACTGCAGTGACTCTAAGGTTGATGCCAATACAATGAGATTCGCTCTGGCATATTCCAGAAAACTGTAGATTTTGTAGTTTTCTGCTTCTCCTCTGCAATCAAATAACTTCTGCACGGACTAGGGTTGCCATATGTCCCGAAAAACAAGGACAATCCCAATTTGGGGGATTATGTTCACATAGGCCCATATCCTAAAGTCAAATTAAGCCCTTTGCTCCGGAGCAGTTAAGGTGACTTTCCGTAAGATGACACTAGAGGGTGACATAACTGCGTGGACCCGTAACTGCTCTGGATTTTGCCCATAGTGGCAAAAGGGACAGAGGGTCCTGTCCCAATTTTGTGGAAGAGAATTATGGCAACCCTAGCATCGACTGCTCACATCATATTGAAAGTGTGAGGGTGGGAGGGGGAAAATACAATATTGAGACAAATCCAGATATATCCAGCTATATCAGATCAACAAGAGCATTAGAGCACAAACATAACCATACCTACTCAGGAGTAAGCTCCATTGTGTTCAATGGGTCTTGCTCCCAGGAAAGTGTCTTCAGGATTGCAGCCTGGCAGCACAATCCAGAGCAACTAATCTGTCCACGTAAGAGCCTTTGGGTTGCCCTATCTTTCACTAGGGTGGAGCAACTGCTAGATGCTCCAGCCCAGTTATTCTGAAGGAGGCTTAGGGCAGAGCAAGGCAAGATAGGGTGCCCTAAGAGAGGTGGACCTGCTCTGCCCTAACTGGGGCAGCCTAAGCAGCTCAGGAGAAGCATGTTGAGGGCATGTTGAGCATTGCCTAGGGCAGAGGAGTTACTCTGTATCCAAAGCCTGTTTCAAGGCAGAAATGCCCTCTTCCAGTTCCTCAGAGATATACCACCTCAGGAGCAGGTATAGTAATGAGTAGACCCATAGGAGTCCATAATAAGGCCCGAGTAAAAATGGCAGTGCTGACCAAAAATCTGAGTTCTTGGCCATCCTAGCTGCAACCCCTTCCTCTCAACCTCAGGATATGGAACAACTGCAGCTGCCCACAAATCTCAGGATACAGCAGGTCACTCCAAGAAGCCCCTTCTATTCACTGTAGAATGTACTGGCATCTCATCAGGGACTCCTGGCACCCAGTGGAGTCACCAGACTGGTGCAGCTGGTGCAGGCCGCATTGGGTGACATGCTCTGTATGGGGTGATGTGGTGGAGGAGTTTGACAGTCCTTTGGCAGGCCCTGGGCGTCAGCGCGCCCATTCAGGCCTACTCCAAGGCGGAGCAGCAGCCAGAAGCTGCCACTCGTCCTCGGATTTGGCCCAAATGGCCAGCTGAGGTGCACTGCGCAGAAACACACTAAGCATGCCGAACAGCTTCAGAGGAGACTTCCTTAGAGCAGAGGAAGTCTGCGCCTCTGCACAGCCATTCGGCCTCGCTCAGGAGGCAGAGCGGCAGCCGAATGGCTTCAGAAAGAGTACTGCACAGGCACCAACTCTGACGCCTCACAGTCTCCTCTGAATCCGAAAGGCTTCAAAAAAGTAGTGCGCAGGCATCAGAGATGGTGCCTGCACAGTATTCCTTCTGAAGCCAGGTAGGGAGGTGCGTGCATCCCAGGGGTGACACACAGACTTCTGCACCGGGTGATGCACAGAGTCGTGTCACTACTGTAGGCACCATAGCTGTTCCTTGTTCAGTGTGATCTGAGGGTTGTCTCCTCAGGAGTAAGTCCTCCCCATTTGTCAATTACTTAGCATGCTCTGGAGCAGTTAGGGCATCTACATCTACATCTACAGTATTTATATACCGCTTTTCAACTGAAAAGTTCACAAAGCGGTTTACAAGAAAATGAAAAAAAATTAATAGCTAATTAATAGCTAATGGGTCCCTGTTGCACAATCTAAAGTGCAAAAAGAACACCAGCAGAAGCCACTAGAACAGACATTGCTGGGGTGTGGAGGGCCAATTACTCTGCCCCTGCTAAAGAAAAGAGGAACACCCACTTGAAAGAGTGTCTCTTGACCAGTAAACAGGGATCAGTGGATACACCCCTCCCAGAATAACAGGCTAGACCACTGGTTTTGGTTATTTAATATGGGAGAAATGGGGAGGAGGTCAGAAGGGTGATGGTCAGCAAGTGGTTACCATTCCTGAGTCCTGGCTTGATAGACTGACTTGCTCCAGAGACACATACATAGTGATAACAAAAATAAACAAAGATATCTGACTGATACCAATTCTTTGATCACACACTTTACACAATGCTTGCCACTAAGGCCTGCCTTTTCATTCTCCACCAATTTCTACGCACAAACGTTTTGAGAAATGTACATAGCACACATATGCATGCCCAAAGCATAAATGCCTGGGGATCCTCCAATCTTTGGTTGTGATGCACACACACCTGCAAACAGTCACCATAAGAAGATGACATGGGTCTTTACTTGGAGGACGTCCAGCTCCAAAGAACTAAGTTCCTGGGGGTGCAATCCTAAGCAACCTAGGCCAGCACAACTTACCCATCTCCCCTCCTGCAGTGTCGTGCAGATGGTGGTGCTTGTCTGTGCATTGCCTAACCACCCTAGGAATTGTGCAGATGTGCCTTTGGGCACTTTTGCAACATTCCCAGGCAAGCACAAGACTTTTGCTGTACCAACCAAGGGTTTGTGGGGATATCAGGCTAAGAGCAGCCATGCTGATTTCATGCAGCCTGATCACCAAGTCCCCTTGGCAATAACCACTGGAGAAGAGCAGCCCAGGCTTCCTGACTCTCTGGATGCAGCATAACTTTCTGCACTGGATACAGAATAGTTAGGTGAGAGCAGTTAGGGCAGAGCAGGCTGAACTTGCTCTGGATTGTGCTCTTACTCTACAATCCAGAGTAACTATGGGAGCACATAAGAGACATTTACGTCGATGTAATTATATTACATCATCTATATTCATTTATAGGTCTATATTCAGCACCTCCTAGTGGAAACCTATGGGAAATTCATATTGCAATCCAGAGTGAATTGTTCTTACACTAGAGCAAGGACTCCCCATAGTTACTCTTGACTTTTTTCCATCCAGAATAACCATCACCTTTTTTATCAACCCATACAAAAAAGCTAGGAATTTTGAATATTTCAAATTCCATTCCTCCAAAACCTTGCCTGTTTCCAGATCTGGCAACATTGAACTGTAAATAACATGTCTAGCCAAATGCTGTGGGTAAAATTACGGGAACGTATACAAACATATAGAGGAAGAATTCAATATATAATCTTCACAGTGCAGTCTTAAGATTGGGCTGGGCTGGGCTGGCTCAATAACTCTGGACTGTAGATGATACAAGTTCCTATAATGAAAACCCATTTATATAGAGAGTCAGTTTTATATAAATGGCATGGCAACACCTACTTTCATGTTGCAAAGGAGAAGGATACCATATATCCCAGTGATGCAAAGGAAATTCAACTTACCTCCAAATCCAGAGTAACTACGGGAGTACATAAGAGACTTTACGTGCACCTGTAGTTACTGCACCACCTAGTGAAAATCTATGGGAAATTCATATTGGAATCCAGAGTAAGTTGTTCTTACACCGAAGAGATTTGTTCTCTCCGGACCAAGGACTCCCCATAGTTACTCTGGATTTTCCCCTTATTATCACATTATATGACTTTTTAATGACATCATATGACATCATATGACTTTTGAGGACATCAACATTATATGACATCATATGATTTTTTTTCCTTCCACTGATGTGCCATCCTGTAAGGAATTTTTTTAAGCAGACTATTTGTCAATGCAATAAAGATACTAACAGGAGTTGTTTGGGAAATATTGGGGAAAAAACTCAAATAGAAAGAAATTTTGCAAGGAGGAGTAGACAGAAGGAGAAAAGGTGTATTTTGCTTATTGTTTTTAAGCTTCATGGGAGAAAAAATAGCTCTGACAAAAAAATTGATACATTTTTCAACATTTCACCTTAGATGGCAATTGGTTGCTGCATCTCTAATTGCCCAGATGGTTGGGTTACCCTAATACAGACCTCTCTGGCTGAAGCTCTACATGCTGCCAGTTCCAATGAAAGGCTGAAAAGCGGCAGCTCCAACAGGTATATCCTCCTCTCTTTTTTGTTGCTCCTTAAGCTTGTGAAATAGGGCGCAGGGATTACTCTAAATCTCCACCAGACAAGATGAGAAAAATCTGCTTTCGTGCCCCAAAAGATAGAACCACTGATGCAGAAAATCACTAAACTGCCAGTTTTTCAATGGTGCTGAAGATTTGGAAGCAGAGGAGGAAAAAAAATTCCTACAAAACAAAGAAAAGGAGTTTGTCTTTCACTGGAATAATATATGGAGAAGCTTGGAAAAGTGATGGGGAGCAAAAGGAGATTTTCCTAGTATTGCTGCCAACAGGTTTATGAGTAGAGAGAAGGAAAGAATCACAAACATGCCTTCTTGTATAGAGAAAAAATAGATTTTTTTCTAAATAAAAGGAGATCCACACTCACAAAACTGAAATATGCAAGACCTCAATCACAGATATTTATGTGTGAATCAGGATGGTACATACCCCAGGGTGACACACTTGTGAAGCCAAGGGGTTTGCACCACTACTGGATGTAAGGTTTAAACATCCTCAAGATGCATCAGAAGGTTTTCAGAAAGTCAGAGGATACTGCAAGAAGATCTAGACATGATTGGTAAATGGGTGGCAGCAGTTGTCTAATGGCGTTGGCATCCTGCAGTCCTGGTCCTGAGTAGCACATGGGCCAGGATAGCGGGATACCCCTGGGATTTACACAACACCTCCTGGAATCAACTGTCATCGTCATCGTCACCATGATGTAATCACCGTCACCGTCATCGTGATGTAATCATCACCACGTATTGCCAAATTGCACCTAGGGTAGCCATTTCCAGACGTTCAGAGTATCAGAGGAGTTTGAGGGTGCATCCATTGCCAAAAACAGCATGGATCTCTGCTCTGTGGGACTTAGATCATGCCATCTATAACCTACCATCATGCCCTACCATCTATGCAGGTTGCATCGCCTAGGGCAGACGGCTCCTTGCCTCCCTCACTGGTAATGCTACTACTTCCACTGCTGTGACTGGTTGTGATAAAAGATCATTATTGTGTTCATCATGAAGTTTTCGCAAACCCAGAAGTCTGAGCCTTTCCAGTTTATTTAGTTTAGAAATAAATTAGAAATCTAATCTAAATCTAGATTTGTAATCTAGACTTAATTAGAAATCCAGTTCTAATTTAAATGCAGCTCCTTCATTTGTATGGTCCTTGAAAATACACATTTTTCCCAGTGCAACTGCTAGCAAACGATAGTTGAAAAGGGTGCATCTTAGTCCAAATCTCTGTGCCCCACAAGGTTATCTAGATGTTCATGGCAATATGGTCTAAGAGCGCAATTTCATAGGTAGTCATCACAGCAAGTGGCCTTTCTAAATAAATCTCATCGTACTTCTTCAATTCCACACTAAACTCAAGCTGCATATGAGGTTGCATTGCCAACAGTTGGTCTCCCATCCAGGTTTTGCACCTGCACATTGGAAACTAACAAATCTGGCATTTGCAATATATTTCTTATGACCCAACTTGCAATTTTATTTGTTTGTTTTATTTATTTGTTTGTTTGAACTTTCATTCTGTTTTAAAGTGCGGAAATATATCTCAAGGAGTTTGCCCTGGAATCGATACATCAATGTATCTTAATTCCAATTTTAATTGTCACTAATCCTCCCAGTGAATGTATTTCTTAGGATTTAGGCCCGCATGTCACGATGACTCCAGTCTCCTGAAATAATAAAGGGTTTGACACACTTTGGCTGTAATTTGGAGAGGAATTCACATATGATACAATTATAGGTTATCCAGAGTAACTTCAGGAGCATGCAAGAGACTTTACGTGCACCCGAAGTTACTGCACCACCTTGTGAATATCTATGGGAAATTCATATTGGAATCCAGAATAAGAGGTTCTTACACCGGAGCAAGGACTCCCGGTAGTTACTCTGGATTTTGCCCTTAATTATAAAAATTAGTGATTTCCACTGTTTTCTCTATAAATTTTCCTTTTCAGTGATACTATATATTAGATTTTACAAAAAAAAATTTCCTGCAAGAGGAAGAATTCCACTGAGGACATTCATGTGACCTGTGAATCTTTATGGTATTCCTTTTTGAGGTCAAAAGTTGTCCAGGAACAATATCAAATTACTTCCTAAGCAGAATTTGAGCTGGATTCCAGATTTCAAGTATCAGACAGCTAAATACTAAGAAGCTACTGAATTTATTATTATTATTTTTATTTTTTGAACACACACACAATTTTTTTAAAATCATCTGCTGTAGGAACACCCAGATCGAGGGCCTCAAGATTTGGGTCTGAGCATTCAACATTTCTAGCAGCTCACTTGGCTAAGGGCACAATCCAGAGTAACTATAGGGAATCCTTGCTCCGGTGTAAGAACAATTTACTCTGGATTGCAATTTGAATTTCCCATAGATTTTCACTAGATGGTGCCATAACTAGATGGTGCACATAATGGTGTAACTAGATGGTGCACGTAATGTCTCTTATGTGCTCCCGTAGTTACTCTGGATTGTAGGGTTAGTTTTAGCATTAGGTGAATCCCTGGCAACATCATTTAATGGTGTATTGCATATAAGCAATACATGTACTGCATATAAGCAATACATGACATATACAAGAGCCTAGGAAACATCCTTTTCATTTACTGGAGCTAACTTTTCTTTATCTAGGACAAAGTGAAATGATAATGATCTATACTATCCCAAAGATTATTTTAATCCCCTTTATAATTATAGATATGAATTTAGTGCATATAACTATATAATTAACCTTAACAGATTGAGGCTGCAATCCTAACTTTCACTTAGACCAGCCTAAGCCTTGGAGTAAGTACTGTGCTGACCAGGGGGAGCAGTAAAAGTGCTGTAAGACACTTCTTCTCCACTCCTGGGGAGGATTAGGCCAATGCACAGGCATTTGCTGACCTCTCCACAACATCCTAGAAAGATAGGCCAGGTGGGTTAGGCAAACCTAAATTTCATAGGATTGCACCCAAAGGATAGCAAAAGAAAAATAATAATCTGCTTTCTTCTGGTGTTTCTGAGTGTGCATGTCTGGATTCCAACTATAGTTATCAGCAAGAATGCTTATTTTTTGGTTCCTGTTCGTGGAAAAACAAAGTACCTTTTTTGATTTCATAATCCATCTTCGGAAAATTCTGTGTTCATTGCTGGCACTGTCAATCATCATAGCTCAACTTGATTCCTAGTGTCATATACCGGTAATTTAAATATATGAGGTTGCACTGATAACCTCTAGTTAGGCCAACATAAGCCTTTGTTAGGCCAACATAAGCATCTG
This sequence comes from Cryptoblepharus egeriae, assembly GCA_030015325.1. Taxonomy (NCBI): domain Eukaryota; kingdom Metazoa; phylum Chordata; class Lepidosauria; order Squamata; family Scincidae; genus Cryptoblepharus; species Cryptoblepharus egeriae. The sequence goes on along the minus strand of JAREYC010000008.1, from coordinate 65,189,093 downwards.
AGGTGACCTTTGCAGTGTTGAGGACAGGCCGTTCTCAATAGCAGCACATGATTATGGAACATCTCGGCACAGAAAATCTGATAATGCCTTCTTTTTGGGACCATTACTATACCATACCAACCATTGGACCATTACTATACCATACCAACCATTGGACCATTACTATACCAGCTATGTAAGTTCTAAGATGCCGTTGGTAAATGTTACTTGAGGGCACAATCCTAACCAATTCAGGGCACAAACCGAACCAATCTCCAGTTGGATAGACAGGTTGACGCATGTCTATGCACTGGAGTGGTGGAGAAGAGTCTTATGGCACATTTGCGACATCTCCAGGCCAGTTGTTTGAGTACTTGTGCCAGCCTAACTGGAGATTAAGGAATGCACTGTGATTTTCTCTAAAATATAGACAACCCAATCATTTGAAATGGGTAGATTTTCCTATTCATTTCAGCAGAAGTGACATGTCTCACTTCCAACTCTTGGTGAGCAGGTTTGAAGTTCTGAAGAGAGAGGCTCCACTAGTAGTGTTGGTAGGATTTGGTGAAGAAGATCCTCTCAGCCCTATAAAGACCATCTAGGATGCTCCTTTGGGGACTCAAAACTCACCAATATGGGACATCCATGTGATTTTTCAAACTATACATTCAGTCTTTGAACAGCTAATAGTAAAGCTATACATTAGGTCTTTGAACAATGAATTTCCTTCTTCATGGAAATCTTTCAGGACAATCCTAAGCCAGAAATTCCCATATTTGAAGGTTGTACCATATCTACTGCATCCCAGGTTTTTTTTCCCCCTCCCAAATATATGTGACACTACCTGTTAATTAATAAGCTTACATGCTATAAAGTCCTATAAAAGAAACATTTTGCTGCAGTAAGTATTAAGGGAAGAAGGGGAAAGCTCCCCCAGATCCATTGATCCAATATAACGGAATGAGTGGATACTGGATCAGAGGATATGGGGCATCTCTGTAAAAATGTCACTCATTTACTGGAGTTCATAGAGGAAACCAGTGCTTAGAAAAAGTAAAGAAACAACCTATTTTTCTTAATTACCCCGTACAACTTGCTGTTAAGCACCCATTTGGCAGTGGCAGGTTCAATGGATGACTTAAATATCTCCCAAGATAGTTATTCTTCTCACTGGAGTCCCAAAGCAGCTGAATTTAAACAATTTGAGCCTGCATAAAAACAAAGTGCATTTTTAATTGACATCTTTACAAAATCAACACTTCCCTTGATGAGGCTTATAGTCTGGTATCCCTTCACGTCATCCAAATGAAACATGTTTTCTGATCTTAGAACGGATGCGTTACCTAAATGCCTATGAGACTTCCCCCCCTACATTATATCTAGTGTTGAAAATGGGATGGGACTCAAATATCCATTACATCCTGAAATGATTTTATTACCAATGGAGAAAACTCAAATATACCTAGAGGTTTATCTTGTAGACTGCAAAATGGGGATTTTGATTGATAATAGCTGCTGGAGAATAGCAAGAATGAATTTATTTTGGGCTGGTGTAAGACAGTGTGCTATATTTCAGTATGTCTTTGGCACATGCAAAGGAAATGGCACAGCTTTAAAATTGCATGAGATGGTTAGAATATATTCCTTTTAATAACCAAACCCTTTATTCCATATCAGTTGTTTCTGAAAGCTTGCAAAGGTAAAACACGATTTTATCAGTGTTTGCATTCTATTATCACACTACTTATACTTTAGACTAAACCACTCCTTATCTCAGGGAACAAGAGTTTATACCCACTTGCCAAGAACCAATGCTTTCTTTCTTGTTTTGCGAGACAATATCAAGGGATGTGTTTCATAAGAGTAGTCGCAGTGGATGTGGAATGACTTAGAGAACAACTTGTATGTTCACTCAATTACACTACAAAGCTTTCAAACAAAATAAAATATTTCAGATGAAGAAAATATTCCAGCGTGTAGTTGGTCTGTGGAACTCCCTGCCACATGTGGAAGTGGTGATGGCATATAGCCTCAATGCCTTTAAGAAGGGATTGGACAAATTCCTAGAGAAAAGAATCATTGCATGTTACAAGCCATGAGGGTTGTGTGTAGATGTGGACAACCTCAAAGTGCCAGATACAGGGGAGCACATGGATGAAGGTGTTACATGTGCTCCCTGAAGCATCTGGTGGGCCGTTGTGTGATCCAGCAAGCTGGACTAGATGGGCCTTTGGCCTGATCCAGTGGAGGTTCTTCTTATGTTCTTATGTTCCATAGATACAATTTTTGCATAAATGTTTCCATAGTTTGCATGGATGGTGCTTCCATTTACAGTGCAATCCTAAGCATATCTACTTAGAAGTAAGTCCCATTGTGTTCAATGGTACTTATTCCCAGGAAAGTGTGGTTAGGATTGCAGGCTAACCCCCAAATCAAGAGTAACTATGGGAGCACGTAAGAGACATTTTGTGCACCCGTAGTTACTGCACCACCCAGCAAAAACCTATGGGAAATTCATATTTGTATCCAGAGTAAGTTGTTCTTACACCGGAGCAAGGACTCCCCAGTTACTCTGGATTTTGCCCATAGTTGCATAGATGTCTCCATAGGTACAACTTTTTATCCTTAGGTACAACTTTTCATGATAAGTTGTTATAAGTCCTCCTAAATACCTAGTGAAGGTAGAAGATTCCATCTCTCATTGTCTCTGAATAGGGCAGTAGCATAGCAAGAGGGGGTGCAAAGCAATATGTTTTGGAAGTGCATGAACGGGCCATGCAAGTAGCCACTGCTCTTTGGAGATATTCAGGGGAGTGGTAGCAATATGGAGGCAAACAACTTCATTTTGCTCCTATAATCCAGAATGGCTCTGAACAGGGAGCATCCACTTGCATTGCCTGTTCAAGTGCCTGCAAAACTTACTGCTTTATATCTTTAGCAATGAAGCTGGATCAGGGCATACTAAATTTTAGTATGTTTTAACCGAGCAGATCAAACTTCATTCATTCATTCCTTGCCAGCAGAAGAGTGCATGCACTGTCACAATCATCCCATAAGGCACAATATAGCAGTATGGAGTATCCTGGTACCAGCAGAAAAGTGAATAAATAATGGAAAAATAAAAGTAAAAAGAGATATCATAGAATTGGAAGGGACCCAGTGGATCATCTAGTCCAACCCCCTGCCTGTAGCAGGAGATCCTCGTCTTGTGGGGACCCCGTCTTGAACCCTGTCCTGCTGGTTAATAGGCACAGTGTCTTAACCACTTGCACCACCAGAGGACTTAAAAATGCACACAAACACAGTGAGACAGACAGTGCAATCCTATTAGTGTCTACTCAGAAGTAAGTTCCATTGAGTTCAATATAGCTTACTCCGAGGAAAGTGTTCCTCGGATTGCAGCCATAAGGCTCAATCCATAGTAACTGTGGCAGTCCTTGCTCCGACGGACGTAAGATTTCCTGTGGATTGCAATATAAATTTCTCATAGCTTTCTACTAGATGGCGCCGTAGCTGCGTCAATGCAAATGAACTTTGCTCCGATGGATCTAGTGGAATAGTTACTCTGGATTGGGGGATAAAAAAATCAGATGAAATTATCCTTAGACTGAGTTCTGCTACCACAACAGAACTTATACTGACCGCAAGACATGGAAACCCATTTACCCCAAATCCAGAGCAACAAAAAGAGCACGTAAGGGAGCTGTTCTTATCAGTTTACTCAAAAGAGAGACTTGCAGTCAAATCCCCAAATCCAGAGCAACTACAGGAGCAGAGTCTTTACGTGCAGCCATAGTAACTGCACCACCTAGTGAAAACCTATAGGAAATTCGTATTGGAATCCAGAGTAAGTTGTTCTTACACCGGAGCAAGAACCCCCCATAGTTATTGTGGATTTTGCCCTTAGTCTACCATTGTTGTTGTTACTCCCTAGGAAATGTGGGGGAAAAATTGCCCTTTGGCTGAGCACCCTGGATTGTGAATGCCTGTGATGGTGTTTCTTGGAGAACTCTAATGTTCTGATCTGTCAATGCTTTACCTTCACCCACATTCCTGGCACACATATAAGGACATCTTTGCTCTTAGGATGCTCCCAGAAAGGATTGCTTTGGCCTTGCAAAAATATCCTTTATGGACGTTGTCCAAGGGTATTGCAAACCATAAGATCTAATTAAACGAAGCCTTTCATCTTCCAGCCAAGAGCCAGTTTGCCCATTTTCCCAGCTTCTTGTTTCGTACTCCTTTGTGTTCCCATCATCATCATTATTATAATCAGGTTTCATTTCCAACATATGCTATCTCAAGCTAATGTGCTGCATTAACGGTTAAAAAAAAGCATGTTGCACATTAACCTTAATGACACTAGGTCTATAGGATTATCAGTTGATTGTATTAGACAGATGCAGCGCCAAGTTCACACCACTGCAAAGACAACAGGATAACATTATTTTAATGGAACTTTAATTGATGCTTAATTAGGTAATGGGATTGTGCATGGCATCCAATGGAAGCATTAGGCTCCTTCTGAAGCCGATCCAAGCGGATGTGCGGAATTGCATCTCCAGCCTCCTATTGCTGCCGTTGGAAGGTGTGAAGACTGAATGAGCACAGGTGTAATGATACTGCTTGAACATTTGTCATTCTCGCTAGTGCTTGTGTTGAACGGGTTCCAAACCAGCCAGAATTCACAGTTCAAATATATAATTTAAGCTACTCTACTTGATAGCTACTTAGCCAACACTCATATACCAGACAGCCTTACAAGGATGATTGTGAAGAAAACTACAATATTATTGAACTGGCAGTTTTAAACATAATTTTCTGGCCATAGATGAAGCTAGGAAAAGAGAGAGAGAGAGTGGCATAGGTAGAGGGGGTACAATCCCATTAGCTATGGCACTGCTACATGGAGGGTTCAAGACCCAGGTTGGCCCCACAAGACAGGGTGAGCTCCTGTCCTTAGCCTAGCTCTGTGACGCCAGCTGGATCCAATCATATTGGCTCTGCCTTTCCATTGGACTAATTCAGTGGCATGGAGAGGGGGGATTTGCTGCTTGGGTAACAGCCTATCCTCTATAACAATCCAACCTAGGCTTTCATGCTTCGCATGCAGCGTATGCAGCGCCGAGCATGATACCATAGTCTTTCAAGACTGACGGTGGCCTGCTTTGCTGCTAGATGGAGATGTCTAGGGAAGAAATAGACTGTTGGTTTTGACTTGGCATCCATCAGTCTTGAAAGACTATGGTATAGTGCTCAACGCTGCATGCAAAGCACAAAGGCCTGGGTAGATTGATATGGAGGATAGGCTGTTATCTAAGCAGCAAATCCCCTCTCCACCCCACTGAAATAGTCCAATGGAACGGCAGAGCCAATACGGTTGGTTCCAGCTGCGTCGCAGAGCTGGGCTAAGGACAGGAGCTCACCCTGTCCTTAGGGTGGGGACCCAGGTCTCAAACCCTGGCCTACTGGTTAATAATGACAACCAAAATGACAACAAAACTAACATACACAAACACAATAGCTCACCCTGTCCTTAGGGTGGGGACCCAGGTCTCGAACCCTGGCCTACTGGTTAACGGGCACAGTGACTTAATCACTTGCGTCACCCACAGGTTAGGATTGTGTTCTCTAAAATTGATTGTAGAATCTTAAAAAAAGTGATACTTTTGGTACCAAATCAATGAGCACAGTTCCAACATGCAGCATGGTAGGTAACATTTGTTTCCATACCTTAGGTGTGCACTGAGGCTGCATCCATGCTGGATGCATAGATGCATACCCAATAGGACTGGCTCGAAAATCTAGCAAGGCTGTAATCCTGCAAATATTTCGCACGGCAATCACATCCACACGCTATTGAGCTCTTTTAGGAAAATCTGTTCCACTTCAAACAGATTGGAATGATCCCCCCATTTCAAAATACATTCCAAATCCCAACTTCTGTACAGTTCTCACAATCTTGGCCCCTGCGGCACTTGGGGCCAAGAGTAAAAAAATGTTTCCTTACTATCAATTATTTTCCTTACTATCAAATTGTTTCCTTTCTAACAAGAGAAAAATTGTTTCCTTACTATCAGTCAATCAATCAGCTTCATATTCTGCCTTTCTCCCACACAAGTAGATCCAGGGTGGCTAAAAATAAAATTGAAAACACATAATATTTAAAACATTTTAAAATATCCCACACCACATATTATCCTGGATCACCCTGGATTACTATGAACCTGCTTTGTGGCTGCATTTAGTATTGGAAAGCTGGATAGGATCCAGCCATGTGTACTGAAACCCCAAACTGAGCTCTATTTGTCTACATCACAAAGTGAGTTCAGTCAAAGCTGTTTGAACTACATATCATTCATAGTATGGGCAAAATCCAGAGTAACTACGAGGAGTCCTTGCTCCGGTGTAAGAACAACTTACTCTGGATTCCAATATGAATTTCTCATAGGTTTTCACTTGGTGGTGCAGTAACTACAGGTGCACGTAAAGTCTCTTACGTGCTCCCATAGTTACTCTGGATTTGGGGGCATGTGTCAATAGTATTTTTCACATGTCTTCTCCATCTGATATGGACTAGTTGACTATAATTAACTTCTGATCAGTGATAGAAACACAGCACTGCATTTGTGGGCACATGAATGGAGATGTGCAGGGATCACTAATGGGCAATATTCACCTTCGGCTTCATCTGTTGAAAAACGCAAAACAATCAAGTAACAAAAACACATACCGTACACTAAAATTCGGTTTGCGCTATCAGCTCGGCAGATTGGCTGACTTCCTAAATTAAACTCTGCGACTGCACTGAATTCACTGGAAAAACCAATCGATATAATAGTGCTTATAATGACTCGGCTTCCCCCACCCCAACCTTCCTTTCTTTCTTTTTGGGTAAGTCAACAAATCTCCTTTTAATTAACCAGTGATTAGAGTCAGCTTGTGAAAATTAATCACAGCCTGGAAAAGTCATTTGTCCGCATGTGCTTCATTACAATGGTGTTTGCCCTTCGGGCCAGAAAGCAGCGAGTAAATAACACAGAATGAGCAGATTACACTATAGCTACACTGATCTGTTTGTAAGAGATTCCAGGTCTTTTTATATCCAAGTTTATGGATTCTATGAAGTATGTCTGTTAAGCCTGTGCTGGGAAGTAAATGAAGATTCATAGCTTTCTTTCAAGAATATGCCATCTTAATATGCTAAGCACATGCTTTGGAAGTTTTATTTCAAAAATTAAGCCAAGATCAGGAATGTAGAAATATTGCAATTGGGACATCTAATTCCAAAGAAAATGAAATATTGCAAATACTTTCAGTCTCACCTTCAGAGATCCTCCACCATCCTTGAATGGAACATTGGGTGATACTCAGTGGTGGGATTCAAATAAATTAAAAACAAGTTCTATGATGTAAGAACCCAAATTAACAACAGGTTCTATGTCCAGTGGTGGGCTCCAGCAGGTTCGCACCTACTTATAGAACCGGTTATTAAGAGATAGGACATATAAAGTTTAAAAATAGCCATTTAAAAGTGTCTGCCAGATGGGCAGAGAGCCGGTTGTTAATTTCTTTGAAGCCCATCACTGTCTATGTCCCATTAGTAACTGGTTCTCAGAACCAGGCACTCATTAGCAAAGGGTTCTATAGAACCTGTGAGAACCCCCAAGAAGCCCACCACTGGATACCCCTTCCAACATTACTGAGGATTCAGGGGTTGACTATATGAGGTGGGTGTTCTGATGATCATGGTCTCCTGGCCAGATTCTGACAAAATGCTGTCCATGAATGCTATTCAACTCACTGTAGGAAATTAGGGTGAAATCCAGAGTAACTACTGGGAGTCCTTGCTCCAGAGTAGGACCACATTACTCTGGATTGCAATATGAATTTCCCATAGGTTTTCACTGGGTGATGCAGTAACAGTATACGTAATGTCTCTTACGTGCTCCCGTAGTTACTCTGGGTTGTGCCCTTAGTTTGATACCCCTGGTATATATAATGCATAAGCCACTTACCATCAAGGAAATTTAAAATGCTTGTGTGTTTGCATCTGAAACATTGGATAATCTGGAATAAAAAATGAATATACTGTTCAGTTGCTTTACTGCATTATCCTTTTCCAAACATTGTGCATTGGTATGATTTTGTGTATTGAGCCATTGGCACAATGCCAGGCACCTGCTTCTTCTACCCAATCAATGCAATTGATACTGTTCTCCTTATAATGGAACCCCAAAGCAACCTATAAATTTGCCTAGGGGGGAGTATGCTTTTGAGATTTAAAAAAGACTAAACACTATCCCCCAAATCCAGAGTAACTACAGGAACATGTAATAGATTTTACGTGCACTCGTGGTTACTGTACCACCTAGTGAAAATGTATGGGAAATTCATATTGGAATCCAGGGTAAGTTGTTCTTACACCAGAGCAAGGACTCCCAGTAGTTACTCTGGATTTTGCCCTAAGCAGAATTTCATTTATATTAATGACTCTCTCTCTCTCTCTCTCTCTCTCTCTCTCTCTCTCTCTCTCATATAAAACACTTTTCCTTGTTTCACAACACACTGTATAGGGCACAATCCTAACCATGTCCACTCAAAAGTAAGCCCCATTCTGTTCAATGGGTCTTACTCCCAGGAAAGTGTCTTTAAGATTGCAGTCTAAAACTTTATATTCCTTAGAAGAGCAAACTGCAACTTTTTCATACACTCCTAGAATTTATTAATTAGTAGTAGCGGCAGACTTCTGATCAATCTGGTGCAGGATTGTACTGTTATTTCTTTACAGGTCCCAGAGGACTTACAAAGTGAGCACTTCTAAATCTTCTCTTCATTGTTTAGTTTACACCTTGCCATTTTTCTTGCAGGATATTACATCATTTACAGTGCTGCTACTTATTCAATACGTCTAATAGCGGGTGGCAAGTTGCATTGTTGAGACATGCTGAATATTTATTGTTTTTTGAAACTCGTGCTATTGATCCTTGCCAATGACAAATATTTCCAAGGATATTTCAGGTACTGCTCCAAGACTGGTTGGCAGAATGGAAGTTTATGGGCTGTGCTTTGCTTCCAAAGAGTTAAAATGCTCCGAATTAAAATGGGACTGATGTAGCAGAATCTGTGTACAGGATTGGTGATGATGAAGTTTTTGCACATGTTGCATGCTTGTATGGGGAGGGGGGTTGCCAAAAATTTAGGGCGCCCTGGGTGTCAAGTGGCCTTGTGATGCCACTGGGTCTACGTAACCTCCTGGTTCTAGAAGAAGGCTATGACTACAAACCTATGTCTACTCAAAAGTAAGCCCCATTGTGTTCAACGGGTCTTACTCCCAGGAAAGTATCTTTAGTATTGTAGCCTCTATCTGAATGGCAGATGCCATGAAGTGGCAACAGTATTTTGTGGTCTTAAGCGCTCCTGGAGCATTTGGTGGCCTACTGTGAGATCATACAGTGCTTTCTTTATAGTCTTAAGAATGCATGAATAATTCTTTATGCACCAAAATCTAATCATTTGGCACCAAATCTCAACAACCACATCCGATCTCAGCTGCATCATGCTACTGTGCTTGGAAGGATATTTCCCAGTCATTTATCCCCTTCCATTAATCCTCTTCCACTGCAAAGCAGTGAGAGATTGGTTGGTAACAAAGAGCCATTGAGCTGCCTTTACCTACAAATGTAACACATAATTTTGCCTTCAATAAAGTGCTGTTCTTGGATGACTCTATCACTAGAGGGGCACGGAAAAGCTGGGATCCTAATCTCTAATGACAGTAACTAGGCTGCAATCCTAAAGACAATATCCTGGAGTACGACCCATTGAACAAAGTGATGTTTACAGTACTTTTAAGTAGACATGCCCTACAACAAGCTTGTCCAAGAAGGGGCCCCGAGGGCCGCATCTATGGGCCCTCAAGCCAAATGTTCTAAGCCAAATGTGGCCCTCAAGCTTCATGTTGGACAAGCCTGCCCTACAATCCAGAGTAACCATAGGACGTAAGAGACATTTATGTCGACGTAGTTACAGCATCACCTAGTGAAAACCTATGGGAAATTCATATTGCAAACCAGAGCAAATTGTTCTTACGTCGGAGCAAGGACTCCCCATAATTACTTTGGATTGTGCCCATGGTTAGGATTGCTTTCTAAGGCTGCAATCCTAAATGCACTTTCCTGGGAGTAAGCCTCACTGAATATAATGGGACTTACTTCTGAGCAGGCAGATATCGATTTCACCTTAATTCAGCTTTTCTTATCAGGAATGGGGAGTTCCTAAACTTCCTTAAAAGCTTTGATATTATTCTCTTGCAGGAGTCCAGTTCTCAAATCTCTGATACAAGTAGATGTTTTTGAGATAACCACTCCTCTCCATGCCAGAGGCAAAGACACACACACACAAACCCACAAAAAACCATATAAGATTCAGCAAAAATCCCACTTTTGTTCTCCCAGCTTCCTGTGTCTGTTCTGATTGATGTGTTCTATCTCTCATGGGTTAGCAGGGTTCCACTCTATCCTCACAACTGTCTATCCCATCTGTCACCCTTTACAAGTGTAGTAAACCTCTAATAGGTTTTCTGTACCTATGGGATTGTCCCTGCCTCAATAAAACAGCTTTTTATTTAATAACAGATCACTGATTATAGATAATTTAATAAAAAAGTGGTATCCCAAAGGTGGAAGGGGAGATCTGCGGAAACGGGAGGGCGTTTGTAAAGAAGACAGACCTGGTAGATGGATGGATGGGGACAATTGCAGCCAAGCCCTCTGGTCCACTAGAGTATGGATAAACCAATCACAGACAACCTCAGGGTAACAGAATGTCAACCAATGGAGAAAAAAGGCCTTCAGAATGCCAGAGGTTTTAATCTTCATTTCCTCCACTTGTGACCCTGGCTATTTGTTTCTTTCTTTGAGGAAGACGGCATAACATGCCTTTGCACCGTGAAAAACTGATCTCTGGTATACAGTTTTCACTCGACCAAGAAAAGAGCAAAGGGAAGGTTTTCTAAGAAAAAAATCTATTAACAAACCAAATGCTCAAAGCCTGATTAATTTGAGTATCGTCCACAGCCTAAGTATGGAGTGTCATCCACAGTTGATCCACTGTGAAGTTGCCAGGCCATTGATCTGATGTCACAGCCAGGTATCTGAATTGAATTATTTAAACTGCTTTGTGAATGTTTTAGTATATAAAAATACTGTAGATCATTGAACAACTTGTAAAAGATGTAGGCTGCAATCCCCAGTTAGGCTAGTCTAAACCCCGGCATATGTCCCGTCCTGTCCTGACCTGGGGATGTCACAAAAGTGCCGTAAGCATAGGGCTGCTGTAATTTACTTCCACAAAATCGGGTCAGGATACTATCCCACATTTGCCAGTATGTGAACACAATCTCCAAAAATAAGGATTGTCCCTGTTTTCGGGATGTATGGCAACCCTATGGAAGACATTTGTGCCCCACTCCTGGGGTAGGATTAGGCCAGTACATAGACATACGCTTGGTGATTGTGCAAGCCTTGGTTAGGACTGTACCTGAAATGAAGAGAGGCAAGTTTAAATCATTAGAACTCAGTAATGAAAGAACAACATAGAAGAACAGTTTATAAAATCTGTGATGATTGGAGAATTCAAAAACCAGAAGGAAGGAAGGAAGGAAGGAAGGAAGGAAGGATGGATGGATGGAATACAATTGTCTCTCGTTTATTCAAATTAGTGGAGCTGTTCAAGGCTATTGTACCTGGGGTGCCATTAAAGGGGTGCCATTCTTTTGGGGGTGTCTTCACGGCCCCCTGCCACTTTCCTCACTCTTCTCTGCATGTCCTCCAGAGCAACTCAGTGTAATGCCACCTCAATGGGGCAGCACATTCCATATCTAGTCATGTTTCCTTTCTATAAGAGGTTTCACACCATGATTTTCATTTACATCTGCTCTCTTTATCCTCAGACATCAATCATATCTGAAATGTTCCTCTTATTTTTTTTTTTCAATTTAAGCCTTTCAGACCACCTAATTTTTAGGGTGAGCTATGTTAGAATTCTCAGTCTAACGGTTGGTTACAGGTAAGCTGAGACAGTTAGAACATCTGCCAGGTCGTTGGTGACAGTTGGAGAACTGTTTGGCAGTTGGAGCTCAGTTGTTCATCAGAGCAGAAGCAGACTGGTTGGCTCTTAGGAGAATTAGACCTAAGGACTTAATTCATGCATATGACCCAGATTGTGTTAGACTACTAGTAGTCTACTACTACTGTGTTAGTCTACTGTGATAGACTACTGTGTTAACTACTCTATTGTAACTACAGTAAATAGTTAACCTACTACACTGTGTATAGGCATACACAGAGGTACCTACTCTATTGTAAATACAGTAAATAGTTAACCTACTACACTGTGTACAGACATATACAAAGGTACCTATTCTACTGTAAAGAGAGTAAATAGTTAACCTACTACACTGTGTATAGACATACACAGAAGTACCTACTCTATTGTAACTACAGTAAATAGTTAACCTACTTCACAGTGTATAGACATAACTTATATGACATAACCTATACAACCTACTATGGAGTAGGTTAACTATTTACTCCACTTACAATAGAGTAGTCTCTCACTTTTGAAGCACATTAACAGTCACAGGACACAACTATCAGTCAACATCCTGACAAGCTGCACACATGAAATTGGATGCAGAGGTTCACATAAGCACACACAAAATTAATTACAATGCAGAGGCTAGTATGAATTTTCATCCTTAATGAGTCATTGAATTCTATTTAATGATTTTTTTTAAACTCTGATAATTCTGCTCTGAATAAAGGCAAATGGAAAGTCTGACTGCTTGTAACCCTGACAACAAATTTTACCTGCTACACAGCTTGGAGAGAGGGGAAGGTTTACCACTGAGTTTGGACTGAAACCCTAAAACAATAGACATGACTCACAATCACACCCTTTCCTTTTAAAATTTCTTGGATGTTGATCAATAGTAAATTCATATTTTTCATATATAATCATCCCTTGTTGTTGCAGGGGAAAGGTTCCTTCTGCTACCATGGATACCCCAAACTACAGACAGCAGCAAACACTACCCAAATCTCCCCCACTACATCGTGATCATGATACACTTCTTTTTTTCCAAACATTTTTGGACAGACAGACAGTTATCACAGAATTTACCCATCAATGCGGGAGTAAAATTTAAAGAATATTTGTGGGCCCTAGGCATGTTTTGGAACCGGTGAGCACTGGTGGACACTGCTGGTCACTGGCACCAGGCACTGGGCAGCACAGGGTACCAAGAGGCAGTAGTGGGTACCACCTGGCTCCAGTGGGCAATGAGCACTGGGCATATCTATAGGGCAACAGGCATCCCTATCAGGTGGAACTACCGGGGAGTTTGCATCACAGGGGGGCAGCAGGCACTACCAGCCAGTGGGCACCACCAGGCATCAATGGGCTCCAGACAACACCAGGCTCGAGTGTGCAGTGGGCACTGCTGGGCACCAGTGAGCAATGGTCACTAAAGGCACTGAACACCAGGCATTAATTTTATACATATAGATTTTTCCCCATCTTCTTGGATCTGAGGAATTTGGCCATCCGTCCAGTTTCAAAGTTACGTTACTGGTCTGGACCTGGGAGTCTTGGTCATCATGGTCCATAAGACGGGGCAAATTGTACAGACCCTGGATTAAAATGGGAAGTCTGGTCCACTCACCAGCCTGCCCACTTTCTCCCACCCTGATTGTCCCTCTTCCTCCCTCCCCAACCCTCTTCCCAGCAAAGCATGAACTTAATAAGGCACAGAGAGGCCTCTCTGACTCCCAAGAACTTAAAGTGAGCACTTTGGATTTTGCTTTCATGTTGCTTGTTCTTTCACTTTTAGGTATGTGTTCATTTCATTTGTCAGGAAAGCCACAGCTCTGTATGTTTTCAGCTCTGCAGTGAAGGCTTCTCAGAGCCTCATTGGCAACTTAGAGATCTGAGTTTTCTGCTTGCCATTTTAGCTGCCCTGCCAGTTCTTCCACCACCACCTTCTAGGTTGAGCTCTCATGTTCCGATTTCTGATCTGTAGGATCACAAGGTTGCATAGCATTGGTAGGGAACAGAAAAACAGCCTTTTCTTGCCTTCATCTACTGCTTATGGGCATCTGACCGCTGTGCAAAACAGGATGCTGAAGTTGCTGGACCTTTGATCTGACACAACAGGGCTCTTCTTACAACTTCATAGCACTCCAATTGCAATTGCTCTGCCAACTATAGATATTGCTTATATTTTCCCAGGAAAAGTATGTTCCTACAATCAGACTTTCTTCTTGCAAAATAGTTGGCTTGATCATATTCAGTATGAATATGCAGTTACATTGCTTAACCTCCTGACCCATCTCAGAATTTATACTAGGACTAGTAACAACCTGCAGATACAATACACTAAATCCGTGACTTAACAAACATTAGAGTTGTGAACTTTCACAGATACAAACATTTTTATGGACTAAAGATTTTTAATTAATGTGGGGGGCTTATGAATTGCTCTATGGTGCTCTTCATTTATAAAAAGGTTGTTTTAATTTGGTTATTTTAATGTCTTTAAATGTATTTTAAATATCTATATGTATGTTTATGTGCTTTTGTCATGTTGTTCACCGCCTTGGGTCTGCTGTGGAGAAAGGTGGGATAGTAATCTCTTAAAATAAATAAATAAATAAATAAATAAATAAATAAATAAACAAACAAACTTCTGGGGACTGAATTGGCTACCCCCAGGTCCTAGAGGCTTGTTCTTATTTGTGAAAGTTCACTTCCAGCCTGTGGACATTGGTCTGACAATCTCTGGTGCAGAGGATGCGGCCTTTCTGCTCCTGAGACAGGAACTCCCTTGTACTCAGGGGATTCCTCCACTATTTTTTATATTTGTTGGAACTGAGATTATAGTTTTTTAGATCATAGAAATTAATATTAGACTAAAGAATAGAAAATTCAGAATACTGCACTTGCCATATATCTTGTAAGAATATTGTTGTTTTATTTTTCTCTTATTTCCTTTTTTCTTTTTCTCTCTTTACTTCTTCTTTATAAAATTTTTTAAAAAAATTTAAAAACAAGGGTGACACAAAGATTTCTTGCATAGGGTGACGCAACCCTAGTGGCCCCTATGGTAGCATTCAATCAATACGATTTTAACAGCATTAACATTCAATCAATTAGCATTCAATCAATAACATTAGCATTCAATCAATACGATTTTATCAGCATTAAGTGCTTTACTCATCTTTCTATATGCATCTACTCTGACCCACCAAGCTCTTGCGACCCACCAGGCTCTTACGACCAACTCTCGGATACCCATTCCAAAAACACGGAGTTGCTCTTAATCTGAATTTGGGCACCAGATGCACATGTGAAGAGGTAGAATCAGCTTTGGTATAGTCACTGAAGTGTAGGCCATGAAATTCTGCAGATAGCGCTGGAATAACAATGCCTCTTTGATTTAACGCCAGTTCAATAACTGAAACAAAAGCTATAAGATTTTTAATAACTTGATCCCCAGCCAGCCTTTCTGAAAAGACACTAAAGAGAAAGAGAAATATATCCCTATTTGATGGAATACTTGACAATCGTAGCTCAACTGAATCCTGTCTTTATTTTCTCACAGTGAACTGGAGGAAGAACAGAAGCATGGGAGAAAAACGGGGAAGCAAATGACAGAAGCCTTCATAGTAGGAACTGCCATTGCTAAATGATATGTGAGTGTTTTTATATTTGTCATACATTGTTTGGGGGAAAATAAAATGATACTTGAACAGTCCAGTCATAAGGGGGTTGCCCATAAACAGCTGGCTGTGGCACTATCTCGTGTGGGCAGAGAGGCAGATGGACTGTTCCTTGAAGTCAGACAATATTTGTCCCTTTACACTGTGTCAAATCCCAGAAGCCTCCATGAGTCTACTCAGAACTGTACCAGCTCAACTGTTAGTGAAGATCAGAGAGCCCCACATCAGAGTTCCTGGCCATGGACAAGGGTTACATTGCAAGAAAAATTGCATATAAAATCCCCCTCTTGATCTGAACTGTTTTGCCACTTGCCCTAAAACTGCCCTCTTAGGTTTTGGGTTCTCATTCCTGTTTCTAAACCAAAGAGCCAGCAGTGGCCAAATATGTATAGGGTTTCTCCCCTGTGTGTGTTCTTTGATGGATATTAAGACTCTGACTTAGAGTGAAGGTTATTCCACACTCCTGGCACTTATAGGGTTTCTCCGCTGTGTGGGTTCTCTGATGGCTCTTAAGAATCCCACTGTGACTGAAGGTTATTCCACACTCCTGACACTTATAAGGTTTCTCCCCTGTATGGGTTCTTTGGTGGGCCTTAAGACTCAAACTCACAGTGAAGGTTAATCCACACTCCTGGCATTTATAGGGTTTCTCCCCTGTGTGGATTCTCTGGTGGATCTTAAGAGTCCCACTCAGAATGAAGGTTAATCCACACTCCTGACACTTATAGGGTTTTTACCCTGTGTGGGTTCTCTGGTGGTACTTAAGATGCACATCATAACTGAAGGTCTTTCCGCAATCCTGGCACATAAAGGGTTTCTCCCCTGTGTGGGTTCTCTGGTGGATCTTACGACTCCCACTGTGAGAGAAGGTCATTCCACACTCCTGGCACTTATAGGGTTTCTCCCCTGTGTGGGTTCGCTGGTGGGACCTAAGATTTTCACGGTGACTGAAGATCTTTCCACACTCCTGGCACTGATAGGGTTTCTCCCCCGTGTGTGGGTTCTCTGGTGGATCTTATGATTCCTACTGTGAGAGAAGGTCATTCCACACTCCTGGCACTTATAGGGTTTCTCCCCTGTGTGGGTTCGCTGGTGGGACCTAAGATTTTCATGGTGACTGAAGAACTTTCCACACTCCTGGCACTGATAGGGTTTCACCCCTATGTGTGTTCTCTGGTGGCTACTAAGATGCCCACTCCGAGTGAAGGTCTTCCCACACTCCTGGCACTTATAGGGTTTCTCCCCTGTGTGGATTCTCTGGTGCATCTTACGACTCCCACCACGAGAGAAGGTCTTTCCACAATCCTGGCACCTAAAGGGTTTCTCCCCTGTGTGGGTTTGCTGGTGGATCTTAAGATGATCACTCCGAGTGAAGGTCTTCCCACACTCCTGGCACTTATAGGGTTTCTCCCCTGTATGCGTTCTCTAGTGGATCTTAAGACTTCCACACATAGTGAATGTCATTCCACACTCCTGGCACCTATAGTTTTTCTGCTTCATGTGGGTTCTCTGGTGGGTCTGAAGTGCAGTTTTCTGAGTGAAGGTCCTTCCACACTCCTGGCCTGGAAACAGCCTCAACACTGTGTAGAATGAGCCTGTTCCCGATTTCTTCCAATCTGGTCCCAAATGGATTCTGCAGAAATCAGTCAAGAAATGCTGTCAGGACCAAAGGAAGAAACTGCAGCCAATTGGGGAACTGTTATGTTCATGACCCACCTGCCCCTCAATCATAAGGGGGCTGGGAATCGAATGGGGATTTCTGAATCCTGGCTATGGCCCTCCTGAACCCCTTCCCCTGTTCTCTGGATAAGGATCTACACAAGGCAGCAGATGCTCAAAAGTGGTTTAATTTTGACAGGTCAACATTCTAACCAGTTTATGCTGGCCTAACTCACCTGTCTGATCTAGTG
Organism: Cryptoblepharus egeriae; assembly: GCA_030015325.1. Lineage (NCBI taxonomy): Eukaryota > Metazoa > Chordata > Lepidosauria > Squamata > Scincidae > Cryptoblepharus > Cryptoblepharus egeriae. The sequence goes on along the minus strand of JAREYC010000008.1, from coordinate 65,171,422 downwards.
ACACCCCCAGTTCCAGCAAGGGACTTAGGCCAGTCTAATTGAAGGTTAGGATTGCAGCCCCACTAGTTGTATGGGCATCCGGGTGCCCAGATCATTGTTAGATCACAGAGCCAACCATCAGTCTTATTAGGAATAGGTTCACTTCCCACAACAGAAGACATGCTCTGGAAAGATCAATGTGAGCCAGTTGGATTGATGGGTGCACTGGAGGGTCTATTTCAGCCTGCATTCTCCTGAAAAGAATCTGGGGCCACAGAGTTACTGCCACTGGACTTGGTCTCATTGCCATGCGGTGGGCAGGAGGAGTGTCCATGTGGAATCTGTGGTGGCGTCCGCTGTCCTCTGATGCTCTAGAGCCTTGCAATCTCTCTGGGAGAGTGATTGACCAGGGGAAAGCTCCTTTTTCTGCCTACAGATACTTGTGCTGGACTAACTAGGAGATAGGATTGCTCTGTGACAATCTCGGCTCAAGACTTTTGAGGGGCTACCCTCCAAGAGATTCAGATCTGGAGTGGCCAAAAGGGGATAATGTGGGGATATCAGGGTAAGAGGAGCCATGCCAATTTCATGCAGCCTGATCAACAAATCCCCTTGGCAATAACCATTGAAGAAGAGTTGCATATTCAGAGCATCAATACATTCAGGACCAAAAATTCCTCCTTACCCAAAAAGGTCACGTTTTCATGATTTTCCAAGATGACATCCTCATACAGGTGCCTCTGGATTGGACTCAGCAGCGCATACTCTTCACTGCTGAAATGCAGGGCTATCTCCGCAAATGAAATGGGAATCTGAAGGAAAAAAAGAGAATTGTCCTCTTAGCAAGTCAGCCAAGGTCATTCCCACAGGCCAAGGGAAAAAGGAGGTAGATCTGCATTCTTCCTTCCTCTGACAAAGAGGTGGGCCATGTCACACAAACTACACAGAGGACTCCAACCCTCAACATCCACACACAACAGAGTGTGAAGGAAAGCTGCTAGAACGAGATTAGGGGCACAATCCAGAGTAACTACGGGAGCATATAAAAGACATTACGTGCACCCGTAGTTTCTGCACCACCCAGTGAAAACCTATGGGAAATTCATGTTGCAATCCAGAGTAACTTGTTCTTATTCTGGAGCAAGGACTTCCCATAGTTACTCTGGATTTTACCTGATGAAAAAAATTCTGCAGAGTTGAGATGGAGGGAATGCAGGGGGAAGAGGTAGATTATTTGGGCTTTTTCAAGGGACATTAGGCAAGAAAGGATGTTGGGATACAAGAAAGTACTTTTCTACCCAGCTAGCAGGGTTAAACTGTGTTATGATATAGGAAAATGTGAGCGACTCCTTATCATTTCAGTTTTTCATTATTAGTTATATACAGTATCATGAGTACATCTCCTTGGCTCTGACAGCAATGAGACCCATAGGTCAGTTTTGATGGAAAGAAATCTACTTTTTCTTCCATAGGCAATTTCTGGTTACTTTGCCATATCTTTTGATAGAATACAGAGATTTCAATACAGTTTGTTTTATTGCATTCTGTATTTGAGTACCTTTCCACTGATATAACACATTATATTGTTATTATTTATATAGAAGAGGTTTTCACATTTTTGAACACAAGAGTCAAGCTCAGATTGTTGCACCGCTAAAGCTTGTCCAGTGCCAACTGCTACACACTGGATCTCCTTAGCCACACCACTGGTAAGCCCAAGGTGTCCCCGTCAAATATCCTTTACCTGGCCTGGATGAGCAGCAGCCATGTCTGTCCATGCACAGGGTTTGGATTCCTTCGATCCTGTTTCTCTACTTTCTGTCAGGGAGAGAAAGGAGACTGCATGAGGTTTTCACCTTTGTACACTTGCTTCATGTACATGCAAGTGTTGCATTCCTGTCCCATCATTTGGGGGATGTTGCAGAGGAGATGGGCACAGTATATTCAGATGGTGAGGACAGGTCGTACCCCAAGGCTCTTTATTCCTGTTGCTTACAAGCTGGGTATCTGTGAATGTAGAGGCCATCTCGGCTGGGAAGAGCATTGCAAAAGGAGCTCTGCTTTCCTTGATCACCACTTGGTTCATTTTGAAAGTGATTATAAATTATAATCAATGAAAAATGAACCCTTATTAAAAGATATATACTGCACAAGTGCTATTTGAATCAAGAATTTCCTTTTGGGGGGGGGGGAGAACCAGACCCCAAACAGATCCTCCTTCTGCAAACAGTTTAATAGATCTAAGAAGTGGGGCGGCTCGACATATCTGGGAGCATAAAAGCATCCCAAAGTGGGCTCCATCAGGCCTTGGCTTTGAAGGTGCAGAAAGAGACTCTGGCAGGTCCTTCCTTTCCTAGGTTTCCCTGGTGAAGCCTCTGCAAGAACAGCAGAGCCTCAGCTCTGGTTCCGTCTCTCTCTGAAGAATCAAGAACCAGCCCTTTCTGTGCCTGCCTGGGCCTTCTTGGCACAACATCTCCCAGGCCTTCCCTCTCTCTCTCTCTCTCTCTCTCTCTCTCTGGGCTCAAACCTTCCCATTCCCTCCTGGCTCCAGCCCCCTAGCAGGGTTTCTTCCTCCCTTTGCAGGGTCACAGCGTGAAATGTCATTCCCAGGCCCAGCAGCCCCTTTGCACTTCATATGAAGTTGTTTTTTTAATTGATACTGAAATCAAAACATCCAGCATTGCTGGAAGGGACTCAGTTAATATGGTTAAGTGAAGCAGGCCAGAAGCAAATCCCTTTCAGAAGCAAGTCAGGAAACCTGGAAGGTGCAAGGCGTGCCCCTTCCTCCCTCCAGACCTTCACTCCCCAGTCTGTTTTCTCACCCCAGAGGCCAGGCAGGCGTCACTTATGGGGCCCCCTCAGCTGCAGCAGATGATGGGCCTGACTGGGGAAGGAGGGAGCCTGTAGCTCTGGTCAGCAGCTGGAGGCGGACCCAGAGCCCTGACTGAAGAAGGGAGAGCTGTGTGGAGCCTCTTTTTGGATGCGCCTTTGGTCAAGGCCCTCTCTGCGCACGGCAGTCATCTTGATTCAGGCCCTCCTGTCTCTCCTGCTGCTTTCTGCGAGGGGGGGGGGCAGTTTAAGGCAGTGGTCAAGGAACAGGGGTAAATTAATCCAAATTGAGTAAAAATGAAATTCCTGGGGATAATAGACGGTTGCGCTGCCAAGACACAGCTAGACATGCATATGACTCTGTCGAGGGCAGCTCCCCCTCCTTACCCCACTCAACAGGATCCAGGAGCTGATGCCCACTGGGGCGGGGAAAGAGGAACCAAGGGAAGCCCCCAGGAGTCAGCCAGAGTGCACACAGAAGCACCCCGGCCACCGGCAATGCGTTCCTGAGAGGTGCAGGGGTCCCAGCGCCAGCTGCATGGTAGGCACTGGGGGGAAACTGAGGTGACACAGACCAGAAGGCGACAGGCAGTGCCCTGGGGAATGGGACAGGGGGAGCAGAAGGAGGGACGTAACAATATAGGGGAAAGCAAGGGATACTAGGGAAGGGATGGGTGCAGGGTTTGGTGAGGGTAACGTCAGCATATCAAGGGGGTAATGTTGGCATATCTAAATATATTTTAGGGTAAAAGGTAAAAAAGTTCCCTGACCCCTGGTTCAAGGGGAAAGGAAGATTAGTTTGCAGGAAACTGTGCAAGTCTTTAACCAGTCAGAGGCCAGATTAAGACATGCCTGGAAAGTGACAGAGAACAAGGGAAAATTCTCTTTAACACAAACCACTCCCAAATGTGCAATCAATCAATCAATCAACCATCCGACTCTTACAGCTTTCCATATTTGAAATCATGAATTAAAAGCAGGTAACACCACTTTCTGCCCTTTTCATTTTGACAAAATGAACAGTTCCCGTATCTCCAAATGTTTATAGCATTCTCTACACCTTATATTTTACCTTGAGATGCAAGGCCTGTTGTCACTACAGCCGGTGAACCCTTAAAGCAGTTCTAATATAGGTTTTCCATGGCTTTACCCACATGGATATGTGGCTTGAGTGCATGGGGGAGGAAAGGACACATGGAAGAAGGGGGACCAACCTCTGCCCCCATTAAAAAGCTTTTTTAAAATAAAAGGTTTTAAAGCTCCACCTGAAGCTCTGTACTGAGGAAGCTTTCCTCAGTTCTAAGGGGAGGGAGTTCCAAAGCAAGGGTGCCACCATCGAGAAGGCCCTATCTCTGGCTGCCACACTTCTCACATCTCTTAGTGGCGGCACATTCAGTAGGGCCCCCTCAGATGACCTTAGGTGATGGGTCGGATTGTATAGAAGAAGGCGGTCCCTCAGATACCCTGGACCTGAGCCATTTAGGGCTTTAAAGGTCAGGACCAGCACTTTGAATTCAGCCCGGAAACGAATGGGCAGCCAGTGTAGTCCCTGAAGCATTGCCCGACAGAGTCGAACCAATGAGCCCCAGCAACCACATGGGCTGCCACATTATGGACTAGTTGAAGCTTCCAGACCATCTTCAGAGGCAGGCCCATGTAGAGTGCGTTACAATAATCTAGTCTTGATGTCACTAGGGCATGGGTCACTGTGGCCAGATCCAAGCAAGTTGGATATGGCTGCAGCTGGCAAATCAGCCGAAGCTGAGCAAAGGTTCCCCTGGCCACAGCCGCCACCTTGGGACTCCAGGAGCAGCTGTGAATCCAGGAGAACCCCCAAGCTGTGGAACCATGAACCATGGGAGCTGGTAAGCAGATGGCATCCCACCCCACACCCTTCCCCAGGAAGCAACACAACTGCTCACTCTCTCACACACAGGCATGCTAACCCACTCACACACAAACACAATGTAGCCCAACCTCTACACATACCCAACCCCACGTTCCACACACACACAACTCAACCTAACCACTCTTTCACACACACACAATGTAGGCCAACCCCCATGCACAACCCAACCCACACGCCACACACACAACACAACTCCACACTCCACACACTACCCAACTCCTCTCACACACACAGAGACACACACATACACACACAAGCATGCTAACCCACTCTTACACACACCCACAATGTAGCCCAACCCCCACACACAACCAAACTCCACACTCCACCCACCCACACAACACCACACAACTCCATACACACAACCCCACACTCACAACAGCAAACTCCACACACACGTTAACCCACTTTTTCACACTCACACAACGTAGGCCAACCCCCACACACAACCTAACCCCACAGTCAATACACACACAACTCCATATACACCCTAACCCACTCTTACATACACACCAATGTATCCCAACCCTCACACACAATCGAGCCTCACACTTCACACACAAACACATACACAACAGAACTCTATACTCACAACCCCACACTCCACTAACACACAACCCAACTGCACACACACAACCCTACACTCCATGCACTCACACAACACAACTCCACACACACACACACACACATGCTAACCCACTCATACACACACACAGAGTAGCCCAACCCCTACACATACTCAACACCACACTCCACACACACACCGCACAATCTAACACACTCCTTCACACATACACAACATAGCCCAACCCCCACACACAACACAACCCCACACTCAAACACAACCAAACTACACACACACAACATACCTCAACCCCCCACTCAACACAACCCCTATACTCCACAAACACACACAACCCCCAACTCTATATACACACATATAACCTAACCCACACTCTTTCCCACAAACACAACCTAATCCCAACCCCCACACACAATTTAAAAAGTTTTAAATTATTTTTAACAGTTAAAATTTTTTATTTATATTGAGTTTAAAGTTACTCTACATAGACTTATTATAACATCCAACATTGGGATGAGGCGGGAACAGTTAAAAATTCAAATTTGAAAATAACTGACAGAACCTACAGTGAGGTTTCCAAATTCCATGGACTGAATTGAGGAATTCAAAGTTATTTCTTCAAAATTGCTTTTTTCTAAGCTGGACCAGACACCCCTAGTTTCTATTTTTTTCTGGGATGCCTATAATACATGAAGTGTTCTCTGTATAGAGCCTATCACAATGTTGGCACATTGGTTCTCCATGTAATGAAATTATCATTCATGGTGCTTGGAAATACAGCACAGATTGAAAAGCTCATTAATTACACAAAAAAGCTCCATATTTTCAGGAATAATGTTGAAATCAAGTCAAACTGTGGCACCTACTCAGTAATTACTCCCTGTGAATTGAAATTTCATGTTCCAGTGGCTGCCGCTCTCTTAAATCGTGTGTGTTGCACAATGGAAGATGTTTGAAATATTGCATTCCAGCGATGCTAATTTTCCATACAACAAACAACAGAATCCGGCAGCACCAAATAGGATAACACTAATAAATATATTATAACCCAAGTTTTTGTTTGTTTGTTGTTGTTTTTTTGTAAAGTAGAACCCACATCATTAAACGAATTATTTAGAAAAGGAACTAAGGGCCCTCATCTAAACATTAAAACCTATTGAACTCTAAAGAGTTTACTTCTGAGTAGGCAACCCCTACAATCATTACATTTTACCCGTAGTTACTGCACAACTTTGTGAAAACCTATGGGGAATTCATATTGCAATCCAGAGCAAATTGTTCTTACACTGGAGTAAGGACTCCCCATAGTTACTCTGGATTTCTCCCATCCATAGAATTGCACTGCCAGTGAGGCTTCTCAGTTTGTGCCTCAGTTTTTTCAGGGCTCCTTCTTTTATTTATTTATTTATTTATTTATTTATTTATTTATTTATTTATTGTCCACTTTTTTGTCTTGAAAACTGATCAGCTAAATAGGATCCATTGGCAAAATGCCCACAACTGTCAGAAATCTCAGAGTCCAATCCTGTGGTTTGCAAGGATGATTGTAAAGGCATCATAAGGTGCTTTCCTACAGGAAGTGGCACACAAATTGAATGATGTATAAAATGATGGCATTATTTGACAATATAAAGATTGTAAAAATTTTGGTCACACTGCATATCACCCAATGTGGCCCACACCTCCGCACCCTCTAGCGATCGCCACTAGTTCCATCTGGAGCATAGTCACCTACATGAAAAAAGCTGAGTTAAATATTTTTGGCAACACAAATGGCCCCAAAAAAACTCTTGACATTTTATCAAGTTTTCCATTAATTGCAGTTGTTTTATTGTCTGTTCAGGTACTCGAGCCAGAGTATCCTATTTATAGAGGAGCTAACCTGAAACCACAATTTAATTTACAGGCTTACCCAGCAGAATAATTTATTACCACCTAACCCGTTGTCATTAGGTAGATGTGTTCCAGGTCAAGTTGTTCTTTACCGTAAAAGCTAAGTTTAGAAGGAAATGTTTAGATGAATGAATGTTTAGATGAATGTTTAGATGTTTAGACCAGCTGCAATCCAAAGACACTTTTCTGGAAGTAAGATCATTGAACACAATGGGGCTTACTTTTGAGTAGACGTGGTTAAGATTGTACAAGAAACATTAGAAATTCAACATTACCATTTTTGTGGGCAATCCAATCTCTGGAAAAGGCTTGCTTTGCTGCCTCTAGAGCAGGGATGGGCTGAGTTCCAACAACCTGGAGTAAGGGGAATTAATTCCCCTCATCCCAGGGGCAGCTACCCCAAGGGGCCAGTGAAATCTGTACCATCTAAAAAAGTAGAGCAGATCTGAGCAGCCTGGTGTAAGGCCAGGCTGCTTAGGATCAGGTTTAACTTACAGATTCCTCCTGAGCCCAGTCCTGCCACCAGCCTGTCTGCTGTCTCTGTGTCCCAAAATACCCCCAATCATCTTCTCCCTCCCTCCCTAAGGCTGACACTGGCCTACCCAGTTTGATGCTCACTTACTGGGCTTAGTGGGATCAGGCTGGTATGCATCCTTATGTCAGCAAAATGCCGAATTAATCACAAAAATAACACCAGAGGCCAGCACAAGGGACTTACACCATTCCACGTCACAGTTAGTATTGAGCCCATAGATATTGCCCTTGTAATAAGATGACAACAAGAAGGGGACCCTCTTTTTACTCCTTCTCCTAGGAGAAATAAGTATAGCTTGTGCTACTTTGACAGGTTTTATCATGTGAGAAGCTGAACAATATAGAGGTTTCCAATTCCACGATCTATGTAGGAAATATAGGCTCAAAACCATGGAATGCTCTCTAACCTACTTGTTTTATGGTGAGAAGTATTTCAAGAGCATCATACAACATTAATAGAACTAACTCCCTTCACAGCCTGTGCAAACATATATCTAGGAGCTTGTTTTTAGAACTTCAGCATGCCCTTATTTCTTCAAGCCAACCTTAAAATATTATAGCATTAAATATTTGCTAAAAGTCTATCCGAGGGGTGTCTAACACATTTTGTACAGTGGACCAAATACTGTAGTATTCATGGATGCCTGCTGAAAACCAGAAGTGATATCATTAAGTAGAAAGTGAGATAGTTAAGCCAGTGATGACCAGAAATAAACACTTTTTTTTTCTCAATGAGGAACTCATGAGCTGCAAATGATGGAAAATACTGCAATATTTATTTAATACCTTATTTAGGCAAATCTAACACACAACTGTTCCAGCCAGTCTCCAAAATTGATTTTGGAGATTTGGTGGCACATTAGATTCAAGTAAAGACAGTACTTTGATTATAACTATAGGTCACTATTTGGTTTCACAGTTTACTATATCGTAATAAAAATGTAACATTGTTGTATAAAGCAGTGCAATTAGGTAAAATCATTGACAAATTATTATCATCACCACCACCACCACCACCATTATCATCATACTCATTTTATGCAGTGAAATTAAATTTTGCACCTGCTTTGCAGCTGCACATTACATACCCCAGTAAACATGTGCTGTTGTTTCTAAATCTCAAGCCTTTTAAAGTTTGGGTGTGCATTGGATTTGATGGCACATTAGAGTAAATACAGGATTTTCAAGGTATGGAAAAGTCAAATAAAGGCTGGATAAAAACCTTCTGTGTCCTGCACCTATCCTATGGGTCAATGTTTGACACCTACATTCAATTTTACCCTACCTTACTTGCTAAAACATATATCTTATTATCAGTGATATATAAGTAGTATATGCAATTGAAGTAGATTGCAGCATTTATAAAGGTAAAGCATGAATATGATTTTATTACAGTATAAATGGTCTTAAGGTGTGAAACCTCAAGTGAACAAGCAATTAGTTATACATTGCAATCCTATTTTTGTGTCTACTTAGAAGTAAGATCCATTGTGTTCAAGGGGGCTTACTCCCAGGAAAGTGCTCTTAGAATTGCAGCCTATTATAATTAATAACAGAGAGAAAGTAGTTAGCCCTGTATTTATTGGATGGCAAGGTTTGTAAGAAGAAATAATCTTAAATCAGTATCTATGAATAAATAATATGCTCTGTCTAATTAAGAAATGAAGGGTTTTTTAAAAAGAAGAGTATTTGCACTTTTATGTATAGTAACTGTTACAAGTCATGGTTTAAGATGTTCAACATGTGCACATGGGGAGGGAATCAACTGCAAGGACCAAGTGTAGAAATGGACACCAATTAAAACTGGGAAGCTAACAGTTTCTGTAATGGTTAAGAAGAAAGGGACCTGAAGTTAATGGGAGCTGAGGTTGAAGACTTCTTTGTGTTGGCTTATTCTGAAGTCAGGAAGCTCCTTTGACATAGCTTCTTAGAGGTTTAAATCTGCTGAACAAACCATTTATGGCCAGTTCTAGATTGTTCCAAAAAGAGAAAGTCCAGGCTGAGGGAGAGAGGTTGCTCTGAAAAACTATGTCATGGTAAAAAAAAGTACTGAAGACCACCACAATAATTCACTGGAAAAACATGAACCTGGCACTGACAGCAATCTAGTTGTATCACATTACTGGAAAACACAATAATGCTATTTGAGTTAAAAGGATGGAATTTCTTACTGTAAATGTCCTTTTCTTGGAGGATAGGAAAAGGGGCCATTCAGATAAGATCTGGGTTATGCCCCGCCCCCGATGAGTCAGAGCCGGAAACATCTTTGTCTCCTTCCTGCGGGGCAGCCCATCTTCCCCAGTACAGTATCAGAGCCTGACGAGAAGAACTTTGCCACCACTGCAATCATGACTGTCGAGAGAAAAACTCAGAGAAAAGACAGACACCAGAGAGAAAAACCAAAACACGACAAGGCCCACTCAAGGAAGACCTTGTCTAACATGAATAGATTGAACAGGGCTAGGAACCAGAGCCTCTAGACAACAGGGACAAGGATAGGTTATTGGATAGGATATTCAGGGACAAGAATATCCTTGGACAACAAACAGTCCAAACAGAACAATCCCACATGGATAGAACTTGATAGAACTTGAATAAACATAAGCGAAGCTAAAGTGCATCTCTGCTAAGGTGGGTCTGAATGGCCCCTTTTCCTATCCTCCAAGAAAAGGACATTAACGGTAAGAAATTCCTTCCTTCTCTGGAGGCTTTGGAAAAGGGGCCATTCAGATAAGATTTGGGATGTAACAGAGCCTCACACTCAGGGTGGGAGAGACGCAAATAGCTTCACTTGGGTACCACCATTTGCAACACCCTCCGACCGTCGATCTTTTAGTGTTGCATGACAGTATCTGCAGACGACCAAGCTATCTGCCCTGCAGATAGCCTCCAGAGAATTGTACCCTTCAAAGAAGGCAGAGGTAGCCGCCCCCCTGGTGGAATGGACAACGATGCCCTCCAGAGAGTCCCTCACCATGGCCCTATAAGCCTCAGTGATAGCCATCCTGAGCCACCTGGATAACGAGGTTACTGAGGACCTCTTCCCCTTAGATGTGCCCCCAAACAACACAAATAAGGCTTCAGTCTTACGGTACTCCTTAGAGCGATCCACATAGTAGCTAAGTGCCCTTTTCACATCCAGGGAGTGCCATGTTTCTTCTAAGGAAGATTTGGGATTGGGACACAGGATAAGCAGAACCAGTTCCTGTGACTGGTGAAAAATTGAATTAACTTTGGGGAGGAAAAAGGGGTCCATGCGCATTGTGCAAGACCACTCTGTCCTCCTGGAAACTGCAGAGGTTTGGGTGAATGGACAGGGACCCCATTTCAGACACCCCTCTGGCAGATGTGATGGCCACCAGGAAAATGATCTTTAGAGTCAAGAACCTGACATGCACCGAATGGAGAGGCTCGAAGGGAGACCCCATTATGGCCTTCAGAACCAGATGCAGAACCCCGGTGGGGAACTTGTGAATGATGGGAGGGTTAATGAGTTTCAAACCTTTAATGAAACGCCTGATGTCATGAGTGGAGATAGGTCCATAGTGTCTGGGTCCCAATATGGAGCTAATGGTGGAAACTTGCCTCTTAATCGTGTTGGTACTCCACCCTAGTTCAATTCCCTCCTGCAAAACGTCCAAAATGTCCTTGATTTTGACCATTGTGATTATAACCCCTTTCTCTCACACCAAGAGACAAACTTCTGGAGACAAACCCAAGTTCTGGAGTAAACTTTGTTAGTGGAAGCCTGTCTAGAAGCTAGGAGCGTAGACAAGACTCCTTCAGAATAGCCCGTTTTTTCTAATTTTCGCCGTTCAAAAGCCAGGCTGTCAGATTGAACATTTCTGGCTTGGAATGGAGCAGAGGACCCTGTTGAAGGAAGTCCCACCTGAACGGGATTCTGAATGGTGGACCCACTGCCAGGTTTACGATGGTTGGGTACCGCGCTCTGTGAGGCCAGTTCGGGGCCACTAGGATGAGCTGAGCTCTGAGTTGCTTGACCCCGGTGGTGAACTGCTGGAATCAGAGGGAAAAGAGAAAAAGTGTAGAGCAGGGTCTGAGGCCAGGGGTGATGAAGGGCATTGCACCCCAGAGCTTGAGGACATGGTGTCTGGTCGTCCCCAGCGGGAGAAAGGCAGAGAGAAGGGGCTAAGCCAATGGGCGGCCCCGACCGGTGCCTGGCCTCCTCCAGGACATTTCCAGGATAGAAAGGCTGGCAGTTTGGCATTGTCCAGAGAGGCAAAGATATCTACCTGTGGAAGACCCAGAGCTCTTGTGATCAGATGGAACGAAAAAGGATGCAGGCTCTATTCTCCTTTGTCAATCCAACTGTGACTCAACCAGCCGGCCTCTACGTTGGTGATGCCAGGGAGGTGCTCCGCCCTGATGGATAGAAGGTGGAGCTCCACCCACTGGAAGAGAAGAGTCGCTTCCTTCATCAATCCTTCTGACCTTGTTCTTCCTTGTCGGTTGATGCAGGCCTTTGCCATGATGTTGTCCGTCTGGACTAGCATGTGGGAGCGATGAACGAGGTCTCCGAATTGAAGAAGAGCTAGCCTTATGGCTCTGAGTTCTGACCTGTTAATGGAAAAACTCTGTCCCTCTGGAGACCAGGTCCCTGGAGCCATTTCGGACTGCAGGCGAGCATCCGTGGTGAGGGTGATTCTTGCAGGGGAGTCCAGACTTGCTCCGATGTCCAGCCGTCTTGGTTCGAGCCACCAACTCAGTGAGGCCCTCACCGACGGTGGAAGGGACAAGAAGATGAGTGACTATGCCACTATTTAGTGAGTGTAGGGATGAAGAAAACACTGTAGTGGCCTGAGATGAAACCGTGACCAAGGAATCACATCCTTGCATGATACCATGAGCCCCATCAGTGATGCCAGACTGGAGGTCTTTGACCCGACAGCAAGAACCAGTGCCTCCCTCAGCTTGAGACAGCGATCCGGAGACAGCGAGATGACATAAGAGTTGGTATCCACCCACAGACACAGATGTACCAACTTCTGGGATGGTGTCAGAAAGCTCTTGGCCACATTGATGACAAAGCCATGTTGTTCCAACATGGTACTAGTGATGCACAAGTCCTTTGAGACCCATCCAGAGGAAGAGGCAGCAATAAGAAGGTCGTTGAGGTACGGAAAAATGCGGATCCCCGACCTGAGGTTGGCCACCAGTGCTACAAGAAGCTTGGTGAAGACCTGTGGAGCCACCGACAACCCGAAAGGAAGAACCCTGTACTGGTAGTGATTCGCCCTGTAGGCAAAGCGTAGGCACTTCCTGTGGGCCAAGTGGATCAGGACATGAAAATAAGCTTCCTTTAAATCTATGGAGGTGAGGAAGACCCCTTGGTCTAAGGCTTGCACGATAGTCCTCCACGTCTCCATTTTGAATTTCTTTTTGATGGTAAACTGATTCAGCCACTTCAGGTCCAGGATGGTATGCATCTCACAGTTCCTCTTTGGGACCAAGAAAAAGATTGAGTAGACTCCCCTGTCCCGGTGGGGCCTCTGGACCCGTTCTATGGCCTCAATGTCCAATAGGTGTTGAATTGCAAGGAGTTTCTGAGCCTGTTTCTCCGGGTCCCTGGAGACTGGAACTTGCCAAAAACGATGAGGGGGAAGTCTGGAAAACTCAATTCAATAACCATGGGAGACAGTTCTTAAGACCCAGGCATCTGAGGTAGATTCCTGCCAAAAGGGAGCAAATCCAAGGAGGTGTGCTCCAAAAGCCCTGGCCCTGCTGAGGACCCAGCATTAGGTGGGTCTGGAGTTCTTGCCTGGCTGGCGCTGGTATTTGGACCTGGAGTTATTGGCCAACTTAGCTCTGGGAAGGATGCTGGTCCATCTCGACTGGAATTGAGGAATGGAGGAGTCACGAAAGAGTTGACAAGAGGCACGAAAGGACTGCTGCTAGGACTTCGCTGACTCTTTCTTGCTGGGCGGAAGCACCTTGCTCTTGTCCTTGCCTTCCACTAAAATAGGTTGTAGAGCCTTGCCAAACAGCTTGGAACCCTCGAAAGGCAAGTTGATTAGAGTGGGAGCCAGCTTCCCCTGACCAGGAGAGGAGCCACAGGGCTCTTCGGGAGGAAACGATGGTCAGCATGGCTCTGGCATTAAAACGCATGGTATCCAATGAAGCATCAGCTGCAAACGCGGAGGCTAAAGCGATCTGTTTGAGAACCCCCTTGAAAAACTTAGAGAGGTTCTTCTTGGCTGTCTCCTGAGCCCAGATGAAGACTGCTCGGGACATCACCGGGTTGGCTGAGGCTGCTCTGAAGGAAAAGGAAGACATGAGGAATTCACACCTGAGACAATTTTCTATCTTGTGATCAGTGGAATCCCTGGGCCTGCTTGTCTGCCACCCTAGAGCCGGAGCCTTTAGAGTGAGACTTCCGCTCCTGAGAGAAGACTGACTGGAAAGACCTGGGAAAAGGAAATACGGTGTGCCTGGACTCAGATTTGGGAAAAGCCTCCGCCCTATCCTGATCCGAGTCAGTGTCCATGTCCACACTTCTGCACAGAGTCAGGCACTCGGAAGAATAGTCCACCATCTTTTCCAGAAGCCATGAGGAAAAAATCTGAAGCCCTTGCGTACAGACTCTTGATTGTCTGAGCTTGACAATTCTCCTTCCTCTTGCTCAGATGAAGCCGGTGATGCCAACGAAGAGGAGGAAGAGAAGTGCCTGGTGGAACATCTTTTGGACCCCTTGGAATGTTTGCGTTTGGGGGAACGATCCAGATGTCTTGTCTTGCGCGTCCTTTTGTGAGAAGGTTAGTCAGAATCCTCAGAAAAAAGAGACAAATCTGGAACAGGACTCGGGGTGTGAGGCCTTTTGGCCTTAGCCTTGCCTTTGGCCATAGTGGCCTCCTTCACTGCCGACTTGACCAGGGCTGAAAGGCTGACTGACACAGCCATGTCAAGTGCTTCTTTGAAGGAATTAAGTACAGGCTCCATAACATGCAGCAAAGGGGAAACTGTGGTCTGAGAGGCCATTGGTGCTGTCAGGTTCACAGACCAGGGGATCACCCTCCAGGGTAGCATCCGCCCCCCTGCTCCTACATATCTGACAAAATCACCTCAGAAGAGGATCTAAAGAAGATTTTACCTCAGAAAAAGAAATTTTTACCTCAGTAAAGTGGCTAGGCCTTGCCACTCACTGTGCACCAGACAGGCAAGATGGCTGCTGCTGGAGCTGCGTGGACTCAAAATGGCGGCCCTGCATCAATCCTCCTCGTCACGAGCCTCAAGATGGCGGCTGCGATGTTTCCCAGTCCCGAACCGGTCCATGAGGAGGCACATGGAGGCAGCCGCTTGCGCTAGACCAGGCTCGCCTCTAGCACTCAGCAGAGGTCGGCTGGCCAGCGTGCGCTCTGACGCTCTGAAGGAGAGGCGAGGTGGGCGGCGGGAGAACCGGAATCTTCAGGGCCTCCATTCGGCCGATCAGAGTGAGCGTGGTGCAGGCAAAGAGAGGGGGCTAAGCCACAGCAGCCCCGTCCGATGCCTGGTCATCCCCAGCGGGGGAAAGGCAGAGAGAAGGGGCTAAGCCAATAGGTGGCCCCGACCAGTGCCTGGCTTCCTCCAGTGAAGCCCAAAGCAGGTGGGGGGAGCGCTCCGTGAAGGGGACCCCACACCTGCTGACAGCCCCAACCTGGGGCAGAGCCTGTCCTAAAGCCCTGGTTCCTGCAAGAGAATAGCAGAGGAGAACAGGGTAGGGGGGTTGGGAGGCTGGAGAGAGAGAGAACAACCGAGGAAAAATAGGAAGAAGACTAGCTATGCTCTAAGGAGCAGAGCAAGACGTGGCCAACTCGAAAGGAGTCAGAGCTGGACTGGGGAAGATGGGCTGCCCCGCAGGAAGGAGACAAAGATGTTTCCGGCTTTGACTCATTGGGGGTGGGGCATAACCCAGATCTTATCTGAATGGCCCCTTTTCCGAAGCCTCCAGAGAAGGGATAATTTTTTTAAAAAAATAATAATTTGCACACGTATGTCGGGAAAAGCCAACTAATGTGTATTCCCACCTCCCACTGATTCCAAATATAGATATTGTAAGCATACCACATATATGCACTCCCCATAGTTTCAAATTTAATTAAATGTTATAAAAGTGCAACACATAAGAGGCTGGAGGTGAAGCTGGTTCTATACAAACTCAACACCTTGCAGGATAATTTGCATGATTTCATATTATCCATGTAAATTTATTTTGAGGGATTTAGGATCCCAGTTTAGTAATCCTTGAGACCTAGCAGCCCATTCTAAACTGGTTTGATCCACACTATAAGCTCAGCACACATTTGCTGTTTTTAAATTTGGATCCAGGTATATTTGGGACAAAAATGGCCTCAGTTTGCCCTATCACATCTAGTTTTGGAGAAACTTCAGTTCAAGCAGCTTCCTCATGTGGAACCACACAGAGGGTTGCCATATGTCCTGAAAAATAAGGACAATCCCGATTTTGCGGGATTCTGTTCACATACTGGCAAATGGGACAGAGGGACCTGTCTCAATTTTGTGGTAGATAATTATGGCAACTCCAACCCCACACCATGGCTTCCAAATGATTCACACAGCGCTATGCTTCAGAAAGTAGACATGGTGGGACAAAACTTAAGCAATATTTTGGCTTAAGTTTGTATATGTATGAAATACAAATTTGTATGAAAACGTCATAAATTTAGGTGAAAACACCCTAACTTGTACAAAAACACTGTAAATGTAAAAAAAGTTTCTGACCATCAGTTCTATCATAGGTTTCATCATGTTTTACAATCATAATACCCATTAGCTATTAATTAGCTGCTACTTAAACAATTGTTCTGGACAGATAGTTTGACACAAAGCAATATATTACTGCTGCTCATAGATTCATCTGGAGTCTATAGATATTTCCCAGCAAATGTTTGGGAATAATGCTTGGGTGGTTTGGAAACGAAGAGCACAATCCTAACCATGTCTACTCAAAGGTAAGCCCCATTGTGTTCAATGGGTCTTACTCCCAGGAAAGTGTCTTTAGGATTGCAGCCATAGTTGAACAAATTTGCCCTCCTGAGCTGGAAACCTCCTGGGCATATGGACAGCATCTTTCATACTGTCTTCCTCACTGCAAAGGAAGTTGCTAATTTCAACACATGCAGGCAAAGCAGAGCAGAATAAAAAAGTGATTTATTCCCTGCAGAAGTATATATACCGACAGAGCAAAAGTAAATCATGTTAATGCAGTGTGAATAAAAACCATGTTGTAATGGTGATTTGAAAAAAAGAGATGAAAACAGCAGAGTGAGAGTCTGTGTTCATGACAGTGCTCTGACTCTGCCAGCTTGACCTGGGAGGATGCATATGTCCCAAACTGGATTCTGAAGGTGATAATGGGCTGTATGAAGTCTAATGGACTGCAATCAAATCCAGACAAGATAGATGTTCTCCTGATCTCTTAGAAGAGCTGGAGTGTGGAATTAATCTGTGGCACTCCTTGCTGAAGGATGTAGTGATGATGTCTGTCTCAGATGCCTTGAAAAGGAGATTAGACAGAGCGATGGAGGAACAGTCCATCACAGGTCATGGGTATGTTCAACCTTTGTATTTTAGAAGTAGGCTATCTCAAAATGTCAGATGCAAGGGAGAGACAACAGGATGTAGCTCTCCTGTTGTAAGCTTGTATGTAGGTCTCTTGTATGCTTCTTGTATGTCTTGTATATCTGGTGGACCATGATGAGATATAAGCCAGTGGGGTTTGTTTAATGTTTATCATGTGGTTATGCTGCAAAGCTCTTCTTAAGTTCTTAAGAGCTTCTGATATAATGATAGCATGTCAATTTCTTTCTGATGCACCCTTGAAAGATCAGGTGCATAATTCAGGATGACATCTGAATTCAACTTTGTTCTATTCTCCTTGCACAGCTTTGATCTATCTTTGCACTAACAATTTTTTTAAATTGTGTTGCTATTAAACCTATTAAAGGTGGGAACACACAGGGCCACTGGGTGCCCCAGTAGTGAGCCACAACACCAAAATGCACACTTTGGGTACCCTTGGAATACCATAAAGATGTAGTATCTGGAAACAGCTTATCACTATGCAACCAAGAGCTGGACAAAATAAGGGTTGGCCTTTGTGCTGAGCATTTTGAGGCCCACGGATTATATCGGAGCATTTTCTTCAATGCTGCCTAATTTTGCATGCACTCAAAACGTTTTATGAGAAGATGAACTCTTTTTGAACAGCTTGTATGCTTTAGCATGAATAACTAATTGTCATGTGAAAAATTATCACATTTCTGATATTCTACCTAATTATCACTCCTGGACTATTTTCATAAAAAATTATTCTCATAATTTATTAAAATAACTTCTCTAATTGTGTTCATGCATTAGTAATTACAAATTTTGGGTTTTATTCATTAAATTAGAGTGGCTGAGAGGATTATGGAAGTGGAAAGGGGCTGTGTGTGGGGATGACAGAAGTCTGGATGATCATATAACCACAAAAGAGGACATGACAAAATAAAAGCTAAAAATACTCATATATATAAGCTGACCCATGTATCTCTACAGTATTTATAGACCGCTTTTCAACTAAATAGTTCACAAAGCGGTTTACAAGAAAATGGAAAAATATAGCTAATTAAAAGCTAATGGGTCCCCGTCCCAAAAGGAATCACAGTCTAAAATGGGGTGTGTACAGGGTGACCAGCAGAAGCCACTTGAACCGACATTGCTGGGGTGTGTACAGGGTGACCAGACTCAAAACCTGGAATTCCTGAGAGGCAACCCCAAAATTCCTGATTGAAGGCCCAAATTCCTATCTGTCCAAGCCAAAATTCCTGAGAAAATTCCTAGCCACTTAAAAAAATTTGTAGGACACCCAAAAATATAGGACAAAATGTAGGACATGCTAAAATGAAGCAAAATTACTTGTATTGCTTTCCTGTACTTAATTTCAACCATTAGAGTCAATGGGGCTTACTCCCAGGAAAGTGCGGATGGGAGGGTGGCCTTAATTGCCCAGCTCTCTGCTTGTCTACTCAGAAGTAAGCCTGAGGCTGCAACCCTTTTTCATATGTACCTGGGAGTAAGCCCCATTGGTCATCATGGGACTTACTTCTGAGTAAGCAGGCTGTGGATTGGGTACTGGGGCTGCAGCCCTCTGCAGTTACCTGGGAGTAAGCCCCATTGGCCACCATAGGGAAATGTGCTCCTAGGAAAAAATAAAATTTATGAGAAGGCTGCATGCTGCCTGCTTATAAGAAAAAGGAGGACAATGAAGACTTTTTCCCAGGCAGAAGAGTGAAAAGAGGACATGTCCTAGGGAAAATGTGCTCCTGGGAAAAAATAAAGTTTATGAGAAGGCTGCATGCTGCCTGCTTATAAGAAAAAGGGGGACCATGAAGACTTTTTCCCAGGCACAAAAGAGGACATGTCCTGGGAATATTGTGGTCCTGGAAAAAGGTATGGATGATAAGAAGACTCCATGTTGCCTGCTCATAAGGAAAAGGAGGAGAGTGAAGATTTTTTTCCCAGGACACAAGAGTAAAAAGATATGTCCTGGGAAAAGAGGACATATGGTCACAGTAATTTCCTGGTAGTAAGTCCGTTGACCATGATGCTGGCAGCTGACAAGGAAAAGCAGGGCAATGTATCTTTTTCAACACCAAGATACAAGGCTAAAAAAAAGGACCTGTCCTGGGAAAAGAGGACATATGGTCACTCAGTCTAATGCTCCAATCCAATCCACACCTACCTGGGAGTAAGCTCCATTGACTAGGATGGGACTTGCGTCTGAGAAGGCATGCAGAGGATTTGGGCTTTGAGGCCCCCAGTGAATGGAGAGAGAAGAGCAGCCACTCAAAGGTTCTCCCTCCCACCTCAGGAATTTTTAGTAGAGC
Source organism: Cryptoblepharus egeriae (assembly GCA_030015325.1). Classification (NCBI taxonomy): domain Eukaryota; kingdom Metazoa; phylum Chordata; class Lepidosauria; order Squamata; family Scincidae; genus Cryptoblepharus; species Cryptoblepharus egeriae. Next base: position 65,151,810 of record JAREYC010000008.1, on the reverse strand, counting down.
AACACAATAGGAGGAAAAAGGAGGGTCATTTGCATAGACCATCTTAGCAAAAACAAGAAAATACCTCCTCAAAACCTGCTAGAAATAAGGTTTTTAAGCAAATCAGATGTTTAGCAGCGAGGGGCTTCCTTCCAAGCCATCAAAGCAGAAATTTTCTCACCCTGACTGTGAAGGATACAGCTGTTTTAGACAACCACCTACTTAGGGTTGGGGGAATTTAGGCTCTTAATGGGAGCCTGTTTGAATGATGGCTTTTGCACATGGTTAGCAAAGTGAGGGGGAGGGAGAGAAATGCAGAGAAACCTGTGCCTACCTGCAAGGGAACTCCTGGCTGCTTGACCTGCATATAAGCCTGTTTTTCTGGATAGCAGCAGGGGGTTTTCTAATGTGCTGGATCCCCTGCTATACCAGATGCATCCAGGGGTTTTTGGGTGTTTGGACACCCTGGGTATGTAGGGCCAATTTCTCTCCCCACTTGAAAGAGTGCTGCTATATAATGCTTTAATATGCTTAATTTACACATATTTAAACAATCTGCTTAATTTAAACATACAAATTTAAAACTAAACATGTAGGTTGCAACCCTGACTTTAGGCCAGAGAGAATGGTTGAGCTAAGCTGGCCTAAGTAGGCCATATCCTGAGCTGACATTTAGGCCAAATCCATTGGGCTAGGATGCCTCTAAGCTGGACTGATGAAGCAGCAGCACAAGGGCAGCATGCTCATTGGGCTGGTGTAATTATGCCATATCCTGAGGTTGAGAGGAAGGGGCTGCACTTAGGTTGGCGTAGGACTCAGAATTATTTGCCATCACTTCCATTTTAACTCTTGTTTATCATTGACTCCAAAGGGTCTATTCAGATTTATGCCTGTTCCTGGGGTGGCCTAAGTCAGAGGAGATGTGAAGGAGCATTTCTACCCTGGAAACAAGCTCTGGATTCTGCCTAACTGCACTGTTCTAGGCCATGCTGAACATGGGTTCAGAACACCCTCAAAATGCCTCTCCTGAACTGCCTAGGTAGGCACTGCTAAGGTGACCCAGGTCCATCTGTCTTGGGCCAACATATGTTGATTTCAGCCAGCCCAAGCCCTTCGGGTGTAACTAAGCTGGCCTAGCTTGGAATTAGGACAGCCCAGTGCTAGCTAGGTTAGCCTAAGCACACTTCATGATCGCAGCCATATTAATTACATATAAGCTGCAATCTTATTCACTTATCTGGGAAGCAGAGTGACCAGATGACCTGAAAAACCCGGATTTGTCTGGATTTTGAGCCTCCTGTCTGGGTGTCCTACATTTTGGCATCACTGTCCTACATTTTGGCTTCATTTTGAAACTTCATGATAGTGTACAGTACCCCATCGTGCCATATGTCATTGGATTTGTATTGAAGAGCAGAATCCAATGCAAAAATCAGTTTTGAGATATCTCCTTCCTATCAAAGGTTATGGTCAAAATACCGAAAAACAAAAACATTTTTTGACAATTTTTTTTCAGCGAGTAGGAATTTTGGCCTGGGATTAGGAATTTTGGCCTTGGGGTTCAGGAATTTTGGGTTTGGCTTCTGGTCATCCTGTAACTGCCTTTGATTATAGTGAAACTTACTTCTGAGTAGACATGCATGAGATCAGGCTGATTATTAATTAGAATGCTGCATGCTACTTGTCCATAAAGAATGGGAGGAAAAAGGAAGACAATTTTTTTCCCAGGACACACAGCTTAAAAAGAGTTCATGTACTAGACAAAGAAGACATATATGGTCAGGCTTGCCTCTTGCTAGTATGGGGGGTGATGTGCAGCGTGAAGAGGTAGGAAGTGAGTGAATGAGTGAGTGTCAGAGATCTTTCCAGAGGCATGCCTCTTCCTAGTCTGGAGAGGTGGGGGTGACACATGTCACCCCCCTGTACATCATCTGGTGTAGACCCCTAGCAATGCCCCTTCTTAATGGGCCTTGGAAGGTCTCCAAAAAGCCACCCATCACCACTAGAGGCCTCCAGCTTGAACGTGATATGGCAACTTGATATGCAATATATAGGAAGAGCTATCTTAAGCAAATCTGGTGAGGTTTGCTAAAGTCTGCTTCATTATAATTGTAATTGTGTTGAACCATCAGGTTTCTGGTCTTTTCATTCCATCTTTTCTTCCAACAAGGATGATTATTACATCTATTATATGCTTCCTATAAGTGATTTATGGTATGTCTCATAGCTGTCAGACTCAGGACCAGACTAAGTTTGATGGCAAATTTGCAGCTGTCATAAAAAATAGCCACCACACACCTTAGTTCCCTCCATCCCCAGCAACATCCAGTGTATCTTACATCAAGATCTGATAGCGTGACATTCTGAATTTTCTTGCTATTGGTAGTGAATGATGTGGACCATGCAAATGATGAATGGTGTGGACAAGTGAATGACAGCATGTTGTTGTCATACCAATACATGAGATACAGTACGTTCAACCAGAATCTATTTATAGAATCAGAGAAATGTGATATGGATGTTTACAATTTCACTTTGATTCAGAGTGACCATAGCAACCTCTTTTTCCAGGTCATGTCCTCTTTTTTAGCCTTGCGTCCTGGAAAAAAAAAATCTTCATTGTCCCCCTTTTCCTTGTGATCAGGCAACATTTAGCCTTCTTGTAATTAATAACATAGTAATTAATTATATGTAATGACTTTAAATATAATGAGTAATACAGTATTTACAGTAAATGAACCACATGAAAGCAATATATATATTTGGCTGCAATCTTAAACACACTTTCCTGAGAGTAACCCTACAATCCAGAGTAACTATGGGAAGAAGTAAGAGGCACTTACTCTGGATTGCTCTATGCATTTCCCATAGGTTGCACCATAACTATGTCGGTGTAAAAAGTTTCGTAGTTACTCTGGATTGTAGCCTAACCCTACAATCTGGATAACTATGGGAGCACGTAAGAGACATTATGTGTACCTGTAGTTACTGCACCACCTAGTGGAAACCTATGGGAAATTCATATTGCAAATTGTTCTTAAACCAGAACAAGGACTCCCCATAGTTACTATGGATTGTGGCCTAGGTCCCATAGAACAGAATGAGACTTACTTATGAGTAGACATGCTTAGGATTGCACCCTTTTTCTTTTATTCTGTTATGTCCTACATTTTTATTGTTGAGGACCTTGTCCTCTGTTTTTGGTTTTAACATATGGTCACCCTGCTTAGATCAGTGATTTGGGTCTTTGGGTCGAAACCCCAATGGGGTCACAAAATCCCCATTTCATTGTGGGGTATAGTCTTGAATCCCATCCACTCATGGCACTGCCTTATCAGAATAGAGTACTTTATAGAATCTTACAGTGTCTTGCCCTATGGTTCCAAAGATCACCTTTAAAAAGTGAACTTGAAGACTTGCAGGTGTAATTGAGAACTTTACAAAGTCCTGATATTTTAAAAGCTATAGGAAAAGAAATGGCTGAGTCTTAAGAACAGCATAGACCAAACTTTAAGAATAGAAACATAATTGTGACACAGTAATTGCTGAAGATTGCGAGAAATGTGTTCCTAATCTTATGACATAGTAGAATCATTAAAATACCTGCTAATGCACAGAGAACGGCTTTTCTTTGAAGTAAAAAGCAGAAAGGGGGGCATCAATGAGGTTGGTGTTGAGAAAGGTGTGAGCATTAAAACACATTCCAAAAGCTCTTTGGAAAGGAGGCTACTAAGGGACAAAATGTTCAAATACATCTGACAAATTGTAGCATTCAGCAATAGAAATCCTTATTATTATAATCATTTAATATTGAAAGGAAAAGGCTGAATCATATATCACTTGACATAGATAGAAGTAAGCTCCTGGTCTATATTCTAGTTTTGACCCTTCATATTTGTGGGTTTTATTTTGATTTTTAATTATGTGCATTTGCTGGTAGTGGCGATAATGGCATCCAAACCTAGAAACATAATTCCAACCGCCAGAGGTGTCACTGGGGTTTGCATAATCTTGTAGAAGAGCTCATTGCATCCATAAGAGTTCTCTTCCTATACCGACCATACAGAACTAAATGATCTATCTAATAAATGTCATAAGGCTATCTATCTGTCTGTCCGTCCGTCTGTCTGTTTGTTGGTTACCCAGCAAATTTTCTAAGAGCTTGAGACTGGATATTGAATAGATTTCCTTTTTTACATGAAAGTGGAAAATTTAGGAAGGAAGGCTGTAGCTGCAGGTGTCCCTCATTATCCACTCAGAAACCTCCTGTGGTTAAAAAATCAGTGGATTTTAAAAAATGGAAAAATAGGTCTAAATACTCACTTCTAAGCTCCTCTATTGAGTCTAATGGAATAGGGTGTTGCCTCCATATTTGATTCTTGGATTCCCTGCTGATACAAAAATATGTGTTAAAACCAGATTAAAAAAATTAAAAAGTGTGTCCCTTTACAATTGATTAAAAATTGTAGAGAAGCACTCAGCAATTAGAAATGCAAAGAACCCCCTGCCATTGCCAGGCTCAGCTGAATAACGGAATTATTGCTTGCATGACTGTCTCTCTACAATAGTAGAAAATCAGTATTTAATAGTGTGATTTGCAGTGGTCATTCATGTTGAGTTAAATCCATGTATAAAAATATCAGTGTATAAAAAGGTTGGACCTGTATAGCTGTGATTTTCAAGACTGAACCTAAGCCACATCTTTTGTTGCAAGTGCATAGCTAGAGGGGGTACACTAAATATTCCAGAGGGTCCCCACCGCAGCATGCAGGGGCCCTCCCCTTCAGAGCCAGGCATATGCCTCCATTTTGCTCCCACATCCCAAAAGTTTCCATAAATGCTGCTTGCATGCTGTGGTGAGGCTCCCTGTGCTTTGCACCCCCTCTAGCTATACCCATTGTGTGCTGCTCTCTGCTTTTTTAGGAATAAGTCTGAGTGACTTTAATGGCTGTGACGGTGATCCTATGCACATGTACCTGGGAGTCAGCCCCACTGAACACAGTGGTACGCATTTCTGAATGATCACACCTAAGATTGCAATCAACCTTTTTAAAATTGACTTTGGTAGAACTTTGGAGCACAACCTGAATATAGAAACTCAGTTCCTGATGCCTTCTAAGTTTCCATTTCCTTTGCAGAAACTTTCCGAAACTAATCTGCATTGAATTAACGTGTTCTCTCTTCTTTATGGGTGTCAAACTTTAAAGCCGGCGCCTTGTGCCCTCGTACTAGTAATAATGGTCTGGAAGCTATTAGATTCCCTGTTTAAGCTGGAAGAGAGAGTTTGATTTCTGTTTTAAAACAAATTGATATTTAACCTTTACAGCTATTCAGGGCCCCCAAATGCTGACAGTTGCATTTGTCCCACGTCGGCTGAATTTTAAGCAAACTGGCTTTTTATTATAGCTCTTTTATTAGTGCAGTAACACTGACCTCCACATGACACTGGTGGAAATGCGGCTTGTCAGGGTACCCAAGGAACATCAAGGACTGTCTGGACTTATTTATTTATTTTAAAATTCACCACAGCACTTGGGAGCATGACATGTCAGCCTATGAATGTTGCTAACCATGGAAAGAGCTATGTTCTGTGTAAAGCTGGGAAAAGTCTGTTAAATCCACCCCCTCCAAAAAAAATAAAAAAATAAAAATCTACAGTTGCAAAGGTAGTTTGCATTTATTTGAGGTGATGTCTTGGAATGATATGATTATGTACTCATGACACAAAAAAGGTTGAAAACCACTAGATTAGCTAATTAAAACCAAGGGTGCAATCCTATCTATGTCTACTCAGAAGTAAGCCCCATTGTGTCAATGGATCTTACTCCCAGGAAAGAGTACTTAGGATTGCAGCTTTAGTTTCATCCATGAAACATCAGCAAATGTACCATTTTGCCAGTAATGGTCTCTCTTAAACAGCTGCTTGTGGTACGTGACCTACTGGGCCACAGCAACAGACCACACAGTGTGCTGAGAGATCTTGCAGTGCACAATTAAGGTAAACCTGTAGTAGTCAATATTTTCCATCTGTGATAACCCTGTCTTTTTTCAATAAGCCACTGATCGCTGGATAAACTTCATGATTGGAGAACAACATTGAACAATCTGAACAGTTTAATAAAAAGGTACAACTTACCTTCCCAAAACGATGGTAATTATATCTTTAAAACCTTTGAAAATAGGGTACATAAGGGGGACATACATAGTACAAGTACATACAGGATGCAAACCGAACCAATTTAGGCCAGCACAACTTACCATCTACCCGGTCCTGGATGCACCAGATGGGGAATCCAGTGCATGTCTGTGTACTGGTCTAACCTCCCTAAGAGTAGCACAGAAGTGCTGCATGGCACTTTCCTCACATTCCAGGCCAGCACGGGACATGTGCCGGACTAACTGGAGATTAGAATTGCGCTGTTAATGTGCAGACAGAATTATCAATAGATGCTGGCTGGAAGGAAATTGGTACTGAACAGGGAGTCAAGCAGAGACACACTGGGCAGCATTCTAAAAAGGAGATTTCTTATTGACAACATTCTATAAGGAGAAGATGCTAGTCATGATTTAAATTATGCCTTGTATCACAGTGGTGTTACCTCCCAGAAAAAAATTTGGAAACAACTGGTCTAAACCTACACAAGCTTTTGGTAAGCTGAAGAAAGGCTAAGGAATACTGGACTTTCCATTCTGTATGGCCAAGATTGGGATATATCTCAGAAATGTTACTGTTCTATGAACACATTTCATACAGTACATGCTGTTTGGTGTATCTACTTCTATGATGCGCTAAAGTTGGTTTGATAAAAGCTGTAGGGCTTACCCATATTTGTATATAATCCAGGATATTTTATTCATGCTGAATAGTATTCATGCTCCTGTGGCCATCTTCTTTCCACACCACAACAAAGGGAGAACTACATAATATTTTTTTTCCAGTTTTTGCTTTACTGCACCCAAGAGGCAGGCACTAGCTTATCTTTTTTTTTAGTACAAAGCAACAAAGGCACAGCAACAAAGGGGAAAATTATTGAGGAAAAGGAGCAAAACTTTCTCCGTTTAAAAAAAAAAAACATTCATAGCTTAAAAGGGTGAGAGCAGAGTAACCAGCAGTTGTGGTGTGGTCTCATCAGGATTTATAAAAATTACAGAGCGAGAAAGAGAGAGTAACAGTTTGTTCTACAAAAAGATTAATTAGATATGTCTAATTAGATACAATGGTACCTTGGTTTATGAATGAGTTGGATTATCAGTGTTTTGGAAGATGAGCAAAAATTTCTGAGCAATTCTGACTTGATTAATGAGCATTGTCTTGGTTAATGAACCTTTTTGCATGCAATTTATAATTACCAATGTATAATTACATAACAGCACAATCCAGAGTAACTACGGGACCCTTATGTTGATGCAAGAAAAATTTACTCTGGAATGCTCTATGTATTTCCCATAGGTGGCGCCATAACTATGTTGATGTAAACGTCTTTTACGTCAACATAGGAGGTCCCATAGTTACTCTGGATTGTGCTGTTATATAGTAATTTATATGTAATAAATTACAGAGGTACCTGGGTTTAAAAGTGAGTTGGACTACGAGTGTTTTGTAAGACAAGCAAAAATTTTGAAGCAATTCTGACTTGTATGACGAGCAAGTCTTGGTTAACGAGCAATGTCTTGGAACATTTGGTTCCAAGGAACTGATTAACTATTTTTGTGTGATTCAAAGGCAGTTAATTACCAAGGCAGACAATTAGCTCCTACAAAAGCTGACCTTCTGCAAAAGGTTCTCAGCTCCTCCAAAATCTGGCTTCTACACAAAGCCAGCACACTTACACACTCACTCTTCTCCCTGCCTGAAAACTATCACTCTGACATATTTTTAATTACCATATAATGTAAAGGTTTTTTGTTTTAGGTGCTTTTTTGCCAAATTTACCCTTCAAAGTAGGGGCGTGCATTACGTTTGATGATGCATTATATTTGAGTAATATGGAAATCGTTTCCTTGTAAATGGAAGTGGGGTGAGGGCAAGCGCAGGGTCTGATTGGCTCCCAGCAGAGTCTGGTGAAAGGGAAGCAGTAGGGGCTGGGCAGCCACTGCAGGGAGCCAGCCCAGGGATGTCTGGGCTGCAAGGGTCTGCTCCCTGGAAAGTGAGATCAGAAAGGAGGGAAGGAAGGAGGAGGCAGGGATGGAGAGCAAGGGTTTGCACTGCCTGCAACTGCTTCTTCTACCCTGCCCCAAGGAACCACCTCCTTCCTGCCCCTGCCTCTCTCTCCCTCATGCAACCAATGCCTCAGTTCTTCCCACCTGGCTGCTCCTACTCTTACAGTGCAATCCCAAGCAGGTCTACCCCATTCTGTTCAATGGGGCTTACTCACAGGAAAGTGCAGATGGGGTTGCAGCATCATCTCTCAGTCCTCCCAACACACCACTGGGCGGTGGTGGGCTTCAGGGAGTTCTCACAGGTTCTATAGAAACCTTTGCTAATGAGTGCCTGGTTTTGAGAACCGGTTACTAATGGGGCATAAACATGTTGTTAATTTATTTGAATACCACCACTGCTGCTGGGGCTGGAGAAGGAGAGGGGGTGAGGGAAGCAAAACAAGCTTCTCAATACACTTCCCTCCATGTTTCTGGCTTCCCTTCATCCCTTCCCCAAAATCACTTCACCTGTAGGGGCTTCCTGGGACTTCCAGGAGAGGAAAACTTAACAGTCTCCCCCCTCCCAAACAAACAAATAAATAACAATTTTCTCCTACCATCCCAAAGGCTGCAATCCTATCCACCAGGTGTAAGCCCCATTGACTAATGTTGGTAAAAGCAGTTGTACATGTTAAAGTGCAGCCTGTTAAAAGTACAGATCAATAACATTTCCCCAAACTCATCAAGTCTAATTTATTTTAAAGCATATTGAAATAAATATGGATATTTTCATATTTGGGAATATTTCCCAAATTTCCCAAATATTTCCCACCTGAATTTGGCTTGTGACTCATTTAGTGAGTCCCAAGCCATGGTTTGGGAAACAATTGTGACTACAGGATATTTCTACATCAAAACATCCTTATCCCTAAAGCACCAAATCCACCCCCCATGATTCTCCTCTCTACATCTTTTATAAATTCTTATACCTTTGTTCGGAACATTTTCATATACTTTCATTTTCATATCCCATGCGTACTTCTTATTCAGTGATTCTCAGCCATGTTTTGAATTTGGGCTCCGACGGATGTCTTCCCTAACAGGATAAACATTTGAAGTGGCACTTGCTGAATGATTGACGTTGGTTATATAGTAAGTTCTTACTCTGTCAGACTTTGGCATGTCATTAGGTGTCAGAGTTAATCTACTGCCAGCCATTTGACAGGATTGTACTTAGTGCCTGATGCCAGCTTCTAAAAAGTGTGCATGATTAAGGCTGAATACAAATTGCATTTGTTCAGTGGAATAAAAATCGCTGATCTAGTTGGAAAAGGATCTGGAATTGTCTTAACCATCAGAAAAATGTAGGTCTAATTGTAGTGAACTGTGCTTTACTGAAACATACATTGTCATGGCAAACCAAGGAAGCTGATCAGAATACAAACCAGGAGGATGTTTGTCTTCAGCCCTACACTATAAGGTGCTATGGGCCTGGTGTAGCTTGGAAGTAATCCACAATCTAACACTGTCACTAAAAGAACATGTGATACTCAAAGGCAAAAGCTCCTTGTATCTTCCCCATGATGGACTTCCTGTTCAACCAGCTCCTATAGAATAAATTCAATTATCTTTCCAATGCCTGTATTTTAACTGGTGGTTCCAGAATTCATGTATCACCAAGTGGGTCCTGATTCACAGTCTAAGCAGCACTATATTTTCTGTTTTTGAGACAATGGCTTGATATATTTATTTCGTATTAAAATTGCACACAGAATTGACCTTTTTTCCTGAACTGAGTTACTCTTCATGCATTAGAAGGCCATGTGTATAGTGGAGGCCATATATGGCCAGGATCAGAATACTGAAACACTGACAACTCCTAAGAATGACAACAAGCTGGATTGCTTTATATAGACTTGTTGTTCATCTAAGAAGGGGTGTTTTAGGAAGACAATCATTTTAATGAAATGCTATGGTGGCAAATTACCATGAATAGCAGTGCATCTGGTCTACGGGAATTTTTCCCTCCACATCATTGAAATGTACAGCACATATTTGCCACTTTATTTCATGAACAATTTGGAGAAAGGGAAAAAATGAATGCATGGGAATATAAAATCTTGTTAAGAGGGAAATAAAGGAAATAAGAATACTCCTAATTACTTGAACGCTGACAGATGTTTTCAGAAAAGGATGCTTATTCCTCCAGATTTATATAACATTTCCAATGTATTAAACAAAAAACTTCAAACTGAGCATTGGTGGTGTCAGAAGCAGGGAACATGAATTGTTTTTAAACCAACTGACTTAAAATAGCTACACATTTTTTTTTTGCTTATATCAGAAACATGAGGCTTCCTTGTAAACCGATGTTCATGGACAATTTGAAATTCACTTGAGAAGGTGAATCAGTCTCCAGAACCTTTACCTTTTTATCCGATGTCCTTTGCATTCAGATAATTGTTAAATGTACTGATAAGTGACAATTCTTTTAACGCTAAGGGTACTCTGAGTACCAAAGAGATGCTGAGGAGAGATTTACTAGGCCATGTTATTTGCATGGTTAATCAGGGAGGGAATTTAATTCTGATGCCAGAGCCCTGACAGATGCTCATTTTCAAATATCTATCATATATGGAAAGGTAAATGTCAAGCAGTACTTCTTATAAAATTTGCCTTACTCTTGACAATTAGAGTGAATTCCAGGAGAAGGAGAAAAATAAAATACACCCTTGGCCAGGCAGATATGTTAGCAGTGAAAAACAGATCTATTTTGACGAATGCCTGCAACATTAATGGCTATACTGGCCACCTATATCATGTGGGTGGCGCAAGTGGTTAAGACACTGTGCCTGTTAACTAAAAGGCCAGGGTCCGAGACCTGGGTCCCCACAAGTCAGGGTGAGCTCCTGTCCTTATCCCAGCTCTGTGACGCAGCTGAAAACAATCTGCCATTCTATTGGACTATTTCAGTGGCGTAGAGAGGAGGGATTTGCTGCTTGGGTAACAGCCTATTCTCCATATTGATCTACCCAGGCCTTTGTGCTTCGCATACAGTATTGAGCACAATACCATAGTCTTTCGAAACTGGTGGATGCCAATACTACTACTATACTTATGAGTTGCATTGGCTTGTAATGACTGGTGACTTCTCTTTAATGGCTGTTCCCATTCAATTAGAAAGAGAGGAACAATGTCTATAGTCCCCCGCCCCCAAGTATTTAAAAAGTAGTGCCCTAATCCTAATCCCTATCATCCTAATCCTAATCATTGGAGGCTGCTGTGTGGCAGCAGTAAAGCTACAACTACAGAAGCACTTGTGCACTTATGTTTTATGTTGTTTTAATTTTGAATACAACTACACAAGGATGTAATTGTACAATGAATAAAATAAAAGATCTATGATTGCATGTTACCCGTCTTTTGGGGGATGAGCTATTGTGACATTTTTCCATTCTTCAGTTCTTTTAAATATACTCAAACATGATTTAATTCAAATTCCACTTGCATCAGATGCATCAAGAGAGAGAGATTCATTGCATTTGGTGCAGCTCATGGGATCACATATTTAACAGCCATCTCTGTCAGAATTTGTCATAAAGCTTCACCTTAAAATTATGGGAATTCCAGTAAAGTATTCAAGCATCAAATTCTTTTTGAACATCCTCTATGCAAAAGAACAGTATAAATTTCACACTAAAGAAGGTATTTAGTGACAAAAAGTATTTCTCTGTAGGTTAACTCAATGCTTTGCCCTAGAAGAGGTACTAACAGCCCAATCACTGCCAGAACTAATTTTGACACAAACTAATTTTTTCACTGGCAGAATTAGTTTTGATCATCTGTGGTTGCTGAAAATATTGTAGATAGACCATCCGTGGTTGCTGAAATGCAGCCATAAAGCATGATCCAGCATGATCCAGAAGTGAGACTTGCCAGAGCCTTCCTGCGCACATCACCATAGCCATGACCATCTGCCAGGGCAGGTAAAGCAGTATGGGAGGAGAGGTGGGGAGGTGGCAAAATGGGGACAGGTAGGGGAAGGAATGGAGTAGACTACAGGAAGGATGTATCTGGTGAAGATTGCAGCAAACCTGGCAGCAAATTTGAGTTATTTTGAACCTTCTATGGAGTGGCTGGGCAATGCTGTGGGCGGTGGGCACAATGATGCACCATTGACCTGCCGCCACCGGTTTAATGGGTATCACTTTTGATAGAATAGCAATATTTCAATAATGTTTCCTCTATTGCTTTCTTCAGAAAATTATGCATTGATTTAATGTTATATAGTATTATTCAAAAATTCCAAGATTTAAAAATTTTTGGCCTGTGGTGGTATCACCACCCACTGCATCTGCACTTCCCTAGTGACACCCAGTGACACAAATATATTGGCAGGGCCGGATTTAGGTTTGATGAGGCCCTAAGCTATTGAAGGTAATGGGTCCCTTTAAATGAACAAACCAGTGATATTTTAGGGAATAGGCTAGCAGGCAGAGCCCATTACTTACATCATAGGAGCCTACACAATAAAAACACTGTTGCTATATGAAGGTTTTATTTTATTTGTTTTTAACTTATATTTTGGAAATGTACATCCAGTTTTTTCCTTTAAATTTTTTGGGGGCTCCCAAGAGAGTGGGGCCCTAAGCTGTAGCTTATTTAGCTTATATGTAAATCCAGCACTATATAGATATGTAAGAGTATTATTTCTGTTTCAGTGTCTTATAAATCAGCAATTTCTTGTGTGAGAAGCCAACTATCAATGACTTCTTCATGGACTTTATTGCCAGTTTTCACTCAGACAGCTATTTCTCTTCTTAGTTCTTCAATAACTTGCAATCCTGTAATAACCCATAAACGTTTTTTTAACAAGCCAGCAGATCAAATCTTAGCTGCATTTGTGCAAATTGGCCTCATTTGCATGATTTATACTTATGGCAAAAATATGCATTTTCTGGTCATGACATTTAGCACTTTCAGCTCTCCACCACAAACAAGCAAACATAGCACGTGCTAAAATTATAGAATATTCAAGAAGTCTTTGGGGCAGCTCAGATAATCATTCTTTATATCAAAGTCATCGTGGAAAGCGTCAGGTAGCAGAGAGGGAGAGAATCTTACAGGTACTGTATGCTGTCCATTCAAAAAAGGAAAAATTGGAAATGTTTTATTTTTTTTCATAAGGGTATACATTTTGTTGTTTGAACTCCTTTGAGATCTGAACTGTTCGTTATAGGGTCAATTTGGAGGATCCTGATTCATTAAAAATAAATGAAGTAGCACAGCGACCCATCTTTCAACCCACCTATTGGGTCTTGCCCCACACATTTAAGAAATGTAATGTTATGCTATGTAGGCCTTCACATATATGAAGGCAGTAGGAGGGGGCACAGCAGATGATACCGTAACTCTGCAGAACTCTGCAATGTTCTCACCAAACCCTGCACTGTATCTAGTGGGAAAATAGGGTTAGAGTCTAAGGAATCCTTTTCACCAAAACACACTATGAACTTTCCAAACCTGAATCTTAATTAGAAGTCAATGGAGCAGGATGACAGTAAGGGGATCATCAACATCTCCAACATCTGATGGTTCCTCCACTGTGCTGCATACTCCTTGATGTACTGAAGGTTATTGATCCAATAACGAGACCTCAAAATTCAGCAGTGGAAAAGGGGTTGTTTCACCTCTTCTCCTCCTCCATTTGTTTTTTTGGACCTTACCTGAGCTTGACCCATCCCCAGAGCAGTCCACAGGTAGCCTTTCAGAGACCTCTCATCATCAAGGTTATAGATCTGCTGAAATCCTCAAAATGGTGCTGCATGTCTGCAAGAGTACACAAATATGTCAGATGACTCTCTGTGAGCTAATATAGATGTCAGTTCATGAGGAAAATTGTCCCAATCCAGACAACTTTCAGCTTGCACTGGCACAGTATTTATGGATAAAAAGAGTAGAGTCACAGATAACACAAGATATTTACCTGTCTCTACAGGTAAGTAGAAATTTTGCCTTTTGCAGATAAGTGAATTCTTGAATAAGAGAAAAACTGGCCATATCTTTAAATTTCCCAGAATACCAAACAAATTCCATTCTACTAATACCAATAGTAGCACCAATGGATACAAAATTTATTGAGATTGTGTTGCTTTCTCATTTGTCTGATATTCAAATGTCTACTTATGTTTATAACCCACATGTTAATCACACAGTTATGAAGTTAATAAAGAGTTAACTTTGTCAGAAAGAGGGCAGTGATCCAAACTTTGAAAAACAGCTTTCTAACCATCTAATAAACAACACACATATTTTCACCACTACATCTTACAGTTGACATATGGAGTTCACATATTCATAACTCGATAAATGACATTTTACAAACTCTTCACTGTCATTACTTTACATTGCCAGGATGTTTGGGATCTCTGTTGGAATTTTAACAGGACAAGCTATTATCTGAGCTATTTTGGTTAATTATTCATCATAATTGGGGAAATTGATTGCAATTTGTATGGATGGAAGATCTCAGACAAAATGATTGGATAACTACTTGAATATACATTGACTGTGTGATTGCCTTGATAATTATCTCTAGTAGTCACACTTGATGAAGAGATAAAGGCTCCAATCCTATTCGAAATTTCCTGAAAGTAAGTCCTATAGGAGAGAATGGGATTTCTGAGTTAGATAAGCATGGGAATAACTTTGAAAGGTCCTTGCTTCAACAGAGATTTGGTCATTCCATTTGACAAAGATGCACAACATAATACTGCTTTCAAACTTAATTAAAAATGGAAGAATTCAGTAAATCAGTGGCAAAACATGGCACATTCATTTGCTTTCCCCCACATTTCCTGCAGAGCTGTGTGACCCAATTGGAAAAATTTTTCATGGCACCTCATGTTCAAAGCCAAGTTCTTTAAAATCTTATCAATGTAGATTAATGTGTTAAATCTTTAACAGTGCAATCCTAAGCATGAATACTCAGAAGTAAATCTCATTGTATTGAATAGTACTCCTTGGAACGTGTGTTTAGGATGGCAGTCTAACACATATAGGTGTATCTATCCTTACAATCCAGAGTAACTATGGGAGCACATAAGAGACATTTATGTTGACGTAGTTACAGCACCACCTAGTGAAAAGCTATGGGAAATTCATATTGTAATCCAGAGTAAATTGTTCTTAAATCAGAGCGAGGACTCCCTGTAGTTACTTTGGTTTGCGCCCATAGGCCTATATCCTAAAGTGAAATTAAGCCCCTTGCTCCAGAGCAGTTAAGATGACTTTCCATAAGATAACACTAGAGGGTGACGTAACTGCGTGGACCCGTAACTACTTTGGATTTTGCCCATAATCTATAACATATATAAGTGTTATATCTATAAAGCATCTATAACACATCATGTCAAACTTGTTTCATAAAGTGGGCCAAAACAGTATTCATGATGTCTGCTGAGGTTCAGAGGTGATGACATTAAACAAGAAATGACCAGAAATAAGCATTTTTTTTACCCCTATTAAGGAAATAGACAACAGTAAATGACAGTTGATAATATGCAAATCTTGATCATATTTTCAAGTTGTGACCCAATTATTGCACACACCACCCTGTCAGCAGTGATACCATACGGCACAGCAACTGATGGTGTGCTGGGAGAACCTAAGGGCTGGAAGCGCTATTTACAAGTTTGACACCTCCGTTATAGATTTTATACCACTTTGGCAGAATTAAATGCTGTCAAAATATGTGCATAAAAAGTGCATGTGACTTAAGGTAAAATCCTATACATGTCTACTCATGAGAAAGGCTGCAACCCTACACATTTTCCAATGAGTAAGGCTCATTGAATACAGTGGGGCTTACTTTTGAGTAGACATAGTGAGGATTGCACTCAGAGTCTCATTGTATTCTATGAAACTTACTCTCAAGAAAATGTGTTTAGTATGGCAGACGGGAATGGAGCCAATGGTTCTAATTATATTTTAATCCAAAATCAATCAATCAATCTATCAATCTATCTATCTGTCTGTCTATCTGTCTCTCTGTCTGTATTTATATACCGCTTTTCAACTTAAAAGTTCACAAAGTGGTTTACAAAGAAAATGAAAAATAATAGCTAATTAATAGCTAATAGCATCCATGTAAGCTAGTTAGTAAACAAGTAAATTGTGTAAATTACTTTTGAAAAAGAAAATTGTTGAAAATTGAAAAAGAAAATTGAAAAAGAAAACAAGATCACTTGTTTTAGTAACTGTGAACCTGAAATATTTTGTTAGGTGTCTATTAAGGTGTTGTGTATATTTTGTGTATATTTTGCCAGACTGGATTACCCTAGTGCGGAATGGAGTTGCTCCAAAGTGGAGGGGACACTATGCACTATGGGGACACTTGCACACTGCAATGAGATTCATTGCAGAATGTAGCGCTTTGCACCCCTTCTAGCTATGCCACTGAAAGCAGTGCATATCTCATTAGAGTAAGAGACACTTGCACATGAGAGCATTGCATTTCCTGGTGACAAAAAGGTATTGCAAACAGGAAATCTCTTCCCGGTTCTTTACACAATGCTCCAAAGAGTGAGGGCAAATATGAGCATTTCAGATTTGACATACAAAGGCATTCAGCGAATTTTATGTCTGTTTTCCTATCTAGTTGGGACTTCACCCACAATGACATTTTGCTGTGCAGAAGCTTGGATATTTTATCACTCCATTTATAATGGGAAGATCAAAGTTCAGAAAAATTGCTGCATTTTGATGTGATATCCGAGGGGGAAATGCTGGGATATAGCACCACCTGCAGGAACAAGGCAATTCCATGTCCAATCACACCATCACTGAAAAATATCAAGATATTTTTTGTTTTTTCCCCATAGGCAGGAATAAAGTATGTGCATTTTGTATGCATTTTCCTGCACTAGAGGAATAAGAGCGATCACAACATCTGTGTAACATTCGAGCTGTTGCTTTATTTATGGTTTACACTAAACTGAGGCTAAGGGGAATGAAGGGGATTTTAGGATTAGCAATATTGTTGCTATAAATTTATCTGTAATGGTTGAAGAATAGTGCATAACTATTCTACAACCATTACAGATAAATAGGATTTAGGATCCTAAACCACAGTATTTGATTTTCTTTCAAAACGGCTTGTATTTTAGTGCTCTACTTAAATATTGAAATGCTTAAGGGAGAATAGGAATCCAGTGCAATCCTAAGCATGTCTACTCAGATGTAGTCCCATTCTGTTCAGTAGTACTTACTCCCAGGAACGTGTGGTTAGGATTGCAGCCATCGTCACATATACTTGGGAGAAAAAAATCAACTGGGATGCACTAGATATGTACAACCTTCAAATATGGGACTTTCTGAGTTAGGGTTACCAAATGTCCCAAAAAAAGGGACAACCCCAATTTGGGGGGGTTGTGTTCACATACTGGCAAATGGATGGAGTTGTCTGGGGAATTTAGGGGCTTAGGGGTTAAAATTTGAATGTGTTGTGGTGGGCAGGTGTACCTTCGGGACCACTGCAAGTGAAGCACGAAAGCCTGGTTTGGATTGTTATGGAGGAGAGGCTGTTACCCAAGCAGC
Organism: Cryptoblepharus egeriae; assembly: GCA_030015325.1. Lineage (NCBI taxonomy): Eukaryota > Metazoa > Chordata > Lepidosauria > Squamata > Scincidae > Cryptoblepharus > Cryptoblepharus egeriae. The sequence continues at coordinate 65,134,095 of JAREYC010000008.1, read as the reverse complement.
AAATCCCCCCTCTCCACGCCACTGAATTAGTCCAATGGAAAGGCAGAGCCCATACGACTGGATCCAGCTGCGTCGCAGAGCTGCGCTAAGGACAGGAGCTCACCCTGTCTTGTGGGGCCGACCCGGGTCTCGAACCCTGGCCTGCTGGTTAACAGGCACAGTGTCTTAACCGCTTGCGCCACCCACAGCCCTAACCAATTTAGGCCAGCATAATTCACCAATTTTCCCATTCCCATATTGGTGTGGGAAGGTTGGTGCATGTCACGAGTGGCCCGGAGGTGCCTTATGACATGTTAAAGCCAGCATGAGTCTCATGTCATGACTGTGCAAGCCTAACTGAGATTAGGATTGTACTGCCAGAAAACTATAGATAGAAAGTGCCTTGAAATGTACTTGGGTTAGATATAGGCTAACCTTACAAACAACACATACTTCCTGGACAGTTTGTTCACCGAATATCGAGGCAGAGGTGAAGATTGACTAATGAATGGGCAACCCAATCCAAAAATAGATTTCACCCTCCCTGCATTGGCTTCAAGCGTTGTAGCCTAAAGACACAAATGCAACAATAACTCAACAATATATGCTGGCCTGCCAGTGCTGGGCCAGCCTTAGGAAAGATAAGTGCTAAACAGTATAGGGGCTGGGAGGTAATTTTTGAGGTGGAACTCAAAAATTTTGAGGTAAATTAAGAGTCAATTCTGAGGTAAATTATGAGGTAATTCTGAGGTACATTTTGAGGTAATTCTGAGGTACATTTTGAGGTAATTCTGAGGTAATTCTGAGGTAAATTTTGAGGTAATTCTGAGGTAAATTTTGAGGTAATTCTGAGGTAAAATTTGAGGTAATTCTGAAGTAAATTCTGAGCTAATTCTGAGGTAAATTCTGAGCTATTCTGAGTAAATTAAGAGGTAATTCTGAGGTAAATTATGAGATAATTCTGATGGGAATTTTGAGGTAATTCTGAGGTAAATTCTGAGGTAATTCTGAGGTAAATTATGAGCTAATTCTGAGGTAAATTATGAGGTAATTCTGAGGTAAATTGTGAGGTAATTCTGAGGTAAATTACAAGGTAATTCTGAGGTAAATTACAAGGTAATTCAGGTAAATTTTGAGGTAATTTTGAGGTAAATTATGAGATAATTCTGAGGGGAATTTTGAGGTAATTCTGAGGTAAATTCTGAGGTAAATTCTGAGGTAATTCTGAGGTAAATTCTGAGGTAATTCTGAGGTAAATTACAAGGTAATTCTGACGGAAATTCTGAGGTAAATTACAAGGTAATTCTGACGGAAATTCTGAGATACTGTATATAGAGTGTAAACTGAGTTTTTTGGGCCCAAAAAATGCTCCCAAAAAGCCTCCTCAGTTTGTACTTGGGTCAGGCAAAATTCTTTAATAAAAATAACCTCTTCTGGAGCCTCTCCTGGTGCAAAGTTGTGCAAAGTTTCAGAGAAAGCCTTAAAAGTTTCCTTTGCTTTTCTCTGTCTCTGTCTCTCTCCTCCTCCCTCCCTCAGTCGCCCTGCCCGGTTCCCATAGAGAAGAGCTGGAGGAATTTTAACTCTCTCTGCTCAGGTTTCTCTGTCCATAACCAATTTTTTAGCAGCCCTGCCTGCACCCACTAGGGAAACCTCTCCCCCCAGAGTAATCTCCCCCTCCCAACCACCCAGCCCTGCCTGCACCCACCAGCCCCAGCCACCCCTGCATGCACCCAATCCTGCAGCTGCTGCTGTCTTACATGTCTACTCAGAAGTAAATCCCCTTAGAGCCAATGGGGCTTTCTCCCAGGAAAGTGTGCAAAGGATTGCGGCCTCATAGCTTGGTCCTAGGCAGGTCAACTCAGAAGTCAGTCCCCTTAGAGCAATGGGGTTTAATCCCCATCATTGGCGCCATACCTTGCACTTTAGTCTGGTTAGAGATCAGAGCTTGTATGAGAGTTAACTATGAGAATGTGTAAAAGGATTGTATCATTAGAGCTCAATCCTAGGCAGGTCTACTCAGAAGTAAGTCCCCTTAGAGCAATGGGGCTTACTCCCAGGACAGTGTAAAAGGATTGTATCTTTAGAGCTCAATCCTAGGCAGGTCTACTCAGAAGTAAGTCCCCTTAGAGCAATGGGGCTTACTCCCAGGACAGTGTAAAAGGACTGTATCCTTAGTGCTCAATCCTAGGCATATCTACTTAGAAGTTAGTACTATTATAGTCAATTGGGTTACTCTTGGGAAAGTGTAGACAGGACCGCAGCCTCAGAGCCCACCCAGAGCCTGCTGCATTTCCCACCCTTGGCTTATACTCGAGTCAATAATTTTCCCCAGTTTTTGTCATAAAATTAGTTGCCTCGGCTTATACTCGAGTATTTTCTGGGTGAGAATCATTCCTGGGAAGGGGTAGGATTGGCAGGAGCACACACTGTATCTTAGATCCAAAATAGCCGGTGCAGATCCATCTAGCCTGATAGAGCAAGCTGGGGCACGACACTGGCCAAGGGAATAATATTCCCTTTCCCTAAGGTGCCCTGCAACCTGCTCCAACCCTATATCAGATACAATGAAGGCCACAATCCCTGGCTGTACTGGCACAGGGTTAAGATGGTGCCAGGGTAACCATATGCTCAGTTTTTCCACATGTCCTCTTTTTCAGCCTTGTATCCTGGAAACAAAAATTCGTTGTCATTGTTTTCCTTTGTGAGCAGGCAGCATGTAGTCTCCTTATAATTCATAAGTTTCATATAAGTACCATATTTACTTGAATCTACTGTGCCATCGAATCTAACACACACACTACATTTAAAATCAAAATACTATTGTTTTATTTTCCTTTGTAAACCGCTTTGTGAACTTTTTTACTTGAAAAGTGGTATATAAATACTGTAGATAGATAGATAGATAGATAGATAGATAGATAGATAGATAGATAGATAGATAGATAGATAGATACCACATTTACTCAAATATAATTAACCATTGAATCTAATGCACACCTTGATTTTGGAGACTGAATTTGGCTAGAAAAGGTGAGCATTAGACTTGAGTCTAATGGTAAGTACTAATAGTAAGTAATTCATAACAAATTATATGAACTGTAATATTTTTAAATTTAATAATAAGCAATATAGTGTTTAAATTAATCACTTGAAAGCAATATATATGTTTTTAGCTTTTATTTTGTTGTGTCCTGCATTTTTCTTGTGTATCCTACGTTTTGGGATGCCTGTCCTCTTTTTTGGTTATGACCAGTGGTGGGATTCAAATAATTTAACAATAGGTTCTACCTCCTAATATCCTAAATTAACAACAAGTTCTATGTCCCATTAGTAACCAGTTCTCAGAAACAGGCGCTCATTAGCAAAGGGTTCTATAGAACCTATGAGAATCACCTGAAGCCCACCACCGGTTATGGCATTTACCCCCAAATAACTATGGGAGCACGTAAGAGACTTTACGTGCACCCGCAGAGAGACTTCATGTGCACCCGTAGTTACTGCACCACCTATTGAAAACTTATGGGAAATTCATACTGGCATCCAGAATAAGTTGTTCTTACACCGGAGCAAGGATTCCCCGCAGTTACTCTGGATTTTGCCCATGGTCACCCTGGATGGTGCTGATAGACTCTACTCGGGTACTGCAGTGCAGAATCCAGCTCCTCATTCAGTTTCTCAACTCATATTGAAACTTCTTTTTTCTTTTGTTTAAAATGCCTTAATTTTTTAAGGAATCACCAAAATCACCTTAAAATCTTGATTGAAATTTGAATCTGGACTTTCCCTAATAGAGAAAATGCTAATATGAAATGGGATTTCTCATGGGTTCAGAATTCTCCTCCATAATACAGAACGATCAGTGTTCGGGACCATCTCGGTGTTCCGCAAACAGCTTTCCGATGCCCTCGCCGGGAGTGAAAGTTTGGATGTAGTTGTCTCCGCAAATCTGCATTCAACACACTTTGCTCGCTCTGACATCTCAACACTATCTTCTGATCTGAGATGACAACACATTTAAAAAGCCTTTCTGACAACAATTAAATTGAACTGTTTTTGGCCGGCACACTGACAGTCACATCAGTTTAAACGTGAACGGTTGGGTATTGCAAAACAGAAATTCGTGCTCTGAGGAGATGTTTCTAAAAGTTATATTTGAATGAGGCAGATGTTTATTCATTCCAAGATATTCACGTTGGCATCGTATTTAAGTTTAATACTGCTCTCTATCACAGCTGAGACTGAAGCCATCCAAAACCATGTGTTATTCAAGGCTAAGAGCACAATCCAGAGTAACTACGCGAGTCCTTGCTCCGGTGTAAGAACAATTTACTCTGAATTGCAATAAGAATTTCCCATAGATTTTCACTAGGTGGTGCCTTAACGACGTTGATGTAAATGTCTCTTACATGTTTCCATAGTTACTCTGGATGGTAGGGTGAGTCTGTTCACATTTATGCACACTTATTGGTGAACACATTCTGTTGGTATCAATGAAATTCTTGAGCAATATTACACAGAGTTTAATTCATCATTGGATCATCTACAACTATGTGTCGTGAGACAAAAAACTTTTATTTTCATTCAAGTATGGATTAGTTTTTAGCTGAAGTTATACCCGTCTTGGTTGTTATTTCAGACACCTGTACATACCAGGAGTGCAACCCTCAAAATTTAATGGAATGAGTAGCGAGGAGAAAAATTATTATCGGTTTAATGAGCATGCCTGAGATTTGGACATGAGAAATCTTGTGTTTCTAGAAAAGTCATAATTTATGTAAGAAATGTTACAAAAAGAAATGTAAGAAACGTTTTTGCTAAAACTTGGAAATACATCCGACTCTTGGGGAAAATATTGATGAATTCCTTTTTAAAAATATAAAAAATTATAATAATTAATAATAATAATAATAAAACAGGTTTCATCATATATCTCTCCTATTATTTTAAAATCACATTCCAAACTAATTTTCTGTGTTACTGAGCAGAGATATCATGTGCTTCACCTCCTTGATGCTAAAATAACATAAAGAATTGCCATAAAATTGCAAGGAAATGAATGCAGACTCCTTTACAGTCATCCCCTTATATGAATGGATCTATTATTGCTGTTTCACTTATCTACAGGCCCCCTCCACCCATGAATTTTTTTTCTTTTTCATCATTTTGTTTTGCATTGTTTTATTATTTCCTTTTTTCCTTTATTTGCAATGGAAGCACACATTTTCTTAATAGAGGAAATATCTTGGTTCATTGAGGAATGAGACATGCAGGAAAACAGCCTACATGCTATAGGGACAGTTAGAATGTTAACAAGAAGCAAAACAGTCCTATTTTCTGCTACCTTTTATTACAGCCTGATCTTGTGCATCCTTATTGCCGATAAGGCATCCCCTGCATCAGCAGGGTTGTTCCAAATGTCAATCAATAGTATTTATATACTGCTTTTCAATGTCCCGCACATTTGTACCATCTAATTAGTAAGCAGAATGGTGCGCCACCCTGTCAATGCTGCTGCAAGAGCTGCAGCCACCAGTAGTGAGAATGTAAGTGCAAAACAGCTCAAGGAGTTGGGGAGATGGGCATCCCAAGGCATAGGGAGGATGGAGAGAGGGTGGAATGGTTGAATTGGTGGAAATTCTTCCATTAATTCCTATACTGCCCAGAAGCCTAACACAGGGCTTGTCAAGTCTTTGCCTGCTAACCAGGAGGTGTAGAAATACTGTTGATTGATTGCTTCTTTGCTTGCTTGCTTGATTGACTGATTGATTGATTTGGAAAGCCCATTTTTCAGCTTGGGGATTTACTCACTGTAAAGGTACAAATGTCCTCTTCCTTTGAAAAGCTTGCATCCACACAGGATACAGGGGTAGGCATTTAGCTCCCACTGCTCCTGTGATGATAGGGTTGGGAATGCATGCAGACCCTTTAGTATGCAGACCCTCTAGCATGCAGTCTACTTGCCTGCATGTTACATCCCTTGGTTAAGCAAGAAAATGTTCTGTTAATAAAGGAAATGTGTGTGCTTTCACTGCTATTAGCCTTTTATAGAAAACTAGCTTAAAAGTCGCACTCTGCAGACTTTTAAGCCAGCTCCTGCGGAAGGCATTTTAGGTCTTTGGCCCAAAACTAAAGGGGTGCCTGGTCCAGCTTAGAAAACAGCAATTTTGAAGAAATAACTTTGAATTCCCCAGTTCAGTGTATGGAACTTGAACCTAACTGTCAATTAATGTCAATCTCTGTGACTGACTAATGTCAGTCTCAGAGACTGTCACAGAGCAATCCTATCCCCTAGTTAGTCCAGCTCAAGACCTGTGCTGGTCTGGGAGTGTTGCAAAATTGCCCAAAGGCACATCTGCACGATTCCTAGGGTGGTAAAGCCAGTGTACAGTGTACACTGCCACAATCTGCATGCCACTGCAGGAATGAGGAGATGGGTAAGTTGTGCTGGCCTAGGTTGGTTATGATTTTACCCCCAAGAACTTAGTTGGTTGGAGTTGGACGTCCTCTGAGTAAAGACCCATGTCATCTTCCTATGGTGAGAGTTTGCAAGTGTCTGTGCATCACAAACAAAGATTGGAGGCATTTATGCTTTGGGAGCAATCAAGCAAAGACCTAGGCATTTATGCTTTGGGCATTCATACATATACTATCTACATGTCTCAAAACTTTTGTGTGTGGAAATTGATGGAATGAAAAGGCCGGCCTCAGTGACAAACATTGTGTAAGTGTGTTATCAAAAAACTGGTATCAGTCAGATACCATTGTTCATTTTTGTTATCACTATGTATGTGTCTGGAGCATGCATTTAATGCATATGCATACATATGTGTGTGTTTGTGTATGTGGTGAGAGAAAAATATAAAAACCTCAGCTTCCTGTCTTTTCTGCTTTGCGTATCTGTCTGCCTTGTTACTATGATCTTTCATCTCTTCCATGGACATCCCAGTAAGCATCTCCATTTCAAATCAGTACATCAAGCCACGACTCAGGACTGGTAACCATTTACTGGCCCTCACCTTTCCAGCCTCCTCCCCATTTCTTTCCTATCGAATAGCCAAAAGCCAGTGGTCTAGCCAGTTCTTCTGGGGGCAGATGTAGCTCCACAACTCCTCAAAAGCAGAACTGAGAACCTTGGTTATTGGTGCAGCCTCAGGATGGACTCACAGAAACCTTTTCCCTTTTCTTTCTTTTCCTTGTTCTTTTGCTCTTCCTTATTCCTCCTCTCCAGTAGTGTCCTTTGTGGCCTTCCTAGGACTCTCAAGAGGCCACACATATTATTGTTGAAGCCTATTACGGTTCAAGGTTTCTGTGGCTATTCAGTTCTGGTGAGTCAAAGGCTTATGACTCCTATCACCTGGCCATGTGCTGGAGCAACTGCCATGCCAAGGCAGCCTTCTTGGCCTCAGTGGTGAGGGAGGCCACAGCTGGCAGGCCAGTTGGGGGCTCTGCAATCAGCAGATAGGCCATAGTGGGTCAGAAAGCACCTAAAAGATGAGGCTGCCCTCTGATGCCCGTGTCTGGCCAAAAGAGCTGTCCATGTCCTCTGAGACGCACTGGGGCAATCCAAAAGGGTCAGGCTGGCCACTGCACCTGATGGTTTGAAAGGGGGCATAGAGACCACCATGAATGGTCACTCTGTAGGAAAAAAAAGAGGCTGCAGTCCTATCAGTCTAATTGCAGTTAGACTGGACTAAGCCCCAGCATAAGTCCCTTGCTGCTACTGGGGTTGTCACTAGATCAGACTGGTGAGTTAGGCCAGAATAAATTGGTTAGAATGGCAACCTATCAAAATTAAGCCACTATTGATCATTTGCTGCCCTGTGTAGATCCTTACTCTGGAAACTGGGGAGGGGAGTTCAGGAGGGCAATAGCCAGGATTCAGAAATCCCCATTTGATTCCCTGCCCCTTTCCTAATTCAGGGGCATGTGGGTTGTGGACATAACAGTTCCCCAATTGGCTGCAGTTTCTTCCTTTGGTCCTGACAGCATTTCTTGACTGATTTCTGCAGAATCCATTTGGGACCAGATTGGAAGAAATCGGGAACAGGCTCAGTCTACACAGCAAAGACTCCACACAGTGTTGAGGCTGTTTCCAGGCCAGGAGTGTGGAAAGACCTTCACTTAGAGAACTGCACTTCAGACCCACAAGAGAACCCACATGAAGAAGAAAAACTATAAGTGCCTGGAATGTGGAAGGAGCTTCAGTAAAAGGAAGAGCTTTATTCTTCATCTAAGGCCCCATACACAGGAGAAACCCTATAAGAGCCAGGAGTGTGGAATGTACTTCACTGTGAGTGGGAGTCTTAAGAGACACCAGAGAACCCACACAGGGGAGAAACCCTATAAGTGCAATGAGTGTGAAATAAGCTTCTCTCACAGTGAGAATCTTAAGACCCATCAGAGGACCCACACAGAGGAGAAACCCTATAAGTGCCAGGAGTGTGGAAAGATCTTCAGTCACAGTGTGACTCTGAAATCCTACCAGAGAACCCACACAGGGGAGAAACCCGATAAGTGCCAGGAGTGTGGAATAACCTTCCATCAGAGTGGGACTCTTAAAATCCACCAGAAAACCCACACAGGGGAGAAACCCTAAAAGTGCCAGGAGTGTGGAATAACCTTCCATCAGAGTGGGACTCTTAAGATCCACCAGAGAACCCACACAGGGGAGAAACCCTATAAGTGCCAGGAGTGTGGAATAACCTTCCATCAGAGTGGGACTCTTAAGATCCACCAGAGAACCCACACAGGGGAGAAACCCTATAAGTGTCAAGAGTGTGGAATAACCTTCACTCAAAGTGGGAATCTTAAGAGGCACCAAAAAAACCTGCACAGGAGTGAAACCCTTTAATTGTCTAGAGTGAGGAATTTGCTGGATTTGTATCATTAGCCTTAAATACTACCAGAAAACCTACATGGGAGAAACCCTATAAGTGTCTGGAGTGTGGAAAGTCAGAGTGGTGGTCTTAGCAGCCATCAGACAATCCACTCTGGAATGAATCCTTATACAGCTAATGTATGTTAACATTGGTTTTGTGGTTTTCATGCATCTTTGAATAATACCTGTTATCTCTTCACTGTTTGTGTGTAGATGAAGTTTTTTCGTTATTCCTTTTAAAAATCAAATGACTTTTATCCATTTTGAGATATGTTGTGTGTGTAGTTGTGTTGTATGTGGAGTGTGAGATTGGGTTGTGGGGGATTGGCCTATGTTGTGTGTGTGTGAGTGAGGTTAGTGTGTGTGGAGTTGTGTTTTGTGTGTGTGGAGCTGGGTTGTGTGTAGGGGTTGGGCTATGTTGTGTATCTAGAGTGGATTAGGTTGCGTTTTGTATGTGTGGAGTGTGGGTTTTGGTTTGTGTGAGGTTTGTAAGAGTGGGTTAGCGTGTGTGTTTGTGTGTGGAGTTGTGTTGTGTGTGAGTAGAGTGTGGGTTTGTGAGTGTGGAGTTTTTTTGGTGTTCGTTTGAAATATGGGTCTCAGTTTTGTGTGAGGGATGGGCTACACTGTCTGAGTAAGTGGGTTAGTGTTTGTGTGGAGTTGTTGTGTGTGTGGAGTGTGGGATTTTGTGTGTGGAGTGTGGGATTGGTTTGTGTGTGGGGGTTGGCCTATATTGTGTGAGTGTGAAAGAGTGGGTTAGCTTGTATGTGTGGAGTTGTGTGTGGGGATTGGGCTTCTTTGTATGAGTTTCAGAGTGGGTTAGCATTTCTGTGTGTGTGTGTGTGTGTGTGTGAAGTTGTGTTGTGGGTGGAGTAGGGGGTTGTGTATTTGTGGGGGTCAATACCAGGATCATCCTGATTCCAAAAAGGTATAATATGTCTATGTAGAGCAGTCGTGGGCAGAGCTAGAGGGGTTTATGGTGTATATGGAATTGTGGGTGTGGAGGTATGGTGTGTGGGTTTGGGTTGTGTGTGGGGGTCAATACCAGGATCATCCCGTTTCTAAAGAGGTATAATATGTCTGTGTAGAATATTTGTGGGCAGAGCTAGAGGGGGACCTGATGGATGAACAGACAGAATTAGCTTTTTCTTAGTAGAAAAGGTGGGATATAAACAAACGAACAAATAAATATTAAAGAAAAATGGTGATATGGGCAGGGCATGGAGAATTGCATGTTAAATAGGGTTCTCCTTTATCCATGGTTTCCGAATCCTCATGTCAATGGAGTGGAAACCCTCTCCCCCAGCTACAGCAGAACATTTTTATAAGAATACAAACCATAGTGAAGGAAGAGTTACAAAACAATGGATAAGGTATATTTGTATATTATCAGTGAAGAAAGCTCCGGAATTCCTGGAGTGCCATCAACCTTTTGCCCTGCCTGACTTTATTTGCAGTCCCATCTATGATGCAAAGATTGACCACATTGCCCATGTTTTGAATTTCTAACATTTCACTTAGTTACAGAGTCTACGAGCCGGAATAAATATACAATACATTCATTGAGACTGCTGATTTCCGCAGCTGTGCATTGCAAATGTCCCTTATGTGAAAATAAGGTAACTGTACTTCTAAGAGGTGTTTTCAGAATAAAACACTATGAAAAACATAAAGAACTTCAGCTTGGTCACCAGGTCATCCTGAAAGAAAGACATGTGTTGGGGGTGAGGGGGAGAGAAAGGCACATAAAATAGCTTTGCAAAAAAAGAAAGTAATTTTTTATTGAAAAATGGGAGGCAGTGGGGAAAATGCATTTGTTTTTAAAGATAAAAAGAGGCTTGAGTGTGTGTCCTTTTAAAAGTCTTTCCTATCATTGGATTACTGGGTTAATCCCTTCAGATAATAGTCCTTACTTGCCTATCTATCTATTAATTTTGTCCTGTTGATGCATACAGAATAGGATTACTGCTTCCACAAAGAACTATACTGATTTTTCTATATACGCTGTTTAAAATTTGCCTTTTAAAGCTGGAATCATATGACAGGCATTTGTTAACCTACCTGCCAACTGGGATCTAAAAATATAATCTAGCTTTGAATGAAATCTACTGTGTCATGTCATATTTTAAAATCTTATTACTCCTCTCGCATTTCCCATTTTGCAAGGTGGATTTGGGTGGGAAGAGGAGGAAGATTGACTCTGATCTTCAACTCGTAGCTCACTTTGATCAATATGCTGGACTTGAATTTGGCTTAGTGCAAACCTAATGTAGGGCTTTGCACAATTGTGACTAATTCTGGATTGTCTTGAGCCAGCACACCGGTACTGCAGCCCCACCAGCCATTTACTTCTTAGCACATCATTGAATCACATGGTAGTTATGGCAGTTAGAGCACAATCATAACCACATTTACTCAAAAGTTAGCCCCATTGTGTTCAGTGGGTCTTACTCCCAGGAAAGTATCCTTAGGATTGCAGCCAAAGACAGACAGACAGACTGATTTTAATTTCCTTAAAGTGTCCCTTTTTAAAATTCACTTTTAAAAATGATTTGTTTAATGATTTGTTTCAGTTGCACATTCTCTGTTGTGGTTGATATTGCTATTTATATCCTGGCATGTAAGTTACCTTAGAGTATATTTGCCATCTGTTCACTTATTCACAAATAGAGCTCCTTCTTCCATTCTGCATCACAATGTCACATTTCACTTATAGATGTGTGTATGGGAATGGTTTATTTATGCATGATCGACCCTGGTAGGTTTTATTTTCATTAAATCCACTGTAAATTGTGTGACAGTAATACATATTTTTGCTGTAGATCATTTCTGAAAGAAAATTATAATTAGTTTTATGACATGGAGGTACTAGTCTCGTTCATTAAGTCAGGCATTCCAGCAGATTGCTGAGGAGGTAGCTGAAGGAAATTGGGATAACTCTTCCATTCAAGGCCCTGATCCTTTATTATGAGATAATGCACACCAGCAAATGAATAAAAATTATGTTCCTAGAGTAAAAATTTTCTTAGGTCTCAGATATATCAAACATGTTCTGACTACCAGTTCTATTGCAAACTTTTCTGCAATCAAGAATAGATGCCTAAAACTATAGGATCAATATGAATTATTCGGGTTTTTCAGATTTTAAAACACACTGCTAAACTATTTTAAACATACCTCAATTTCCATAGATGCTAAAGGAGAAGAAAAACAGAAAAATAGGTGGCCCTCTTTTCCAAGAGATTGGATCCTATGGATCTGACTCAGTGTGGATTCAGAACCTGCTCTGGAAGACCTCACCTGATCTCCTGGTCATGATCAGATGTGCCTTCTGATCATGTCCAGGAGGTCTTGTGAGGCACAAGGCACACACAGCTTCCCTAGTCTTAGAAGTCCATCCAGAGGGCTTAGAAAACACCTCCAGTTTTTACATGCGTCTCAGACCACCTTCTGAGGTGGACCCCATTGTGGAGACATGGACCCCATTGTGGATTCCATTAACCTTGGATTTCAGTTCAAAACAACTGCATCAAATGAGGTTCAACTGCATGTTATTTATTTTTTTTCCATTTGTGAGTATGTATACATATTGTAAATGATTTTTTCCCTATACTTTTATAAGGAAAAAGTTACATGTTAAGTAGGCTTAATTCCCATGTGGCAACAGCAGAAAATACTTTTTTGTCCCATTGTGTCTCAGTTTTTGGAAATTGGGGGACATAATTATACATTTCCCTAGCTGTGGTGAACTCAGATTTTAAAAAAAATATAGATGGTGATTTGTTACAGTATATAACATCTCTGACACATTACAGGAAGCCATGGATTTTCAGCTCATATACTTTTCCCCATTAGCTATAATTGATGTTTCTGTATAAGCCCTATTTTTTTAGGAAACAGTATCAAATTTCTTCATCTAATTGGGAGCAAAAAGTGCCATGGAAGAAGAAAAATATTCAAACTACAGCTAGAGTATCTGCCACGTTGCCTTTCTAAGCTTAATAGTTGTAGGACATCCTGCAGACTCTACACCTACAAACCGCGAGTAGCCAGGCTTGATGCAATATATTTCGTACTTTCCACTTCCAGAATGATCAATAACACGATGAGAACCCGTTTTTAGCGCTTTTGCTTCCAGCATTCAGATTCGGCTTGAAGTCCGGAGGTGACCCAGAAAAAGTCAGGATGGAAAAATAAGCTTTTTTTTCTTTAGCATTTTTAAAATAATGTTTTTTAGGAGATGGGGTGATTTTCTGCCTTACTTAGCCAAACTAATTTGCCCGTCTCTTGCTTTCATGTTTGACAGTTTGTTGGCAATTTTCTGGAGCACATCTCCAAAGGTAATTGTGTTTCAAGAGAACTTGCCTTGGCCCCCTTCATCTCATCAGCGGAGGTGATATGAAAAACAAAGAAACAGCTTGCTGTTAAATAATTTTTTTAAAAAGCTTTCTAAAAAATTTTAAAAAGAGTTCTAGGGTTAAGGGAAACAAAGCTTAATGAAGATGAGAGCGTTTTCAGGGCAGAAAGGGAAAAAAATAGATTGTTAACATCAAAAACCAAGAATCATATTCAGTGGCAAGAATATATTTACTGGGAGAATTCTTGTGGAATCAGTGTTGATTGATTCGAAATAATTTTTCCTTCAAATGTTCCTAAATCCTTAAGGAAACATAATAAAACATCAGTTTCATAAAATTTATGTGGACTACAGCCAATTCAACATATCTGATATTACCGTTGTGTATTTATTCCTGAGCTTTTTAGCCATTGAATAAATTGATTTTTAAATCCTGATGTTTTGCCACTTCCTTTTGGTGGCATTGTCAAAGGCAAAAAACACCCTTTTCCGGCTGCAATCCTAACCACACTTTCCTAGGAGTAAGTACAAACAATGGGATTTACTTCTGAGTAGACATGCTTAAGATTGCACTATATATGTATGTATAAATTAGCTGCCCCTTTTCATGCAAAGGTAGGGTTAGAGCTGGGATAAGAAGCTTAGGATAAATAAAACTGAGTTTGTTGCCCAGTTATAGGCATCTTTCTTTGTTGGACAATTATAGTAGAATACAAATGACCAGACACACACAAATACACAAAGATGTGAGTGTTTAGGATGCGTCTGACCAGGACAAAATTGTTCAGGTATGCAAATGGCAGAGTAAAAAATATTGTATATCCAGCCTGACTTTATATGGCACTATGTAGTAACAGTTGTGCAAAAATCTGAGGACTGGTTTGGATTTCTTGCAACACCTCTTATGAGATGAGTCAATCAATGAATCAATTGACCAATCCTGCCCTCCTCATGGGATCTGGTGTGCCATAGAAGGTGGCTTACAGCAGTGGATGGTGAAATTCACTGGTGGGTGGTGAGATTCACTGCTTCTAGAACCCCCACTGGATTTAGACAGAAGGTATGATTAACGAAATATCAGCTGAACTTTTATGAACGGTTTAAAATTATATTCTTATAAAAAGCCATTTATTTTCAAAGTTATTCGGGAAAAATAGCAGCTGGGAAGTGGGATAAAAGTATTAAAAAGTGTGCCCTCTTCCTTCGTCCCTTCCTTCCTTCCTTCCTTCCTTCTGTTCGTCCATCCGTCCGTTTTTCCATCCGCCCATTGTCTGTCCACAAAGTTTGGAAAAAGGAGGTAAAGATAAAAGTCTGCCTTTTGCTTTTTCCAAACTTTGTGGACAGACAATGGGCGGATGGAAAAACGGACGGATGGACGAACAGAAGGAAGGAAGGAAGGAAGGAAGGGACGAAGGAAGAGGGCCTCCTTTTAAAAATGCAGCTAGTATTCTATATATAAAAGAGAAAAGTCACTCACTGACTGACTCACTCACTCACTCACTCATCACCGCCCTGCCAAAACCGGTAAGCCTAGAAGCGTGAAATTTGGGGTGGATGTTCCTTCTGTGAGGGAGGGGTGCGCTAAGAATCGGTTTTCAGAAATTCCAACAGGAAGGGGGTGAAAAGGGGCGCAACGCATTTTCCTCCCTATACTTTGCATTGAGAATTGCTGACTCATCAACATTCCTCCCCAACTGCTGGGCCTGAAGCATGGAATTCTGGGAGTTCCTTCTGTCACCTGAACTCCCACCAAGAACCATCTGGAGAAATTAACCCTTCAGGGGCTGAAAAGGGGGCAACGTGTTTCTCTCCTATACTTAACATGGGAGACTGAACCACATCCAGCCAATTTGGTGCTCAGATCCTGGTGCACTGGGGGATGTTGTTTGGAGGAAGAGGTTGCGCTGGCGAGGATGCTGTGCATGAGGGGAGATTGCACATGAGGGGAAATTGTGCATGGGGAAAGTTGCGCATGTAGGAAAGTTGCGCAGGGGGGAAGTTGCACATGGGAGGAAAATTGCACATGGGTGGAAGTTGCGCATGGAGGAAGGTTGCACATGGGAGGAAGTTGCGCATGGGGGGAAAATTGCACATGGGGAAAGTTGCGCATGGGGGGAAAGTTGCGCATATGGGAAGTTGCGCATGGGGGAAGTTGCACATGGGGGAAGTTACGCATGGGAGAAAGTTGCGCATGGGGAAAGTTGCGCATGGGAAGAAGTTGTGCATGGGAGGAAAGTTGCGCATATGGGAAGTTGCGCATGGGGGAAGTTGCGCATGGGGATGATGCACATGGAGGAAAGTTGCGCACTGGGGGAAGTTGCGCACGGAGGGAAGTTGCGCATGGGGGAAGTTGCGCATGGGGGAAGTTGTGCATGGGAGGAAAGTTGCGCATGGGAGGAAAGTTGCGCATAGGGGAAGTTGCGCATGGGGATGATGCAAATGGAGGAAAGTTGCGTATGGAGGAAGTTGTGCATGGGGGAAGTTGCGCATGGGGGGATGATGCGCATGGGGGGATGATGCGCATGGGGGATGATGCACATGGAGGAAGTTGCACACGGAGGAAGTTGCGCATGGGGGAAGTTGCGCATGGGAGGAAAGTTGCACATATGGGAAGTTGTGCATGGGGGAAGTTGTGCATGGGGATGATGCGTACGGGGGGAAGTTGCGCACGGGGGGAAGTTGTGCACAGGGGAAAGTTGCGCATGGGGGAAAGTTGCGCATGGGGATGATGCCCATGGAGGAAAGTTGCACACGGGGGAAGTTGCGCATGGGGAAAATTGCACATGAGAGGAAAGTTGTGTATGGGGAAGTTGCGCATGGGGGAAGTTGTGCATGGGGGATGATGCGCATGGGGGGATGATGCACACGGAGGAAAGTTGCGCATGGGGGATGATGCACACGGAGGAAGTTGCGCATGGAGGAAGTTGTGCACGGAGGAAGTTGCGCATGGGAGGAAAGTTGCGCATATGGTAAGTTGCGCATGGGGGAAGTTGCGCATGGGATGATGCACATGGAGGAAAGTTGCGCACGGGGGGAAGTTGCACACGGGGGAAGTTGTGCATGGGGAAAGTTGCGCATGGGGAAAGTTGCGCATGGGGAGAAGTTGCACATGGGGAAAGTTGTGCATGGGGTTTGATGCATATGGGGGAAGTTGTGCATGGGGGTTGATGCACATGGGGGAAGTTTTGCATGGGGGGTTGATGTGCATGGGGGGAAGTTGCGCATGGGGTAACTTGTGCATGCTGGGTTGATGCGCATGGGTGAAGCTGCGCTTGGGGGGGTTGATGTGTATGGGGAAGTTGCGCATGGGGGGTTGTTACGCCTGGGGGAAAGTTATCCATGGGGGGTTGATGATTATGGGTACGCCTTTCGCTAGTTTTAAATAAAATACAATCAGATTGTATTTGACAGATAATTTGAAAAGAACCCTCACAAAAGATCTTTGCTTTGAGTTAATCAATTGTTGTGGAAACTTGTGAATAGAAGTGTGAAAATGCACTGCCTGGTGCGAAGAAAAAACTGTCCAAGATTATTTGCTGTGAACTCTAATATGCTGTGAGAATGTTTGGGGTCACCAAAGCCTTGGAGACATTTTAGTTGGATCCACATAGAACTGTAGAAAGCTTTGCAGGGGCAGAAATAATTACTGAGCAGAGATGCACCTGTCTCAGGCCAGAGAAGGAAATGATATTTTTAGGAGGAAGGAATCTCTGCAGGGACTAACTTTTCAGGTACGATTAGGATCTGTAAGCAAAGGAAGAGTGATTTGAAAATTCATCCAAACATTGGCTTGGAGATGCTCAACTTGTAGTAGAAGTCAATGTAGAAGTTGGAGTCAGTGGTGGGATCCAAATAAATTAACAATAGGTTCTATGTCCTAATAACCCAAATTAACAACAGGTACTACGTCCCATTAGTAACTGGTTCTCAGAACCAGGCGCTCATTAGCAAAGGGTTCTATAGAACTGTGAGAACCCCCTGAAGCCCACCACTGGTTGGAGTCCATGTAGAACTTTTGGTGAGTCTTCAAAGGGTGATGGTTAGAGTAGATAACTAAGGGCATAATCCTGAAAAAATTAGGCTGTCCTAACTCACTGTCCTATCTTTCCATGTTGGTGTGAGGAGGATGGCATATGCCATGCAACAGCCTCACACACACCCCAGGAGTGAGATGAAGGCTGCAATCCTAAAGACACTTTCCTGGGAGTAAGACACATTGAACATAATGGAGTTTACTTTTGAGTAGATGTGGTTAGGATTGTGCTCAAAGTATTTTACTGCACTTTTGTGACACCTCCAGATCAGCACAGGACTTGTGCCAGGGCTTAGGCCAGCCTAACTGGAGGTTAGGATAGTAGCCTAATGGCCTCATGCCCTGAGGCTTTTCAAAAATCAGATACTATGGCTGCTAAACTTGCAAAGAGCTCAGCTCTTCAGTTTGCAAGCATGTGTATATATCAGAATATAGGTACACAAGGATTTTTTAAAATTACAAATAAATAAATATTTTTTTTCTACTTTTTTAAAAAACTCTGGTAAACCTAGGTAAGTCCCAATACAGTGACATTTGAAAAGTGGGTCCTGGTGCTAAAATGTTTAGGAAACACTGACTTACAGGATGATACTAAGATTATGGTTACAATCCAGAGTAAATACAGGACCGTTTACACCGATGTAGTTATGGTGCCACCTATGGGAAATGCATAGAGCAATCCAGAGTAAGTGCCTCTTACATCTTCCTGTAGTTACTCTGGATTGTAGGGTACGTGAATTCACCTTGTGGTAAATTGGAAGAGATGGGCTCTCTGACAACATTGCTGAAATTGATTCACTGAAAGATTTTAGTGCCATCTTTCTTCATGATAAAAATATCAAAAAGCAAGTTCCAATAAATCATTTAGTATGAAAACAAAATTACAATAAGAAATAATGAATTTATCTCAAATTAAAAAGAACAGTACACAACCAGGGTAATAAGTTATCAGATAAGATTTGCAGTGATATAAATTCAACAGAGGAAGAACTCACTGAACTCAAAACTTGGCAAAAAAAAATTCCCAGATTTTTTTAGAGAAAAAATGAAAATACAGTGGTACCTTATAAGACAAATAACTTGTAAGACAAACGCTTTGTAAGACAATCATGCTACTAGAACGAATTACGTTCATCTTACAAAGCACCACTGTAGTTCCTCATAACATTTTATTTCCTGCATGTTTTGTTACATGTTTGCAGTTTCACAATCTACTTTGAGAGACAAAGTACCTGATGGTACTCACCGGATTTTGGCATTTTAGTCATAAAAAAAAAACCCACAGATTTCAGAGCAACCTGACAGTGGGGAGGGTGCCTCATAGAAATAAATTCAAATGATCAAGGTCAAGAAGAGCATTAAGCATTAAATGCAACCAACTCCCTGAAACATTTATATTTTAATTACAGTCTTCAAGAGTCAAGATTTTTATGCAGAGATAAATCTCGGGCGGCCACAAGGATCAGTTGGAAGTTCAGGTTGCATTTTGGTGGGTGTGGAGTGAATGGTAAGATTTCTCTCCATGAATATTCTAAAGCAGTGGTTCTTAACCTGGTTGGAGGTACTGAACCCCACAAGTTCCATATCTGCATTCACCAATCCCTTCATAGCTGGAAAAATAAAATGCTTTGTCCGTCATAACAAAAGTATATTAATGCACCTGGCAATCCTGGTAAACAGAAGGGACACACACCTCCGCTGAACGGCCGAGACTGACTCACTGAACCCCTAGGGTTCGATCGAACCCAGGTTAAGAACCACTGTTCTAAAAGGACAATCTGGTAATGCTGTTATGAGCATCTCCCAAAATGGTGCATGGTTGGGCCAGAGGGACAGCCACAACTGTGTTATCTTTCAGTCTGAAGAAAGAAAGAAAGAAAGAAAGAAAGAAAGAAAGAAAGAAAGAAAGAAAGAAAGAAAGAAAGAAAGAACCTATCTGCACTGAACTCACTGCTCTGAGCATTCAGGTGGGAAGCACTGCACACCTCATGGAAAGTGCAGCACATCGTTGCAGCAGAAGGTGGCCCAAGTCTGTGGTGTATCTAAGCATCTGGCACCCACTTAGGCTGCAATCCTAATCTCCAGTTAGGCTAGCCTAAGCGCTGGCATAAGTCATGTGCTGACCTGGGCATGATACAAAAGTGCCATAAGACTCTTCTGCGCCACTTCTGGGGAAGGGTTAGACCAGTGCGCAGATATGCACTTGCCTCTCTATATCATCACAGGAATGGGAAGACTGATGAGTAGTGCCAACCTAGGTTAGGATTGCACCCATAGTAAGTTAAAGGCAGAGGAGAGGTGCAACTGCAGAATGGTTCAATTTCCAGTTCAGTCTCCCAGTTGCTGAGCCGGAGATCTAAGACTCACACAGAAGACACATTTTTAATATCAGACGGGGACGTCGCCTCCAGCTCATTTTGCTATCTCTGCTTTGCTTTATGATCACATTAGTCTTGATCAGCTTTTAAGACGATGGTGCTTAACTTTAGCTTCAGAGTCTTTAGTGCCTGTGAAGTGGATTTAAGGCTTCTGGAAAAGGCATTATACCATTTCAAGGGCAAAAATGTCATTTGCTCCCAATATCTGTTCGGTTCCTCTGCCACTGAATGCCACATGAACCAATGAAGGGTTTCACATTACACATAGAACATAGAACTGACAGCACTAGATAGTGACCAACAAATCATTACCTGGTTCAAACCAGAAATTGCAGGAAAAAATAAAAACATGCTCCACTAATTGCAGAACATGTCAGAGATGCAACTGGCAGTTCAATCCTATATTGGACTTACAGTGCCGGATCCAAACACCATTCCTCAGGCTACTTAGGGCAAAATCCAGAGTAACTACGGGGAGTCCTTGCTCCGGTGTAAGAACAACTTACTTTGTTTCCAATATGAATTGCCCATAGGTTTTCACTAGGTGGTGCAGTAACTACGGGTGCATGTAAAGTCTGTTACATGCTCCCATAGTTACTCTGGATTTGGGGGTTAGTTCACTTTTGAATAGTGCCACTGAAATCTGTGGTGCATCTCTAAGGGCGCAATCCAGAGTAACTACGGGGAGTCCTTGCTCCAGTTAAGAACAATTTACTCTTGGTTGCAATATGAATTTCTCATAGGTTTTCACTAGGCGGTGCAGTAACTATGGGTGCACGTAATGTCTCTTATGTGCTCCCGTAGTTGCTCTGGATTGTAGGGTAAGTAAGATACATTGGATCTGCTTCCATTTAATCCAGAATAAGGGGGAAATTTCACCTTGCCCTGCAGTAGCATGGCAGCAGCTCTGAAATTACTCTGGATGTCAGGCAACAAATATTTTTAAATCTTTTAAAAAATTTTATTTATTTGTATCTGTATATATGTCATATATTTCCTGCCTTGAGTCCCCGTAGGGGAAAAAGGCAGGAAATGAATGGATGAATGAATGAATGAATGAATGAATGAATGAATGAATGAATATTCCTGTGTAAGTTAGAATTGTACTGTAAATCTGTTTTGACTCATTGTGGACCAACCTACAGAGTGATTTGTAATGTATATTTTTACTTACCTCTCCTGGCCACTGGATTTCTCCCTTACCTCCTCCTCACCACTCACACAACCAGTATAGGATTTGGTTCTTGATCTATATTGTATAAACTGGATGGGCGGATTGGATTGGAGCAAAAATCACATACGCACCCAGAAAAGGAAGCATTTGCTCAATTTTTCATGCAACTGACACTCTTTTTAACATTTTGATAGTTTCATTTCCACTCTGTTTCGTGACTATGCAAATGGAATTAGAGAGCATAATTAAGAACTGCTGAAAGCAAATCAAATTTAAAAACTCATAAGCATTTTTTGTTTCCTAAAGGCACATTAGGGAGTGCAGCAGGAATGGTTTGACCGTTTGTCCTTCTCTCCAACGTGCTGCAGATCATCAAGGCTATAATAAACAGTGCACAGCCATTTTTTCCCCACTTATAAACTTCTTGATTCACCAATATGGCAACTGAATGTGAATTAAGAGCAAAGGGTGCAATCCTAACCAATTTCAGCCAGCAGATCTCACCAGTCTCCCCATTCCCATGGTGGTCTGGGGAGACCGTCACATATCTGTGCACTAGCCTAAACTTATGACACTTTTGTGATACCCCCAGACCAGCATGGGACTTGTGGTGGGATTTGTGCCGGTCTAACAGGGTTTAGTATTTCACTGTGAATCTATGGGCACAATCCAGAGTAACTACAGGGAGTCCTTGCTCTGGTGTAAGAACAATTTACTCTGGATTGCAATATGAATTTCCCATAGGTTTTCACTAGGTGGTGCAGTAACGACGGGTGCATGTAATGTCTCCTACGTGTCCCTGTAGTTACTCTGGATTGTAGGGTATGTGCACTGAGGAACAGCCGTGCTGGAATAAATGTGTTCATTTAGTTGAGAAAGTATTGATTTTCATACTTCTGTCAAAAAATAGATGATAACTTTTTCTCTCCCTGTCTTCAGGTTGTTTTGTTTTAAGCACTATAGTTATATTTGCAATAAGAATGTAATTAAGAATTGCTAGAAGCAATTCTTCTGTATCCTGTATTCTTCTGTATCCTGTAGCACTCTTGACGTCTCTAAGAAGAATCCTTCTATTGCTTTTCCCTATGAATGAAGCAACAGAAAAAATGAATATATTTAATCAGACTGATTTATTTGAAAGTCTTTACTCCAGAGATTCCCAAACTTTTCACGGAACTTTTTTAAAATCGAGAATGAAATAAAATTTATATTATAATAACCATTAAAAATGCTCCAAAATTTATTGATCACTGAATATTTACAAATGTTTTTAAACATATAAGCTTAGGGCAAAATCCAGAATAACTACGGGGAGTCCTTGCTCCAGTCTAAGAAGAACTGGATTTCAATATGAATTTCCCATAGGTTTTCACTAGGTGGTGCTGTAGCTACAGGTGTATGTAAAGTCTCTTTACATGGATTACTCTGGATTTGGGGGTTAAGCTCTACTCCCATCTTCACCTCCTTATGTTACGGGAACATGTGATGATCAGCCCATAGTTGGAAGCACTGAGATCAATAATACGTAAGTTATTTTAGTGTCTAGAATTGAGAAGTTAATACACCCAAAGATGCAACATGTTGAGATATGGGGTGTTAAAGTCTCAAGTGATAGAATTTTAAAAAAAGAAATTAAACTTTCATCTCATAAATCAATGTCTTAATATTATTGAAATAGGGTTTATGAGCATACCTTTCAGTATTAAGTTGATCCATTATCTAAAATATGGACGGCTCCCCTTTGCAACGTTTGACAAGATAAGCAACCCAAGTTCCTTGTTATATGCACTGCTATAACTCTACAGACTGTTAATTTCACAAAAGGGGAATTAAAATGCTTCTCTACAAAGACTACTTATCTCAGCAGACAGGAGTACAGAGAGGTTTAGTTCTTAATAATTATTAGTATGAGGAACACAGCAAACAGGCATACGGAAAATCAGTGCTACATTTCTACAAACACGTTAAAGGTGCCGTATATGCTGAGAAATGTTTTCCACCATAAAAGGTTTCATTGTCAAAGAGAATGATATCCTTTAGCCAATGATGTACTCATCAGTTCTTGCAACACTCCAGAAAATGTGAAGCACATTGAAGAAATCAATCATAGGAATCTTAGGGTGCAATCCAGAGTAACTACGGGGAGTTCTTGCTCCAGTGTAATAACAATTTGCTCTGGGTTGCAATATGAATTTCCCATAGGTTTTCACTAGGTGGTGCAGTAACTACAGGTGCATGTAATGTGTCTTAAGTGCTCCAGTAGTTACTCTGGATTGTAGGGTTAGCTATATTAGCTAGTCTAGGTATATTAGATAGCCTGGCTTTCTTATCTATCTTAGCTATCCTAGGTGTCTTATCTAGCCTAGCTATCCTTGGAATCTTAGCACCCTTAGTAATCAGTCAATCAATCAATCAATCAATCAATCAATCAATCTATCTATCTATCTATCTATCTATCTATCTATCTATCTATCTATCTATCTATCTATCTATCTATCTATCCTGCCTTTGGTGTCCTTCCTAGAAAAAAGGTGGGATATAACCAAATAAACAAATATTGAAATAAAATAATAAATATTTTATTAACCTTAATATTATAAAATATATTATTTTATTAGTAACATAAACTAAATGCTTGTTTATTACTTAAACATCTGGGTTAGCTGGGGTTGAGCACCACGTAACCTGACTTCCAGTCGTCCCACTGGAAACGTCTTGCAGGTAGTTATTTGAATTAGAAGCATGCAGGACAGAAAGATACGAAAGATCTCTCATCCCTTTCCTAAATTCCTTTTTTTTTTGTGCCATGAGAGATTTGGTGAACTCCTTTTCTTAATTCAGAAAATGTGGCTTGTTCATCTGTGCATTCCATGCCATGCCTTGACGCATGGGATTCTGTTCTGTATTTGGCTGCTGTGAATAGTGATGTGATCAGTCCTAGTAATTCAAGCAAGTAACCTAATAAGTACAGATGTTGCCTTGTGAAATAAGTTTTTACCTAACTTTACCAAGTGTAATATATTTATCAGGGCCTTTGAATAACGCAATATTGGTGTTTTTGTTGTTTTTTTGTTTGCTGTTGTGCTTTTGTTTGTTTTTGCTTTTAGGTAGTGTAGACCATGTACAGTGGCACCTCACGTAAAGAACGCCTCACGTAAAGTATGTTTCATGTAACAAACAAAAATTTCTCCAGGATTCTGCTTCACGTAACAAACTGTGCTTCACATAAAGAACACATTCGTTGGCAGTTGGGGCAGACACGCTGGCCAGTAGCCTGTTTAAAAAATGTCAGGGGTGCCTAGTGCACCTGCCCATAGTGAAAGCAACATTTCCATGCTGCTCCTCCTGTGGCTGGGCATCTGCTGGGCAGAGAGAGATAAGAGCAGTGGAGGAGACCGAAGTAGCTTAGGGCTTGCCAGAAGGGAGCAGGGGAGAGAGAGGCTCAGGATGGAGAGAAGGAGAAAGTGGGGAGACACTTGGAAGGTGTCTTGGATTGCAGCCTCCTAACCATGTCTATCCAGAAGTAAGCCCCATTGTGTTAAATGGGTCTTACTCCCAGGAAAGTGTCTTTAGGACTGCAGCCTAAATAGACTTCATAAGATCATGCACATTGAATGCATGTTTTGAATTCAATCCCAGTGTTCTGTCATCATTTTGACATCCAGTTAATATTTTTATATGAATATTTTTGGGGTTGTGGAACCAATCATCTGAGTTTCCATGATGTCCTATGGGAAAATCCGCTTCACGTAAAGAACGTTTCACGTAACAAACATGCCTCCAGAACGAAGTACATTTGTTACATAAGGCATCACTGTACTTTAGACTTCCACTTCTACTTCAAGCATAGGTGAGGTATGTATTGTACTATGATGGGTTCAGTTAAATTGTATACTCACAACAGATGAATGACTTCTATTTTCTTGATGTTATTTGTGTATTCATAATTAAATTCAAGTTAAAAACAATATATAAATACTGTTGATTGATTGATTGACTGATTGAACGAACTAGAGAGGAGAGTAGTTTGACTCAGTTCACAATCAAGCAGGCCTCCGTCAGTCTTGAAAGACTATGTTATCGTGCTTGGCGCTGCATACGCTGCATATGAAGCACAAAAGCCTGGGTTGGATTGTTATGGAGGATAGGCTGTTACCCAAGCAGCAAATCCCCCCTCTCCACGCCACTGAATTAGTCCAATGGAAAGGCAGAGCCAGTACGATTGGATCCAGCTGCATCGCAGAGCTGAGCTAAGGACAGGAGCTCACCTTGTCTTGTGAGGCCAACCCAGGTCTCGATTACCCCCAAAAATAAAGCTCTGGGTATATGCCCCCTATGTTGTGTGACACCCTGGCCTGCTGGTTAACAGACACAGCGCCTTAACCGCTTGCGCCACCCACAGCCCATCATCACAATCATCACTGTTCACAATCATCTACCTACATAAAAGCCTTGTGTGTGAAGGGTCCACATATTCTGTGTCAGTCAAGCAGGCTGAGGGTTCTTTTCCCTTGATTGTCTCAGGCAGAGAAGTCTGAGGGTTCTATTCATTCCAATTGGCAACTGTCAGCATTCCATTCCTATTTCAACTGTCGTTCCAACTTTCTCTGGCCAGTTATGTCTCTGAGAAGAGGGTAGAGGGACAATTCTGGAATAAACAGACGGACGGACGGACGGACGGACGGACGGACAGACAGACAGACAGACAGACAGATAGATAGCTTTTGTCATACACAAGGCTGTACACAGACAGACAGACAGACAGATATTGCCATACACAAGGCTGTAGATAGATAGATAGATAGATAGATAGATAGATAGATAGATAGATAGATAGATAGATAGATAGATAGATAGATAGATAGATTGAAAGAAAGAAAGAAAGAAAGAAAGAAAGAAAGAAAGAAAGAAAGAAAGAAGTGATGGGTTTCAGGGGGTTCTCACCGGTTCTGTAGAAGCCTTTGCTAATGAGCGCCTGGTTCTGAGAACCGGTTACCAATGGGACATAGAACCTGTTGTTAATTTAGGTTATTAGGACATAGAACCTGTTAATTTATTTGAATCCCTCCACTGGATATGATCCATTGAGGCTGTGGTGGGGTTTATCTCAGGGAGACTTTCAACCGCTGAAATTCCTCTGCATGGCGTACCATATCCCTTGCCAGGTCCAGTGCATTGAAGCAAGGGAATTTTGGTTCAGATTCGGCTACCTGACTTTGACATTTCAGTACTTCTGCCCTGAAAAAATTAAGGTATATAGTCATTTACTATGAAATATTTTAATGCATTGTGGTATATTAAACATGATTTTTTTAAAAAAGAGAATGAAATTTTTCTTATCATCTTGTTTATATTTTACATTTAAATATCTCACATCCACTTTCCGATGAAAATAGTTAATCGCTCCCACATTGTCCAGTTCTCAAGAACAGGAACCAGCGGAACATCTTCCGGCATTGTTGAAACAGATGAACAAGCTTGTTCAATCTGATTGTACAAGTGTGACCTTTTCATTGAGAGATGGTTAAGAAAGTCTCGAATAAGAAACTGCTTTCCCTCCCTACATGCTTGCCTTTTTTAGTCACTCATCTGAAATTTTGGGATCGAGAAAGAGTAATTCTGAATTTCTCATCATCCAAACCCTCTGGATTTGGAAACTCTGAACTATGTGGTCATATAATGAAAGCTAACCATTGGTTTCGCACATACCCCATATGTGTGTGTGTGATGTGAGTGTGTGTGTGTGTGTGTGTGTGTGTGTGTGTGTGTTGGGTATCACACGGGACAGGTTTAGCAATGCTTTTTACTAGGAAAAAAAAGATGCTGGTACTCACAACAGGTCATTCCTATATGACTAATTGACCTCTGGGGGGAGGTAGAAAAAGATGCAGTAATGAGAACTGGTGATTACCCCCAAAAATAAAGCTCTGGGTATATGCCCCTTATGTTGTGTGACACCCTGGCCTGCTGGTTAATAGGCACAGCACCTTAACTGCTTGTGCCACCCACAGCCCTGGTTGGCCCCACAAGACAGGGTGAGCTCCTGTCCTTAGCCCAGCTCTGCGACGCCAGCTGGATCCAATCGTATTGGCTCTGCCTTTCCATTGGACTAATTCAGTGGCGTGGAGAGGGGGGTTTGCTGCTTGGGCAACAGCCTATCCTCCATAACAATCCAACCCAGGCTTTCGTGCTTCCCATGCAGCGTATGCAGCACCGAGCACGATACCATAGTCTTCCAAGACTGATGGAGGCCTGCTTTTTTTTGGTGTGACACCCCTGTACTTACCTGAATCAATGCATGACACACATAAATAATTTGGGGATAATGCAATGGACATCATTGAATCATCATGGACACTGCTGAATTGCTTCTGGTTTTGGACCAACTTATCCAACCTTCTCTTAGCTCAGATTTGTCCCCTGCACTATTACATGTTGTCACTACCTTTCCCAGACATTGCATTCCCTGGAAGAGATCCCACCTTCTCTGTTGGTCACATCTTCAGATCTGGCATTGGAGAGATGGTACCCTCCCTACTGAGGCTACAATCCAGAGTAACTACAGGACCTTTTACATCAATGTAGTTATGGTGCCACCTATGGGAAATGCATAGAGAAATCCAGAGTAAGTGCCTCTTATGTCTTCCAGTAGTTACTCTGGATTGTAAGGTTACTCTTGCTTACTCCCACTAGGTGTATGCTTGCTCCTTGGGTGCTTCAGACATGCTTGATGGCATGTTTGTGACACCCTAGGCTAGCACAGCGGCGGCTTCACCATAGTAAGATATGCAGGGCTTTTTACTGGGGGTACTCACTGGTACTCAGTACTGGTACCTTTTCCCACCTCCCCTCCCCCAATGCAGCTAATTAAAAATTAGTCATATGGGAATGACCTCTGGTGAGTACTCAAACCTTTTCCCCCCAGAAAAAAAGCAGTGAGTATATGATTGGGCTCCAAGTCATGCCATATCTGATCAATTTTATCTGCAAAATGCTTTGCAAACCCTTCACAGCAATCTCCTTGTCAATTTCATGGTAGTGGACACAATAATTTCAATTAACTTTTTTTGGTAGTGATTTGATCATTGGTTTGTATCTAGACATTTCTAGACATAACTGAAATCTTAGTTCCGAGAGGAATCCTGTTCATTTTGATGCACGTGAACCAACCTAGCACACTTGTATTGTTTACTCTGTGTACGCTACTGTGGCCAATATATTTAATTTGATTCGAGTTTAATGAGAAAACTATCTCAAATGCTGATAAAGTATGGAAAGTATTCCAAATCAAGTTTACATTCATGCTCAGAAGGCCAAATAGGTTGAATTAGACATAGCTTTGCATTAATAGTGCAAAAATAACTGGAAAGTGTCCTGATTTTTTCAGATAGTTTTAATCATAGTATTACCCCAAGGAAACTCAGGGTGCAATCCTAACTAATTTAGACCAGCAACAGTCACCCGCTCCCCCTTCCTGTGGGGAGGCTGGCACATGTCTGAGCACTAGCTTACTCCCCAGGAGTGGCGCAGAAGTGCCTTGTGGCCAGCATAGGATTTGTGCCAGCATAGGACTTGTGCCGTGACTTATGGTGTTAGGATTGCAGCTGGGTGTTAGGATTGCATCTGAGGTATTGAAGCCAGCCTAGCTGGGGGTTAGGATTTCTATGACCCTGAAGGCAAGCTCTTATGGTTACTACTTAATTATGGCTTCAGTCACTCCCTTCTCTAAAATTGTCACATTTGTAAAATGGAATAAATAGATCTTTTTGTTTTTGTGACTGCCAAAGTAACCTGGTATATCAGATCAGCCTGATAAAGATCCCTTATTATAGGATGCCTATATGGCCAGGGAGAAGGCAGTATCACACCCCACTTGTGAACGAAGCACCCAAATGCTTCTGACACTCCAGAGAGTGTGTAAAAAAGAAAATGTCTAAAAAGATGGCTGGTGCAAGTGAATCGGCAACATCTGTCCCAACAGCACTGATGTGTTTTAACCCAGATGGCCTGGGCCTTTACTCCATCCCATAGTAGTTATGACTGCTCCAGATGGGACTGATGGACCCACGTTCAGGTTATTAGACCTCTGCCAGACTGACACAGGTTTACATTTCCCATTCTAAAACCCTGCCAGTGTAAGTGTATGTGTATGCGCATGCATGTATGTGTGAGCCATGGCTTGCATGGAGCTTGCCCATTTTCCCCGTGTATGTGTGAACGCTCCTGAAAGTTCCCAATAATTTCAATGTTTATTATTAGATGTGTTTGGTCTCCTTATTTAGAAATTGAATGACTTTTTGCAATTATTTATTACATACATTATTATTAATTATTATAATTAATTAATATTAATTACGAGAAGGCTGAATCACAAGGTAGAGAAGGTTGCTCACAAGGTACGGAAGGTTAGTGAAGATTTTTTTACGGCCACTTATGACCTTCCATGTGCTTGTTGCTTTCTCATCCTGACAAGAAGGGCTTCTGATTATAAGCTGATTCCACTCCAATAAACTTCGATTACATTAAAAGTATATTAAGCCCACTTCAAGTTATTTCAAATGGAATTACTTTAAGTACTTTCTTGCTACTGTTTAGTGGGTCCTGTGAAGGGCCATATATTTTCTTCCCCAGCAAGTCTGTCTTTTGTCTTGATTCATAAGTCTTCAATGTTATCTCCTCAAAGATAATTTGATTCCCATCTAGCCAGAAGGTGTAGTCAATCAGATCGCTCTTTTTTATATATCAGCCCTCTTAACATGTTCTGGTGAACCATAATGTTTTCCAATGCCGCCACCACCTCGGAATTAAAAAAATAATATAGGCTTTCTAAACCATTCCTTTTCCCTGTCATCCGAATTACCGACCATCATCTGAATCACCAAAAATACCCAACTTATTTTCAAACTCGTCACCAACCAAGCCACAGAGATGGACTCAGCCTTTAATTATTGCTGCCTTACAAATTGAATGTTGCAAGGACTTGTTGAGTTTTTGTAAGTTACGGTCCATGGAAATCCATCAGCATGATTGCCATAAAGGCTCAGTTGGATGTTTTGACTATAATTTTTAATTATGTGTTTTCCTCCACTGTCGAAATTCAATTCTGGACCTTATGTTTGCCTTGTAATGCCAGAGCGGTGGAAGGGAGAATTAGTGGGGATGAGTGTCTGGTATTTTCTCCTCTCTCAACCCCTTTCGATGGATATCGTGGTTGGAAAAACAGAAGGAACAAGAGGAAGAGGATGACGGCAACCCAATGGATTGATATGATTGCAGTAAGACAAACAAGACTCTAGCAGACATCTCCAGCATTGGCATCGATCAGTCTTGAAAGACTATGGTATTGTGCTCGATGCTGCATGCAAAGCACAAAGGCCTGGGTAAATTAATATGGAGGATAGGCTGTTACCCGAGCCGCAAATCCCCCCCTCTCCACACCACTGAAATAGTCCAGTGGAACGGCAGAGCCAATACAATTGGTTCCAGCTACATCGCAGAGCTGGGCTAAGGACAGGAGCTCATGCTGCCATGTGGGGACCCAGGTCTGGAACCCTGGCCTTCTGGTTAACAGGCACAGTGTCTTAACCACTTGTGCCACCCACAGCCAAGACAGACATTGCACATGTCCAGACTTGCACATTATTGATCTTCCAACTGGATCAATTATCCATTAAGCCAGCTTGGCTCAGGATCAAGCCAAAGGGCTTTTACGCTCAAGCCTTTTAAATCTGAGTGTGCATTAGATTCAGTGACACATTAGATTCAAGTATATACAGTAGTTCCTCACTGAATTGAGTTACATTCTTCTCTATACCCGTAAAAGTAGTTCACTGACTATTTTAATACAGGAACGACAAGAGTTGAGTTACATCAAGCTCACTCGTGTTGCGTCTGTACTTTAATTTGCTTTCACAAACAGGATGTAAATGGTGTTGTTGCTGTCACTTTCCGGAAGATCTGGATGAAAGAAACTGTTCACCCAGGAAAAAAAAAAGAACCAGAAAGCCATATGCTTATAGCTGGAATGAAACTCCATGGGAGCTTTACACAAGGCAAAAATATGTGCCATCTGGCATTGAATTCCTACTCCCTGTCAACGCCACCTTGAAAACAACCTGCTCAATATGATCATTGATATGATTACCATTGTCAATCCTATTGAATGTGTCACCGGAACAAACAAAATGCAAGGGAGTTTGATGAGTATGAAGACTCTGTAGGGCAAAATGTGTTTCCGAAAACAATGAACAGTCTGATTCAGACGTCAGTTGCGGGTGGCAATTAGAGCGCAAACGCTGCTTTATTAATTGCCGTGCACTCGTACGCATGACATCTTTTAAAGAAAATGGTAGGTGAAGACTTGCTGACATCCCAGCGTGTTCTCAGTGTTTAAAGACAATGCTGAAGATAATTACCGGCTTCAACCAAATGGGCTTGTTAGTTGCGTTGGAATTAATTTAGATATTAATTATGAATGCTTTACCATTGGGAAAATACATCCGTCTCTCTATCAAACACCTGCCATTAGGCAGTTTGATGTGGTGTCAAACCATCTGACAAAGGATCTTCCACTGATGTCTGTTGCTCTTAAATGCATGCACATGTGTCTACCATTACAAATATACGCACATAGGGCATAATCTATAGCAGTTATGGGTCCATGCAGTTACGTCACCCTCTAGTGTTATCTTATGGAAAGTCATCTTTACTGCTCTGGAGCAAGGGGCTTAATTTCACTTTAGGATATAGGCTATGGGGTGCATTCCTAACCAATTTAAGCCAATGCAACTCGTCCATTTTCTCATTCCATTGTGGCATGGGGAAGACAGTGCATGTCATGGGGAGGCATGGCGTGGCATGGGGAGGACAGTGAACTGATCTAACTCCCCCCCCCCCACCGAAGTGGCACACAAATGCCTTATGGCATGTTTGCAACATCCCCAGGCCAGCAAGGGACTTGTACCAGCCTAACCAGGGGTTATGATTGTGCTGACAATCTTGGATCTGGGTCTGCTGAGTCCTGAATTAAATGGGTTGCCCAATCCTATCAGCATTGGCACATCAGTGGCACACAGTGCATGTTGTATCCAGTGCAGAGACTGAGCAGGCTGGAGGTCTCTTCTGGGCAAGGGAACTTTTGTTCCGTTACCCCATATTGAACTCCAACCTCCCCAATGGGGCTATTTGGATTTGCACTGATGAAACAGTTGATGCAAGTCTAAGAAACCCTGTGCATTGGGGAAAAGCTTGGGAGAGGGAGTACTTCCAGAGCACTGCGCAAATACTTTATGGTATGTTTCCAACACCACAAGCCAGTTGTGCAAGGGAGTTTGATGAGTATGAAGACTCTGTAGGGCAAAAGGTGTTGCTGATAATAATGAACAGTCTGATTCAGACAGCAGTTGCAGGTGGCAATTAGAGCACAAACACTGTTTTATTAATTGCCATGCGGCGATTTTATTAATCACCATTTTGATTAATCGCCAGCACAGCGACTGCTGTGCCAATATAAGTATATGTTTGGGCCAAACTTTTTCCCTTACCACAGGTAATGCAGCAACACCCTCAGTGGGACTACTTGGATCTGTGCCACCAAAATCAGTGGTGGAGGAATTCCAGACTACTGCAGTTTGCCCAGGAATGGGGATTGGATCTGGCACAAGTGCCAGGTCCCAGCCTGGCCTCCTACTCCCCAGCTGCCTGCCCACAGATGGCAGGAACACACCGAGGATCCAGTATGTGGAGGCCAGCACACATCCTCACACGTTTTAAAAAATTACAAACATACTTTATAGTATATTAGTGACACCCCTGTGCTGGCATATGGATCCTGCACAAGCCGAAGTACAGGTAAGGATTGCAACTGAAAATGTATGGTTTGAGTAGAAGGCAATAAGAAGAGAATATCAAATATCCACTGAAAAGGGAGTATTGAATATCAGGTGGAGGAAAAGGTGAAAATATATAATACATATTAATATACTATACTAGTATACTATATATCCATACCACTGAACGGATCACTGGGGGAAATACCTTTTCTGGCCTCCTTTGAACTTTTCAATGGATGATTTCAGTTATGTGGGGCACATTGTCTGCAAACGTTCAAAACAACATCTCAAAGGCTCCCAATCGACAGTGCCTTGTTTTCACCGCAAGCTTAATTCTGGTTCATGGAGCTTCACTCAACCACACGGATCCACATATTTTTTTCCTTAGGTTTTTCCTCCCCTTTGTAAATGAGCAATTCAGCTTGCACAACTGAGTTCAAGATCTACAAGCATTCAAAAGTTTGGAGGAGCACAAAGGAAATATAGGTCTTTTGACGTCCTGATGCCAACGCTCTGCGCCATTATTTACACTGATTAACAAGCGAGGGGATTTTCTGCTCTGTTGCTCATGCAGAAAACACTGAAATTAAGTGTACATGAATTATTTGTACATTCAAAGATGAACTTGGAGTTGCAATTCTTACCTTTCAAACTGAAGCTGCTAATTTTGTGTCCTAATTTCACAATTTGCAGTGTTTTTTTCCCCCACTTTCCGGCCATTAATGACAAGCAATTATTACTGTCTCAGATTCTAGGTGGAAGGATAGTCCAGGAAGGTCTGAAATGTGCGATGCATTTCAAAGATCCAAACTCACTTCTGCACAAAGATGGAGACTTCACTTTCAGGTAAAGTACCTGATTGATGTTATTTCCCATTTTAGGTCCGATTGTTCATAACAAATTTTTTCTCCATCATATTGGTGTTTTGATCTGTGCTGGGGTGGGGTGGGGAGAACAAGTTGAGTGGAACATGCATGAAGATGTGCTTCGTGGAGATGAAGGGCCTGATCCTAAGGAGTGAACCACTAGTGCTCCAGCCCCACAGTTTGTGGTAGTATTTTGTAATATGTATTTTGTATTGTATTGGCATCAATCAGCCTCTAAAGACTATGGTGTTGTGCTTGACACTGTATGCAAAGCACGAAGGCCTGGGTAGATTGATATGGAGGATAGGCTGTTACCCAAGAAGCAAATCCCCCCTCTCCACGCCACTGAAATAGTCCAATGGAACGGCAGAGCCAATACAATTGGTTCCAGCTGCATCGCAGAGCTAGGCTAAGGACAGGAGCTCACTCTGTTTTGTGGCGACCCAGGTCTCGAACCTTGGCCTTCTGGTTAACAGGCACAGTGTCTTAACCACTTGTACCACCCACAGCCTGGGGTATTGTAAAGTGCCATACATAAAGCACTTTCCTGCTAGAAGGAGACACTCAGCAATGGTAGAGAGACCAATGCCAATTGATGCTGGGCATCAGTGCCAGGCACATGTATTGGTGGAGCATCAAGTGGTGTGTGTCCCTGCTGGGCTGCAGGGACACTTTTTGGGGTAAAGATTGTGTTGCTATCCTACAGGGTGCTGTGTCCAGGACACCCAACAACAGACCAAGTTAGACCATGGCAAAGACCCTAAACAGTCAGAGGTTCTACAGGACAACTGGGAGGAATGTCCCGGACAAAGTGACATGAGATTGGGATGTGCAGTTCAAAAATGAAAAACTCAAAACTGCTGGTGATTATTATTTGTGTTATTTAATTAATTCCAGAATGTTATGTGCGAAGGCTATACAGTGGCGCCTCACGTAAAGAACGCCTCACGTAAAGTATGTTTCACATAACAAACAAAAATTTCTCTAGAATTCTGCTTCACGTAACAAACTGTGCTTCACATAAAGAACACATTCGTTGGCAGGTGGGGCAGACACACTGGCCAGCAGCCTGTTTAAGCATCAGGGCTGCCTAGTGCACCTGCCCATAGCGAAAGCAACACTTCCATGCTGTTCCTCCTGTGGCTGGGCGTGCGCTGGGCAGAGGGAGAGGAGAGCAGTGGAGAAGAGGGAAGCAGCTCAGGGCTGGCCAGAAGGGAGCAGGGGGGAGAGAGGCTCAGGATGAAGAGAAGGAGGAAATGGGGAGACACTTGGAAGGTGTCTTGGATTGCAGCCTCCTAACCATGTCTACCCAGAAGTAAGCCCCATTGTGTTAAATGGGTCTTACTCCCAGGAAAGTGTCTTTAGGACTGCAGCCTAAGTAGACTTCATAAGATCATTCACACTGAATGCATGTTTTGAATTCAATCCCAGTGTTTTGTCATCATTTTTACATCCAGTTAATATTTTTATATGAATATTTTTGGGGTTGTGGAACCAATTATCTGAGTTTCCATGATTTCCTATGGGAAAATCCACTTCACGTAAAGAATGTTTCACGTAACAAACATGCCTCCAGAACGAATTAAATTTGTTACGTGAGGCATCACTGTGTATGGAAATCTACAAGGGCATATTTGGTTTTGGGATGTTGATTCAGAATCTCTCTCCTTTATTAGTAGCTGGGCTTTAAGGACCAAGAAGTAGGAGGATTGGACTGTAGGAAATATTAAAACTTATTGTATGTTGTAAACCTCATAAATATTCTCTTTTTAATTTATATATAACAAAATAATCAATCCATACTTGTCATAAGTGAAATTGTATTTACACCGAGAATCAGAAATGCATTAAGTCTACAATTCTAAACCTACTTTCCTGGGAGTAAGACCCACTGAATACAATAGGGCTTACTTTTGAGTAGACAGGATTAGGATTGTGCTCGATACCATCAAGAACCAAAACCAGTATTTGAAGAGCTATTCATCAATTTCTAATCAAAACTGATCAGCTGTAAATTGTAGGACCTCAACCCGGATATTCCAGTAGGTAAGAAAACAATCCTTTCAAACATTTTTCTTTGTGTTATATTCACAATAAGCTATCTTTTATCCTACATGGAAATTCTGTCTCGCTGTGTCTACTGATGCTTTCCATCATAAAGCAATTTCAGTTATTATTATTGTCACTATATGTAGCATTAATTTTAGATCAACTCCAAAAACCAAATTCTTCAGAAAACTAACAAGAAAACCAAAGGGTTCCGAGGTTCCAATATTCACTTTCCTTATAGTGTCAACATTCCTTGTAGTGCCACACTTTATACCATTGGTTCCCAAACTAGTGGGTCACAACCCACCAGGGGAATTAGAATTTCTGGAATGGCAGAGCCGATACAATTGGTTCCAGCTGCATCGCAGAGCTAAGCTAAGGACAGGAGCTCACCCTGTCTTGTGGGGAGCAACCCAGGTCTCGAACCCTGGCCTCCTGGTTAACAGGCACAGTGTCTTAACCACTTGTGCCACCCACAGCCCGGGGTATTGTACATACATACATAAAGATCTTTCCTGGTAGAAGGAGACACCCAGCACTGGTAGAGAGACCAACTTCACAGGTCAGTGTGACCATTCAGATACATGTAATAGCCTCTTGCCACATTCACTGAAACATCCTCAGGGCCTCTCCCACCACACGACACCCCAACCATGCAAAGACTTAGTCTCAAAATCAGAGACTTAGGGCAAAATCCAGAGTAACTATGGGGAGTCCTTGCTCCAGTGCAAGAACAACTTACTCTGGATTTCAGTATAAATTTCTCATTGGCTTTCACTAGGTGGTGCAGTAACTATGTGTGCACGTAAAGTCTCTTATGTGCTCCCGTAGTTACTCAGGACTTGGGGGGTATTAATGTTCTGCAGAGATACTAATGAACGCAGGGACATTAAAGAATGCATTTCTTTCTCTGAATCAGAATGTATCTTGCACCAAATGTGCCCAAAATATTGGTTTCTGCTTCTTTCTAAATGTCAGTGGGATGTGATATGGGAAGCCAATGGTGTTCCTGGTGGGAATCTAGTGGTGTTCCTGGGTTCCGTGGGTACAAGTGATCCTGTATGGCAGTGCTGAATTGCCCGCACCCTTCACCTCACCCATAGATGCTCTGAGGTATGGTGAGGCCACCCACAGCCTTCCTGTAACTTCAGAAGGCCTTATAAAACCTCCAGATAGCCTTCAAATGTGACATTTAAAGACCCTTTGGAGGCTTTAAGATGGCACATCCAGGCAGGCGCTTGGGCATCACCGTTGTGAAGACCACCATTGTGGGCATCCCAGCCTTGACTCATGATAGGCCATAGTAGAAATAAGAGAAAACATTTCCACCAGGATATCTTGCAGTAGCTTTATTTATTTATTTAACTGGCGCCTTCCCTTTCAGAATAAGTTTTCATAAATCTGAAAACTGGAAATGTTGGGGCCAGGAGACCACCTCGCTCAGCAAAGGAAGACCCCCACTGCCTCAAAAGCAGAAGGACAAATGAGAAAATGCAGACACAGGAGGAATCAAGTTGGGGGTGCAGAAGTAGGGAGAAAAGTCGACTGACAACAATCACAGCAGAACGGTGCTGTTCTCCACCTAGTTTTATTATAGAAATGCAATCATCATGCATATTTATTGCAAATCAGTTCTTAGAATAGATTTGAGTCTAACAATGACAGAAAACGTACAGTTGTGCTCTTGACATACAAGGGAAGGAGGAAAAAAAGATGTCATTTTCAAGTGCCGATTTAATTCCCATTCTTTATTTGCCGTAAATAGCATCTGTGGTTATTGCATCAATCTTATCATAAACGTCAGTAATTTATAGGCTGGTGGAATATCTCAAACAGTGTTTAGGCAGCTGTGATGGGAAGTTGAAAAAAGCCCTAAGAACCATTGGTTCATTAAAATTTCATCAGGCATCTCTTCCATTCATGTTTTACAGTCTTTCCCATTCATTTCTTCATCGGGTTTTTGTTTTGCATGGCTGTGGTTCACACGGACAACCTGGCAAAATGATCCAGTCCACTAGAGAATGAGGCCATCTGCTTCCTTTCAGTGGGGGGCACAGTGCGCAGATCTTGGATACCCTCCAACGCTGGACTCCACATCAAAAAGCCAGAGAGTCTCTCGGTGTCGGCAGTTGTACATTGTAAACATATTTTTAAGTGCTCTAATTATTACTGTCAGTTCTTCCTCACGGACCATCCCAGGCACTAATTTACATGCTTCACTCTCTCCCAGATGTATTCTGGACTCAGCCTCGACATATGTTATGGGGCTTTTTTCCAATAGGCAAAAGCTCAGGGGTGATGGTAGTCCGAGTAAAAGCGTAGTACTCCCTCAACTCCAAAGTTGCTCCATATATCGCAGAGCTCTTATTTTCCTGTTACGGAGTTTATTACTGGAAGGAGTAGCTCTCTCCATTTCCGAATGGGAAATGTTCAGGACTTGAGTCGGAAATGTCATACTGATTCATAATATAAACACTGGTTTTCATTGCCGGGTCATAAATATGGGTTGTAAAAGCTAAATGAGAGTAACGGCATCATAAATTATCAGTATGTTATGTTATAAATGTGTAACAACCTTTGAAAGATGTTTACTGCACAGACACACACTAAAAAGGGGGGTCTTTTGTTACCAATACTATAAAATAGTAGTGTGGAGGAATGTAAACTCAAAGAAAACTTCCGGGGGCGGGGGGAGAGAAACCAGTCACATTCCTACATGGGCAGGGGCATTAAACCCTTGCTGTAAGCAATGCATATATTGAAAAGGAAGGAGGAGGAGAAGAGAGGCCCATGGACTTCTGATCGCTTACTAATGCTTGCTACAGGATGTGGTGATGGTGGGCACAATCCAGAGTAAGTGCAGTGAGGAGGGCCATAGCTGGGCTGTGCCAACTATTCTGTATCCAGAGCAGAGAGTGATGCTGCTTCTAGAGAAGCAGGAACCGACAGCTGCCCATAGCTGCTCCAGAGGAGTGACCAGCACTAGGCTGGAGATTCCCAGTAAGTAGCACCTGGGCTGGAGTTGCTCATGAGGTGACCCTCCCTCACTTTACCCTGAACCACAAACACCTGCACTGTCTACACCCTCCTGCTCAACTGGGCAACCAGCTGTCAAGCTGTCAGGGAGTGGGGGTGATGGACAGACAGGGCAAGGCTATCAGAAGCTGCCAGCTTCCTGTAGTTACATCTAGCTTTCCTTATTAACAGCAGTCTTACTCTTTGGAGTAAAAACATCTCCACTGGGGATATACCTCTGAGGTAGACCACAATCATATTCAATATTCCAGGGTGTCAAAGGTTGCGATGCAAGGGTGTGCATTACTCAGTGCAAGGGTGAGCACACCACCCCCGGCACACACATCACCCATGCACTGCGCATACACCAACCTTGGTGCATGCGCAGTCTCCTTCAAAGTTGGTTGGCTTCAGAGGTGAACTGTTTGTGCACCAAAGTTGGCACATGCACAGTCAGCTCTCTGATTCCTCCGTTCTAAGGAGGAGCTGCCTGTGGACTTTCCTGGCATGAGTGCTCAGCGAAGAGCACTCAACCTGCTCCGCTACAAAAGGAGCAGCTTGCCCCTTTTCAGAGCGAAGCAGTCTGAGCACTCCACTCCGACTGCATATGCCCAGAAACTTGGAGTTTCTGGCCATGTGCAGTCAGTCCGGAGCAGTCTGAGAATACTATGCATGCACAGAAACTCTGTACATGTGTACTAGGCTCAGAGTGCTCTGAGTTTCTGGACATGTGACGTAGAAGCAGAGCGCTCAGACCATGCCCGAGGACTGTCAAACTCCTCTGGTGCGTCACTCCTCAGGGGTGCATCACCTGGTGCAGACTGCGCCAGTCGCACCATCCTGACGACACCCCTGGATATAGTGGTGACAACTGGATATGACCTGCCACATGCGGTGGGGAGGGAAGTCCTGGAGGCCTCCTCCATGTAAGGGAATGTTTATTCTCTTATCTCAAGGCTGCGTTGCAGCTGCATCGGTGCTGGAATGCTGGAAAGGATCATGCCCTCAGCATCTACAATGTTGTG
Organism: Cryptoblepharus egeriae; assembly: GCA_030015325.1. Taxonomy (NCBI): domain Eukaryota; kingdom Metazoa; phylum Chordata; class Lepidosauria; order Squamata; family Scincidae; genus Cryptoblepharus; species Cryptoblepharus egeriae. The sequence continues at coordinate 65,094,513 of JAREYC010000008.1, read as the reverse complement.
GCTATACCTGTGCAAAGAGTGATAACTATTTTGTGACTGCGGAGTGAAAAAAAAGTCTTGGCTCACATTTGTGAGGCAGTTGCTTGGCTCGGTTGGCGTATCTCTCAAGCCATTTAAAGGTACGATAAGGCAGCCTTTGCCAAAGCAGTGCTTGGCAGACGAGGGCTGGAAACCATCTCTGTTACAACTCTCCTTTTTGTCTCTTTGGCAGTGTTGACTTTTATGCATATCTTTTTTGCCCGTTTCTCTGCTTTGTTGAACAAAGTCATCCTTAGATCGATCTTTGGTTTTTAATTCGCATATCAAATGATGCTTTTTATCTGCCGTTATTTATAACACACATACAGACACAAATATTTGTGGATCGTAAATGGCTTCTAAGGCCATCGGGCAGAACAAGCCCAATGAAAAAATGTAGTCAGAATCATTGCAGGGTTGAATTGTTTCAGACTGTAGGAAGAGGCAGAGTCAACCTCAATATTTACGGCTGTAAACCTAATCTGCGGTTAGGCCAGCCTATTCCCCGGCATAAGTCCTCTGCTGATCTGGAGGTGTCACGAGAGTCATAAGAAACATGCATGCCACTCCTGATGGAGGGTTAGGCTAGTACACTGACATGCACTTCCCTCCCTACATCACCACAGGAGTGAGAAGATCAATGAGCTGTGCTTGCCTTGTTTAGGATTGCACCCTACCAAGCAGAAATTATAGGAAGCAGGTGTAGATGTTATGATAGACTGGTGAGTAGGCCATGTGCAGGGTTGTCATAATTCTCTTGCACAAAACCAGGATAGGACCCCTGTCAAACTTGCCAGGATGTGAACGCAATTCCCAAAAAGTGGGACAGTCCTGGTTTTTCGAGACATATGGCAACCCAATCTATGTGGGATAAAGGTTACTGTATTCTGGACCATATTTAGGTCTCACATTGAGGATGCTGCAATCATCTGACTTGGTGGCTACGAACACATGAATGATGATTACAATGTTTGAATCAGATAGGAAGAGGGTTGCCATATGTCTCGTTAAACCAGGACTGTCCCAATTTGGGGGGGTCACGGTCACATACTGGCAAGTTTGAGAGGGGGGTCCTGTCCGGGTTTTGTGCAAAAGAATTATGGCACCGTGTGATGAAGTGGACTGGGAAGACTATACGAGGTACAACATGGAACCTATGGGGGTTCACTTGGGTGTGAGCCTGTATGTACACTGTCGCTCACTGCCCCTTGGACATTGAACAGTTTCCAGATGCGGTGGAGGTCTGGTCTATGAAGGACCTAGTAGAGTTGTGAAACCGGAGAAGGGGGGACTTCAGACCATGGCTAGGAATCACAGTGGGACCCTCTCCTCATTGGTATGCCCAAGGAGGCATCAGGTTCCTGCCAAGAAGCTGGAGGGGAAGATGGGAGAGGGCAGATCAGGTGGGAGATTCAAGAGAAGGCACTGCATGGGAAGGCGAGCAGTTGGAGGAGCGACTGTGGAGATGAGAGGAGGGAGCTCCGGGAGACACCTGAAGGACAGAGACCAAAAGAGGGTTATGTTTAGTTGAAACTGGTTTTTGCTAAGACTTTTGGAGACTGTTTGCCTTATCTGGTTGGGCCTGTGAGTCCTGGAGTTATTTGTTGTACCTGTAAAGAAACAAAAAGGAAGGAGAAACCGCTATGCTTGTGTACCTCTCTGAAGTAAAGCTATCTTGGTTAGATTCTTACCTTGTCTCTGTGTCTCCTTGAAAGATGTCAAACCTAGAAGAAGACGATGTAACGCAGATACCTGGTGCTGGGAGGAGGTTTGTTACAGAAAGAAGTCACTTGGCCCCTGGAGATAGGGGCATGACACACCACTAGACAGGAAGAGTTGTAGCATCTACAAAAATAGGGATGCTCAGGTATCCAAATGGATTGAGGGACAACATGCAAAGTTGCTTTTCCTACCTCTTCTGGAGACTTCATATACATCCATCACTGTGTACAGAAATTAGGATTTATGGAGGGGAAGTTCTATTCTGGAGATGTCTTTTTTTCCTGAGGACCTTTCGGTCATTATTAATAAAGATCTATTAGACACATTGATTGCCACTGTCTGCTGTTGGCAGCCAGTGAGATGTTCCTTCCACACCTCATAAATGGTGTTGCTTTGGGCCTTTGGGATGAATAAGCAACGGGCACGTTATTGAGGAGTTGGCTTTGTTAAGCAACGTCATATCTTATTAAAAGCAAGTCCCAACAAATGAATGCTGAAGCCTTCTCGCTGCCAATGGCTCGTGCCAATCACCGTCAGAGCAACCTACGGGCCCCCGGCACATCTTTCCTCATCAGAGAACAGCTTGATCGGTCGCCTTATGAGACCCGCTTCTTTCTTCCCAGCTCCAATGTGAGAGCCCACAGGTATCCACTACACCACAAAATGAATGATGGATTAATTCCCCCTGCAGTCGAAATATCTTATGAAAAGGTTCCCCAGGTTTATATTGAGTTTTCCGGCTACCGCTCTTGCTTCCCAGAGATTCACTGGCAAGCCTTCATCATCGAACCTCTATGATAAGGTACGGCATGTTGGAGGAAAGTCTAATTAGAGTTGACATTTTAATTGGAGAATGATAAATGTCTTTCACCAAACTTTATTGAAACTGTTCACAGGCGACTGATTATATAGTAGCATTAATCCACTGTTGCCGCTAGGTAGTGGATGGAAATCTTAACTACAACTTAGTGATTCTGAAACTTTTTTATCAGTATCTCCCATCAGCCTAAAAGAGACTATTGCTTTCAGGCTGACTTTGTTCCTTAAATCAGAGTGTTTCATTTATTATCAGGTTTAGATTTCTCATCCACCACCATGAAGATGCAGTCAAACTTTCTTCCTCATCTATTTTGAGCGTCCTGTGTGTAGGACATATGCGACTGCTTGTGTGCACATTATCCAAATGGTTACAACATACCTTTGAACCTCATGTCCTTCATCCAAACACACAATATTCTCTACGTAAGGACACACAATATTTTCTATGTTCCACTTTACGAACACACAGTGTTCTCTATGTTTCACTTTATGGACATGCACTGTTCTCTATGTTCCACTTTATGGACATACAATGTTCACTATGTTCCACTTTATGGACATACAATGTTCTCTATGTTCCACTTTATGGACACACAATGTTCTCTATATTCCACTTTATGGACACACAATGTTCTCTATGTTCCACTTTACGAACACACAATGTTCTCTGTATTCCACTTTAAGGACACACAATGTTCTCTATGTTCCACTTTATGGACACACAATGTTCTCTATGTTCCACTTTACGTCTAATTTGAAGCATTGCAGACTTTTATTCTTGTTATTATCATCACATAATATCAGCATTTCTTCTTATGTCATGGCAATGTATATCATCACTCAGGGCAGAAATATAGTGTCTACATCTGGAGGTTTTCTAAGCCATCACTCCCAGTCATCCTGCAGGAGAAGAAGGAATTGCAACCCAGATGTATTAAATGTAAAGGTGTTCCCCATAGGTTGCACTGCTAGTTGTGATCGACTGTAGGGTGCGGTGCTCATCCCTGTTTCTAAGCCTTTAGAGCCAGCATTGTTCAAAGACACTTCTGTTGTAATGGGCCTGCATGACTAATGAAGGCTCACGGAATGCTGTTGTACCTTCCCACCAAGGTGGTACCTATTTATTTGCATTTCCATGCTTTTGAGCTCTTAGGTTGGCAGGAGCTGGGCTAAGGATAGGAGCTCACACTGTCTTGTAGGACTCAGGTCTTGAACCCTGGCCTGCTGGTTAACAGGCACACCCCCAAATCCAGAGTAACTATGGGACCATGTAAGAGACTTTATGTGCACCTGTAGTTACTGCACCACCTAGTGAAAACCTATGGGAAATTCATATTAGAATCCAGAGTAAGTTGTTCTTACACCGGAGCAAGGACTCCCCATAGTTACTCTTGATTTTGCCCACAGTGTCTTAACCACTTGTGCCTACCCACATGTATCGTTATTAGCAATAAATCAGCCCCTCTCTGTTTAAATGTAGGCACCTATACCTGCCATTCTCCCCTTGTGTATGGCCATCTTGACTCCAGACTGAGGTCACAATCCAACATTCCCAGCCATTCAACATCAACTCCTAAAGAGCAGGTAAAGGAAGCCTAACACTCTACCTCTTGTGAGTCGGAAAGCCTTTGACTGATCAGGTGAGCAATTAAAAATTCATACCTAGTCCCAAAGGTGATCATCTAACCTTGGACTTTCCCAACAGGGGGGTGCAATGTATCAATGCGGATGCAATCCTGAATGCCCTTTGGGCCCAGTAGCGCCACAAAAATGTCATAAAACACTTTTGTACCTCTCTTCCAGGCAGGGTGACCAGATGCCAAATGCCAAATCCCTGAACAGCAAGGCCAAAATTCCTACTCCCTACCTGGAAAATGTAGGACAAAATGTAGGACATGTTAAAATAAGCTTTTCTGTACATAATATATTATACTATATTACTTATTTTAAATTGAAAAATGATGAACTCTCTGCTCACCCTGTCCCAGTCTGGTTTGGGGGTTGTGGAACCAATCTTGGGGGTTCCCAAAGTTTTCCAAACAAATTTGCCAAATGAGGCATTCAGCTTCATGTAGGTTCTGTTCAGGTTTGAATGAATTGGGGAAAAATTGGCACTTGTGCTTTGGCATTATGGAAAATAAAAGCAGAAATACTCATATTGTTTTCCTGTACTTAATTTCAACCCTTTAAAATTGAGAACCTTGTAAAATGCATGATTCAGACCCAGACATTAAAGCAACCATTTGTAGTAGCATAACACAAGCAAGTGACTCCAACGTATGTGGTTCAGACCCAAAAACACACACATAAGCACACAAGCACACACACACAAGCAAGATATCAAGCAGGGAGGGGGATAGAAAGGAGGACATCTCTGCATCAGGGAGGTGGGATCTGGAACCACCAAGAGAAATCTGCAGTACCCCTGAGGGTGTGCAGAGTGCAAAAGCAGACTGTGGGGAGCCAGAAAGACCAGGATGTAAAGGACTGGGAAGGAGGAATCAGAGTATCCCCAGGCAGGAGTCACCTTGCAGGTCTAGAAGTGGAGCACAGCCTGAATTGTTGGCTGAGGAAGGGTTAAGAGGCACTAAAAGGGTTAAGAGCTGGAGTTTTAGGGCTAGGGAAATCTGAGCTGCGTTCATGGCTCGTAAATTCCAGAGGCACTCTTGTGTTTCCCTACTCTCCCGGGCAAGGTAATAAATACCAGAGGTGTCCAGGGAAAGCCGGACGTCTGGACAGCCTGCTTCCAGGCTGTAGGGGGTATCTACGAGGCTGCTCCAAGATGGTGGTGGCAGGGGTGACATTGGACGCAGATGCAGTTAAAATAGTGCAAGTTGCAGCCACCCTAAAAGAAGCATGTTTATTGATATATTATATATCAGACTTGTCCAACCTGAGGCTCAAGGGCCACATTTGGCTTAAAATGCAGCCTTCGGGGCCCCAGGTTGGACAAACCTGTTATATATGAAGCTACGTTAGCACACACATATGTGCCCATGCACACGCACGTGCACCAAGAGTCAAAATGCTGTTTTCCTATGCTGTTGTCCCAATTCAAATCATGCATACAACAATTCTGGTTCAATTCAAAATAATTCTCATTTTGTACAGGAAAATTCATGTCTTCTGCAGCTGGGATCTTTGTTTGCAATCATTCTCATAATAGTGCAAAGGACTTCAAGGATTTCAAAGCCACTATTTAAAAAATTTGGAATCCAATAAGTTTGGTGTTGTTTGACACTGATCAGCAGCATTGACACATCAGTAGCATTTCCAGAAAATCTATAGACAGTTGAGGAAAAACAGCAAAATCAACAACAAAAAACCCCTTCCTTTTCAATTCTGTTAAATAGTTAAATAGTGCTTTTACTGACCCAAAGAAAACTTATTTGATTGAGACTGACAACAGTAATTATCCTGTTTATCAGTGAAGTGTGAGACGTCGACACATGTGGAGCGCTGCTTTGGCACCACAATATGCATACCAATGACGTTGGAAGTGTGGGATGCTGGCAAACATGGCCAAGTGAGAACCAAGATAAATAGCTAGATGTTCATCTTTTACAACTAACAGCCTGGGCTGAGTTTATATATAAATTAGGATATTTGCAAAAACAAGCTGACAAAGCCAAATTCTCCTTTTATTTCAAAGCAAACAAAAGAACAGGAGGAACAAGTTAGAGCTATTGATGTGAAATCATGTTATCCCTGAGAAACAAAATCTTGTTTGTAACATACGCCACATGTTTTATTCATGATATCCTTGTATACATGATTTCCTCTCTCTCTCTCTGCACTGTTCCAAGTAGGAAATATATATAAAAGAAGATTGGGAAATATAGTCAACAATCCAGAGTAACTATGTGAGCACGTAAGAAACATTACATCCACCTGTAGTTACTGCGCCACCTAGTGAAAACCTATGAGAAATTCGTTTTGCAATCCAGAGTAAATTGTTCTTATACCAGAGCAAGGACTCCCCATAGTTACTCTGGATTTCGCCCATAGTGGGCTTCAGTGGCATAACTAGAGGGGGCTTCTTAATGTGCATTGCAAGCAACCCTTTCCCTTTGGAGCCATTTCGGCAATGGGAGCAAAAAGGAGGGAGATGCCTCTGTTTTGTTCCCCCATCAAAAAATGCTGCTATGGGGAGGGAGAGAGACTGCTTGCATGGCACATTGAAAAACTTAGACCTCAATCCAGAGTAAGTACGGGACTTTTTTCATCGATGTAGTTACAGTGCCACCTATGGGAAACCTATTGGGAAATGCCTAAAGCAATCCAGAGTAAGTGCCTCTTACATCTTCCCATAGTTACTCTGGATTGTAGGGTTAGTGCCTTGCTAGGTTTGCCATATGTCCCCCAAAACAGGGACAATCCTGATTTTGGAGGATTATATTCACATACAGTGGTACCTCTCATAATAAGCATTTAACATAACAAATATAAATTTCCAAGAAATCTTGCTTCACATAACAAGTTCCTCTTCACTTAACAAGCAGGCGTGCTATGGGCACGCAAGCTATGCAGCCATGCTCTGCATGGAGGCTTTTTAAAAGGGCTGCCGGCCAGCGCTGCTGCCTCTAACTGCCCCCATCTGCCCCCACCATCCACCTTGAACTTCCAGCAGCAGCCCAGGTAAGCCTCCCAGGAAAGTGTCTTTGATTGCAGTCTCCTAAGTCTACTCAGAAGCAAGCCCCATTGTGTTAAATGGGGCTTACTCCCAGGAAAGTGTCTTTAGGATTGCAGCCTAAGAAGACTTCATAGGATCATGCACATTGAATGCATGTTTTGAATTCAATTCCAGTGTTTTGTCATCATTTTTACATCCAGTTAATATTTTTACTAAGGGCTGTGGGTGGCGCAAGCAGTTAAGACACTGTGCCTGTTAACCAGCAGGTCAGGGTTCAAGACCCAGGTCGGCCCCACAAGACAGGGTGAGCTCCTGTCCTTAGCCCAGCTCTGCGACGCAGCTGGATCCAATTGTATTGGTTCTGCCTTTCCATTTGACTATTTCAGTGGTGTGGAGAGAGGGGATTTGCTGCTTGGGTAACAGCCTATCCTCCATAACAATCCAACCCAGGCTTTCATGCTTCGCATGCAGCGTATGCAGCACTGAGCACGGTACCATAGTCTTCCAAGACTGATGGAGGCCTGCTTTAATATTTTTATATGAATATTTTGGGGGTTGTGGAATCAATCGCCTGAGTTTCCATTGTTTCCTATGGGAAAATCTGCTTCACTTAAAGAGCATTTCACTTAAAGAGCATGCCTCCAGAATAAATTAAGCTCTTTCTGTGAGGCATCACAGTACTAGCAAATGGGACAGAAGAATTATGGCAGAGAATTATGGCAGAGAATTATGGCAACCTTATGCTTTGCACCCCATCTAGTGACACCATTGCTGGGCTGGTCTGACAGGAGCAAGGAAGCAGCCTTTGCTAAAAATCATTGAAGTAGCCAAACTGTGACTTCAGACATAGATTCTATTTTTTTTCCTGGAGTCTACCTTGTCTTGAAATATCTCTTCACCCTATGTTATTTTTACTCTTCCTTCCCAAACCCACAACTGCCAACACACCGTTTTTGAAAGAATGAGGCAAACAAAAACAGGTTTACTCTTCACCATCAGATACCAAATTTACTCAGATCTAATGCTCACCTTTTCAGTTGAATTTAGTCTCCAAAATAGGGGTACACATTAGAGTTGATGGTGCATTAGTTTCAAGTAAATACAGTATTTCGATTATAAGTATAAGGCTGCAATCCTAAAATACTTTCTGGGGAGTAAGTCTCATTGAGCACAACATCTGAATGGATATGGTTAGGATTCTCCCATCAGTCAGTGTTTAAACAGTCTACTCTTTTATAATTAAAAACATAACAGAACCTCATTGTTGTATAAAGTTTTTTAATTCGGTAAAAGCAGGCATCCGTCAGTCTTGAAAGACTATGGTATCGTGCTCAGTGCTGCATACATTGCATGCGAAGCACGAAAGCCTGGGTTGGATTGTTATGGAGGATAGGCTGTTACCCAAGCAGCAAATCCCCCCTCTCCACGCCACTGAATTAGTCCAATGGAAAGGCAGAACCAATACGATTGGATCCAGCTGGCGTCGCAGAGCTGGGCTAAGGACAGGAGCTCACCCTGTCTTGTGGGGCCGACCCGTGTCTCGAACACTGGCCTGCTGGTTAACAGGCACAGTGTCTTAGCCACTTGCGCCACCCACAGCCCTCACTTTAATTCGGTAAATAAAAATCATAAAATAAACACATTGAGCACAATCCTAACCATGTCTACTCAAAAGTAAGCCCCACTGTGTTCAATGGACCTTACTCCCAGGAAAGTGTATGAATGCAGCCCTTATCATATAACTCATGGATTCAGGCAGTAAAATTAAATGTTGCACAGCTGTGCATTATGATTGCCAGTAAACATTTTTAAATCTCATGCTTTTTAAAATCAGTGTGTACATTAGATTCAATGGCACATTATAGTGCAATCCTAAGCATGTCTACTCAGAAGTAAATCCCATTGTGTTCAATAGTATTTTCTCTATACAGATTTTTATCTCTCCATACTGGACATATGAGGACCACCCCGATCTCACAGTGGCCCACCAGATGCATGAGGACCATGCACCACCAGACCATGCATCACCAGAACCATGAGGATCTTTACTGGGCCAAAGAAAATGATATCGGATTTAAATACATATGCTCAGTGTCTCCTGATTTCCATTTATTCTGTCTGTGTTTATTTCTGAAATCTTAAACTTAGAAATGCTCCCCAAACTTCAGTTTCACTGCATTAGTGACGTTAAAATAATGAATGCTTTGCAGTAAAAACTCCTACCCACAAAAGTTGTTTTTCATAAGCAAACACTTTATCTTTGTGTTCTCTTCTTCAAAAATCACTCAGTTATTGGGTGCGTAAATGAACGTAAAAATTGTTTGTCAGCATTTAGGGAGTGTTGTGATATTAATCTCACTTTAATGCGGTGCTGTAAATCGAACTTAACAAGCCCGTCCAGCTGCTAAATACAAATTGTCATATAAATGCTTACTCAGAAACTATAAGTCTTTTAATTATTTTGACAAAGGCTTCTAATTTGATGTGCTTGTCCAGTTGACCTTTATGCCATACATCAACGTACGAGGTCTGGTCGAATATCTGTTCAGTATTCATACCTCTGACTCCCTCCTCATTCTTTGACTAATCAAAATCACCTCCTACATCCTGTTTCATACGTGGCCTCCCAAAATTCATCAACGGGATAAATCCAGAGCAGTTACGGGTCTACGCAGTTACGTTACCCTCTAGTGTTATCTTATGGAAAGTCATCTTAACTGCTCTGGAGCAAGGGGCTTAATTTCACTTTAGGGTATAGGCCTACATCTGGAGAACATGAATACATGTACTCCAATACTCTTATATGAAAATGTACCCAAATTTCTGCAGCTGTTAGATAATAATGGATATATTTATCCATTATTATGGATAATAATAATGGAATTGCATGCAGAGCTGATGGAATTGGCTGGGCTGATCTATAGACCAGCCTACGGTAGGTTTACTTCCACATAGTAGTAAACCTATGGTAGGTTTACTATCTGAACAAGGACATCCTAGTCAATAGATTGTGTAAGTTGTAGTCAATTTATCATAAGAGAAAGAAACCCACTTCCAGAAGTTGATTGGAATTGTGACTTTTAGGCTGTAATCCTATCTTACTTACTCCCAAAGTAAGAAAGATACCCCCAAATCCAGAGTAACTACGGGAGCACGTAAGAGACATTATGTGCACCTGTAGTTACTGCACATCCTAGTGAAAACCCATGAGAAATTCATATTGGAATCCAGAGTAAATTGTTCTTACACCGGAGCAAGGACTCCCCATTGTTACTCTGGATTTTGCCCTTAGGCTCCAGTCCTATAGACATTTTCCTGGCAGTAGGAGCCATTGAACACAGTGGGGTTTACGTTTGAGCAGACACGGTTAGGATTGTGCTCTTAGAGCCCAATCCTATGCATGTTTATTCAGAAGTAAATCACGTTATAGTAAATGGAGCTTACTGCCAAGTAAGTATAGTTAGGATTGCAGCCAGACACTGTCCAAACATCTCTTGTTATAAGGTTAAAAAACATCTTATACCTATACCAACTTACAATCCTATACCTATTTGTCTAACAGCACAATCCTAACCATGTCTACTCCTAAGTACTCCCCATTGTGTTCAATGGGTCTTAGTCCCAGGAAAGTGTCTTTAGGATTGCAGGAGAAGAGTATTTAATTCAATGATACTGAGTAGACGTGCTCATGATTGTCGGTTTATGAGCACAGTGCAAACCATGTCTATTCAGAAGCAAGCCCCATTGTGTTCAATGGGTCTTACTCCCAAGAAAGTGTGTTTAGGATTGCAGCCTATGGGCAAAATCCAGAGTCAATATAAGGAGTCCTTGCTCTGGTGTAAGAACAACTTACTCTGGATTCCAATATGAATTTCCCATAGGTTTTCATTAGGTGGTGCTGTAACTACGGGGGCACATAATGTCTCTTACAAAACTCTGGATTTGGGGGTATGTGAATTTTCGGGACATTTTCCAAAGAAACTTCATTTTTCTTTTGCCTGCGATCATCCAGATTAATGAAATAATTGTTTACATCTGATTTTGTTTGGTTTAATTTAAAGCTTAAATGTTGATGCTCTGACTTCACGGTGTTGAAGACAACTCCAGCCATCCATTTCCCAGGTTTTCAATTCCATCCTAACCTGGCAACCACTTAACACCGTCAGCTCCTTTTGCTTTTAACCGAATAAAGGTCAAATAATCAGACATCGAAAAGGACAGCTCATTTATCATCCTTTGATAAATGTGTCAGTAGCTAATCTTTAGCGCGGGATGGTCGCGCGGCACAATGAAAGGTTAATGGATTCAAAGGGTTGGATTTACCAAGACAAGGATGTAATGATGGCTCCCAACAGAAATTACCATTTTCATTCAGTTCCAGGGAAGGATTGGTGTGAAGGGAGCTCTGATGACCATACTTGGCATGATATCCGGCTGTATGACGTCTCTGTGAGGTCAAGAATTGCCTTGGACAAGCTTTCATATCCAATGATTTTATTAAAAATTAATTTTATTAATTTATTATTTTATTAATAATTTAATTTATTAATTTATTTTATTTACTTTTTATTTAAAAAAGTTAGTGGCCAATTGCTTTTTACCTTTCAGAACTAGATATTTGGAAATTGTACACCAGGATAAGATGGCACCTAGATAGGCCTTAAAGCAGGGGTGTCCAAACTTTTAAAGCAGGGTGTCCTCCAGATCAGCCCTCCAGCCACCTCTCAGTGCCACCTTCTTCCCATTTTCATCTTGCTTAGTGGAGAGCTCAACGTACGCCACTCTCATGCTCCTGCCACCAATGAGAAAAACCTGCATCCAGCTACGAGCCTCCATACCAGTGCCACTTGTGGGGCAACCAACCCAGCATGTCATATTTGTGATGGCCATTCCCTTGATAGCATGTGGGCATCACTGCTCCAGCTCAGGATCTAGCTGTTAAGGCTGCAATCCTAAAAACACTTTCCTGAGAGTATGACTCATTGAACACAATGGGGCTTACTTTTGAGTAGACATGGTTAGGATTGTGCTCTAGTCTTACTGAACACAATGGGCTTACTTGTGTTTAACATAAACAACATCATTTTCATACACCTGTACTTATCATTTGGAAAGTCCTGAGTTCTACAGGGTGATTGAAAAGTAACTCCCTATTTTAAAATACTTATAAATTACAATATAATTGTATATACAATATAATTGTATATTACAATATAATTGTATAATTATAATTATATAAACATATAAAATATATGTTTATAAACATATAAAATATAATTGTCAAGAAACAGCCTTGAAAAGAAACTAATCTTATCAGATCACCTGTTATAATATAATATAATATAATATAATATAATATAATATAATATAATATAATATAGTGGTTTATCAAGCTTGTCATGATATAGAGCACAATCCTAGCCATCGCGGCTCAAAAGTAAGCCCTATAATAGTCAATGGATCTTACTCCCAGGAAAGTTTGTTTAGGATTGCAACCATAGTGGATCATAGTGCATCTTTCTAAACAGATTGGAAATGTTTGCAGGTTTCATGCTTGATAAATCAATCTTGTTTTAAAATATTGATCAGATCAATTTTAAATTGATCAGATGTATATTATATTTTATATTGATCAGATCAATTCCATTTCCTTTCCCCACTATATTTAGGACTATTAGCAATATGGACAAGGCTCTAAGGGCAAAATCAAAAGTAACTACAGGGAGTCCTATCTCCAGTGTTATAACAACTTACTCTGGATTCCAATATGAATTTCCCATAGGTTTTCACTAGGTGGTGCAGTAACTACGGGTGCACATAAAGTCTCTTATGTGCTCCCATAGTTATTCTGGATTTCTGCTTCCATATGACGAAAGCACACTTTTAATCATAATAATGTGTTATCCTCACATGAATAATTATGAAAGCCTATGGGACATCACATGTGATTATGGTTATTATGGCCCCCAAATCTGTAGGTCGATTATAGATACTTTGGATTTAAAATTATCTGATTATTTTAATACTGCAACAATATTGACAGTGCAAAAGATAATCATTCAGAGGAAAGTTGTATTGTCTTCCCGTCCTATGTCCAGAGGGAAGGAGGTACGGAATTGAAGTAAGATCCGTGGAAATTGGCAGAACTGTAACAAAAAAGTGCTAGTTTTCATTAAGATCCATCTATTCCCTGCCTAAAAGAATATTTGGGCTAAATGAATTACCCCACACACGGTTATTCTATCAAGTTTAATTTAAAATGCTATTACGAGAGCGATAGGCTCCCTCTTGTTCCTAATCTCAGTGCTTCGAGGAAGCAGAATATCTCTGTGTGAAGATATTGGCTTTATCTGGAGGAAACGGGATACCCACCCGTCTTAATTGGAAAGATAATAAATTAGAGTTTTACCCCCTTGTATTTGAATGAGACCTTTGAATGCAATGGAGTTCACTGAATTGTGGAAAACGACATGGGCTACTGGAGGTAGTGACTGAAGATCTATTTAATTTGTATAAGGTTTCTTGTCCTCCTTTTCAGAAGTACGCATCTTCTCTATCTATCTATCTATCTATCTATCTATCTATCTATCTATGTATCTATCTATCTGTCTGTCTGTCTGTCTGTCTGTCTGTCTGTCTGTCTGTCTATCTATCTATCTATCTATCTGAGAAAAGTGGGGTCTGATGCGTATGGGGGGGTTGATGCGCATGGGGAGTTGATGTGCATAGGAGGTTGATGAACATGGGGATGATACACATGGGGGTTGATGCACATGGGGGGATGCTGCGCATGGGGTGTATGAACGTGGGGGATGTTGCACATGGGGTGGATGCACATGGGGGGTTGATGTGCATGGGAGGTTGATGAGCATGGGGATGATGCACATGGGGGTTGATGCACATGGGGGGATGCCTCGCATGGGGTGTATGAACATGGGGGATGTTGTGCATGGGGTGGATGCACATAGGGGGTTGATATGCATGGGAGGTTGATGAGCATGGGGATGATGCACATGGGGGTTGATGCACGGGGGGATGCTGCGCATGGGGTGTATGAACATGGGGGATTTTGCACATGGGGTGGATGCACATGGGGGGTTGATGTGCATGGGAGGTTGATGAGCATGGGGATGATGCACATGGGGGTTGATGCACATGGGGGATGCCTCGCATGGGGTGTATGAACGTGGGGGATGTTGCACATGGGGTGGATGCACATGGGGGGTTGATGTGCATGGGAGGTTGATGAGTATGGGGATGATGCACATGGGGGTTGATGCACATGGGGGATGCTGCGCATGGGGTGTATGAACGCGGGGGATGTTGCACATGGGGTGGATGCACATGGGGGGGTTGATGTGCATGGGTGGTTGATGAGCATGGGGATGATGCACATGGGGGTTGATGCACATGGGGGATGCTGCGCATGGGGTGTATGAACGTGGGGGATGTTGCACATGGGGTGGATGCACATGGGGGGTTGATGTGCATGGGAGGTTGATGAGCATGGGGATGATGCACATGGGGGTTGATGCACGGGGGGATGCTGCGCATGGGGTGTATGAACATGGGGGATTTTGCACATGGGGTGGATGCACATGGGGGGTTGATATGCATGGGAGGTTGATGAGCATGGGGATGATGCACATGGGGGTTGATGCACGGGGGGATGCTGCGCATGGGGTGTATGAACATGGGGGATTTTGCACATGGGGTGGATGCACATGGGGGGTTGATGTGTATGGGAGGTTGATGAGCATGGGGATGATGCACATGGGGGTTGATGCATGGGGGGGATGCCGCGCATGGGGTATATGAACATGGGGGATGTTGCACATAGGGTGAATGCACATGGGGGGTTGATGTGCACAGGCAGCTGATGTGCAGTGTGGGGGATGTCGCATGGAGAATTTTACTCCTGCAATACGGGTACACCTTCGCTAGTAGATCTATAAATACCAGTATGGTGTTGTAGGTGGAAATAAACTGGCATATTTAAAGGATGGGATTTTATTTTATTGGTATAGCAAATTGTATTACATCTTTCATGCAGCTGTCGGGATAGAGTTACTGATATGAGTCAAAGCAACAAAAAAGGGGGGAATCTTCATCAAATGATGGGAGAAAATGAATTTCTATTTGAAGCCTCTTTTATTGCCTCTTCGCTGGCACTCTAGACAAAATGCAGCCTCTCTTATTCATGGGGGAGAAGAGGCAAGGCCTCTAGTCCAAGAAATAGGTTCAAAAGTATGCTTAACCCTACAATCCAGAGTAACTACGGGAGCACGAAAGAGACATTTACATTGACATGGTTACGACACCACCTAATGAAAACCTATGCGAAATTCATATTGCAATCCAGAGTAAATTGTTCTTACATCGGAGCAAGGACTCCCCGTCGTTACACTGGATTGTGCCCTAAACTGAACTAAGGGTTCAACCCTAACAAATTTAGGCCAGCCTAACTCACCTGGCTTATCTTTCTGTGATGGTGTAGGGAAGTCAGCATATGCATGTGCATTGGCTAAACCCCCCAGGATTGGTGCAAAAATGTCATACAACACTTTTGTGACACTCCCAAGTTAGTACAGGACTTACAGCACAATCCTAACCATGTCTACTCATAAATAAGCCCCATTGTGTTCAATGCGTCTTACTCCCAGGAAAGTGTCTTTAGGATGCAGTCCTGAGTTTAGGCTGGCCTAACAGGAGATTAGGATTGCAGATATACAGTGCAAACCTATGCATATCTAATATTAAGTAAGTCCCATTGTATCCAATGAGATTTATTTCTAGGAAAGTGTGTTTAGGATTGCAGCCTAGATCTCATAAAATTCCCAGACTTTTAGATTTAAGTTAATTAGAATTAATAGATTAGAATTAATTTTAGATTTAATATAAGGATAAACAATTTTTTAAAAGTTCTAAAGATATATATTAACCAAAAGAACTGTTGATCTGTATACTTTTTAATATACTTTATACATACACACTATCTATCTATCTATCTGTCTATCTATCTATCTGTCTGTCTGTCTGTCTGTCTTCTACGCACTGTCTTCTACGCACACACACTTTTTATACATACACACTATACATACATACACACACAGTCTATCAATCTACTGATCTATCGATCTGTCGATCGATCTGTCTATCCATCTACTAATCTATAACGGGTACTGAGTCAGTCTATCTATCTATCTATCTATCTATCTATCTATCTGTCTGTCTGTCTGTCTGTCTGTCTGTCTGTCTGTCTTCTACGCACACACACACTTTTTATACATACACACTACACATACACACACACACAGAGTCTATCAATCTACTGATCTATCGATCTGTCGATCGATCTGTCTATCCATCTATCTATCTATGATGGGTACTGAGTCAGTCTATCTATCTATCTATCTATCTATCTATCTATCTATCTATCTATCTATCTATCTATCTATCTATCTATCTATCTTTCTTTTTTTCTTCTACACAGATACACACACACTTTTAAGATCTTTGCCTGCTGAAGCTGTTCACTTTTACAAAACACAAATCTGGGGACAGCAGGACAAACTGTTTGGATAGTTTGGCAGCAACAAATGATCTCATGTCCAGCATGATCAAGACGGCAATCTATAACGTCAGCTGTAGGCACAACTTCTCATCGCACAACAAATAACCAGACATGATTCGAGGCAGCATCCAGAAGGGGTTTGGGAAGTCTCTACATTGTTTATTCTCCTTTTTTTCTCAATTAGAAGTTGCAGAGCAAACAACCCCTCTGGAAGGTAAAATAATATTTGTTGATATCTTTTGCTGTGACGCAAGGCAGAGGCGACAACTGTGAGTGACCAGTGGTGTAGCTAGAGGGGGGTCTATAATGGTAGCATGAAGTTAGACCCTTTCCCTCCCAGTGGTGCCTAACATAACAAGTTCAATTCGTTCCAGAAGCCTGCTTGTTATGTGAAACGCTCTTTATGTGAAGCAGACTTTCCCATAAGAAATAATGGAAAGTCAGACGATTGGTTCCACAACCCAAAAAATATTCATATAAAAATATTAACTGGATGTAAAAATGATGACAAAATACTGGAATTGAATTCAAAACATGCATTCAGTATGCATGATCCTATGAAGTCTGCAATCCTAGGCTGCAATCCTAAAGACACTTTCCTGGGAGTAAGCCCCATTTAACACAATAGGGCTTACTTCTGAGTAGACATGGTTAGGAGGCTGCAATCAAAGACACTTTTCTTCTGTAGTGTTTCCCCACTTTCTCCTTCTCTCCATCCTGGGGGGCGTCATCTTTGAATTGCATGCAAGTGTGTGTGAATTTCTCTTAAAGGATCTCTGGGTCTGTCTTCCCAGAGGGGAAGCTCCTGCCCCCCTTCTGAACCTCCCTCCTCTTCTGAGGGGGGCTCTCTCTCCCCCCTCCTTCCCCTCCCTAAGGTTATTTTTTAATTTTAAAATACAAACAGTCTGTTCCCACGACCATCATTCAGACAAAGCATTGCAGTCATTCCACAGCACATCAGACACTCACTGCTGAGATGGGAGGGCTTTGGATCTCTATATAAATGTCTCAAAGCTCAATTCTTTCAAGTCAGGGTGAAGAACTTCTTAATGCCCTAAAACTTTGTATGAGGCTATTCAGGAAGGCTGTCTTTGCTAAACATCTCATTTTGATTAAAAACCTTATTTTTAGCAAGTTTTCAGGAGTTATTTCCTTGTGCAGTTTGCAAAGCATGATGGGTTTCTGTATGCAAATGAGGCAGCCTCGGATCAGGCACTGTGATAGTCAGGTTTACAAAGGGGTCCTTGGGTGGGAATACACGCACTTTCACTAGCCGGAAGAGTTCAGTTGAGGACCCGCCTACGCAGGTCCTCTCTAGGAACTCTCCCCGCTGCCTAATTAGCTGCGAGTGCATGCGCACTGAATTTTAAAGCTTTTTTTAGTAGCGCACAGCCGCGGCTGCCGCTACTGCGGCGAGGGAACCTCCAGTGACCCCCCAACCCTCCGGAACCGTATGTAAGCAGCCCCCCTGCCCACAACTGCCCCCAGATCACCCTACAACCCCCACAAAACAGAGCCCAATCCTGACTACTCAGAAGTATGTCCCGTGACAGACAATGGTACTTACTCCCAGGCAAGTGGTGGGCTCTGCAGCCTGGCTGGATCCCAATCCTGACTACTCAGAAGTAAGTCCCATGACAGACAATGGGACTTACTCCCAGGCAAGTGGCTGGCTCTGCAGCCTGGATCCCAACCTGACTACTCAGAAGTAAGTCCCATGCCAATCAATGGGGCTTACTCCCAGAGCAAAGTGGAAAGGACAGCAACCTCAGAGCACCGTCCTATGCAGGTCTACTTAGAGGTAAGCCACAGCCTTAATTTTTTTAATTTTTTAATTTTTAAAAAATTTTTTAATTTAAAAAAATTCTTGCTAGCCCCGCCCCTGGCCCCGCCCCCTCACCTCAGCCCCACCCCTGACCTGGTCTGGCCCTGCCCACTTCCGGAGAACCGGTTGTTAGGGCCAGGCCTACCCATCACTGCCTGCACAGGTCTGGGCTCTGAGGATGCTGCAACCCTATCCACACTTTCCTGGGAGTAAGCTCCATTGGCTATAATAGGGCTTACTTCTGAGTAGACCTGCACAGGTCTGGGCTGTGAGGATGCTGCAACCCTATCCCAGGAAAGTGGCTGGCACTGCAGCCTGAGAGCCCAAACTGACTACTCAGAGGTAAGTCCCATGATAGTCAATGAGACTTACTCCCAGGAAAGTGGCTGGAACTGTAGCCTGAGAGCCCAACCTGACTACTCAGAGGTAAGTCCCATGATATCAATGAGACTTACTCCCAGGAAAGTGGCTGGAACTGCAGCCTGAGAGCCCAACCTGACTACTCAGAGGTAAGTCCCATGATAGTCAATGGGGCTTTCTCCCAGGGCGGAGTGGAAAGGACTGCAGCTTCAGAGCCCCATCCTATGCAGGTCTACTCAGAAGAAAGCCACATGCTAGTCAATGGGGCTTACTCCCAGGGCAGCGTGGAAAGGACTGCAGCCTCAGAGCACATCCAATGCAGGTCTACTCAGAAGTAAGCTGCATGCTTAATATTTTTTTAAAAAAATTAAATTAAAAAAATTCCCTTTTAAATTCTGCCCGGCCCCACCCCTGACCATGGCCATACCCCCTGACCTCAGCCCCACCCCCTGACCCAGCCTGGCCCCACCCACTTCCAGAGAACCGGTTGTTAGGGGAGGCTGGGCCCATCACTGCCCTGCTCCCTTCTGGCTAGCCCTTCTCCACTGCTCTTCTCTCCCTCTTCCCAGCGGACACCCGGCCACAGGAGGAACAGCGCAGAAGTACTGCTTTCGCTATGGGCAGGCGCACTTGGCAGCCCTGACACTTTTTAAGAGGGCTGCCGGCCAGTGCGTCTACCCCAACCGCCAACGAGTGTGCTTGATAAGTGAAGCAACACTTGTTATGTGCGGCAGAATTTTTGCTTGTTATGTGGATCACTTGTTAAGAGAGGTACCTGGTTCTTGGGGGGAGCCTTGTACACTGCACCATTCTCAACTATGAGAAGTCCAATTGTACAGAAAAAGTAAGGCTGTACCACATACAACAGAAAGCCAGCTATCCATTGAATGAGGAACTTGGCCTGCAATCTTAGGCGCAATTATTGGACATGTAGTAGCCTCATCCTATATAATCCCTTTGCATTTTATCCCTTTAACGTTTGTATGAAGGATAATTTTGGCGAGTGCAGCTCAAAATTGGGGGTTTCAAAAATATTTCACAGGCCTTTTCACTGGCATTGCTTACTCCCCCAGTATATAAGCATGCTTTATGGCATGTTTGTGACACCCTCCACCAGCGCATGGACCACTGCACAGGCAGTTCTGGTTTAGATTGTGGTGTAAATTGAAGACATGGCCCATTGATTTTTTTTCTCTTTACTTTTCCTATTAAAATCCAGTGAGAAAAGTATGACAGAAGAACCTCTGGTACCAAAAGACTGAAGTTGACTAGACAAAATATCAAGATAAGCACAAATGCATTAAAGGTCAATGAACAGCAATTGTTGGGATGTTGAAAATCAATACATACAAATGTTGAGGAGAGCAAAATCCAGGTGGTGTCCAACATATGCTTACTTTGGTTCCCCTCTGCAGATTTTATTTGAACATGTTCATGGCTAACAGTTGCCCTCCGTTCACCCACCGCTGGGACCACCAGAACCAAATTGAACAGCAATTGTTGGGATGTCGAAAATCAATACATACAAATGGCAAGGAGAGCAAAATTGATGAATAATCATCCCCGTGCTATCTTTTTCATAAAGTAGACATTATTTAAGAGCAGATGGCAATCGGAGCACTTAGCGGGGGAAATATTGTCTTCTACAATTCATTTTCAATGCTGTCAGTAATTCGAAAATGCCACATTCTCCTACTGCCTACACTTCGGCAGCACATTAAGCTTTTATGAAAGTAAAAGTTAATTACATATGATGACTAAACTCCAGGGATCATAATTAGCTAGAGTGAATGACTGCACATCAGTAATTAAATGTCATCCCACTTCATCGTACCCATCGTGAAACCTGGCCCTTAAAATGTCATAGGTGTTGGCTTCGGCTACATCTATAGGGCTGTCTTGTAAAAAAAAACCCAAATGTTAAATGCTGGGCAGAATTTTGTTAAGCAGAAGCAATAATTAATAATTAGGTGTCAGGAACTGTAGACAGGACATTTTTTTCAGGTTGTTTGCAGCGGGGACAACCATACATATGTCTGAGACAAACCTATTATCCTGGTGGCCCTGAAGGTTTATCAATTTAGAAAAATTTAGGATGAATTCCTATCTACTCTTGCAGATTAATATCTGCAATGTATAGTGGCTGAATTGTCAGCACTGACTATCTTTAAAAAAATGCTACACAGACAACTTCAGTTAATGGTATATACCGGTGGTTCCCAAACTGGATTGCAATCTGATTTTTGGTGGGTCCTTGGAATAAATGATCTGGCTCCTTCACATTGTTCCTCTCTCCACTGGTTTTTACAAAGCACAGTTTTGCTGTGAACATAGCACAGCAAAGGGAGGAGGCCAGTTTCTGTGCTTCGAAGATCAGATATATGCTTATCTGGATCCTATAGCTGCAACTCTTTAATCACAACAGGATCACATCCTACATGACCAGCAATTCCTGCTGTGTTTCAAGATCCTGTGTGGAGGATAAAGGTAGGTAGATCCTCATGCAAACTTTGGCCTGCCTCTCTTTCTGTCTTAGGGCGCAATCCAGAGTAACTACGGGAGCACGTAAGAGACATTACGTGTACACGTAGTTACTACACAATATAGTGAAAACCTATGGGAAATTCATATTGCAATCCAGAGCAAATTGTTCTTACACCGGAGCAAGGACTCCCCGTAGTTACTCTGGATTGTGCCCTTACACTTCAAAATCCGGATCTCATACCTACCCCTGAGAACATACAATCTAAGTAAGTAAGTAAGGGTGCAATCCTATCTTAGGCTGGCACAACTCATTGGTCTTCTCATTCCCATGGAGATGTAGGGAGGCAAGCGCATGTTTGGGCACTGGCCTGACCCTCCCCTAGGAGAGGTACATAAGTGTCATATGGCATATTTGTGACACCCCAGGTTAGCACAGGACTTATGCCAGGGTTTAAGCCAACCTAACTGGAGTTTAAGATTGTAGTATTTTTAAGTAAGTAACCCTACAATCCAGAGTTACTACAGTAGCACATAAGAGACATCATGTGCATCTGTAGTTACTGCACGACCTAGTGATAACCTATGGGAAATTCATATTGCAATCCAGAGTAAATTGTTCTTACACTGGAGCAAGGACTCCCTGTAGTTACTCTGGATTGCACCCTAAGTCAGTAAGTTAGCAAGTAAGAAAAGTATGGGATTTATTGTTGACCATATTTGTGTTGTACATTCCAAGGGATAGGCTTGCTTATCAATCTGATGTGATTGTCCTAGTAATACTATTTTTTATTTAAGCCTTTAATAATAATAATAATAATAATAATAATAATAATAATAATAATAATAATAATAATAATAAACCTTTATTGGCATACAAAGCCTTTTATTAATAGCCTTTGAAACCATCCGACTGGATCTGGAAATCAGCCACAACTAATCTTAGCTTCTCTTTGTTTGTAGAGTGCAGTATTTTCCGTCATCACAACCAATTGTGTATATTTATCGAGTAAGTGAAACTGTAATTGCAGCGATGAACCCCGGCCTGCTTTCCCTCTGCTACATTAAGGAACCCACGTCCATATGTTGCCTTCTTTCCCACTCACCACCTGAGACAACACTGTCCAGTGCCAATATGGTAGGCATTCACATCCAAGAGAAACAGATGGTCAAACTGTAGTGAAGCCAAGTGGGAAGGACTTGTCAAAAGAAAAAATTTGGTCTCCTTTGACATTTCCAAAGTCCTGACAGTCAATGTCAAGCAGAAGTTTAAACATTTGCAAAGTTGTGAACATGGCACAACCATTAGCGCTCTTTCCAACAAGTACAGTCAGGGTGGCAGGCAAGATGGTTGGTTGGTCGCCATTTTTTGGACAACACAGGCAATAAATCAAATTATTCCAAATGATGCAGATTCTATGGCATGGTTGAAAAGTAAGTTAGAGCACAATCTTAGCCATGTCTACTTAAAAGTAAGCCCCATTGTGTTCAATGGTTCTTACTCCCAGGAAAGTGTATCTAGGATTGCAGCCTTAGTGGTGTAGCTAAAAGGGATGCAAAGCACTACAACTACAATCCTAACCTGTTATGACGGCGTAACACCCAGCTCAAGATTTATACTAGCCTGTGAAGGTCCCAAAAGTCCCAAAAGTCACATCTGTGCCACTCCTGGGGGGAGAGTTAAGCCAATGCAAAGATATGCACTGTCTCCCTACATCACCATGAAGCTTGCCACAGGATGCATCTGGCACCCTGGCTAGGGTTTGGAGACCCCTACTCTAAATTATAAGTTGTGGAAGATAAATTGTAGAGTGACAAAGACACAGCGGCTCAGAATTGATGTCATGAAAGAGATTCAAGATTTTTTAAGGGAGGCGGAAATAGTCTTGGGATTTTCTTTTATAATAGAAAATCCCCACCAAAGAGTAAATACTTGGTGTTGCTGTTGTTAGCTTTCATACAGGAAGGAAATGTCTTCATCTTTGATGAAAGGATGTCCTTCACCTGCTCCACTGGTGTAGGCAGTAGTGGGCTTCAGTAGTGGGCTCTCACGGGTTCTATAGGACCCTTTGCTAATGAGCACCTGCTTCTGAGAACCAGTTACTAATGGGACATAGAACCTGTTGTTAATTTAGGTTATTAGGACATAGAACCTGTTGTTAATTTATTGGAATCCCACCACTGGGTGTAGGTGGAGTGGTGCAGGAAATGTGTCCATTTCACTCCAGATCAGGGCAATTCTGGAAACAGCATTCTGTTCTAATGTATGGGGTGACAAGATCAGTGGTGGACTCCAGCAGGTTCGCACCTACTCTATAGAACCGTTTCTTAACAAGAGATAGGACATATAAAGTTTAAAAATAGCCATTTAAAAGTGGCTGCCAGATGGGCAGAGAACCGGTTCTTAAATTTTTTGAAGCCCATCACTGGACAAGATGATGGTATAGAAGAGCCTAGATCCGCAGATTCAGGTATCTGTGGATCTATGATTTCCTGCACCTCTATCCCACCAATGCACAGAATATGTAGGCAATCACCGTACATGCTAGTGGGCAAAGCAGATGTCCCTACTTTCTCTTAGTCACTATATACTTGCAGCATATAGTATATACTAGCTTGCATTATTAGCCCTACAATCCAGAGTAACTACGGGAGCACGTAAGAGACATTACTTGTACCCATAGTTACTGCACCACCTAGTGAAAACCTATGGAAAATTCATATTGCAATCCAGAGCAAATTGTTCTTACACCGGAGCAAGAACTCCCCGTAGTTACTCTGGATTGCGCCCATTGTCTCTATATAATTTCATGCCCTGGGGGAGATGGTTATTTCTATAGCATTCCCCGTATCTGTGGTATCTTGGGGGTGAGAGGAAGACATCTCTATAGACATCAGATCACACCTGTAGTGTCATCCGGATCTTCTCCAAGGAACTAGTATTGTAGAAGCAATGAGAAGACAGTTTATGAATATTAGATGCATAAAACACAAATTGACTGTTGCACAGAAGAATTTGCCTGTCAATAAATGTCAAATTAACATCATTCTCCAAGGCTGAACATGCCCCGCTTCTTCCTGTCTCTGTGCCAAAAGAGAGATTACTCTGCTACCAAGTAAGAAACTTTGGAAAATGAATTGTATTGGCTGTCAGTGAATTAATTTTTAAAAGACAATAGTAGATTTTGGTTTATGATGAAAGCTGGTTCTCCGTTGTAACTGATTGCAATAACAGAAATATCAAGTGATAATAATACCCGAGCACTTATTGCTAAGAAGAATAATTGCCTCTGTGTCTGCCCGTCTCCACTGCACCAATAATCCTTGCCCCTGAGTCAACCAAATTAATGGGATTGAATCCATCGAACCATGGAAGTTATTCTTTATTTGTTTTATCGAGAGATTTATATCCCACCTTTTGGTTTCCAAAAGGCCCCCGAGGCTGCTCAAAACAAATCAAAATTTTTATTTGTTCAACAGAATACTGCTTGAGATCTATTTTTTCAGTGGGAGGGAGTCTATATTCTGTCTGGAGAACGTAGGGCGAAATCCAGAGTAACTACTCCGGTGTAAGAACAATTTGCTCTAGTTTGCAATATGAATTTCCCATGGGTTTTCACTAGGTGGTGCAGTAAGTACGAGTACACATAATGTCTCTTACCTGCTCCCATAGTTACTCTGGATTGTAGGGGTAGTCCTTTGTTGCTTACAAGAACTAGATCCAATGGATACAAAGAGAGGTCACTCCAGCTGGATATAAGGAAGAAATTCTTGCTGGTGAAGGTGGTTTAGCAGCGGAACAGGAATGTGGTGGACTCTCATCACTGGAGAACTTTAAGCAGAGTCTTGACAGGAATCTATTGGAGATTATCTTCTCGGAAGACTGCCTGCTACAAGCAGAGGGTTGGACTAGATGACCTTTGAGTTCCCTTCCAACTATGAATCTATGTGCTGAAGATATGGATTCTATTCTATGTGCATTCTATGGATAGGGAAAAGATTCTTTCCAGGAACTGGATGTGGTACACCCTTCCATAGAGAAATTAATGATTCTCCTTTTCTCCTGTTCCCCAGCCTTTACTTATTTATTTTCCTGATTTATACCCCGCCTTTCCTCCCCTACAAGAGGGACCCTAAGGCGGCTCACATAGAAGAATAAAACACCATTAAAATGGCTAATAAATACAAATTAAAACATAATTAAAATACAATTAAAATACAATTAGCATAATAAAAGACTAATTATTATAAGAATAATAATAAAATAATATAATAATATAATTATTATAGGATAATAATATATATAATATAATTATTATAAGAATAATAAAAGACCATAAGATCTTAGGCGAGTGATTTGCAACCACTTTGCCCTGGCAGACTAGTATGTCACAGGTGGTCTGCAGGTGTGCCGCGGGACTTTAGGGAGGCTCAAATATTAATGGGGTAATTGGAGGATTTGAGTACATATAGACAACATGGTGTGCCATTATGGGCAAAATCCAGAGTAACAACGGGGAGTCCTTGCTCCGGTGTAAGAACAACTTACTCTGGGTTCCAATATGAATTTCCCATAGGTTTTCACTAGGTGGTGCAGTAACTACGGGTGTGTGTAAAGTCTCTTATGTGCTCCCGTAGTTACTCTGGATTTGGGGGTATGTCAATGTGCCATGAAATGTAAAAGATTGGTAAATCTCTGTCCTAAGGAGGTCTATGCCAGTTAGCTTTTGGTTGATGAATGAATGCTCAATAGGGGTAGATTGTTCTGTTTGTTTTGTGACTCTGTTGTGTTGTTCATTCGTATAATAAGAAATAAAGGATTTATATACATTTGTTTTGTATGCATTATGTCACCTTAACTATTTTAATGTGCTAAAATTGTGGTTATTGTTAGCTTCTCTGAGGCATGGTGATGATATGTGGCTTAAATCCATAATAAAAGAAATAAAAATAGAATAATATGGTAACGTACCACAAAAGCAAAATAATAAACACATTTAACAGCTTAAAGTGCTTATCTAAATTCATATAAACAGCAATGATAAAAAATACAAACACCAGGCAGAACCTCTTTTGAAATCAGGTAACAACTAGTTTCATTACTAGGGGGATATGAGGAGCTACACCAGGTGACACAAACAGGGAAGGTGACACCACTAATCGCCAAAATTGTTAAAAAGTTGTGTTTTTTAAAAAAATGTAATCAAAGTTATATATCATTTGATGTGTATTTTGTGCAGGATGCAATGAAACAAACCACATTGAACTATCTCTATTCTATCAAATATTATAGCAATATTGGCTGCAATCCTAAAGACACTTTCCCGGGAGTAAGACCCGTTGAACCCGTTGAAGGGTAGGGATTGCACCCGTTATCAAATATTATAAATATTAATCAGTATAATCAAATATTATACATTACCACATTTACTACTGCAGGGTTACCTGCCTACTTCATGGAAAGAGGTTCATCATGAGAGGATGCACCCAGATTTGGAAACTGCATACATTTGGAGGTTGTTCGATGAACTTGCTGCAGTCTTATGTTGTTGTTAATTTTGTTAATTAGTTAATAAAGCGCCCATTCTATTAGCACACCTGACTCTTGTACCTTCATTATTTGTGGTGCTAATGTCCCTTCCATGTAAACTTTGGTCTTGTTCACCAAAAATCTGGAAAAAATTATGTCTCTACCATACCAGTTGGGATCATACAGGGTAGGTCAGAATAATACTACATAGGAGCACACATCATTGAATATAACCCTACAATCCAGAGTAACTACAGGAGCATGTAAGAGACATTTATGTCGATGTAGTTATGGCACCACCTAGTGAAAACCTATGGGAAACTCATATTGCAATCCAGAGTAAATTGTTCCTACGTTGGAGCAAGGACTCCCTGTAGTTACTCTGGATTGCGCCCTAAGGTTTAGCATGTCTCCCTTTTGAGGTATGAATTCCCTCGAGATGAATTGGGCGCTACATAAAAGCAGAGGATGCTACTGGAAAAATCACTTGCATCCCTCCATTTTCCCCCGTTGAGAGTGTAACATCCAAGTGAATTCCAAATCCAAATCTGAACCTGGTGAGACCCATTTATTGGCGTTTCTTCTATTGCACCCACTATAGGTTTACAACTAGGTATTCAGAACTTTCAGTGATTTGTAGAATGGACATGGCAGGTGTTGGTTGACATCCAACTTGTTCTTAAGTTACAAGGCAAACTTTGCAGTGGGGGTGGAGAGACACCTCCCCATATATGTGAAAACCAATTGTGAAGGAATTAACCCCAAGAGATGATTTGAGCACAATCCTAACCATGTCTACTCCAAAGTAAGCTCCATTGTGTTCTCTGGATCTTACTCCCAGGAAAGTGTCTTTAGGATTGCAGCCTTTGTCTCAAACTTTGGAGACTGTGGCCTCTTGTGACAGGCTGTCAACAAGTTAATGTCAGTTGCAATGTACATACGTGTCCATAAGAATTGAAATCAAACTCCTAAATAATTTCCGGCACTACAATGAACAGCTGTCAGTAAGTAGCACTCCTGTCACTACTGATCTGGCGCATGTTAACAGAGGTGACCCAGAGGTGTAAACTTTGGCTCGTTGTTAGCAAACGTATAAGACATCTGTATCCTTCCTTTTCACTTTAATGATATAATTCTTCTTCACTTCGGATCCAGGAGTCAGGGTTGCCCTCATTAAAAACTTCAGTTTTTAGAATTTCGGCGGCCAAACTATTCTAAATCCATTTCAGAAAGTTCCAGAGAATCAGCAAGCCTGGGCCTGCTCAGTAAGCACCAAATCAGCACTTGCTGCCGAGGAGACCCCACAGATCACACTGAACATGGAACAGCTGTAGTGCCTGCCTTAGATGGAATCCCTGATGAGACGCCAGGACAGTCTCCAGTGAATACAAGGTGCTTCTTGGAGTGGCCTGCTGGATCCCCAGGTTAGTGGCTGCCGTAGTTGTGCCATATCCTGAGGTTGAGAGGCAGGGGTTGCAACTAGGCTGGCCAAGAACTCAGATTTTTGGACAACACTGCCATTCTTACTCGGGCCTTATCATGGACCCCTATGGGTCTACTCATTACTGTACCTGCTCCTGAGGTGGTAGAACTCTGAGGAGCTGGAAGAGGGCATTTCTGCCCTGGAAACAGACTCTGGATGCAGAGTAACTGTTCTGCCCTTGGCAATGCTGAACATGCCTTCTACATGCCTTTCCTGAACTGCCTAGGCTGGCCCAGACAGGGCAGCCCAGATCCACCTGTCTTGGGGCAGCCTATGTCACCTTAGGCTCCCCCAAGCCTTTTCTGGCATATTTGGGCTGCCCCATCTAGGACCTGGGCCACCCCAGTGATAGATAGGGCAGCCCAAGTGCTCTTCTGGATTGCAGCTTTACTTACTTAAGGTGCAGTCCTAAGCTAGACCTGCACAACTCATCAGTCTTTCCATTCCTGTGATGATACAGGGAGGCAAGCGCATGTCTGTCCACTGGCCTTACCCTTCTCCAGGAGTGGTACAGAAGTACAGAACACTTTTGTGATATCCTTAGGTCAGCACAGAACTTATTCCGGGGCTTAGGCTGGCCTAACTGAAGATTAGGATTGCAGCCGTACTTATGTACTTACTTAGGGTACAATCTTAACTTAGGGCACAATCCAGAGTAACTACGGGGAGTCCTTGCTCCAGTGTAAGAACAATTTGCTGTGGATTGCAGTATGAATTTCCCATAGGTTTTCATTAGATGGTGCAGTAACTACAGGTACACGTACTGTCTCTTACGTGCACCCGTAGTTACTCTGGATTGTAGGGTTAGGCTGGCACAATTAGGCTGGCACCATTCCCATGGTGATGTAGGAAAGTAAGCGTATGTCTGTGCACTGAGCAAACCCTCCTCCAGGTGAGGTGCACAAGTGTCTTATGGTCAGCACAGGACTTAGACTGGGGCTTAGGCTGTCCTAAATGGAGGTTAGGATTGCAGACATACTTAACTTAGAACACAATCCTAACCACGTCTACTCAGAAGTGAGCCCCATTGTATTCTTACTCCCAAGAAAGTGTGTTTAGGATTGTAGCCCTACTTACTTAGGGCACAGTCCTAACCAATTTAACTCACACATACCAATCTCCCAGTTCCTGCCATGGGGTGGAGAAGCCAGCACATGCCTGTGCACTGACATAATCCCCCAAGAGTGGCATACAACAGCCTACAGCACTTTTGTGACACCTTAGGCCAGCACAAGAGTGCGCCAGGACTTGTGGTGGCATAACTGGGGGTTCAGATTGCAGTCCAAATTTACTACCCAATTTTAATGGCTTCAGGTGTCCATTGTCGACAGAATTCCCAATTGTGTCTTTAGCACTTGGTTGGTTTTTAGGACATTGTTCTGTCAAGCTTGGCCATATTAATAAAGCTAAATATATTATTTCAAGCTACATTCTTACTGGTACTCTTTATTATTCATTTAAACAAAGGCAATTCTACCCCATTTTTGTCCTGCATAATAGACCCAAAGGAGTTTACAAAGCCCCACTAAATCTTTCCGATTCACAGAACGTCGTAAGACAGACTGATCAATAAGGCAATCAGCAACATCCACAATTCCTGCTGAATATGAACCTCACCAATGGATCATCCAGCTTTCAAAGCTTTGATGAAAAGCCATGTCACCCAAAGTTTGGCTGCAATCCTAACCATACTTTCCTGGGAGTAAATACTATTCAATACATTGGGACTTACTTTTGAGTAGACATGCTTAGGACTGCACTTAAAAGGGTAGATAGTACCCTGTCTGGCCTCAGCAGGGGTAGTTGTGGTGGCCCTTCAAAGAATCCCATGGACAGCATCAAAAAAGTTCTTCATTCACATAATTTCTGTATTGCAAATATTAATTAGCATCATGTTGACCAAGCTTAATTGACAAACTGGTAATCAAACATGGGTCTCCAGGAGCTTGTTTCTCCACCTGAAATACACACGATAACTCACAGTAGCTCATTAGTTACACAGACGTACACAAATGAGCACATGATAACATAGTATAGTTATTGATAACTTTTATTAAATTTAAAGTAGCAATAAAATGCAATGGGAAAAGTTAGCTAAGGGCAAAATCCAGAGTAACTATGGGAAGTCCTTGCTCCGGTGTAAGAACAACTTACTCTGGATTCCAATATGAATTTCCCATCGGTTTTCACCAGGTGGTGCAGTAACTATGGGTGCACCTAAAGTCTCTTACGTGCTCCCGTAGTTACTCTGGATTTGGGGGTAAGAGGGAAATACCACAAGGTGATAGTGATTTGGGGGAAACAACCTGATCATCTGCCTCTGCCAGGAAGGGTCCTGAAAGGAATCCCCCATGTAAACCAAGGACCACCTGTTCTTAATGGATACCATAGAAAGACATCCATGGAATATCACTTGCATGATCAATGCTACCAGAGATAACAATCTCTATCAATGCTATCAGAGACTATCAGAGACTCCAATCTCCATGGGAGTAAGACCCATTGAACATAATAGGACTTACTTTTCAGTAGACATGGTTAGGATTGTTCTCTAACTGCATTTCAGCCATGACCCACTCTAAAGACGTCCCTCAAATCATTTTTGGTTTTTTATTTTTATTTTTTTGTTTTGGTTTTGATTGGTCTCTATTGTGGCAATTATTGTTAACTCTAACTGTTATGCTGCTACAATAAGAATAATTTTTAAAAGTCCAGCTGGATCAACCCCTGCCTAATCCGGGGTCTTGCTCCTGACTGTGTCCCACCAGTTGCCTCTGGGATACCAAAAGCCCAAGAGAAGGTACGCTTCCCTTCCACCGTGGCTGCTCTGCAACTGATAGTCAGAGAAACCGGTTCTGTTGTGAACTGGTTAACTCATGCCCTGTTGTGTAGCCCAGCAAAATGTTAGAACTATATCAGGCATATTTAACAGATGCCACATCTGATTAAACTGTAATGCCGTTAAGCAGATTCCTCTGCGATGCCCCATTAGAAGGCCAGTTATGAAGAAATTGCTGATCCATGAAGAACTGTCTACGGTAAGCCAAATCTGGTCTTTTTTCCGACCTCCTGTCTTCGACAATCAAGAACCATTATCTGGGTCTTTCTTAATGGAGTATTTGGCTTAAAGTCACAACAGAAAGACTACAGGAAAAGTTTTAGTTGAGTCACTCAAACTTTTATTATTTTGATCTGCAGTCATTTGAAACCATATACAGTGGTACCTCTCATAACAAGTGCCTCACATAACCGTTTCACATAAGTATAAATTTTCAAGGAATCTTGCTCCACATCACAAGTTCCGCTTCACTTAACAAGCAAGCGCAAGATGGGCATACAGCTCTTACTCTCCGCGTGGAGGCTCTCTAAAAGGGCTGCCGGCCAGTGCTGCTGCCTCCAACTTCCCCCAACTTGGGGGCAATTGCCTGGGGGTGCCAGAGGCAGCTGCCCCTAACTGCCCCCAAGTTCCCCCACCGGCCACCTTGAACCTCCAGCAGCAGCCCAGGTAAGCCTCCCAGAAAAGTGTCTTTGATTGCAGCCTTCTAACCATGTCTACACAGAAGTAAGCCCCATTGTGTTAAATGGGTCTTACTCCCAGGAAAGTGTCTTTGATTGCAGCCTCCTAACCATGTCTACACAGAAGTAAGCCCCATTGTGTTAAATGGGTCTTACTCCCAGGAAAGTGTCTTTGATTGCAGCCTCCTAACCATGTCTACTCAGAAGTCAGCCCCATTGTGTTAAATGGGGCTTACTCCCAGGAAAGTGTCTTACTCCCAGGAAATTGCAGACTTAGGCTGCAATCCTAAAGATACTTTCCTGGGAGTAAGACCTATTGAACACAATGGAGCTTACTTTGGAGTAGACATGGTTAGGATTGTGCTCTAAGTAGACTTCATAGGCTCAAGCACATTGAATGCATGTTTTGAATTCAATTCCAGTGTTTTGCCATCATTTTTACATCCAGTTAATACTGTTGTATGAATACTTTTGGGGTTGTGGAACCAATCGTCTGAGTTTCCATTATTTCCTATGGGAAAATCAGCTTCACATAAAGAGTGTTTCACGTAAAGAGCATGCCTTTACGTGTGAGTGGGATAATTGTAATTATCAATATGTCAATCACATATTGACCATCCATAGCTTGCTGTTGTTTGAAGCAAAATGTATTTTTCATTGGAGTTCACTTACATGCCAAATTGCGAGTCACAAAATCCAATCCTACTGAAAGTTATACCCATATTTCATGAGCAGAGGCTGCAATTCTAAACACACTTTCCTGGGAGTAATACCTATTGAATACAATGGGGCTTACTTCTGAGTAGACATACTTAGGATTGTGTTCTAAGATTCCTTCATGATAGTCACAAACCTGAATAGACCAGTTCATGTGGCTAGCTGCTGTTGGGTTCCAGATGCCTTACAGAGAAGATAAGCCAGCACCCAAGGGGGCTGAGTTAGCGAGTGGTAGGAAGGTGGTTGAATGGGATAGGTTGGGTGAAATGGGGCAGTGACGGAGTGGGTTGATCTGGATCAACACAGATTGGCACCAGCCCACTGAGCTCGTGCAAGCCTCAGTTGACCCATAAGTGTCTAACCCCAATGCAAAGGGACAAATGAATCCTTACCCCCAAAGAGACCTCCAGCAGCCAAATCTCCCAGGCAAGATATGGCAGATACCTCCTTCTGGTTTTAGAACGAAGATATCTCTGACATGCCAGGTGCAAGGGAGTGACACGGAGATGTACCGGTAGGTATCTAGTTGTCGTATGTGGTGCCTGAGACCAATGGTGGCCCAGTGTGAGCTCCAGGAAGCTGGACTTTGGGTCTTTGGCCTGATCTATTGAATGTGGAGCTCTACGAATGCTTCAGAAGCCTATTCCCCCACTACTACCACCATCTTTGTAAAACAAGTCTTGAGCACCTGGTAAAGGAAATTGGGTGACAGGATCTAGGTGGGTCCTCTCCATGCCACTGAAATAGTCCAATGGAATGGCACAGCTGATACGATTGGTTCTAGCTGCGTTGCAGAGCTGGGCTAAGGACAGGAGGTCATCCTGTCTTGTGGGGACAAGGGTCTCAAACCCCGGCCTTCTGGTTAACAGGCACCGTGTCTTAACCACTTGCGCCACCCACAGCCCATCCGGGGCGCACCAGTGTTGAAAATCATTGGGATAGAGCATTATTTTACAAAGTGGGTCCCAGTGCTAAAACATTTGGGAACCGGTCCAGTTTCATACTTTGTAAAGGATTTGTTTTTTTAAAAAATCATTTGTAAACCAGAAGTCTAATAAAGAATTTAATGTATTTTTTTTCTATAATGTACTGAAGCTTCAATCTCTTCTATGCAAAACATGAACGCATTAAGCACCGTTGCAGCTATCTAATGATGTTTTTATTGGGGTGGTACTGTACGCGGGCAGCTATAAATTAAGCCCGCGTTGTGTACGTTTTGTGTTTCTAACATCTGCCGCGGCTCTGAGGGGGCCAAGACGATTTGAAAGAGAACGCAACGGAAAGATCAAACTGATTTCAGTGAAAGGGATTCAAATGTCAATTGCAATTTCATCCCTTCACACAAGATTATACAGGCTGCTCGAGATAAACACTATTCATGACATCTTTCAAAATACCAATTTTAAATGATATGTCAGCAGAACACAACCGTCGAGGGGTAAAGAGGCTCCAAATTTGGGCTTGAGATGCAGAAAACCTCCTTGTCTAAACCAAGCAGCCATTCCCTGGTGGGCTTTTGGGACGATTCCCAGCGTCGTTCCTGTATATGTGAATAATCTCAATAAATTTAATTTGATGGTAGCAGTTGGTCTATGCAGAAGGCCAGTTTTGCTATATTTATGACCATTCCAGTCTTCCTCACACATTAAAGATGATTTTGCTGCCGAAGAAGAAGATGGTCGTAGGCCAGGAACGTGTTTGCATGTTTAACTTAAATACTCGATTCTAATGTTCATCTTTTGCAGCCAAATTCAGTCTCCGAAATCAGGGTGCACATTAGATTTGATGGTTAATTAGATTTGAGTAAATAGTACTTTGATTATATATATAGGGTGCGCATTACATTTGATGGCACATTAGATTTGGGTGAATGCAGTACATTGTAGGCATTTTATACTGCATAGAAGCTACAATTCAAAGAGGTGCATCTGGTCATAAATGAGGTCCCCAGTGCTTCGAACTCCTCAGCGCAACACACAAACCCAACAGGCATGTCACCTCGTATGAACCACACTAGCTGCACACCCTTAGTGATGCCCCGGAATGATCCAGAAACTCTATTGTTGGGGATGGGAATTGAATTTGTTGGGGATGGGAATTGTTGGGGATGGGAATTGAATGATCCAGAAACTCTATTGTTGGGGATGGGAATTGAATTTGGTCTAGAGAAAGGGGGCAAAAGGGAGGGACATGGTTGAGATATAAATTTGTTCAAGGGTAGATTAAGAAATGTTCTATTCCCTCTCACAAAACACCAGTACCAGAGACATCCATTAATATTGAGTGTTGGAGTATTAGAATAAAAATATTTATTTACCCAGTGTATCATTATACAGTGGTACCTCTCATAACAAGCGCCTCACATAACAAGCATTTCACATAACAAGTATAAATTTCCAAGGAATATTGCTTCACATAACAAGTTCTGCTTCACTTAAGAAGCACTTATGCAGCCCTGAAGCTCTGCGCAGCAGCTGCCCCTAAGTGCCTCCAAGTGTCCCCCACCGGCCACCTTGAACCTCCAGCAGCAACCCAGGTAAGCATCCCAGGAAAGTGTCATTGATTGCAGCCTCCTAACCATGTCTACCCAGAAGTAAACCCCATTGTGTTAAATGGAGCTTACTCCCAGGAAAGTGTCTTCAGGATTGCAGCCTAAGAAGACTTCATAGGAACATGCACACTGAATGCATGTTTTGAATTCAATTCCAGTGTTTTGTCATTATTTTTACATCCAGTTAATATTTTTATATGAAAATTTTAGGGGTTGTGGAACCAATTGTCTGAGTTTCCATTATTTCCTATGGGAAAATCCACTTTGCTTAAAGAGCATTTCTCTTAAAGAGGATGCCTCCTGAATAAATTAAGCTCTTTATGTGAGGCACCACTATACTGTGGAACTCATTGCCACTGGATGTGTGGATAGCATTTGGCCTCGATGACTTTACAATGAGAATGGACAGATTTCTGGAGAAAAAGTCCATCAGAGTATACAGGCCATATCATGATGGGCATGTACAACCTCCTGGACTTTGAACTTGGCTATCTCTGGCTGCAATCCTAAACACACTTTCCTGTGAGTAAGACTCATTGAATATAATGGGGCTTACTTCTGAGTAAGCATGGTTAGGATTGTGCTCTCTAAATATCAGATTCAAGGGAGTAGCAATAGGATACAGATGTAGAAGTAGTCATAACATATAGATTTTAAAAAATAAAAGTTTATTTAAGTTTATCTAAGAACTCTAGGGGAGCAATCCAGAGTAACTATGGGGAGTCCTTGCTCTGCTGTAAGATCAATTTACTTTGGATTGCAATATGAATTTCCCATAGGCTTTCACTAGGTGGTGCAGTAACTATGGCTGCACATAATGTCTCTGACGTGCTCCCGTAGTTACTCTGGATTGTAGTTACTCAGAGTAACTCCACAGTTACT
Source organism: Cryptoblepharus egeriae (assembly GCA_030015325.1). Classification (NCBI taxonomy): domain Eukaryota; kingdom Metazoa; phylum Chordata; class Lepidosauria; order Squamata; family Scincidae; genus Cryptoblepharus; species Cryptoblepharus egeriae. Next base: position 65,058,402 of record JAREYC010000008.1, on the reverse strand, counting down.
CTGCATAGGACAAAAAAATCACTTTTTCTGAACACTGAGCAAGCTTTGCTTTAAATCTTTTCTTTCAGCAGACATTGCAGGAAAAGAGATTTGCTAAAATAGTCCCCTAAGGCATAGAAGTGGGAAAAGAAGTCAATTTTCTCAAATATTTGAATGATTACCTTTCCTTCCCTACATCACAACTTGCCAGCTCTTTCTAATAAAATTGATTCTTTAACCATAATCATAAAAATATTATTAGTTTTTCTTTATTATTTCACTGCATCAGATTTTGGCTCACTTTTTGTAATGTACTATATTGTGTGAAAGAAAATTATGGGCAAAGTGAGTACTTTGTGAAAGCCAGTGATCTAAACTGAGACTATTGATGCAATCCTAACCACACTTTCCTAGCAGTAAGTACTACTGAACACAATGGCACTTACTTCTAAGTAGACATGGTTGGCATTGTACTGTATGGAGCACAACTGCTTTGAGATTCAGTGCAGATTGATTTTGTGGCTACTCAGTCAGGGGTGCTTCTAGTAAACATCTCTGATTGAATGCATATGTGCCATATGGACGCAATCCAGAGTAACTATGGGGAGTCCTTGCTCTGGTGTAAGAACAATTTACTCTGGATTGCAATATGAATTTCCCGTAGGTTTTCACTAACGGTGCCATAACTACATCAACGTAAATGTCTCTTCTGCGCTCCTGTAGTAACTCTGGATTGTAGGGATATTGGACCAAACTCTGCACCAACATTTTTTCCTTCCTCAAGGTCTTCAGTTCCTTATTTTGAAGCAATGATGTGTCTCATTAGATGCAGATGAGGCAGAGCCTCACCCGAGCTCCTGGACCACCCAACCAGAGTTTCCAGGTGGGACTGGAGATGTACTCCAGTTGCATCAAGAGACTTCTTGAGACTCAGGTTGCAATCCTGAAGACACTATCCTGGGAGTAAGACCCATTGAAAACAATGGGGCTTACTTTTGAGTAGACATGGTTAGAATTGTGTTCTCAGAAAGACTAAGCATGGGCTTCAAAAAGACTCCTTCCTTACCACATGTTTATACAAACACCATGTTTTCATCACTCTCTAGATGCAACCAAACCAATGTTTTGCTCATGTTTGGAGACCTAGACCAGGGTGCAGTCCTAAGCATGTCTACTCAGACGTAAGTCCCATTCTGCAGACAGACAGACAGACAGACAGACAGACAGACAGACAGACTGACTGACTGACTGACTGATTGATTGATTGATTGATTGATTGATTGATAGTGTTTATAGGACTTATGTAGTGCATTCTTACAAATAGGCAGACGACTAAGTATCAGATTCAGGATCTTTTATTCAACATGCATGTCGAGCAACTCCTGTGACTTGTGTCACAAAGTGAGGAGTGGCACAGATTGCTCTGAGCCTTCTTTTATTGTTACTTTTATTGAATGTATTAGCTTTTACATAACTGGCTAAAAAGTTCTGCATTAAGTATTATTGGCCAAACGTTGGCACAGTGTTGGACTTCTGTACATGACTTTTGTAACCAAACAAAATTCGATAGTATCTACTTATTATACTTAATAACAATGAGTTGTCTTTAGGCTTAAGAGCAAAACACTTCGTGGCAAACTCCACTGAAACAGCTATTGTTCACTTACCAAGTCTGGCACCGGATCATGGCCATGAATAAGACCTGACTCTTTGGTCCAGGCTTTCATTAGCAACATTTTACTGACAGAGACAGAATTAAGCTGCTTTTTCTTAATTTTTAAGAATTAATCAGCCATAGGATTAGGCCTGAGGTCCACAAGTTATATTACTGACTAGTGAAATGTTCCTGTGTTGCAGAGTAAAATACCACCCGTGCGCAAAACCCCCCATGTGCAACACTCCCTGTGTGCACCCTCTCCCCATGTGCATCACCTCCAGTGGTGGGCTCCAGCAGGTTCGCACCTACTCTATAGAACCGGTTCTTAACAAGAGATAGGACATATAAAGTTTAAAAATAGCCATTTAAAAGTGGCTGCCAGATGGGCAGAGAACCGGTTGTTAATTTCTTTTGAGCCCATCACTGATCACCTCACATGTGCATCATCCCCCATGTGCAACATCCCCCATGTGCATCACATGTGCATCAGGCACCGGGCACCAAATTGGCTGGATGTTGAGCAGAGTCTTTAAGTTAAGTATAGGACAAAAACACATTGCACTCCTTTTCACCCTCTTAAAGGTTACATTTCTCAGCATTGGTTCTTGGTGGGTGTTCATGTCACAGAAGGAACACCCTGAATTTCATGTTTCTAGGTCTGAGGGTTGGGGCTGAGCGTCCATTAGTCAGTGATTCCTTAATGTATAGGAAGGAAAACATGTTGCTCCCCATTTCACCCCCTTCTGGTTGGAATTTCCAAAAACCGGTTCTTAGTGGGTGCCTCCATCATGGAAAGAAAACCCACCCCAAATTTCACTCTTCTAGGCATGGCGGTTTTGCCTGGGCGTTGATGAGTGAGTCAGACAGTGAGTGAATGAGTCAGTGAGTGACATTTCAGTTTTATGTACAGTGGTACCTCACATAACAAGTGCTCCACATAACAAGTGATTCACATAACAAGCACAAATTCCCAGTGGGAGTGTGCTCTACTTAACAAGCCTGCTTCACTTTACAAGCCCCAGGAAACTGCCCCCAAGTTGCTCTGAGCTGACGCTCCACGTGGAGCCTGTTTTAAAGGACGGCTGGCCATTGTGCTGCTGCCTCTAACTGCCCCCAAATTGGGGGCAATTGCCTGGGGCACCAGGGGGAGCTGCCCCTAACTGCCCCCAAGTGCCCCCACTCGCCTCTAGCAACAGTCCAGGTAAGCCCCCTATCCTCCATGCAGCCTACTAAACATGTCTACTCAGAAGTAAGCCCCATTGAACACAATGGGGCTTACTCCCAGGAAAGTGTCTTTAGGATTGCAGCCTAAGTAGACTTCATAGGTTCATGTTTTGAATTCAATTCCAGTGTTTTGTCATCATTTTTACATCCAGTTAATATTTTATATGAATACTTTGGGGGTTGTGGAACCAATTGTCTGAGTTTCCATTATTTCCTATGGGAAAATCTGCTTCACTCAAAGAGCGCTTTCCATAACAAGCATGCTTCCGGAAGGAATTAAACTTGTTATGTGAGGCACCACATAAGTGATGAAGTAAAGCTGTCCCCCACAGCTGTGACCGACTCTAGGGCGTAGGTTTTATTTTGCTGTGTCCTCCATTGATCTTGGGTGTCCTCCATTTTGGGGGGCCACGTCCTCTTTAGTGGCTCAGACTTCTGCCCACCTGCAGTTGTGTCTCTGTGTATCTGACTCAGGAGCAGCCAGTGAGAGGCAGAACGTCCCCTTCAGAATCTACTGGTGATGAAACGGTTAAATCACTGTGGGGAGATGGGGGGGATTATGCAAATCACTGGCCAATCACAAGATTCTCCTTAAAGGCACAGTGATGAAAATGACCAGATGGACAAAGTATCTAGTGGAGTGGGGGAAACTGAGCATGAGGAGGGGGCAGCCCCAGGGGGCAGACTCAGGAGCATCGGTGGGATCCACTCTGCCAATGGTGGTGCATGCAGATTTTCACATGGGAGACAATTTCTTGCAGCCCAGCCTGGCCCACCCTTGCTGTAGAAGATGTGATGGAAGGAGTAGGGAGCTGGTTTCAGAAAAGCTTCTGCCACTTTTCCCTTTTCTTTTGCCCCATGGCTGTGCATCAGTGGTGGGCTCCAGCAGGTTCGCACCTACTCTATAGAACCGGTTCTTAACAAGAGATAGTACATATAAAGTTTAAAAATAGCCATTTAAAAGTGGCTGCCAGATGGACAGAGAACCGGTTCTTAATTTCTTTTGAGCCCATCACTGATCACCTCACATGTGCATCATCCCCCATGTGCAACATCCCCCATGCGCATCACATGTGAGTGCACCCTCCCTCACAGTGCATCAGGCACCGGGTGGTTGCCAGATGGGCAGAGAACCGGTTCTTAATTTTCTGAAGCCCATCACTGCTGTGCATCCTTCTTTGTACATCCATTGGTGATGCATGATGCTTTGTAGTGCATGGTGCTGTATGCAGAGATGCTTCTTTTGGTATAGTGACGTAAATGGTATAGACGTTCCTTTTGCAAGAATTCTGAGCCTTTGACTGCAAGTCTCTGTATTGGTTAAAGTCATATGAACCCCTCATTTTTATGTCCAACAATGGGCTGATTGGCTGGAGGATTCTGAGGGGATCCCCTGCAGAGAGTGTCCCCTCTCATTTCTAAGCCAGTCCTAGAAAAAAGGGCATTTTTATGGTCATTGCCTGCTTCATGACATCCCTTCCTGCATTATGATGTCACTTCCAGTCTTATGATGTCACTGCCAGGCCTTGTACACAATCTCCCCAATGCACATCAAACCCACAATGTGAATGAACCCCCCATGCGCAACATCCCCCATGTGCATCATTCCCCATGCACAGCATCCTCCCCACTGCACCAGGCACCAAGCACCAAATTGGCTAGATGTTGTTCAATCTCCCATGTTAAGTATAGGGCAGAAACACGTTGCCCCCTTTTCAGCCCCTGAAGGGTTAATTTCTCCAGATGGTTCTTGGGGGGTGTTCAGGTGACAGAAGGAACTCCCAGAATTCCATGCTTCAGGCCCAGCAGTTGGGGCGGAATGTTGCTGAGTCAGCAATTCTCCAATGCAAAGTATAGGGAGGAAAACGCATTGCGCCCCTTTTCACCCCCTTCTGGATGAAATTTCAGAAAACCGGTTCTTAGTGCACCCCTCCATCACGGAAGGAACACCCACCCCAAATTTCATGCTTCTAGGGTTGGCAGTTTTGGCAGGGCAGTGATGAGTGTGTGAGTGAGTGAGTGAGTGAGTGAGTCAGTCAGTCAGTCAGTCAGTCAGTCAGACAGTGACATCTCTCTTATATATATATACTAGCAAAAGGCATACCCGCGTTGCGGGAGTAAAATTCCCCCGTATGCCATCCCCCCATATGCATCAACCCTCCATGGATAACTTTCCCCCAGGCATAACAACCCCCCATGTGCAACTTCACCCATGCGCATCAACCCCGTATGCACAACTTGCCCCATGCACAACTTCCCCCATGCGGAACTTCCCCCCATGCACATCAACCCCATGCACAACTTCCCCATGCGCATTAACCCCCATGCACAACCTCCCCCATATGCATCAAACCCCATGCACAACTTTCCCCATGCGCAACTTCTCCATGCGCAACTTCCCCATGCGCAACTTCCCCATGTGCAACTTCTCCCCATGCGCAACTTCCCCCATGCGCAACTTCCCCCATGCGCAACTTCCCCCATGTGCAACTTCTCCCCATGCGCAACTTCCCCCCAGGCGCAACTTCCCCCCAGGCGCAACTTCCGCCCAGGCGCAACTTCCTCCTATGCGCAACTTTCCCCATGCGCAACTTCCCGCCATGCGCAACTTCCTCCATGCGCAACTTCCCCATGCGCAACTTTCCCCATGTGTAACTTTCCTCCATGCACAACTTTTCCTCCATGTGCAACTTTCCCCATACACAATTTTCCCCATGCACAACTTTCCCCATACACAATTTTCTCCATGCGCAACTCCCCCCGTGCACAACTTTCCTCCATGCGCATCATCCCCCCATGCGCAATTTCCCCATGCACAACTTTCCTCTATGCACAACTTCCTCCCATGCACAACTTCCTCCCATGTGCAATTTTCCCCGTCCACAACTTTCCCCATGCGCAACTTTCCCCCGTGCGCAACTTCCTCCCGTGCGCAACTTTGCCCCCTGCGCAACTTCCTCCCATGCTCAATTTTCCTCCCATATACAACTTTCCTACATGCGCAACTTTCATAAATGCGCAACTTCTCATGCGCAATTTTCCTCCATGCGCAATTTCCCCTCATGCGCAGCATCCTCGCCAGCGCAACCTCTTCCTCCAAACAACATCCCCCATTGCACCAGGGTCTGAGTACCAAATTGGCTGATGTTGTTCAGTCTCCCATGTTAAGTGTAGGACAAAAACACGTTGCCCCCTTTTTCAGCCCCTGAAGGGTTAATTCCTCCAGATGGTTCTTGGTGGGAGTTCAGGTGACAGAAGGAACTCCCAGAATTCCATGCTTCAGGCCCAGCAGGTGGGGAGGAATGTTGCTGAGTCAGCAATTCTCAATGCAAAGTATAGGGAGGAAAACGCGTTGCACCCCTTTTCACCCCCTTCCCGCTGGAATTTCCGAAAACCGGTTCTTAGTGCACGGAAGGAACACCCACCCCAAATTTCACGCTTCTAGAGCTGGTGGTTTTGGCAGGGCGGTGATGAGTCAGTCAGTCAGTCAGTCAGTGACTTTTCTCTTTTATATATAGATAATATATAAAAACAATATGAAGCTTTGCTTATATACTGGTTTTTCTATAGCCTGCTACAGTTACTCTCAGGAAAGTGTGTTTAGGATTGCAGCTTTAGGGCTGCACAATGGGGCTTACTTTTGAGTCGATGTGGTTAGGATTGTGCAATCCGAAAGACACTTTCCTGGGAGTAAGACCAATTCAACACAGTGGAGCTTACTTTTGAGTAGACATGGTTAGGATAAGTCACATACCTTTCCTTGGCTTGGAACATTTCGGAAATGTTCGGAAATGGAGTCTCTCCAACCGCAGGAATGTGTCTGGCACATGGTGGGGGTGACACAGTGACATGGGGGGGAACACATCACCATATTGCCCGACTCTGAAAGCTAGGAGGCTCCCCTACACTGCTGTCTCATTCACATTTTTGGTGTTAAAAAGTCAGGGGTAGCAGGTGCCTGAAGCCCAAATATTTTTGGTGGAATTTTAACTTCTTAAGCTTCTTCTGTTGAAAACTCTCTGAACTCTGCACTTTTGGTCTGGGGCAAAAGAACATGTTGTCACTTGTCAGTTGTGGTTATATCAGAGATTTAGGTTTGGAAAGATCGCATTTGCGCTCCAGGTTTGCTAAGGGTATAAAAAGTCTGTTGTGTTCACAAATGCCGATGTCTGGATTTGTAAAGAAGATGTTTTCAAAACACCTGCACTTAATCTTCTGTATTAATTAGAACACAAAATGTTGCGTAGCCTGCACATGGCAGCACAAATCCCCGTTGTGAGATGCGAATCATTTTCCGCATCCAAAATATACAAATTGTTTGAACAGGGTGTTTTTTTTAATTTCTAATTACTGTACTTACACAAAGCTAATGTGCATCTTTTTCAGCTGAATTCAGTCTCCAAAATCGGGTGCGCATTTGAGTAAATACAGTATTTTGATTAGAAGTATAGGCCAGGATTTCGTTTAACAGTTTACTATATTGCAATAAAAATGTAACATAAACCCACTGTTGTACAAAGTAGTGCAATTAGGTAAAAATCATAACATTGTCCTATTAAAGGTGTAGAGGTAAAGATCTCCCCCACAGATTACCCTAATAATTGTGACCGACTCAAGCAGTGGTGCTCATCCCCATTTCTTAAGCCATAGAGCCAGTATTATCTGAAGACATCTCCATGGACATGTGGCCCACATGCATATGGAACGCTGTTACCTTCTCACTGTGGTGCCCACTATTGTCTGCTTCCCACTGGCACACAGTGTGGTGATGCCCTCTAGGGTCAGGTGGTGCTCACTGACTGGTGGTGCCCACTGGTCCCTGTTGTCCACTGTGCAGTGGTGTCCACTGCCCAATGGTGTCTGATGCTCACTACAGTTGCCCTATGCTCACTGATGCCCCTGCCTGGTGGTGCCCATTGCCCATTACATGGTTGTGCCCAGTGGTTCCTCATGCAAATGAAGATGGCCAACTGATTATAAATATACTTTACATTACAAAGCTTTATTAGGCATAAATACACCTGGTTCCTCATGCCCAGTGATGCTCGGTAGGGATGCCTGGTGTTCAGTAAGGTTGCCCGACACCCACTGCCCTCAAGTGCCTTGTGGTGTCCACCAGCAATTGGTGCCTGCTGCCCAACTGGTGTCCATTGCCTGGTTGTGCCAGTTAGGGGAGACTTGGTGCCTACACGCAGTCAGTGCGAGGCTGTGGCACCAAAGGATATATGGTGAGGGCAGCTGCCAACAGACAATTTAAGGGGAAGGGGAGTGTTGGGACAACTAGGCGAGGAGATGGGAGAACTGGGGACTTGGGACATGATGGGGTGAGTCAGTGGCATATTCTGGCACCATATCCTAACTCACTTCCTAGGCTGGCAAACCCAACAAGTCTCCTTGACTCCTTTCTACATATATTTGTTTCCCTGCTGGTAAAGAATCCATATGAAGCAACTATTACGATTATTTTAAAAATCCAATATTATTGTAGTTAGAAAAATGGGCTTAATGATCCCCAAAGCTGATTTAATATTAACAACCCCATTGTTTTTGCTTAATTAATGAAATGTCTCACAGCGTTCATAGCAATTGAGCCAAGCTGTCTATACCATCATATCCATGAAAAGTGTGAATAGACTTTTAAATGAAACCAATATCATATTCTAAAGCTGAAAATTGGCAAAAGGTTGCCAAATGATCTTAAAGGTTAACTGTGAATATGTTATATTTTTAAAAAATGATGCAGTGATGATACACAATAAACCACTATATGGTTCAGGCATATGATTGTAGGGACTCATGGATAGAGGTTGATATAAAAAAAAGATTTAAGGGTGCTCATGCAAGGCAAATTTATTCATTGATTTATTCATTGATTGACTGATGATCTGATTGATGACCATTCTGTCTGGAGAGATGGTTTGGATGTATAATAGAAAACTCAAAGGGCACGACTGCTTTAAAATAGTGAATTATTTATTGCAGCCAGTTCTCATGTACACACACAAATGGGCACAAACTGGAGGGGGAAAAGGAACTACAGAATAAGATATTGGCTGCAATCCTAAAGACACTTTCCTGGGAGTAAGACCCATTGAACACAACGGGGCTTACTTTTGAGTAGACATGGTTAGGATTGTGCTCTTAGACCCATATTCTAAAGTCAAATTAAGCCCTTTGCTCCAGAGCCATTAAGGTGACTTTCCATAAGATGACACTAGAGGCTATCTTGGACCCGTAACTGCTTGGACTGCTTGGACCCGTAACTGCTCTGGATGTTGCCCTAAGACCCATTAAACACAATGGGGCTTACTTTTGAGTAGACATGGTTAGGATTGTGCTCATTTTCTATTTATCAAGGGGGGCAATCAAAACTGAGCATTCTTCTTACTTAAAATTGATTGATTGATCTGTCCACCCTTCTCCATGCCCACACCCTGCCCCATTCCTACCCACACCCTGCCCCATTCAATCCTGTCCCTTCCCTCTCCCTGCCCCATGTGGGTTTACATCTGCCACCAGGTCACCATCAATTTCCCTATAGGTGCAGCCCAGTCCCAATGTCGGGTGTTGCAAAAGTGCCATAAGACACATTTGTGCCACCCTCCAAATAAACATCACTGGTGGGGAGGTCTATCCTGCCCCATTGATGTTGAGTAGGAGCCCCTAACTACTGGTGGAGCAAAAGTAAGCCCAGGACTGTGCATGGATGTGGAATGAGTAGTGGGAGGGTGGCGAGAAGTGTAGGATAAGGGTAAGAGGGGAGGGGAGAGGAGTGCAAAACAGATATGGGACTAGTCTGATAGGGGGTGGAACTAGCAGAACCCAATGGAAAGCAATTGGTGTCAGCCCTGCAGACACTTATATTCTTTCCCCCCTGTGCAGAAGGTCACTTATGGTTCTCTAATGCTAGATTATCTACCTTTCTTCAGCTGTTCTACAAATAATCAACAGTATCCCAAGAACATCTGCATGGATTCTGTTTGAGAAAAGGATGAATGATCAAAATTAGCTATTTGTTGTCACTATCAGAAATAATGATAATAATAATCTCCATCCATTCCAACACAAGCTGTATGTGGCTGTACCCAAACAAATCAATTTATGCGGCTGGCTGGAACTTGAGATTGCAGAAGAACTAATACCAAAATTTAATTGTGTGAATCAAGGTCTTAAGAGGGATCACACGCTCTTTGCTCTTTATTAAATCTGATGAAAGAAAGATAAGAAATTCCACCGAGAAAATTCCTCCTTCAGAAACCCCAAATACCAACTTCCATGTGCTTGTTTATTGCTGTTCATCCTTAAGCTGACAGCCAAATCTTAAATTGCGCTGGAATGGGGAGGCCATGTGGCTTGCCCCCATATCCAGCACAGGATTGGGACCTGAAGAGACTCAACCAGGGCAAGGGGAATTGCTTTCCTTAACCATGGGTAGATGCAGTGTCCCAATGGGCACAGAGGCACTTTTGCAACATCAGGAAGATGCCGTCACGATTGTGCCCTCGTGTTATCAAAGTGAAATAAACCTTTACCATCACGAGGCAATGGTTTTCTTCACTAAGAAATCATATCCAACAAATACAGTTCTGGAGATTGCAGTAGGTGGGGTGTTTGTGCAGGGAGGTCCCAGAGAAGTGGGATAGCTAGAGGGGGTGCAAAGCACTCAGTTTGGCAGAGAGCCTTGCTAGACCACACAAGTGTCCCCTTCCCATTCCATCTGGAGCAATTCCAGGCAGTGGGAACAAAATGAATGCATGCGCTTGAAGTGCCTTGCAGTCATAACAGGCAGGCATTCTGATGTGCAAGGAGCTCACAGGTTTGAACCTCCCTGGACCTCAAATACCTCCCGGAAGTCCCAATCATGGACAGGATGTCCTCCGAGTCTCTACAGACATGGGCTTGGCATCCACAGATATTCAAATACATGGATAACAAGCATGCTAGTGAAGATGGCCAACTGTTTATAAATATACATTATATTACAAAACTTTATTAGGCATAATTACACCTGTATTTACTCAAATTGAATGTGCCATCAAATCTAATGCGTGCCACTCTTTTAAAGACTTGAATGAAAAAATGTCTACTGTAATGAAAGCCTGCAATGAAGGTGCAAAATTTAATTTTATCACATACAACAACATAATAAAATAACAATGGGTTTATGTTATAATTTTTACCTAATTGCGGTATTTTTTACAACGGGTTTATTTTATATTTTTAATTACAGTGTACTGTATTTACTCGAATCTAATGCTCACCCTTTTCAGTCGAATTTAGTCACCACAATCTGGGTGCACATTAGATTTGATGGTTAATTAGAGTTGCGTAAATGTAGTATTTTGGTTATATATGTCGGTGCGCAGTAGATTCGATGGCACATTAGATTTGTGTAAATATGGTTGTAGACTATTGAATACTGACCTACACTTATACTCAAAATACTGTATTTACTCGAATTTAATGTGCCATTAAAACTAATGAACATCCTAATTTTGGAGACACAGTCCAACCCATTTCTATTCAAAAGTAACCTCCACTGTGTTCAATGGGTCTTACTCTCAGGAAAGTGTCTTCAGACTTGCTGCCTTACCCTACAATACAGAGTAACTATGAGAAGATTTATGGGATACAATATAGAGTAACTATGGAAAGATTTAAGAGGACTTACTCTGGATTGCGCTATGCATTTCCCAAAGGTTTCCCATTGGCGGCACCGTATCTACGTCGGTGTAAGGTCCTGTAGTTACTCAGAATTGTAGCCTAAATTTGACTGAAAAGGGTACACGTTAGATTTGTATTACGTAGGTGTTCAGTTAAAAGGCAGATCTTTTTAATCATGTACATTCACAATGAAATGTCTGGCAGTTACACAGATACACTGAGTAGCAAAGAGAGCAACAAAATTCAATAAATAAATTCCAAGAAGGAAAATATTTTGAGAACATAATAATTTCTTCACTGACACTCCAGAAACAGAGGCACAGTTTGACAGACAAATGACATATTATGAATTATTCAGCCAGTGTTGCAAATCAACGGTTATTCTTACAGTCTAATGCAGTGCATCTTATTGAAATGGGTGGTGCACAATAAAATCCCATGTATCTTGCAAGGAAAACAAGAGTGCAAAGAGGAAGATTCATTTTTGTTTTTTCCACATAAAACTCATAGATCTGATTAATTGCAAGCAGGCTGTTTGGGATGAAGGTTGCAGGCGTAAGCTGTTTGTGATTCTAATCCTTCTTTTTCCTGTATAGTACTAATCAGTCTTGAGTTTCTATAATGGCCCAATCCTATACAAAAGGAATTTCATGGGATATAAAAAGCACAATTCTAACCATGTCTACTCAAAAGTAAGTCCCTTTGTATTCAGTTTGTCTTACTCCCAGGAAATTGTCTTTAGGATTGCAGCCAAAGAAGCACAGAGGGGAGTATGACAGTGGAAGACAATTCTGCTGTTGTATAATAGTTCACACGCAATATGTTGTTAGCTATGTCATTGCTATGGGGGGATTCACATTGCTAGGTGGTACCCCATCTTTGCCATATGCACTCTCCCTTACCCCTCTGTGGCCTGGCACAAAGTTTAACTGTTCTGGTGACCACTGATTTTTTCCGAGAGTATTAGAATGGTAGAGGAATATTGGTTTGATGTCCTGATTCCTACCCCTAAGTTTCCATTGCCTATGATCTTTATAATCCGGGCACACTTCAATACCATCAAACCACTTGGAATTATATAGGTAGAGGACGAGGATCAGTGATGGGCCCAGCCTCCCCTAACAACCGGTTCTCTGGAAGTAGGCGGGGCCAGGCTGGGTCAGGGGCGTGGCCAAGGTCAGGGGTGGGGCTGGGGAGAATTTAAAAGGGAATTTTTTTAATTTAAATTTTTTTAAAAATTAAGCATGCAGCTTACTTCTGAGTATACCTGCATAGGATGGTGCTCTGAGGCTGCAGTCCTTTCTACGCTGCCCTGGGAGTAAGTCCCATTGACTATCATGGGACTTACTTCTGAGTAGTCAGGTTGGGCTCTCAGGCTGCAGTGCCAGCCACTTTCCTGGGATAGGGTTGCAGCATCCTCAGAGCCCAGACCTGTGCAGGTCTACTCAGAATTAAGCCCTTTTATAGCCAATGGGGCTTACCCCCAGGAAGGTGTGGATAGGATTGTAGCCTCAGAGCCCAGTCCTAACCATGTCTTCTCAGAAGAAAGTCCCATTATAGACAGTGGGCTTACTCTCAGGAAAGTAGACAGGTCTGGAGGAACAGGGGACAAAAGCCTTGGAGGATCTCATCCTAACAACACTCTGATGCTGCTCCTATAGGCTCGCAGAGCTTTCTTAGCAGCTGTGGCTTCTGTATTCCCACCCAAGGACCCCTTTGTAAAGCTGCCCATCACAGTGCCTGATCCAAGGCTGCCTCATTTGCATATGAGAAACCCATCATGCTTTGCAAACTGCACAAGGAAATAACTCCTGAAAACTTGCTAAAAATAAGGTTTTTAATCAAAATGAGATGTTTAGCAAAGACAGCCTTCCTGAATAGCCTCATACAAAGTTTTAGGGCATTAAGAAGTTCTTCACCCTGACTTGAAAGAATTGAGCTTTGAGACATTTATATAGTGATCCAAAGCCCTCCCATCTCAGCAGTGAGTGTCTGATGTGCTGTGGAATGACTGCAATGCTTTGTCTGAATGATGGTCGTGGGAACAGACTGTTTGTATTTTAAAATTAAAAAATAACCTTAGGGAGGGGAAGGAGGGGGGAGAAAGAGCCCCACTCAGAAGGGGGGAGGAGGAGAGGAGGAGGAGGAGGAGAGGAGGGGTGAAGAGCTTCCCCTCTGGGAAGACAGACCCAGAGACCCTCTAAGAGAAATTCAGACACACTTGCATTCAATTCAAAGATGATGGCCCCCTCTTAACAACCGGTTCGCTAACATCAGCCCCAAATTAACAACCGGTTCTACAGAGCCGGTGAGAATCGGCTTCATCTGTGACGAGGATGCTTGACCCTTTGTTTCCCTTGGTGCACAACCTCGAGCAGTATTTAAAATATGGAGGAAGTGAGCTATGGCACAATCCAGAAAAACTACGGGAGCACGTAAGAGACATTACGTGAACCCATAGTTACTGCACCACCTAATGAAAACCTATGGGAATTTATATTGCAACCCAGAGTAACTTGTTCTTACTCCGGAGCAAGGACTCCCCGTCGTTACTCTGGATTTTACCATATGTTTCTCTCCTTAAGGTGAAAAATAGCTTGTGTACTCAACTTTTTGGGTGAATAAATAGTTGGGGGGGAGGAATAAGAGCATTGATTGTAGTAGCGTAGTTAGAGGGGGTGCAAAGCACAAAGTTTTGCAGGTAGCCTCCCTATGGCAAAGCCCCTTCCCTTTGGAGTCACTCTAGTAGAGAAGCAAAAAGGAGGTTTGCTCCCTATCCTGCAATGGCTCCAAAGGTAATGGGGGGTTGGCTTCTTGCACACCGCAGGGAGCCTCCATGCGACATTTCATGCTTTGCACCCCTTCTAACTATACTACGGATTTGTAGCAGCAAGCGGAAGTGAATTCGCATCTCTCCTCCATAGCATCTTGTTTGGCCCTTTTAATAACTTGCTGCTGAATTATGGATTAGTTTCTGGAATTCTGAATTTGCACTTTAGAACTACGCTTACCCTTCAATTATTTATTCAGACTGCTCCTGCACTTTGCACACTAACAACTCACTGTTAGTTCTCTCGTTTTATATCGTCTTGCTGTGGCTCCCTGCATTTTATGTACTTTTTAACAACGTGCACTTATCATTCTGAGCTTCGTTTGTATTATGACTCTGGGAAACTGTCTTGGCAATAACTTTTGGGTTGGAGCAAATATCCTGATGGGTCCCCTGATTACAAAGATCCTGGGCAATAGAAACCATGGGGTCGGAATCAGGGAATCAAACCAGAAACAAGATGAAATTTAACTGTAATTTAACTGTTTTTTAAATGTATTTAGCTGCTGTGTAATGTAACTGTATTTCACCAGCTGTATTTAGCACGGTATAAATAAATAAATAAATAAATAAATAAATCAATCAATCAATCAATCAATCAATCAATCAATCAGTCAATCAGTCAATCAATCAATCAATCTTACTCCCAGTGGAGAGTCTTTAGGATTGCAGCTTTCTTCCCATACATAATAAAGGTAAATATTAGGGCAAAATCCAGAGTAACTATGGGGAGTTCTTGCTCTGGTGTAAGAACAACTTACTCTGGATTCCAATATGAATTTCCCATAGGTTTTCACTAGGTGGTGCAGTAACTATGGGTGCATGTAAAGTCTCTTATGTGCTCCTGTAGTTACTCTGGATTTGGGGGTTAGTGTCTTTAGTGTCTTTAGGATTAGTATAAGTGTCTTAGGATTGCAGCCTTCTTCCCATACATAATAAAGGTAACTATTAGCAATGATCACAGGTGGGCAGGCCTGGCCCCAACAACTGGTTCTCTGGAAGTGGGCGGGGCCAGGCCAGGTCAGGGGCGGGGCCGAGGTCAGGGAGCGGGGCCGGGGCGGGGCCAGGGAGAATTTTTTTAAAATAAAAAAATTCAAAAAAAATTAAGCATGTGGCTTACCTCTGAGTAGACCTGCCTAGGATGAGGTCTCTGAGGCTGCAGTCCTCTCCACAATGGCCTGAGAGTAAGTCCCATTGACTTTCATGGGACTTACTTCTGAGTAGACCTGCTTAGGATGGCCCCCCCCCGCCAGCCAGGAGAGGGTGAAGGCGGCGAACGAGCTGTGCTGTGCTCCTGCCTCCCCCAGCCAACCAAAAGAGGGCGAAGGTGGCGAACGAGCCGCGCTGTGCTCCTGCTTCCCCCGGCCAGCCAGGAGAGGGTGAAGGCAGCTAACGCGCTGCGCTGTGCTCCTGGCCCTCCCCCGGCCAGCCAGGAGAGGGTGAAGGCGGTGAACATGCCGCACTGTGCTCCTGCCTCCCCCGGCCAGCCAGGAGAGGGTGAAGGCGGCGAACGCGCTGCGAAGTTCTCGGCCAGCCCGAGAACCGGTTCAGCCATTTTTGGCCAGCCACCACAGCTACCGGTTCGCGAGCGTCGGGCTCAGCGGAACTTCCAGTTCGGGCAATCTGGTCCGAAACGGTGTCAGCCCATGCCTGGCAATGATCCTTGACATTTCATAGTGAACCAAAGATTGGAAGTGACGGGTAAGTTGCTCATGAGAAGTTGCAAGCCCTGGTGTCACCAGAGCCTAAGCATGTTATTCAGATGGTAAGTCACATGGCATTCAATGTGTCTTATTATTATGTGATCATACATAGGATTGCAGCCTTAAGACCCATTTATTTCATTGGCAAAAGGAGCTTTACTTCGGCTGAATCATGCTATATATAAATTTCTGCATTCTTCCCGTTCATCTATGGATGATTTCCTCCCCTCCCTCCCCCCCCCCTCCAATACTCTAGCCCAGAAATCTTCTCAACTAGAGTGTTTCTCTGACAGCAGACAGGATTCCAGGAGGAATTATAAAAAGGATCTTGCAAACCTCAATGGTGGTGAGATTCAATCAATTCGCATTTTGCAAAGAATAGCATAAAAGGGTTTTCCTTTCCCCTCTTGAGAAAGATGCCTGTTTTCTGTCACGGCAGTTCCTGTTCACATTTCCATTCCAAAGAGGAAAAACAACTTCTCAGCTCTTGCTGATGTATAATAAATTGTAAGTATCTTTAATTTGTATAAAAGACCCAGTTGTAAAACAAAGTATTATCAAGCAAGAAGGATAACACGGAAAACAGTGTCAATTTAAAGATTCTTCCCAACACCTTACAGCTTACTGCCATATATTTCATACTTTAGAAACTATTGATTTCCAGCATTGGTTCACAATATCAGATTTCACCACCTATTATTCATATTAATAGCAGAACTAGAACTAATGGGTACAAACTGCAAGAAAGGAGGTTCTGGTTGGATATCCGGAAAAAATTCCTGACGGTGAGGGCGGTTCGGCAGTGGAAGAGATTGCCAAGGGAGGTGGTGGACTCTCCCTCACTGGGGATCTCCAAGGAGAGGCTCGACGAACACCTGTCAGGGATGCTCTAGGAGGATTTCCTGCTGCAGGCAGGAGGTTGGACTAGATGACCTACTAGGTCCCTTCCAACTCTATGATTCTATGATTTTATATTTACACATTGGGGGAGCTCTTTCCCTTTTGGTCTGGATGAATGACTTGTAAAACTGCATAAAGAATATCCTTAGGAAGAATATGTGTTGCAATCTTGACTGCTTTCCTTATATAAAATAAGCAATGAAATCTAAATAAAATGAACTTGTGACATTCTTGGTCACCCATTTATTCAACTGTGTGAAAGACAGGTTTGGAGATCGGGAGCTATCAATGAAATATAACAACAAATACAATTAAAACTATGTAAAAACAAGCAGTCAGCAGGAAAACCAAACCAAAGATGGTTTAAAGCCCTCATGTGGCCTAAAATGCTCTTTTAAATATAAAGGTCTTTAGGCCCCGTCGGAAAATTAAGATTGAGGCAGCTGATCTTAATTTAAAGGAGAGGGAGTTCCGTAAGGCAGGT
This sequence comes from Cryptoblepharus egeriae, assembly GCA_030015325.1. Taxonomy (NCBI): domain Eukaryota; kingdom Metazoa; phylum Chordata; class Lepidosauria; order Squamata; family Scincidae; genus Cryptoblepharus; species Cryptoblepharus egeriae. The sequence continues at coordinate 65,040,961 of JAREYC010000008.1, read as the reverse complement.
GCCACCACCAAGAAGACCCTGTTTCTGGCCACCATTCCCCTGACCTCTCTCCACAGTGGCACAAACAATAGGGACCCCTGAGATGATCCCAGAGAATGAGCCAGAATGTATGGAAGAAATTGATCTCTCAAGTACCCTGGTCCTACGTCATTTAGGGCTTTAAGGGTCAGACTCATAACTAACAACTTGAATTTGGCTCCAAACCGAACTGACAGCCATTGCAGCTGCCAGAGCAGTGGCATGACAGAGTCAAATCGCCAAGCTCCAGCAGCTATGTAAGCCACCACTTTCTGGACTAGCTGTAACATCTGAACCGTTTTCAAGGACAGCCCCATGCAGAGCACATTACATTAATCTAGTCTTGATGTCATTAAGGCATGGGCCACTGTGACCAGATCCAATTGAGATAGGTACAGCTTCAAATATATATAGTATATACTGTGTATATATATACATATATGTATAGTATATACATTGTGTGTATGTATGTGTGTGTGTGTATGTGTGTGTGTGTGTGTATATATATAGTCATATATATGTATAGTATATACTGTGTATATACTGAGTGTATATGTTTGTGTGTATGTGTGTAGATATATATTAGATAGATAGATAGATAGATAGATAGATAAATAGATAGATAGATAGATAGATAGTTATATATACAATTTGACGGTATGGGGAGCCCTATGGGGAAAGAAAGACTGTCAGCACTATCCTAACCCCTGGTTAGGCTGGCATACTTCCAGTTACATGTCTTGTACTGGCCTTGCAATGTCGCAAAAGTACCATAAGGCACTTCTGCATCTCTCCTGATGGTTTGGGCAGATCACAGATATGTGCCGCCCTTCCCACACCATCACAGGAACAAGGTGAAGATTGAGTTGTGCTGGCCTAAACTGGTTAGGATTGTGTCCTGAGTCCTATAATGGTTCCAGAACACTGTTAATAAAATCACCATCTCCTTTTTCTGCAAGTTCCCCTGTGATTAGAGGGCCAATTGTCTCCCCTTCCTCTATCAGTAATCTCTTTGTAAACACCTAATTTACTTAGTATGGGTTCTGCTGACAATTTCCAACCAAACTTTCCAAGTAATAGCAGGCAACAACCAATGTTCCATTTACTTCTGACTACACATATTGATTGCTCCCTTCCTAGCTCTAATCAGATAAGCAAACCAGCGACAGAGGGTCAGTTTTATCATTATTTCATCCAGCAATGGGGAACTTCTCTTCTGTTTTCTTAACCAAGGCACCAAATTTTCTCTGCCCACAGATATGCCTATGTTGATCTATATAATATATAGGCTGCCACTTGATGCGTCCTTCACTTCAGGAGCAATGAAATTAATCAAAGATAGTCAGGAAAGAACCTGGGCTTTCTTTAACTACCAAATTTGGCTCCTCTAACTATCCTCTGAAATCAATATTTCTATTTGTCTGCATTTCAACATTCCCGTTTGATAATAATGAGTGCTCTTCACAAAGCCTGTGCATGGCTGCCCTGTTGACTTGGTTGGAACTCGGCTGCAAGAAAGATTTCAGTTGGAATAGCTTATCATAATTCTTTATTCTCAAAACTTTAGAGTTGTACTATATACAGAATTCTTTCTGGTTCCTCTTGTCAAGCAAAAAAAAATTACAACTGCTTTCTGGAGTAGTTTATAATATTATTGGACACTTATATTCAAGAGTCTAGAAATAATCGTTGCGTCCTCCGCATGTAATCATTTGCTTGGTGATTACACAAGTGATCATGAGCTCAACTTTCCGTTTTTAAAATGGGGATCTTTATATGGATAGATATATAAACAAGAGTTTTCAACAAGGCTCCAGCAGAAAATTCTCATTCTTAATATATGAAGTTTAAAAAAAAAGTTGGCCTAAATATGCATTAGTATATTGAAACACATCTGCCATTTTGATGCCCAGTTTCCCAGTTTGGAGATTTCCTTCTGGAACTTTCCACAATCCCTTCTGGTTTTCACCACCTAGAAAGGTTGAGCATCATCACAAACCTGACCACTTCACTGCTTCTACTGGTCTCCAGGTCACCCATGAAGATCTTCAAGCAGAGGCTCGACGAGCCCCTGTCAGGGATGCTCTAGGTGGATTTCCTGCTACAGACAGGGGTTGGACTAGATGACCTACTAGGTCCCTTCCAACTCTAAGATTCTATGATTCTAAGAAGCTGAAACTTTATTAACTATTAACTTCAATTAACTACATCCTTTGAGTACTTCAAACCACCATCCAAAGGGGTGTTTACATGCTGTCCGGGATCACGGAAGGTGTTCATTTGTGCTTAGCCTCCAAGCTTATGAGTCCCCATCCAAGGGAGTCATGTACATGTGTCAACATTTTAAGCCTCTGTGGTTGGTAAACTGTTGAGCAAGCTGCAAGTCCATAGGGAAGGACCCACCACCACCCTGAGATGATCATTGCTGGATTGGAAGATTGCTGGCAGCCTTGCAAACTCGCACAGGTGATCCTGTAGGGACCAAACATTTGAAACTGGATTCCTGCCTTAGATGGCAACATCTCTAACTTTTGGTAGCATTCCAAAAATTTCAAGGTTGATGCTATGATATTTTCAAATAACTTTCAATTACTTCCAAAGTGTCATAATTTGGAATCGATCAGAGCCAATGGTAGGCAGGAGGGTCCTTTCAACATGAAAAACAACATCAATATTGTCGTAGCTGGAGACCTGGGAGGTGTGGGCAGACCTGGGAGGTGTGGGCATCACATACCAGTGTATCACCCAGGGTGGCCTGCACCAGTTGCACCCCCTTGGGACTACTTGGGACTACTTGGCCTGCACCAGTTGCACCCCCTTGGGATCTTCACTGTAGAAGGAAGTATAATCATCCTACAGCACAATGCTAACCATGCCTATTCAAAAGTAAGCCCCATTGTGTTCAGTGGGTCTTACTCCCAGGAAAGTGACTTTAGGATTGCAGCCTTTTGGATTCCAACACACTTTCCTGGGAGTAAGATCCATTGAACACAATGGGGCTTACTTCTGAGTACACATAGGGCACAATCCAGAGTAAGCAAGGAAGAGACATTACGTGCACCTATAGTTACTGCACCACCCTAGTGAAAACCTATAGAAAATTCATATTGCAATCCAGAGTAACTTGTTCTTCGGAGCAAGGACTCCCCGTAGTTACTCTGGATTTTGGCCATAGTTAGGATTGTTCAGTAAGAGCATTTAATTCAATGATTACAGCCCTAGTTAGAATAGACAGAAGCAGAATATTATCATTCCAGTACAAAACTTTATTGCCGTCCTCCCGGATGATTGTGTTTCGGATCATCTTCATCCCCCAGCCTAACAGGGCTCATTTTCCTTCTTCCAGTTCTTCATTAGCTCATTATAGAGATTTTTCACCTCCAAGTTCATCTCAAAATTTTCAGGATCATTTGTTCTTTACAAGAAACCGAAGATTTCCCAGACCTCGACTTCATACGCACCACACTCCATCGGTTTGGCTAATGCAAAAATTACACACCTGATCTCTGCCATTGTTCCTGCAGTAATTGTTAAATCATTGACATATGCCCTGGTAGGATGGGAGCACAACCCCTGTTCTCATTAATGATTCTCTGTACTCCTGGTGCATCTGATTTAACTCACAGGTTCATTGCTCATCTCAAATATGCTACAGCAAGCGGTAAGTGTGTTGTAATAACCTTTGAAACCCATTGACAGCAATGCCCCCTCCTTCAAAAGTACTGGGAAAAAAAGTTATTATGCTTTCTTATGAGTGTTTCCGGAGCACAAAACTTGCTTAATAGTGCATGTCTCACTATCTCACAGAATCAAAATTTGGCTCTGCAACAGAGGCAATGAAAACCTCAGAATTAACTAACCCCTAAATCCAGAGTCACTACGGGAGCACGTAAGAGACTTTATGTGCACCTGTAGTTACTGCACCACCTAGTGAAAAACCTATGGGAAATTCATATTGGAATCCAGAGTAAGTTGTTTTCACACCAGAGCAAGGACTCCCCGTAGTTACTCTGGATTTTGCCCTAATATAGCATAATCCTAATCATGTCTACTCAAAGGTAAGCCCCAATGTATTCCATGGGTCTTACTCCCAAGAAAGTGTCTTTAGGATTGCAGCCATAGTTACCTTTATTATGTATGGGAAGAAAGCTGCAATCCTAAAGACACTTCACTGGGAGTAAGATTTATTTATTTATTTATTTATTTATTTATTTATTTATTTATTTATTTATTTATACCGCGCTAAATACAGCTGGTGAAATACAGTTACATTACACAGCAGCTAAATACAATTAAAAACAGTTAAGTTACATCTTGTTTCTGGTTTGATTCCCTGATTCCGACCCCATGGTTTCCATTGCCCAGGATCTTTGTGATTAGGGGACCCCATTATTTGCTCCATATTTGCTCCAACCCAAAAGTTATTGCCAAGACAGGATTTTATTGGCAAAATCCAGTTACTCTGGATTTTGCGCTAAAGAAAAGCTAGAGAGCAACAGGTTTTGTGTGCAGGAGCACACAGAGTAGAGCATTTAGGGACCAATCCTGTCCAACTTTCCAGTGCTGATGCAGGCACTATACAGCTGCATAACTGCACATACACACAACCACAACAGCTTAAACCTCTTTCACAATATCAGAACCCCTCCATGAAAACTGAGTGTCAGGACAGTTAGGGTGCAATGCTATTTACTCAAATCTATGCTCCTGAGGACCTCCATATACAGTGGTGCCTCACATAATGAGTTTAATTTGTTCCAGAAGCATGCTCTTTATGTGAAACACTCTTTAAATGAAGCAGATTTTCCCACAGGAAATTATGGAAACTCAGACGATTAGTTACATAACCCAAAAAATATTCATATAAAAATATTAACTGGATGTAAAAATGATGACAAAACACTGGAACTGAATTCAAAACATGCATTCAATGTTCATGAAGTCTACTCAGGCTGCAATCCTAACAGCACTTTCTTGGGAGTAAGACCCATTTAACACAATGGGGCTTATTTCTGGGTAGACATGGTTAGGAGGCTGCAATCAAAGACACTTTCCAAGTATCTTCCCACTTTCTCCTCCTCTTCATCCTGAGCCTCTCTCTCCCCTGCTCCCTTCTGTCTAGCCCTGGGCTGCTTCCCTCTTCTCCACTGCTCTTCTCTCCCTCTGCCCAGCGGACACCCAGCCATAGGAGGAACAGCGTGGAAGTATTGCTTTCGCTACGGGCAGGCGCGGTAGGCAGCCGTGACGCGTTTTAAAAGGGCTGCCAGCCAACGCGTCTGCCCTAACTGCCAATGAGTGTGCTTGTTAAGTGAAGCAATACTTGTTATGTGAGGCAGAATCCTAGAGAAATTTGTGCTTGTTATGTGGATCACTTGTTAACTGAGGCACTTGTTAAGCAAGGTACCACTGTGCTTTCCCTAATGATTGTGTTGCTGGGCTGAGAGAGGCCTCTGGATACTCCAGTAAATAATAATGGTTCTGGAATGGCCAAACCAGTTGAAAGACAGGTGTCGTGAGAGTCCAGCTCATGCCTCACTATGCTTGGGCTTGTCATGCACAAGTAGGTCTCAGCCCACATTTTGGGAAGCACCATCTAGCAGCAAGTCTGGACCCTGCCAGCAAAGAATAAACTGTCACCCTCCATCAGTTGCATGGTTCTGCGAAGATCAATGACAAACACTTCAAAATAATACATGCATATCAAGAATCTCCATTAAATGATGCTGATCAGCCAGGTGTTAATCGATCAGGAATACATATTTTGGAAATTAGTTACAATTTCATGACTTTGAATTGAGATTTTGAGCTGATAAGCGACAGAGAATAGGATTAATCTCACAAAACATTGCTTTTCATAACAAAGTTAATTTGCCAAAAAAGTGGCTGGTATTCTCTTTGAGGATCTGAAGCGTTTGATTAATTAATTGAGGGTATCCCAGTCCAATTAAAATGCTTGGTTTTTAATTAAAGTTATTTTGGAAAATGGGCATTTTAAACAGACAAAGCTTTGTTTGGTAACAATTTCAATGGAAATCAACTTCATTGTTAAATAATGTTAAATCTGAGGCTGGAATCCTAAAGACACTTTCACGGGAATAGGATCCATTGAACACAATGGGGCTTACTTTTGGGTAGACATGGTTAGGATTGTGCTCTGAGATGCTTAACTTTATGTAGGGAGATATTACCCTGTTCTTTAAAACATGTTTGGACCTTTGGTCCAAAATCCCATTTGCCATTATTTGTTTGTTTTGTTTGTTTGTTTGTTTTGTTTGTTTGGTTTGTTTGTTTGTATGTATGTTAGGGCCCTGCTAACTGTGCCATCACTCAGAGTGGTGAGGAGTGTGTCGGCTAGGAACAGGGCCTTTTCTGTGGCTGCACCTAAGATTTGCAATTAATACATTTCCTATATACATTTACTATACATTCCTATATACATTTACTAAACATTAATACATTCCTTATACATTTACTATACTATGCAGGCAAGCAGAAGAAGGGCACAATGCAGAGTAACAGGCGCACGTAAGAGACATTATGTGCACCTGTAGTTACTGCACCACCTATGGAAAATTCTTTTTGCAATCCAGAGTAACTTGTTCTTACTCTGGAGCAAGGACTCCCCATAGTTACTCTGGATTTCACCCTAAGAGGAGTAAATTAAAAAAAAAACCCATAGGAACATATCGACAGTGGAAAGAAACCAAAGAAAGATGAGGATGCCAAGGCAAGGACTTGGGGAGAATTATAAACAAAACATACATAAGGAAAAAATAGAAGCCAAATGAATGACAGGGGAGAACAGAAGGAAATTTAAGCAGGACATTTGATTCAAAGACATTGCAAGTCACTGAAGCATAAATGAATTTACTAGAGGAAAAAATGCTGGAAGGTAAGATATGTGCCTGAAGGGAGACCTAAGCAAAACAAAATCAAGGAGGAACAATAAAAAAGAACAGACAAGTAGCGCAGACTGAAAAATAAGAATGGCAGAGCACGTGTGAGTGGGGAATGGCAGTATTGAGAGGGGAGGCATTGAGATTATTCATCATCATTGGGAACAGCTTGGGACCCGGCAATGTATATACGTAAACCATCAAATGCCCCACAAAATGTCAATTTCATGCTATTCATTTACTCTGGCAGCTGCAGAAGTTACCCTTTGTATATTTTTCCTCTCGTTTGCCACCAGTGGCTATTTTTTAAATGCAAAAAAGAGAATAAAATAGATCCATGGACTGCATACTTGGAGTGACAATGACTGCCGGCGTCTATGGTTGGCGCATAGTGACTCTGACCACGAGGCTTGCCTGTTATACACTTAATATTGATTAGTATCACCAGCGTCGTCCTTAATAATAATAAGGATTAGTTTCTCCCCCCCCCCTTTCCAAAACATTGATCCCATTTGTAACCCACGCCTGGAAGGTCAAGAGGAAGGTGTCTGTTGGGTGAACATTAAGGCTTTCTGCGGTTGATTAATGCAGTCAACTTCGCCTATTGAGATGTAAAATGAAGCCGTTTGTATACATTCTCCATTACCCACAGGCGATCATTTTCAAAGTCGTTCCTGGCACCAAGTAGGACGTGGAAATTGAAAAAGTTTGGAGCCAACCATTTTTCATTTTGAAATGCCTTCCTTAGAGTTGGAAGATACATATTTAATGGTTCACCTGGAGGTAGAATCTTCTATTTTCTTTTGGAGACAGTAACTAATTTATAGTGACATTTGGGGATTTAGGGTACAGGCCAGCATCACCGCTAAAAAGAAAACTTCAAAGCTGGTGTAGACTTTCCATAAATTGTATTTATTTCTAATTATGCTCTGAAATTTCAGAACATTAAAACAGAAAACAGAGATGCAATATATTTTGGGGTGATTTATGAATGGTTTTGAACAAATAACAGCATCAGCTTGGCTCATCTTGATTAAACATTGATCCTGATTAAAATATAAACATCATTTCCACATGCAATATCCTTGAACGAAGGTGAATGATGGAATAATAATTTCCATAGACATATAGATTTAATTTCTTGCTTGCTTAAAAAAACCTAGATTTTTCTAGGTACTACCACCTGATAATGTTGCTGAAATACCTTAAAATGTGTAGTAAACAGTGTGACCACAGGTAGCAATGAAGACAGCGGTTCTCAATCTGGGGGTCAGGACCCCTTTGGAGGTCGGACGACCCTTTCATGGGGGTTGCCTAAAGACCCCTGCTGTAGGGGGCCAAGTGGGAAGACCCACAGAGGCCAGGCGGAAAGGATGGAGCTGGTGGGAGACCTGAGAAGGGGCCAGTGTGCCTCTGAAGAATGGGGTGCCAGGAGCCAACATAGAGCCGGAGTGGGGCCTTGGGGGTGGGAGGCATGAGGCACTGGCACACTCACCGGATAAGGCAGGCCCCCATATTTGCTGCGTGTGCACTCCAGAGAGCTTCAGTTCGCCAGCGCGGGCCTCGGAAGTACTGGTCGGCACGCGGCCAGTGCCTTGAGCATTGAGCATGCTGAGTGTTGAACGCGCCACCAGATCTCCTCAGTGATCTCCTCTGTCTGGCAGATGCCCCACTTGTGGACCATTGTGGTCAGCCCTGCCCTTGTTATCTACTCGGAAGTAAGCCCCATGTAAATGTTGTTGAGCTTGAGAGCTCAAGAGAGCTGAGAGGAAAGTGCATAAGATTGCAGCCTTGGAGCCCAATCCTATGCATGCCTACTCAGAAGTAATTCCCTGGATGCAGAATGTACATGATCCTATGATCCTACTGAGGCTTCAATCCTAAACACGCTTTCCTGGGAGTAAGACCCATTGCACACAATGGGGCTTACTTCTGAGTAGACATGGTTAGGATTGTGCTCTCAGGTTTCAATTTATGTCCTCTGGACTGGGGTCCTCTACATGGAAGGGAGTATTGGGGAGAAAGTGATACTCCAGACTTCTCCCTGGATGCAGAATGAGCATGATCCTATGAAGTCTACTTGCATCCTGTATATCAGATATTTACGTTTACAATTCATAACAGTAGCAAAATTACAGTTATGAAGTAGCAATGAAAATAATTTTATGGTTGGAGGTCCCCACAACATGAGGAACTGTATTAAAGGGTTGCGGCATTAGGAAGGTAGGGACCCATAAGGCCCATTACTTACATCACAGGAACCTACACGACACAAAACACTGTTGCTATATGTAGGTTTTATTTTATTTGTTTTTTAATCTTTTAACAGAGGAGGGGTTAGTTAAAAATTTTTTTAAAGATGTTAAACTTTTTGAATAAGTTTCCATATCACTATACACAAATTCTTGAGAAATATCCAGGGAACTCATTAAAATCAGTGACCTTGAATCACATTCATTAGCTTGGAGGTTACTGGAATAATGTGGCATTTTTGGAACTGATAGGATGATTTCAGCATATGAAATACTCTTTGATAAATATTTGAGATTTTCTTAGGCTTTTTAGAAAATACAATCCTTGAGGCCCTCCGTTCCCAATATGGCATTATGTATATTTACTCCTAAAATTAGAATTATACAGGTGCAACTTATTCATTAGTTATTATTACTACTAATGGATATGCTTTCTAAGTGGAAATCTAATGATATCAGTTAAGCAGTTCTCATAAGTATGCTGAACTTGGAACATAATCGGATCAAATCTCTGAACTGAACAAACTAGTTATGCCGGAACTGCATTTACTGAACATCCTGAAAGTTTGAATATTAATTACTAATTCTAGGGGTGTGGAAATGTCCTAATAACAATACAAGGACACTTCTGGTTTCCTGATCATATCAGTGCCAGTCGGGGAATATAGGCTGGGTGATCATACTTCATGTTTTTCCAAGACATGTCCTGGATTTTAGCTTTGTTTCCTGGAAAAAAATCTTTGTAGTCCTCCCTGGGTCGTACCCATAATGTTAGTTTTTTATGGTTTAAAGTCAATGCATTTCTTCTCTGTAGTCACCAAGTGTGGGTACCCTCATTCAATAAGAGGACATGTCCTAAAAAAAGTGGATGTACTATCAACATGGTCGGGCCCCACACAGGGACCTAGAACATTGTGATGTATTCACATATAATGTGTGTTAAAGACTGCAAATATTGTTTTTAAATAATGGGGGAATGGCCCCTAAATCCAGAGTAACTACGAGAGCACGTAAGAGACTTAGGGTGCAATCCAGAGTAACTACGGGGAGTCCTTGCTCCGGTGTAAGAACAATTTACTCTGGATTCCAATATGAATTTCCCATAGGTTTTCACCAGGTGGTGCAGTAACTACAGGTGCACGTAATGTCTCTTATGTGCTCACGTAGTTACTCTGGATTGTAGGGTTAAGGTGCACCTGTAGTTACTGCACCACCTACTTTAAACCTATGGAAATTCATATTGGAATCCAGAGCAAGTTGCTCTTACACCGGAGCAAGGACTCCCCATAATTACTCTGGATTTTGCCCAGAGTCTCCTTGACTTTCCAGCCAGAATACATCCTTCTCTCTTAACAGAAACCATATTTCCTTTGCCGCTATAAATTCAATTGCTGTCTCTGTACTTTATCAACATCAGTTTCGGCAACCACAGTGCTCTATACTGGTGGTCTGACTCATATAGGGAAAGGAATGTTCTTTGCGCTCTTTGACAGATTCCTGGGTCAAAGCAAGCCCAGTTAATCTGTGACAGCAACTGGGATCAGTTCCAGTTGTATCCTAGATGAAGTACTATTCCCATGGGGTTAAGTACTGGGTAGAACTATTTGAAAGTATCATCTGAAAGATCAATAACTAGTAGGAGAGTCGAGTACAAGGATCTATCCTGATTTATTGAACACAGTGGCTGCAATCCGACTACCACTACCACACACCCCCACACCAGATAGGCCAGGGCAAGTCCCATGTTGTCCTGGAGATGTTGCAAAAGTGCTGTAACGCCTAACCTGGGGGTAAGGCCAATGCACAGACATGCGCCAGCCTCCCTACACCACTATTGGAAAGGGGAAATGGATGGGTTGTGCTGGCCTAACTGCTTAGGATTGCACTCTCAGAGGTCCAGGCACAAGAAAAAAAACAATGGTTAAGATCCAGTAAACATAAATAAATTACACATGTGAGACGTGGGATTCCTTCATAGCCTCAACACCCCTCAATTTTTGCAGCATGTAGGTGCTAAGATTTTGGATCTCGTGAAATATCATGACATTAGGGTGCCAAATCTCACCTATTTTTATGAGATCCAAGATGCCTAGTGGAGGAGGCTGCAGGGAATGGTTACACAGGCAAGTTTGGGAACCACTGGTGGAATATAGGTCCAGTCTTCTTATACACAGATTTTTTATGTTCTACATTGATTTTTTATTTTTTAATGGCCACTGCAAATCAGTTTTAAAAACTGCTTTTCTACTGTTGTACATAGGTCAACATACAAGCAATCATTCCATTTTTCAGTCTCAGAATCAAACACCTAGAGATACTAAGGCATTACCTTATTCCATTAGGTGCAGTAAAGGAGCAACAGATGCGTTGCTTGGTTTTGGTATCTCATCTGTCTCTTATATTCATTCATTCATTAATTATATTTATATCCTGCCTTTCTTCTCTAATAAAAGGGAACCCAAGTTGGCTAACAACAATTAAAAACAACAATAAAACACCATTAAAATAGATAATAAATACAGATTAAAACACAATTAAAATGCAGTTAAAATACAAATTAAACAAATATTATTCTGAGATCATGATTATCAATCTGCTGCTGTTTAGGATCCCGTTTTGCTAGCTCATTCCCGAGACTTTCACATTCAGTGCACCTCCTAGTAAAAGGTGAGTATCCAATGAAAATAGACAGATTCCAGCCACCGAGTTATGCAGCTGGAGCTGGAATTAGGGAAGCTGCTCTCTGTCAAGGGCTTGCTGTGCTCAGCCCAGGGATGTTTCCGGTGTTCTTCAAATCCCCAGAAAATCACTTCTGCTTCACTTATCCTAAGAAGTGAGCAGGCAGCAATTTCTTTAGTTGGAGATACTACCGGTTTAATATTTGAAGCCCCTTACAGCTAAATGCTGCATTTTTAAGCATCTTCCCCCTGCGGTGGTGCTTATCTTGTGTCGCTTTATCTATCAAGTTATTGATAAATCTGCTTCCTTATTGGCTCTATTTTGCCTTCTTTTTTCCACTGGCCTATCTTTAATAATATGGCCTTTCAGGATTAATCCATTTTTGTAGGTTTCCCTGCAGACATCTGGGGTTTTAATCTTTCTCGTAAATGAGCCGGAATGCACGGCTAGGAAGAAAATGCACAAATAAATGTTCGTCCTTAATTCCGTGTAGCCTCTTTTTAAAAGCCTTGCCTTGTCCCATCTCATCAATGCGCTTGCTCATCAATGTGCTGTTTTCTTTGAAGCATCCATCTTCTGTTGTTACACGACTGATTTTTGAAATAAAGTTTTGTTTCACTGTACTGTTATCATCACAACTGCAGTATTATTTGCCAAATATTAGCTCATCTGCTATACCCTTAATAACAATTTCATATACAGAAATTAGAAAGGTGAATTTGCCAATCAGGAGCACAGTGATAGCCAAAGCTTGACCTGTTGAATTTTTGAGATCCAGGCTGTTGTTTCACACATAAACGCTGCAATCTTCCAAATCAGGGGTCTCCAAATCAGGGGTCTCCAAATGTTTGCAATCCTCCAAATCAGGGATCTCCAGGGGTTGCATCAAATACTTCCCCCACTTTCTGATGCTCTGATGGTTCGTTTTCTGACGGTTCCACTCTTTCAATTATACCCAGGAGTCATTCATTCAACACATGCTTCCCTCTTTCAACCTTCAACCTCAGCTCTTTCAACGTGCTAGTTTATAGGCTAAAATTGACTTCCTTGATGATGATGTGACATGGTGATCATACTGTTTTAGCATTTTCCTATGACTTTCTTCAGTAAATAAATCCATAAGATATTCATTGCCCATGCATGTCTTTGTAATTAGTTGTACATTTTTGGCTATGAGTAAAAATTTGTGTTATTTAGGCCTTTGCAAGTGGAAAAGTAATAGCTATGTTGTACTTTTAAGTAATAGCTATGTTGCATTTGCAAGCTGAAAAAGACTGGGTTCCGATTTTCAACCATTTTCACTTTTGGACTGTGCTCCGGTCCCTGAGCTGTTCAATAAGTCCCCCTACTTACCCGTGTCTGTACCTGGTGCGATACCGAGGGCCAGAAAATAAATTTAAATATAAAATTTAAATAAACACATTAGTGATGAAACTTAAATGAATGAAGAAACTGCTTAAACTTTCAAGGATTTCTCCCAGCACCAACACGTCACAGAAACAAAGCACATAAGGCGCAATCCAGAGTAACTATGGGGAGTCCTTGCTCCGACATAAGAACAATTTACTCTCGATTGCAACATGAATTTCCCATAGGTTTTCACTAGGTGATGCCGTAACTACATCGTCGTAAAAGTCTCTTATGTGCTCCTGTAGCTACTCTGGATTGTAGAGTTTGGCTGCAATCCTATGCATGTCTACTCTGAAGTCAGCCCCACTGATTTCCATGGGGCTTATTCTCAGGAAAGTGTTCTTCGGATTGCAGCCAAGGTTTCAGATATTTAAGAAATAAAAACTGATGTTTGGGAAGGGAAGGAGTTAGTTACAAATAAATATGTCATCTTGAACTCAAAGGACTTCATTTCTTGCTACTAGTTTCACTGTTTCCATGTGATAAAACTCCTCCAAAATGTTTTAAAAGGTCGATGTTTATTCATCCTTAATAAAAGCCTAATGGAATTTGAGGTAAGAAGAGCACCTGGATATGGAGTTAGGGGTCCTTTCTGCGTTCCTTAAATCCCTAAATAATAAGAGCAATTCATATAAATAGACTTGCAACAGCTCAAAGAGTATGTGAAGAATACTGCTTATTTTTATGTAAATGGCATGGTATTCTGCCAAAAGGAAAGGAAGGTTGTGTCTTTATCTGCGTTCCACAACAGCTGTTGTTTCCAACAAACTTGAACACAAGCGCATTAAAAGGGTCACACCAACAGAACCATCATCCGCAGAGAGATTTCTTGTAAAATGCTTTTTGCAAACGATTCACAGAAAAAATAATGTTAAACCAAAAAGAACCTCCAGAGCCCATGGCTGGCAAATGCTGACACAGACTCTCAGCTTCCGAAGGTTCAGGAGCCGGTGCCAAACAGGACTGGATTGGCATCGAACTTTTAACATGGAAAGGCTGCAAGTTGAAATCTAATTTTAGATTTCCAAAATTAAGTTGTAAAATGAATGGAAATAACACTCCGAGACAATATACTGGAGGACAACATCTGAGCTGTGCTGATGCATGCACAGAATATAAAATACTAATTTCAAAGGACTTAGAGATCCCACAATCCTGGCATATATAGTATGGGCATACTAAAAATTCAGCACCACTTGGTTTTTGTGCTTCAGCACCACTTCCACAAGTCCTGCATTCTGTGGGATAACACAGTGGGATAATGCAGAACGTCCCCTACAATCCAGAGTAACTACGGGAGCATGTAAGAGACATTAAGAGCACAATCCAGAGTAACTATGAGGTAGTCCTTGCTCCAGTGTAATGAATTTCTCATAGGTTTTCATTAGGTGGTGCAGTAACTACGGGTGCACGTAATGTCTCTATGGGTGCAATCCAGAGTAACTATGGGAAGTCCTTGTTCCCGTGTAAGAACAATTTGCTCTGGATTGCAAAATGAATTTCCCATAGGTTTTCACTAAGTGGTGCAGTAACTAGGGGTACACATAATGTCTCCTACGTGCACTTGTAGTTACTCTGGATTGTAGGGTAAGTGTACCTGTAGTTACTGCACCACCCAATGAAAACCTATGAGAAATTCCTATTGCAATCCAGAGCAAATTGTTCTTACACCGGAGCAAGGATTCACCATAGTTACTCTGGATTGTGCAATCATCACGTTCAGCTGACCTCAAATGGCTTCCTCTCTTTTTAAAACAGGAAGGCTCATTTATCCAGGCAAGGTTGACGTATTAGAAAGATGAGTCCCTTAGCTTTGGCCATCATCACAGGTACTGCGAGGTTTATTCCAAGCTAGAGTTGTCTTTTCCTCTGGACAATCTGCTTCGAAGCACAAATGTCAGCATGACAGCCAACATAGCGGTGCACGCCAGTGGAGCAAAAGCGATTATATATATCAATCTGCCTTATTAAAATTGAATTATTTGCTGATGGGTAACGATCTTCTAGATTAAAATCTGCCTGTCTCGTCTGTCTGCCTCCATTCGAAGGCAGATGTACTATTAACAGAACATTTCCTTCATTTTTAGTTTGGAGAATAAATACAAAATGATGGGGAAATGTTTACAGTGAGGAGGTAGCCTCAACTTCCCCTTTCACACAGTCCTTTCCAGCTTCCCACCTACTCTGGGCAAAGCTTCATGCTGGTTTCCCACCAGGAGTTCACCTTGCATTGCCAAGTTGCTGCGTAGCTTCTATTTTCAATGGTGGCTAAGCCAGGTGCTCTATGACCCACTTGAAATTGATTCACAACCCACCTAATGAGTCCTAGTGACCCACATAGGGCACAATCCAGAGTAACTATGGGGAGTCCTTGCTCCTGTGTAAGAACAATTTACTCTGGATTGCAATATGAATTTCCCATAGGTTTGCACTAGGTGGTGCCGTAACTCCAGGTGCATGTAATTTCTCTGATGTGTTCCCGTAGTTACTCTGGATTGTAGAGCTAGTAACCTACAGTTTGCTGGTTTAGAGCAGGGGACTCTAAACCACAGCCCAGGGGCCAGATTCGGCCTTCAACAAGTATTATCTGGCCCATGGTCAGCCACTGGACACATGCAAGTTTCTGGCTCGCTTAACCAAACACAACCAGAATTGTTCCCTGGTTAGATCTGGAAGGTTTTGTGAAAAAAAATCATTTCTTGGTTTTCCCAAAATCCAGAAATAATTTTTTTAACGGAGAAATGGGGATCCATTTGCGTATGAGCACAATCCTAACCATGTCTACACAAATATAAGCCTCACTGTGTTCAATGGGTCTTACTCCCAGGAAAGTGTCATTAGGATTTCAGCCTTTCATTTCCATTCTTTGCCCACTGTCATCCTGTCAATACTCAGTTGTAACAGGATTTGTAATTCATTGTCATCTGTAAAGTCCCCACTGTATAAACTGTAGCTAAAAGCAAATATCCACAAATCCTGTTAGGTGGGGGAAAAGTAGAGGGTGAAAGGATGGCAGGTTGGTTTTCTGATAGTATTTACAGAGCATTAGCGGTGCCTTCGCACTGCACACTTCCTTAAGCACATCACTTAGAATCGAGTCCCATTAAAATCAGTTGGACCTGATTCTGAATCGGATGAGACAGGCCGGCAGCAAAAATGAAAATAAGTTTATTCACCCAGCAGGGAGCCTGCTTTTGGCTTAGTGGGTCACACATTGTGCATTAAGGTAATGGAAAAATACCAGCGCATTTTGGATACATTACATAATTTGGTGTTCATGTGTATGTTCATGTTCGCCAGTACAGCATGTTCACAGTACATTATGTTCATGGACAGATGGTACATCTGCTGATTCATCATGATTCAGTAACCAGGACCTAACTGGCCAACCCATGAATCTGGAGACACTCATTCATCACAAGATTGTCATGCTTTTTAGCTATGATGGATGAAGTTCTCTTTTTTCCAGGACATGTCCTCTTTATTTAGCCTTGTGTCCTGGTGGGGGGGGGGCGTCATTGTCCTCTTTTACCTTATGAGCACACATGCAGCCTTCTTGTAGTTAATAAATTATATATAATAGTTTAAAATTTAATAATAGGTAATATTGTATTTAAAGTAACCAAATGAAAGCAATATATACGGTATGCTTTACCTTTTACTTTGTCATGTCCTACGTTTTCCCTGGGTGTCCTACATTTTGGGGCTTGTCCTCTTTTACATCTGGTCACCCTAGGAATGGAACACCTTGGTTAAACACCTTGTTTTTGTACTGTTTTTAATCAATTTTTCTTAAAATTTTGTTTTATTCTCTGCTGTTTTAATGCTGTTAGCCCCCTTGAGTGCCCTTTTAGGAAGAATAACTATTATAGAACAAACAAACAAACAAACAAATAAATAAAATTTGCACTTCAATTCTCTGCATTTGGGCGGTTTCTCAATACAGTCTAGATACTAATCAGAACTACTTGTGATCACTTTGCTGTATATAAATTTTAAACCTATATGGGAAATACGAGGTATGATCAATAAGTATCAGGACTGGTGCTATAAAAAGGAAACTACAACATGTAACAGTTTGGCATTTAATCTCCTTTAAAGTAGTCCCCTTCAGAAGCCACGCACTTAATCCACTGCTGTTTCCATTGATGGAAGGATTCCTGGAACTCATTTTCTGGGATGATCAGCAGCTGCCTCATTGCATTCATTTGGATTTCCTCGATGTCCCGAAATCTTCATCCTTTCAAGTGGGATTTGATTTTTGAAAAGAGGAAAAAATTGCAAGGGGCGAGATCCGGGGAATACAGTGGCTGTCGGAGCTGGGGGATGTTGTGCTTGCCCAAAAACTGCTGCACAAGCTGCGCTGAATGGGTAGGTGTGTTGTCATGCTGCAATTGCCACTTACCTGACACATGCAATTCTGGCCTTTTCCAACAAATAGCATCCCACAAATGCCGCAACACATCACAGTAGTGCTCCTTGTTTACTGTCTGACCACGTGGAGCATACTCATGATGAACAGCCCCCTTGTAGTCGAAGAAAACAACCAACAGTGTCTTCAAATTGCTTTGACTCATTCATGCTTTCTTCAGTCTTGGAGAGGTTGGGGTCTTCCACTGCGAAGACTGAGCCTTGGTTTTGGGGTCATAGCCACAAATCCACAATTCATCACCCATTATGACCATTTTCAAAAAGTTTTCATAGTTCTGGACACAATCAAGGAGTTCTTGTCCAACTGAAACCCAAGTTTCTTTTTGGTCAGCTGAAAGCAGTTTTGGCCCAAACTTGGCAGACACGCATCTCATACCCAAATCTTCAGTGAGAATGGACTGAACTGAACCGTAACTAATCTGCACATCTCCGATAACTCATGGATGGTAATTCGACGATTTCCCCTCACAGCAGCACATACATCTGTAATGTTTTTCTCTGTTCAGCTGGTTACGGGTCTCCCAGAATGTGTGCCACTGTCAACATTTTGTTGGCCAACTTGGAAACATCTGAACCACTCATACACTCACGTGTGGTTCTTACATGCTTCTCCGTACACTTTCTGCAACTTTGTGTAGGTCTCTGTGCAGGTATTGCCAAGCTTTTGTCAAAATTTGATGCTGATTCTCTGCTCAACTTTCTCTGTCATGGTCAATGCAATGACCACACGCTACACACGTTTCTTCCAAGCAGTGCTGTAAAGAGAGTAACCCCCAAATCCAGAGTAACGATGGGGGCACGTAAGAGACTTTACATGCACCCATAGTTACTGCACCACCTAGTGAAAACCTATGGGGAATTCATATTGGAATCCAGAGTAAGTTGTTCTTACACCGGAGCAAGGACTCCCTGTAGTTACTCTGGATTTTGCCCGAAGTGAGCTAGGAGATTAAAACTTAGTGTGCATGCGCAGTTGGGGTCAAGGTCAACCTGTGCCAAGTGGCTTCACTCTCCACATTTTAGCTCCTTTTCTATGACACCAGTCCTGATACTTATTGATCACCAAAAAAGTAGTTTATTTTTATTCTTAACTGTTCGTTAAAAAGCCATACAAAAAAGATGACACTTTTATATATCACTGAAAGGTCTCTGAGGAATACCCCACTGTGCAATAGCTGTTAAGATGGCTATAATATACTTTCCTTGTGAACTCCTCTGGTGTGATTCCGGAAATTAGGTTTGCAAGACAAATTCTTCTCCTTCATGAATATAGAAAGGCATTTTAAGCACAGTTTACCTCTTTGCCGGACTGGACGCTACGTGATGCTTATGCCAAAATTGTGTTTGTCGTATTTGAGAGTTACAATAGCATGGATTTATTTTTAATTAGCAACAGGCAGATTGAAAAATGTGCAATATCGCACATTAAAAGATTTCTATGAAATACCCATATTAACACGAATCTAATACACCATTGAATCTAATGTGAATGCTGGTTTTAAAAGACTTGAGATAAAAAAATGTTTACTGGCAATTATAGCGGGTGCAAAATTTAATTTTAATGCATTAAACAATGAGATGGGATAGGGTATTTCTGAGTTGGGGAGGCTAGATCAGGATGCAGATCAAGTCCAGAAGAGGGTGGGATAGTCTGGCTTCTGCAATATCCTAACCCCTCTCACATGTTATTTGACATATCATATATCACATAACACATATGTCACATATCACATCTCCATAACCACAGATTCTACATCTACAGATCCATTATCTGCAGATTGGGTGATTATGTCCAGGGTTCCCATATACATTTTCCTCCAGGGCTTTCCCAGGCCTCTAAGACTGCAATCCCAAACTCCAGTTAGGCCAGCCTAAACCTTGCATTAGTCTTGTCCTAACCAGGGGGTGTCACAATAGTGCCTTAAGACGCTTCTGCGCCACTCCAGGGCGAGGACAGTGCACAGACATGCGTTTGCCTCCCTCTATTAGCATGCGAATGGGAAGACCAAAGAGTTATGCCACTCTTTGGTTTTAAAAATAATAAATTATTAAAAACACCACTAACATTGATGTGATGTTAATCAAATCAAACATCATATGATTTGGATCTCCAGGCTTAGACTGGCCAGGTTTGATATACACTATTAAGTGTTTTCCTAACCATCACATTATCAAATTGAGGGTGCAATCCTATCCAATTTAGGCCAGCCCAATTCACGTATTGTGGCATGAGCAGCCTGGTGCACATCCGTGCACTGGCCTAAACCCCCCCCCCCCCCAAGTGTGGTGCAGAAATGCTTCAACACTTTTGTGACTCCTTCATTCCAGCATAGGACTTGTGCCAAGACTTGCACCAGCCTAACCAGGGCTTAGGATTGCACTGTGTCTATCCTCTCCATGTTGATTTGTCTGTCACTCATTTTGACCTGAGCCATGTACCTATCTGCATAGTTCAGGCCTCCGTCAGTCTTGAAAGACTATGGTATCATGCTCGGTGCAGCATACGCTGCATACGAAGCATGAAAGCCTGGGTTGGATTGTTATGGAGGATAGGCTGTTACCCAAGCAGCAAATCCCCCCTCTCCACGCCACTGAATTAGTCCAATGGAAAGGCAGAGCCAATACGATTGGATCCAGCTGGCGTCACAGAGCTGGGCTAAGGACAGGAGCTCACCCTGTCTTGTGGGGCCGACCCGGGTCTCGAACCCTGGCCTGCTGGTTAACAGGCACAGCGACTTAACCGCTTGCGCCAGCATAGTTCATGACCACAAAAATTGTGGTGGGACCAGTGGTGGGCTTCAGAGGTGTCACAGGTTCTATATAACCCTTTGCTAATGAGCACCTGGTCCTGAGAACCGGTTACTAATGGGACATAGAACCTGTTGTTAATTTATTTGAATCCCACCACTGGGTAGGACCATATTCCCAGCTCTTTTTCGCTTGGCGCTCACAACTAATAAGAGCCTGGCTTGCATTTACCATTCTCCAAATCTTTACAGCAACCCACTAGAATGGGTGTTGTTTTACTTTTTAAGTACTAAGTTTCAGTTTAATTATGCAACAAAAATTGAAACGTTAATTTATGGTGCCCACTTGGGTTTTACTCCCCAAGTCTTGAAACATGTGTTTACTGCTTACAGTCGGAACTCATTGATTTCCTTTAGGAATTCCTTCTTGTCGACTGAATAAGTCCATCTATTTCACATTCACATCAACAATAGAGATCACAGTAAGATATCTTATTTTTACTTTAGTTATGAGCTGCATTTCATTTGCATTTTCTTCCAAACTTAATGGGGATGAAATTAAAAAGCAGAATCGCTTCAGAAAAGAACCACAGGGTGACTGAAAAATAACTCCCTATTTTAAAATAGGAGTTACTTTTCAATCACCCTGTACTTATTCAGCTGGGAAAAACATGTGCTTCCCTCCTTCAATATGACACTTGTTTTTGTGGTTGCACTGGGATATTCGTGGTGATCGGTATCACGTACAGGCAACTTTCTCCAAAGTAGTGGCTACCAAACTTTTCAAGCCATCTTGGGAGGATCTGGAGAGCTCTTGTGGGCTGTACTGGGCCAGCAACCCACTCTATCAATGGGCTTGCAATGGAAGTATCCAAAAGAGACCATATTGTGGTGGGATGATGATGATGGTGATGATGATGATGATGATATTTTTGCAATCATGTTGTTTTGACTATTTGGGGGATCACGCCAAGGTCCCTGGGGGTACAATCCAGGGTAACTATGGGACCTTTTACACCGACGTAGTTATGGTGCCACCTATGGGAAACCTATGGGAAATGCATAGAGCAATTCAGATTAACCCTACAATCCAGAGCAACTACGGGAGCACATAAGAGACATTACGTGTACCCGTAGTTACTATACCATCTAGTGAAAACCTATGGAAAATTCATTTTGCAATCCAGAGCAAATTGTTCTTACACCGGAGCAAGGACTCCCCATAGTTACTCTGGATTGTGCCCTAAGTGCCTCTTACGTCTTCCCATACCTACTCTGGATTGTAAGGTATGACTATTGGTCATACTATTACTTTTGCTATCTTGTGCCACCATCTTTCATTTTCTATGTGCAGATTTTTACAGGCGACTCCCACTTTCTGACGGTTCATTCTCTAATAGTTCTGCTCTTTCGGCATTGTTCATCTATATATATCAGATAAATATATAAATAAATATGTATTATGATATATATTTATTCCTCTCTTATACTTTTATACACACACACACACACACACACACACACACACACACACACACACACAGAGAGAGAGAGAGAGAGAGAGAGAGAGAGAGAGAGAGAGAGTGATGCCTCACGTAACAAATTTAATTTGTTCCGGAGGCATGTTTGTTACATGAAACATTCTTTATGTGAAGCGGATTTTCCCATAGGAAATTATGGAAACCCAGACGATTGGTTCCACAACTCCGAAAATATTCATATAAAATTATTAACTGGATGTAAAAATGATGACAGAACACTGAAATTGAATTCAAAACATGCATTCAATGTGCATGATCTTATGAAGTCTACTTAGGCTGCAGTCTTAAAGACACTTTCCTGAGAATAAGACCCATTTAACAAAATGGGGCTTATTTCTGGGTGGACATGGTTAAGAGGCTGCAATCCAAGACACCTTCCAAGTGACTCCTCACTTTCTCCTTCTCTCCATCCTGAGCCTCTCTCCCCCCTGCTCCCTTCTGGCTAGCCCTGAGCTGCTTCCTTCTTCTTCACTGCTCTTCTCTCCCTCTGCCCAGCGGACCCCTGGCCACAGGAGGAACAGCATGGAAGTTTTGCTTTCACTATGGGCAAGTGTGCTAGGCAGCCCTGACGCTTTTTAAACAGGCTGCTGGCCAGCGCGTCTGCCCCAACTGCCAATGAATGTGTTCTTTACATGAAGCACTTTCTTTACGTGAAGCAGAATCAGTGATGGGCCCACCGAGCCCCAAGATCTGGTTCACTGGAAGTTGGGGGGTGGGCCCGGAGTCAGGGGGCAGGGCTGGGGTCAGGGGGCAGGGAGAGGGTGGGGCAAGGGGCGGGCTCCCACCGTGCCGCACTGCGCATGCGCCAGGCTTGGCGCATGCACAGTGTGTCTCCTGGAGGGAGACTCATTGCACCTGCGTCAAGGTTGACGCAGGCGCACTGAGCTGCCCCTCGGAGCGGAGCGGTTCAGCGCGCCTGTGTCTAGCTTGGCGCAGGCGCGTTGAGCCGCCCCTCGGAGCGGTTCAGCGCGCCTGTATCTAGCTTGGCGCAGGCGCACTGAGCCGCCCCTCGGAGCAGCTCAGCGGGCCTGCGTCCAGCTAGACGCAGGCACGTCTCCTGAAGCGCGGCTTCAGGAGACCTGGCGGCTGCTGCCGAACCGGTCCTGCGGCTCTTGCCAGCCGCAGGTCTGGCAGGTTCGGTAGCGTCCGCCACGCGGGAAGATCCAGTACGGGTGAGTAGGCCCGAACTGGCATCTGCCCACCACTGAGCAGAATCGTAGAGAAATTTTTGTTTGTTACGTGAAGCATACTTTACATGAGGTGTTCTTTACGTGAAGCACCACGGTATACACACACATACACACAAACATATATATGGAAATATACAGGAAACATATATAGGAAATATAAAGGAAATATATAATTAATGATGGGAGTCTTGCAGTGTTATGTGATTTCAGGCACTGGGCTCGAAGTCCAACATTTCTTAATATTCACACATCCAAAACCGTTGCTGGTAGGTACGTTTGAAGTGCTGTCCTCTTCAAAAGTCTTACATAACAATGGCAGCTGGATTCCTCCATCAAGTATTCTAAGCATCTGGGTGAGGGAAAATAGATCTTCATCAAGGTATGATGCATTATTATTTCATCCCTACTCGAGAAACTTCAGTCACGTGGGATATGCAATCACACTGCAGAAAAACACAAAACATGGCACAAAAAATATTGTTATTGTCAATGCACATATTTTAGTGGTCCACTGTTTTCAGTGAAGGTGAACAGATAAAGTGGAGTAACTAGGATTTGCGCCATTCAGAGTAGGTGGCTACCATGTCACCCCCATGCAGGGTTGCCCCATGTCCTGAAAAACAAGGACAATCCCAATTTTGGGGGATTGTGTTCACATACTGGCAAATGAGACAGAGGGTCGTGTCCTGATTTTGTGGATGAGAATTCTGGCAACCCATGATTCAAACTGACCAATGTCAAATTACTGTTGTGTGCATGTATGTATATCTGTGTGTACCTCCTTTTCGGTGTGCACTTGCTTGCTTGATTTTTTTTGCCACTTCCGTGAATCACTTTGTTTCTCAAAATGATTTGGACTCAAGTCAAAATGTCACAGGGTGCAATCCTAACCAATTTAGGCCAAGACCACTCACCCATCTTCCTGTTCCTACAATGGAGTGGGAGGCTGGTGCATGTTTGTGCACAGGCCTGATGCAACAGGAGTTGCACAGAAGTGCATTAAGACACTTTTGTGACACCCTTAGGCCAGCATGGGACTTGTACCCAGACATGTGCCAGCCTACCCAGAGGTTAGGATTGCTCTATCAATAAGCAGCTCAGGATGATTTCTGACAGGCGTGTGCTATGTCTTTCAGATTAGTTGAGTCAATCCTAACTCCGGGACTGCAATCCTAAGCCTCATTTAAGCCAGCATAAGTCCTGGCAATAAGTTCCATACTAGACTGGGGGTGTCACAAAAGTGCCCTAAGACACTTCTGCCTCACTCCTGGGCACTTCTATCACATTGTCTTTGGGTGGGCACGTCTGAGCAACTTGGGACCCGTTATTTTGCTGCGGAAAAAAGTGGCACCGCTTCTCAAAGATTCCTGTGTGTTACATTATTGATAATTCTTCATATCTGGCAAATATCCTAGAATGTGGAAGGGAGAAAATATGTTCTTTTGTGTGTATAAAAATGGCAAAAGCTTCTGCCTGAGCATTAATTCTTGTCGCTCTTCCCCATGAAGGAAGATTTTAATTACACAACAGCCTTGAGGTGGCCACATGGGGAGGTGCGGATCAAAAGTGGCGCCATCACAAAACATGCAGTTCCTTGGCGCGCTACCAAGATAAACAAAAACGAAGGGGCCAGAGCTTGTTTGGAGGCATTCATGGGGTTTTTGAGTCAATGATACTACTTAGTCTCCTTTGGGTTAAATGTGTTAGACTCAATACAAACACCAGATAAACAGGCTAAGAACTTGTTTGCAGAGATCATTGTGGGGATTCAGAAAGGCCGAGGGGAGCAGACAAAGTATTTTCCATTTTCTGGGGAAGCTGCTAACAAGGACAAAAACAAGAGTTTTTCTATTAGTGGTTATAAGATACAAACATGCTAGTGTAGTTTGGGGACATGAGGGTTTAATGCAGGAAACTTAATATATAAGGCCAGGAATTGCGAGACTCACAATGTCACACAATCATTTAAGGGTATTCATTCATTCATTCATTCATTCATTTTTAATAAAGGTACTCCAGGTGGCTACGGGCGTAATCCAGAGTAAGGGCACTGAAGAGTGCCTGAGCTGGGCTGCCCCAACTATTCTGAATCCAGAGCAAAGTTATGCTGAATCCAGAGAGTCAAGAAGCCTAGGCTGCCGTACCTGCTCCAGAGCATGCTCAGTGGGCACCAAGTAAGTGACACCTGGGGAGAGCTTGCTCCCGAGGAGACCCCCCCCCCTGAGATCACACTGAACAAGGAACAGCTGTGGTGCCTTCCTTAGAAGGAGTCCCTGATGAGATGCCAGTACCGTCTATAGTGAATATAAGGGGCTTCTAGGAGTGGTCTGCTGTATCTCCAAGTTAGTGGCTGCCATAGTTGTGCCATATCCTGAAGTTGAGAGGCAGGGATTGCAGTGAGGCTGGCCAAGAACTCAGATTTTTGGTCAACACTGCCATTCTTACTCTGCCTTATCATGGACCCCTATGGATCTATTCATTACTGTACCTACTCCTGAGGTGGTATAACTCTGAGGAGCTGGAAGAGGGCATTTCTGCCTTGGATCCAGAGTAACTGGCTCTGGATCCAGAGTAACTGCTCTGCCCTTGGCAATGCTGAACATGCCCTCAACATGCCTCTCCTGCACTGCCTAGGCCGGTACTGCTAGGGCAGCCCAGCTCCACCTGTCTTGGGGCACCCTACATTACCTTGCTCTGCCCCAAGCCTTTTCCAGAATAACTAGGGTGGCCCATCTTGCAATTGGGTCAGCCCAGGGATAGACAGGGGAAGCCAAGTGCACTTCTGGATTGTGCCATAACAAGCTTAAAAATGCTCAATAGTAGAATATTAAGGACCCATTAGCCATGTCAATGGGGCAAGCTCTGCATCCTGCAGTGGGGTAGGGTTGGGGACAGCAATCATGGAAACCTCCTCAAGATATGGGAATTTTTTCCCCCTTGCCTCGGGGGTTCATTGCGGTTGCTTCAGTGTTGGAAAGTCGGATAGGACTGGACCCTCAAAAAAAACACAATTAAAACAATAAAACAAGTCACAAACATTGAGTGGATCAACCAATAATATATACTCAAATTAATTTTGAGTGGATCAAATTAATATATACTCAAATTTAATTTTAATTAAAATTTAAAAGCCAATCAGTTGGACTTGCATTTACCTTCCCCTGGCCTTCAATGGGAGCTGTGGATGCATGGATATTCGTGAGTAAACACACATGTATGGATCAATTTTGCCTTCCATCAGGCTCAATACATTTTTCCTTGTAAGCCTGGAAGGGGAAGACTTCTTTCTTGAGTGTTTTTGGGGCCTGCATTGACCAGACCAGGACCACTCCGGTGACATTATCTTCCTCTTGGCCTAGGGTTGCCATAATCCTTTTCCACAAAATCGAGACAGGACCCTATGAACATGCCCTATGAACACAATGAACACCCTATGAACATGCCCTATGAACACAATCTCAAAAACTGGGATTGTCCCTGTTTTGGGGGACATATGGCAACTATATCTTACCAACCCTTCAAAATGGACTGTGGCACATTCACCTACTAAAGATTATGTTATTAGTTATTATTAACACACATGTGCGACTCAGTTTCACATTCTATTTTCCTTGTTAATCAGTTAGTTTGTCAGTTTCATGACCCAGCGATAATCAGGTCATGACTCACAGTTTGGGAAACTGCTCTACAGTGAAACATGTGTCCATATCCTAAAGTCAAATTAAGCCCTTTGCTCCATAGCAGTTAAGGTGACTTTCTGTAAGATAACACGAGAGGGTGACATAACTGTGTGGACCCATAACTGCTCTGGATTTTGCCCATGTTCTTCTTGGTCCCAGATGCCCTGCTATGTACAGGTGCAGTGACCATAACCTTCTGCATACAAATCATGAGCTCTCATTTCATTCCTTTCTCCATCCATCCAACAAAGTTGCCTTTTCTGTAGTCCGCACCATAGTCTGGACACATCATCATGATGAGTTAAATGGTAGGTTGCCCCTTCTTGTAATTTAACTTCCTTAAATTAGTCTCTTATTCCTGCTAAAGAAATCCCTGCAGAGCACTCATTCTGCTCTTCTGGTCAAACCAAAGAGATGGCTCATTAGTAAACATCCGTAAAAATGTTTCTCGTGGGTTCTTTTTTAATTTTTAATGGATTTGCTTATGGATATCGTGACATTTGTGCCTTTAGACTTGCAAATCAGTGGCATAAATCTCCAGTGGAAGACATACTACTGCACTAAGAGGGACACAGCACCCACAATAAAAAGAGGACATGCATGATTTAGGCTTGTCTCTTTAAACATGTATCTGGTGTCTAATATTACACATAGAATCATAGAATCCTAGAGTTGGAAGAGACCTGATAGATCATCTAGTCCAACCCCCTGTATGTATCAGGAAATCCTCCTAGAGCATCTCCAACAAGTGCTTGTTGAGCCTCTGCTTGAAGATCCCCAGTGAGGGAGAGTCCACCACTTCCATTGGCAATCTGTTCCACTGCCGAACTGCCCTCACCGTCAGGAATTTTTTTCTGGACATCCAGCCTGAATCTCCTCTCTTGCAGTTTGTACCCATTCGTTCTAGTTCTGCTTTCAGAAGCAGCTATGGACAAATGAGCCCCTTCCTCCCTATGACAGCCCTTCAGGTTTCTGAAGAGGGCAATCATGTCTCTCCTCAGCCTCCTTTTCTCCAGGCTGAACATCCCAAGTTCCCCCAACTTTTCCTTGTAGGGCTTCTCTTCCATCCCACTGATCATTCTTGTCGCTCTCCTCTGGACTTGCTCCAGTTTGGCTGCATCTTTCTTCAAGTGAGGTGCCCAGAACTGAACACAGGACTCAAAGTGAGGTCTGACCAATGCAGAGTAAAGAGGAACTAGAACTTCTCGCAACTTGGAAGCTACAATCCTCTTAATGCAGCCTAAAATGGCATTTGCCTTCTTTGCAGATGCATCACACTGCTGGCTCATGTTCAGCTTGTGATCCACAGCAACTCCCAGATCCCGCTTACATGTTGTGCTGCCAAGCCAAGTATCCCCCATTTTATACCTGTGTTTTTTTTATTTTTATTGGCTAAGTGCAGAACCTTGCACTTCTCCCTGTTGAAGTTCATTCTATTTTCATTCAACATGAAAGGGTTCAAATGTCCTAACAAAAAAGGCAAGTACAAGGACCTCCTGCTTGTAAAGTCCCAGTTCGGGATACAGCATGGACCATTTGGCTCCATTGCCCCAGTGCTGGCTAGGATTGAGGATGTTTCCAGCACATGAAACAGTTTCCCTCACATTCCATGTTCGGGAAGCATACCTGGTAACATGGGCTTCATCTCTGTATGGAAGCAACACTGCGATCCATGGTTTCCAAATTAGCATAACAGTCCAATCCTTTACATGTTAACATAACCTATTTACTTTAACCTAATGCTCACCATTTTCAGCCGAATGTAGTCTCCAAAATCAAGGTGCGCATTAGATTCTTTGGCGCATTAGATTCAGGTATTTACATGGTGCATTCGATTCAGGTAAATACAGGTATTTTGATGATAAGTATAAGTCAGTACCTGTTTAACAGTATACTATATTGTGATTAAAATGTAACATAAACCCATTGTTGTATAAAGTAATGCAGTTAGGTAAAATCATAACATAAATCTATTGCCATTTTATTATTATCAAATAACTCATTATTATATGCAGTAAAATTAAATTTTGTATCTGCTTTACAACTGTGCATTACAATTGCCAGTAAACCTTTTTTTAAAAAATCTCAAGCCTTTTAAAATGGGAATGTGCATTAGATTTGATAGGTAAAAAACTGACCCCATCGGGGCCAGATCCGGTATGGGGAAGCCAGAGCAACTCCTTGCACTCCCAAGCCATCATAAACATGCCTGACAGCACATATGCAAAAATTCTGGGTTAGCACATGGGACATGTGCTGGCCCAAGTACTTGTTAGAAATACTTGGTTACAATCCAGAGTAACTATGGGACCTTTTACACCGACATAGGGCACAATCCAGAGTAACTACGTGGAGTCCTTGCTCCGGTGTAAGAACAATTTGCTCTGGATTGCAATATGAATTTCCCATAGGTTTTCACTAGGTAGTGCAGCAACTATGGGCACACATAAAGTCTCTTACGTGCTCCCGTAATTACTCTGGATTGTAGGGATAGTTACTGTGCCACCTATGGGAAACCTATGGGAAATCCATAGAGCAATCTAGAGTAAATGCCTCTTATGTCTTCCAGTAGTTACTCTGGATTGCAGGGTTACAGTCCAATAGATTGCACCCTTAACTTAAAATTCTTAACTAAAGCGTAAGTTAGGTCCTATATGCCCTCTAGTGCCTTTTGTCCATTTAAGTAATGGAAATAGTCTGACAAATTACTTAAATAAGTTAATATGGAAACTAATGGTTTTCCAGTTATTTTTATTTTCTATTAACCATTAAAAGCCCACTATGATCCTTCATTTCGTTCTAGACACTCAATCTCCAATTTAGTTGCATAGTCCACTGCTTTTTAAATTTTCAGGGATCAATTTTGGGGGAAAAATATATAAAAATAAAAAGCAAAAAGAACGCTGGGGACGTGTTCATCATGCACAGTCGGTTTGGTTGGGGGGAAGTGAAATGGTGAAATAATGTGATTGTGGAGAAACAGCTGGACTGTGACTTGTATAAAGCCGATTACTGAGTGGCAACAAATCAATGACAGAGACGAGCGTTCCATTTTATGGCTTTTTGCTCTAGACAGTTGCAGAAAAAGTCATGCGGATGATACAGGACCGTCCGTTTTCAGTAGGTGCGGCTGGCAGAAGAAACTCTCGTCAGCCTTGCCTTAAAAACAAAAGACAAAGTTTACATTTGAGTATTAGAAAAGTAGTGGCTGTCGGGGGTAATCAAGTTGTTTATTGGAACTATACAAGGTCACCTGCCACTTTTGAGGGTGACGCGTGTTCAGAGCGAGAAATTGGCTTGGAAAATCATACAGCATTTTCAATAGAGTGGCCCTATTTTGAGTATCTGTGGTTGTTGAGCCTGCAGTCGGGTGACCTCGGATGACATCCCAGATACAACGGGAAATGGGTTCCAGTCACAGTCTGGTGGTTTATGGACTAGCCCTACAATCCAGAGTAACTAAGGGAGCACGCAAGAGACATTTACGTCAACATGGTTAATGGCACCACCTAGTGAAAACCTATGGGAAATTCATATTGCAATCCAGAGTAAATTGTTCTTACGTCGGAGCAAGGACTCCCCAGAGTTACTCTGGATAGCGCCCTAGGACATTGATTTGCAATCTTTTTCAGCTCATGCCCTACAATCCAGAGTAACTACGGGAGCACGGAAGAGACATTACGTGTACCCGTAGTTACTGCACCACCAAGTGAAAACCTATGGGAAGCTTATATTGCAGTCCAGAGCAAATTGTTCCTACACCAGTGCAAGGACTCCCCGTAGTAACTCTGAAGTGCGCCCATGGTACACTGCTAAAATCAAGGCATACCATCAGTATTTGAGCCATTTACAAGGCACAGTATTAACAATAAAAAGTACTTTTAATTTACTTTTAATAAAAAGCTATTTAATTTATACTATTTCATTTTTCTTTTTTACATTGGGTCCAACTGGGTCAAACATGCATTAATATCAATGTGTTGAACTTATGAACAAATGACTTACAAACGAGTTTCTGGAACAGAACTTGTTTGTATGGAGAGAACTTAGAGCACAATCCTAACCATGTTTATTCAAAAGGAAGCCCTATTGAGTTCAGTGGGTGTTACTCCCAGGAAATTGTCTTTAGGATTGCAGCCTTACTGTACATTACACTGTGTGTGTGTGCAAAAGGATGAAAGAATGTGCAACATTATTAGCTGATTCTAGTCTAGGTGTTTAATGAAATTTAGATTTTAATGAAATTTAATGAAAATCCATTTGCAGAAAACTTTGTGTGACAACAAGAATTTGCAAGATAAAGGGGCATTTGCAATTTGCTAGCTTAAAAAGTATCAGAAGCAACATTTGTAAACTAGCCCCCAAATCCAGAGTAACTACAGGAGCACGTAAGAGACTTTATGTGCACCCGTAGTTACTGCACCATCTAGTGAAAACCTATGGGAAATTCATATTGGAATCCAGAGTAAGTTGTTCTTACACTGGAGCAAGGATTCCCCGTAGTTACTCTGGGTTTGCCCTAAAAAAGGACACGGTTCCATTTTTCAATGATTTCCACTTTTCACCACTGCTCCAGTCCCTAACCTGTCAGATAAATGGGGGATACCTGTACAACTTTGCAGGTGCTCTGCATCCTATAGGCAGACAGAGGACAGAATTGAGCTGCTTGTCACACAAGATCACCCCACACTACATGGCTAAACAGTTAATTATAATTCATTTGTATACATGCAAGTAGGTGAAATCTAACCATGTAACGTCCATCACTAAAGCCACGGGTGAATCTTCTGTTTCAGTGCCCGTGACAGATTTGGCAAAGCAGATTCCAAACCTCATCTTCCCAAAAATGTCATTGGTATTTAAACAAGCCTTGAACTTCCTTCCAAATCTATTACTTTTTAATCCACGTTCAGAATGCTCTGTCGGTGACACCTGTCAACAAGCCTCTCTGTGGTTCACATAAGAGGACAGGATAATAATTTATTATTATCCCCCTTTATTCAGGTCAGCTTGTTGATACTTGCTATGAATGTTAAGTTGGACTCGTTTTTTGGAATAAATACAGTACTATAAGTCCATTTCACTCTAACTTTTTTCATCTTTTGTGTGATGATATACCAGAGTGACCATATGTCGTAACTGAAAAGAAAACAAGGGGCCCCCCCCATGAAGGACATGACAAAATAAAAGCTAAAAATGATAATATACCATATTTACTGGAATCTAGCACTCATCTTTTTCTACCAAATTTAGAGCACGATCCTAACCATGTTTACGCAAATGTAAGACGATGGGTTATATTTGTGTTTGATGGGTCTTACTCCCAGTGTTTAGGGTTGCAGCCTTAGGGCAAAATCTAGAGCAACTATGGGGAGTCCTTGCTCCGGAGTAAGAACAATTTATTCTGGATTCCAATATGAATTTCCCATAGGTTTTCACTAGGAGGTGCAGTAACTACAAGTGCACTTAATCCTCCAAATCCAGAGTAACTATGGGAGCACATAAGAGACATTACGTGCACCCGTAGTTACTCTGGATTTGGGGGATTAAGTGCACTTGTAGTTACTGCACCTCCTAGTGAAAACCTATGGGAAATTCATATTGCAGTCCAGAGTAAGTTGTTCTTACACTGGAGCAAGGACTCCCCATAGTTACTCTGGATTGTGCCCAATGTCTCTTACATGCTCCTGTAGTTATTCTGGATTTGGGGGTATGTCTCCAACATCAGGATCACATTAGATTGGATGGCGCATTAGATGCGAGTAGATGTGGCATTTTGATTGTAAATATAGGTTAGTATTTAGTCAAACAGCTGACTATATTGTAATAAAAATGTAAATGCAATTAGGTAAAAATCATAACAAAAACCCGTCATATTATTATTATCATATAACTCGTTGTATACAGTAAAATTGAAATTTGCACCTGCGTTGCAGCTGAATAACAATCACCAATAGACAGTTTTGTTTTTAAATCTTGAGCTTTTAAAAAAGGGTGTGTATTAGATTTAATGGTGCATTAGATTTGAGTAAATACGGGTATTTTGATTTCATTTAATTAATTTAATTTAAACATTACTGGTGCAATCCAAACCCTGTTAGGCCAGCCTAACTCACCTGGCATCACATCCTGTGGTGGTGTGGGGCCATCACAGCCAGTGCATGCTTTGCCCTATTTGTGTGTGTGTGCGTGTGTGTGTTGGGGGCCAGTGCATGCTTTGCCCCATTTGTGTGTGTGTCGGGGGGTCCCATCTGGAGAAATTTAACCCTTCAGGGGCTGAAAAGGGGGCAACGTGTTTCTGTCCTATACTTAACATGGGAGACTGACCAACATCCAGCCAGTTTGGTGCTCAGACCCTGGTGCACTGGGGGGGGATGTTGTTAGGAGGAAGAGGTTGCGCTGGCGAGGATGCTGCGCATGAGGGGAAATTGCGCATGAGGGGAAATTGTGCATGGGGGAAATTGCGCATGAGGGGAAGTTGCGCATGTAGGAAAGTTGCGCAGGGGGGAAGTTGCATATGGGAGGAAAATTGCGCATGGGAGGAAGTTGTGCATGGAGGAAAGTTGCGCATGGGGAAAGTTGCGCATGGGGAATGTTGCGCATGGGGTTTGATGCATATGGGGGAAGTTGCGCATGGGGTTTGATGCGCATGGGGAAGTTGTGCATGGGGGAAGTTGCACATGGGGTAACTTGTGCATGCGGGGTTGATGCGCATGGGTGAAGTTGCGCATGGGGGGGGTTAATGTGTATGGGGGAAGTTGTGCATGGGAGGTTGTTATGCCTGGGGGAAAGTTATCCATGGGGGGTTGATGCATATGGGGGGATGGCATACGGGGGAATTTTACTCCCGCAATGCGGGTACGCCTTTCGCTAGTTACATATAATTTTTAACCTTCAGGTTTTGATTTTTCTTTCATTGTCGCCCACTCTGTCCTAATGGCCAGATGGACTGGACACTTGCATTGTATGGCACATATGCTAAATAAATTATTAATTTAAAGAAGGGAACATTTTGCTTGTTCACCAAAAAAAAAAAAAAAAAGAGGATTTTTCCCAAGACACAAGGCTAAAACAGAAAACATGTCCTGGAAAAAGGTGACTCTACGATGACACATGTATGTGAAAAGTATGTAATAATTGTGCAATATTCATGCATGTCACCTTTTTGCAATGTTTGATTCTCAGTCACTGAAGTGGGAAATCATACCATGACCAGGGATATAATTGAAGAGGCAGAATCCGGCGTGACTTGGCAATGCTAAATCCACATTCCTTCAGCTGGGGTATTAAATTGTGTATATTTATTCGGAAAAGGCAGGAACTGCACATGGCCTCTCGCACGGAGACTTTTTGAAAGGTATCAACTGTTTAAATGACACTTTCACCTTCAGCAAATACATCTGTGCCTGGGAGGGAATGGCGATGCTATCTTGCCGCTGGCAATCTATGATACAGACGTGTCACAAATAGGTGTCAACTCTAATTACATTCTCAAGTTTAAATCCCACTTATCGGACCTCGCATAGTTGCGGATGTTCCAACAATCCCATTTTGCCGTGATTGCCCAGAATTTCTCCCACAAATACTTAATGATATATTTGTTGGAGCTGCTGTAGATGCTTCCGATAATGGATGATGATGTGTATACCGGGGAGCCACACAGAGGCTGCAATCCAGAGTAACTACAGGAGCACATAAAAGACATTACGTGCACCCGTAG
The DNA here is from genome assembly GCA_030015325.1 of Cryptoblepharus egeriae. NCBI lineage: Eukaryota > Metazoa > Chordata > Lepidosauria > Squamata > Scincidae > Cryptoblepharus > Cryptoblepharus egeriae. The sequence continues at coordinate 65,006,397 of JAREYC010000008.1, read as the reverse complement.
TTACTGCACTACCTAGTGAAAATCATATTCATATTGCAATCCAGAGTAAAGTGTTCTTACTCCGGAGCAAGGACTCCCTGTAGTTACTCTGGATTGCACCCAAATCTGACACAAATGTAGACATATGCCTGGGAGTATATTGGGTTTGTATATATGATTTTATACAATATATTAATAATACATATATTTTATTTATTTCACATATTTTTTTTAATTTATTTCATCTTTTTATACCTCCCATCTCTCACAGAGCTCAGGATAGTCAACATTGTTCATCCATCTTTGTTGCTGTCACAACAACCTTGTAAGGTAGGTGAAGCTGAGAGAACATAGTGTCTGGCCCAAGGACATCCAGGATACCTCATGACAGATATTTGAACCTGAAGCTGCAATCCTATCCATACTTTCCTGGGAGCAAGCTCCACTGACTATAATGGGACTTACTTTTGAGTAGACAGGCATAGGATTTGACTCAATCTTCCCAATCTATTGGTTCAAACCAGAGCCCCAAAGGTACAGCAGTGCCAAAATGGCTACAACTGTAGTCACAGTTGCTGGAATTTATTTGGAGTCAATGGGATCCTTGAGACAAGAGAATCAATAGGGCCTACTGTATAACTGAGGATTTGGGATATTTGGGGATTATTTTTAAACAGATCATCATCAACTTTGGATGCTTAGGAGGGATCAATATTTTAAATAATTTTTTAAACATTGTAAACTTTTAATTTACTGGGAGCACAATCCTATCCATGTCTTCTCAGAAGTAAGCCCCATTGTGTTCAATGAATCTTACTCCCAGGAAAGTGTCTTTAGGATTGCAGCCATGGACTACAACCAGAGTAACTATGGGCCCTTTTACACCAACATAGTTACAGTGGAAACTATGGGAAACCTAGGGGAAATGCATAAAGCAATCCAGAGTACATGCGTCTTACATCTTCCCATAGTTATTCTGAATTGTAGGGTCAATTGATTAATTTAGGCCTATATCCTAAAGTGAAATTAAGCCCCTTGCTCTGGAGATAAGATCCATAAGATAACATTAGAGGCAGTGGTGGGCTCCAGCAGGTTCACACCTACTCTATAGAACCGGTTGTTTACGAGCGATAGGACATATAAATTTAAAAATAGCCATTTAAAAGTGGCTGCCAGATGGGCAGAGAACCGGTTGTTAATTTCTTTGCATCCCATCACTGACTAGAGGGTAATGTAACTGTGTGGACCCGTAACTGCTATGGATTCTGCCCTTTGTTACTATATTTATTTTAATCTAATGCGCCATCGAATCTAATGTCCACCCTATACTTATGATCAAAATACTGTATTTACCCACATTTAATTAAGCAGGGAATCTAATGTGCACCCTGATTTTAGAGAATGAATTCAGATGGAAAATGTGTTACATTCAAGTATATTCATTATATAGAGGTGTTGAAAATGTTGCTGTCTAATGTCATCACCTTCAGGTTAATGACATCACTTCCAATGGGTATCAAAGACTGTTAGGCTGCAATCCAGAGCAAATTCAGCCTGCTCTGACCTAACTGCACTCTCCTAACTATTCTGTATCCAGAGCAGAATGTTATGCTGAATCCAGAGAGTCAGGAATCCTGGGCTGCCCTAACTGCTCCAGAGCATGCTAAGTAATTGACACAAGGGGAAGACTTGCTCCTGAGGAGACACCCCTCAGATCACACTGAACAAGGAACAGCTGTGGTGCCTACAGTGGTGACATGACTCTGCACATCACCTGGTGCCGAAGTCTGTGCGTCATCCCTGGGATGTGCGCCCCCCCCACCTGGACTGCACAGTCACCAAAGTTGGCGCCTGCGCAGTTGTTTCTGAAGCCAACTGGCTTCAGAAAGAGTACTGCGCAGGCACCATCTCTGACACCTGCACAGTACTTTTCTGAAGCCTTTTGGCTTTGGGGGAGACTGTGCAGGCATCAGAGTTGGTGCCTGTGCAGTACTCTTTCTGAAGCCATTCAGCTGCCGCTCCGCCTCCTGAGTGAGGCCGAATGGCTGTGCAGAGGCGCGGACTTTCTCTGCTCTCAGGAAGTCTCCTCTGAATCTGTTCGGCATGCTCAGTGTGTTTCTGCGCAGTGCACCTCAGATGGCCGTTCAGGCCAGCTCCTCAGACAAGTGGCAGCTTCTGGCTGATTCTCCGCCTTGGAGCAGGCCTGAATGGGGGTGCTGACGCCCGGGGCCTGCCAAAGGACAGTCAAACTCCTCCAGCACATCACCCCATACGGAGCGCATCCCCAGTGCAGCCCACGCCAGCCGCACCAGTCTGGTGACGCCACTGGGTGCCTGCCTTATAAGGAGTCCCTGATGAGATGCCAGTACATTCTCCAGTGAATACCAGGGGCTTCTTGGAGTGGCCTGCTGTATCCTGAGGTTTGTGGGCAGCCGTAGTTTGTTCCATATCCTGAGGCTGAGAGGAAGGGGTTGCAGCTAGAATGGCCAAGAACTCAGATTTTTGGTCAGCACTGCCATTCTTACTCGGGCCTTATCATGGACCCCTATGGGTCTACTCATTACTATACCTGCTCCTGAGGTGGTATATCTCTGGGAAGCTGGAAGAGGGCATTTCTGCCTTGGAAACAGGCTCTGGATTCAGAGTAACTGCTCTGCCCTAGGCAATGCTCAACATGCCCTCAACTTGCCTCTCCTGAGCTGCTTAGGCTGCCCCAGTTAGGGCAGAGCAGCTCCACCTTTCTTAGGGCACCCTATCTTGCCTTGCTCTGCCCTAAGCCTCCTTCAGAGTAACTGGGCTGGAGCATCTTGCAGTTGCTCCAATCTAGTGTTAGATAGGGCAACCTAAGGGCTCTTATGTGGACAGATTAGTTGCTCTGGATTGGGCTGATATTCTCAAACATGGGTCCTGGGGCCCCCAAACTTTTAAGAACCACTATCCTATTGCCAAGATTTGGCATCAAAAATAATTTGGCACCATCCAAAATAAAATAAAAATTGAGAAGGGTTGTGTTGTTTCAAATATTAGCATTTTTTCCATATGTTACACTGAATTCTCCGAAAGGATAGGAAATTGTTTCTGGCGTTTATGCAATGCCTATGTTATTAGCTCCCTCTTGTTTTGCTATTGATGTCAAAATGCCTTTTACATGGATACTTCCTACGACAATTTCTTCCCATTAAAAGACAGATCTTTGAATGAGAAGAAACTGCCATATAAGAATATAAGAAAGCCCGGAGAGTCTCAAAATTAGCAGTTTTATCCAAATGATGGCAGGGAATTTATTTCTTTGTGCCGTACAGTCGCTGGCTTTAGAATTGATGGCAGGTGGTTTAATGTAGCTCCTACGAGCAATTCTCGGAGACGAGAAAGTTGTCAGAAAGATATCACTGGGAGACCAGCGCTCTACTTTCCGAAATTATTTTGAATTGACAGAGAAAGATAGTGATACAATTTTGCAAGAGCTGAAAAAAAAACTAATAACAAGTGAGAAACTGTTCAAATCTCTGAAATAAGTGGCTTTGATTAATATTTGGTTGGGAAGTAGAAATCAATAACAGCCAATCAATAACAATGGGTAATTTGCCGGTGCTGATCCCTCTACCATAAAGCAGTAAGCAGCTCCCCAACGGTGTACAGGCATCCACCACTTATGGTTAAGAACTGAAGCACCATCCAAAAGAAAAACTGTTGGAAAGTGGAACTGGGGGCAAAATCCAGAGTAACTATGGGGAGTCCTTGCTCCAGTGTAAGAACAACTTACTCTGGACTCCAATATGAATTTCCCACAGGTTTTCACTAGGTGGTGCAGTAACTATGGGTGCACGTAATGTCTCTTACTTGCTCCTGTAGTTACTCTGGATTTGGGGGCTAATTTTTTTAGTTTATAAATGTTGCTTCCGATACTTTTTTTAGTTAGCAAATTGCAAATGTTGTTTTTTCCTTGCAAATTCCTGCTGCCACAGAAAGATTTCTGCAAATGGATTCTCATTAATTCCTTCAAGAATAGGATTAGACCAGGAGCTACTGCATGGGGAGGGCAATTTTGGCAAAGAGAGAAAGAAAGAGTGGAAAAGGTGTTGAATGAATAAGTACTGGATATAACTGAAAGGTGTTGAAAGAGTGGATCATCAGAAAACAAACTGTCAGAATGTGGGGGATGTCTGCATAATTAGGTAGATCTTTGTTCAGTTCACTGTTGTTAGATCACTCTGCTCACACAGATCAACTTGGTCCTGGGATAGGTCCAGATTGACCCATGGTGTGACCCATGGTGTCACAAATGTCCCCTTATCCTAAGGTGTCCTCCAGCCAGTGGCATAGCTAGCCACAGGGGAAATTCCAACCCCTGCTAACTGGGCAAGAGACACTCTTTCAAGTGGGTGTTCCTCTTTTATTTAGCAGGGGAAGAGTAACTGGCCCTACACACCCCAGCAATATCTGCTCTAGTGGCTTCTGCTGGTGTTCTTATTGCATTTTAGATTGTGAGCCCTTTTGGGACAGGCACCATTAGCTATTAATTAGCTATTAATTTTTTTTCATTTTCTTGTAAACCACTTTGTGAACTTTTCCGTTGAAAAGTGGTATATAAATACTGTAGATAGATAGATAGATAGATAGATAGATAGATAGATAGATAGATAGATAGATAGATAGATAGATAGATAGATAGATAGATAGATAGAACAGGGCAAAGTCTTGTAGGGAGTCTCACCCCATCATGTGCAGGTAGCTTCTCCCCTCCCTTCAGAATTATTCTGTGTAGTCGCTGTTCCGTTTTGGTAATGGAAATACCATATTGGAAATACTATCCAAATACTGGGTAGTCGCTGTTCTGTTTTGGTAATGGAAATGGAATACCCACCACCCAGTATTGCTCTGGAGTGAGAGGGCCCTTCTGTACATGCCATGGTGAGGCTCCCCGCAAGATTTAGGGTGCCATCCTAAGCTAGGCTGGCATAACTCATTGGTCTTCCCATTCCCATGATGATGTAAGGAGGCAAGCGCATATCTGTGCACTGGCCTGTCCCTCTCCCAGGAGTGACTTACAGTTGCAAAACACACTTTCCGTTACCAATACTACAGCATAGGACTCGGTTGATAATGATAACTGTGATTAATTCTTGCAAAAAAAAATTGTTGGATGATACATGCTATTCTACAGTATTCTACATGATTTATATACCGCTTTTCAACTGAAAAGCAAAGCGGTTTACAAGAAAATGAAAAAAAATTAATAGCTAATTAATAGCTAATGGGTGCCTGTCCCAAAAGGGCTCACAATCTAAAATGAAAAATTTTCACAGCATTCTTGCAGCCTGAGGAACACTCAAACTGTGGCTACAATCCAGAGTAACTATGGGACCTTTTACACTGACATAATTACAGTGCCACCTATGGGAAACCTTTGGGAAATGCATAGAGCAATTCAGATTAAGTGCCTCTTACGTCTTCCTGTACCTACTCTGGATTGTAGGGTTTGACTACTATAGCAAAATTGGTAAATGTCACCAACTTGGGCTGCAATCCTAACCATATCTACTCAGAAGTAAGTCCCATTGTATTCAGTGGGTCTTACTCCTGGGAAAGTGGGTTTAGGATTGAGATTAGTTCCCTGGAGGAGAGAAGGCTACATATCACAACCCTGTGCAGTAACGCAGCAGAAGTTCCAGATTCAAAGATACACATAACTCGAGTCAATACAAGTCATGAAACAGGGTGACCGTATGTCCTGATTTTTAGCCTCTTGTCCTGATGTCCTACATTTTGGCTTCATTGTCCTACATTTTGGCTTCATTTTTGAACTTTGCAGTGCTGCACAGTACACCATCATGTCATATGTCATTGGATTCATATTGAAGAAATCAGTTTTGAGATAACACCTTCCTATCAAATGTTATAGCCAAAAAACCATATCAAAAAACATATATAAAATCAAATGAAAATAAAATATATATATATATATAATAAAAAATATATTAAAAATAATATGTTTTTTGGCTTTTTTTAAGCGGGTAGGAATTTTGGCCTGGGGGTAGAAATTTTGGTCTTGGGGTTCAGGAATTTTGAGTTTGGCATCTGTTCACTCTGGTCATGAAAAAAATGTGTGTGTTCATGACTCAAGTGTGAGTCGCAACCCAATCCTGTGAAAAATCAGTGCCACAACCCTCTGGAAATCATGGAAATAAGAGCAGTGAATTAAACAAAAATCCATTTTTTCTTTCCCATAAGGCAAGCACGAGGATATATCAGAAGATCAGTCCAAAACAGACAAGAAGACTTTGGAGTTGCTACAAAAATGAATAATATTCAGGCTCTTTGGTTTGAAATTCACTTATATTTCTTTTAGCACCACCAGCCGACCTTCCATATATTTTCCTAAAGTGCTTACACTGCATTTACGGACACATTTTGATAACCAGGCGCCACCATTAGTCTGCATCCTCCCAAAAGACAATTATTTTGTTGTACGCTGGACTTTGTGGACTCCAACTATAATCTTTTGCAAGATGTTGTCATGATTAATAATGCTGCTCAATGTGTTTGTAGCCCAAGAACACAAACTTATTTGTAATTTATGATTCCAACCATACACTGCCTACTTTTGAAATCAACCCTTTCCAAAGATATATTTAGATGTTCAGCACAATCCAGAGCAACTAATCTGTCCACATAAGAGTGCTTGGGTTGCCCTATCTATCACTAGGGTGGAGCAACTGCAAGATGCTCCAGCCCAGTTACTCTGAAGGAGGCTTAGGGCAGAGCAAGGCAAGATAGGGTGCCCTAAGAGAGGTGGGCCTGCTCTGCCCTAACTGGGGCAGCCTAAGCAGCTCAGGAGAGGCATGTTGAGGGCATGTTGAGCATTGCCGAGGGCAGAGCAGTTACTCTGTATCCAAAGCCTGTTTCCAAGGCAGAAATGCCCTCTTCCAGTTCCCCAGAGATATACCACCTCAGGAGCAGGTATAGTAATGAGTAGACCCATAGGGGTCCATGATAAGGCCCGAGTAAGAATGGCAGTGCTGACCAAAAATCTGAGTTCTTGGCCATCCTAGGTGCAACCCCTGCCTCTCAACCTCAGGATATGGAACAAACTACGGCTGCCCACAAACCTCAGGATACAGCAGGCCACTCCAAACATCCACCCTCCACTAGAGGAACTGCAGCTGTAACTGGTTGTCAGGAACTTCTGGGCTTTCTTATAAGGCAGACACCACAGCTGTTCCTTGTTCAGTGTGATCTTAGGGGGGTCTCCTCAGGAGCAAGTCCTCTCCATGTGTCAATTACTTAGCATGCTCTGGAGCAGTTAGGGCAGCCCAGGCTTCCTGACTCTCTGGATGCAGCATAACTTTATGTTCTGGATACAGAATAGTTAGGAGAGATCAGTTAGGGCAGAGCAGGCTGAACTTGCTCTGGATTGTGCCCTTAGGCTAGCAGTTAGATGAACCTTTTTCCCCCCTTTCCAATGCTTTTTGGAGTCTGAAAATTGGGTTATACATCTGCTTTTTTCTTTTTGAAAACATTTTCATTGAGGAAGTCCACTGTTGGTCATTCTCTGGGAAGGGGTTGAGAATTTAAATTTACGGAGCGTTCAAAACTTTATCCCAGTATTTTTTAAACTTTTTCATCCCACGACTCCCATTAAAACAAACAAATCAATAATTGCCATCAATCCATTCCCCTCTGTTGGGAACCTATTTGCTCACCCCACCCCACCCCCATTTTGGCTACAATCCAGAGTAACTACAGGACCTTTTATACTGATGTAGTTACGGTGCCACCTATGGGAAATGCATAGAGCAGTCCAGAGTAAGTGCCTCTTACATCTTCCCGTGGTTACTCTGGATTGTAGGGTACGTCCTTTCTGCACTGTTCACTGTTGAGAGCAAAAAAAGTTAGCATGAAGCCTAGCACTAGTGAAAGCTATTTGATCAGAACTGGACAACATCTGGTACCTGAAGTGGTACACCAGATGCCCTTAAGTGTTACACCAGTGGTACACCAGAAGTGGTACACCAGTAGTACACCCCTTAACCTGATGGTGCACTACTCCAGTGGTCTTTAACCTTTTTAATTCTGATAAGTTTCTGCAGTCCCATGATTGATGCTTCATGACCCAACTTGGGATCTGGACCTGAAGGTTGACGAACACTCTTCTATCCAAATTACAGCATCTAATTTCCCAAGAAGTCAAAACATATTGTATTTACTCAAATCTAATGCTCACCTTCCCCAGCCAAATTCAGTCTCCAAAATCAGGGTGCATATTAGATTCAGTGTTTAATTAGATTTGATTATTAGTATAAGGTGCACATATACTCAATGGTTACTCAATGGATTCAGTGGATTCAGTACTCAATGGATTCAATACTCAATGGTTACTCAATGGATTCAATACTCAATGGATTCAATGGTTAATTAGATTTTGATTATAAGTATAGGGTGCACATTAGATTCAGTGGTGCCTTAGATATGAGTAAATATGGTGCTTGTTTCTGCAATTGGCTATCTTCACTGAAGCCATAAGTAATGGAGAAAGAAATAAAAGGTAAAAGTGGACATGAATTGTGCATTGCCCAGGTAATATATATATATGCTAATATATATATATATGCTCTGTTTCCTTGGCAACAAATAGATGTGGTCCTATTTCCCAACTCCTGGTTGTGTTCTTCTGTTTCTTTCCTCCCACCACATATAGTTGACAGGAACAGAACAGATGGAGACATCTCTGTTTCCTACCCCACCCCCCCCAAAAAAAATATACATTTATATTTGCAAAACATCCCCATCCCCAAAGGGAAAAAAATGCCAAAATACAAGAAAGAACTTCCAGATTAACATTTCTTTAAATATAATTTTCCCATCCTGCAAGCGTATCGCTGCAAGTGCGGTTGTTACCAATGTAGACTTCCAGCAGGGATTTTCAACCTGTGTGCTGTGGCACACTGGTGTGCCATGACTAGTCCTCAGGTGTGCCATGGGAATTGACATTAAGTAATAGGAACATTGGGGAATTTTGAACACCCTGGTGTGCCTTGTCAATGGTAAAAACAACTGATGGTGTGCGTTGAAAATTTCAGGGCCTTGTTAGTGTGCCGTGAGATGAAAAAGGTTGAAAATCACTGCCTTGGTGCACAATCCAGAGTCACTATGGGAGTTCTTGAGACATTTACATTGACGTAGTTACGGCGCCATCTAGTGGAAACCAATGGGAAATTCATAGAGCAATCCAGAGTAAATTTTTCTTACTTCGATGTAAGAGCTCCCGTAGTTACTCTGGATCATGCAGTTTGACATCCATCTGCCTTCTTGTGGTAGTTGTTGATGATGATGATGCCCTGTTGTAAGGTATAATGTCATGATTCTTCCATACATAGGGTTGCCATAATTCTCTTCCACAAAATTGGGACAGGAGCCTCTGTCACACTTTCCACTATGTGAGCAAAATCCCAAAAAATTGAGACTGCCCCTGTTTTTTGGGCCCTATAGCAAACCTATCCATATAGTCCAGCATTCCACCTCTTATGTATCCAACCTTTCAGTATTAACTTAGAAGCGTTTACTGTTGGTTTGTCTCCATATCACGCTGTGTCCTGTTGTTTCCTCCTGCTTCAAACCTTTCCTGCTTTTCATGCAGTAATTGAGTTTTTATTTATACCTCAATCTTTTTTTTCTTAAAAGGAAAAAAATGTTGGCATTTTTGTGCAGTACTATTTGCATGACTCTCATAATACCATTTTCCACTCACTTCAGGGGACAGAAGCTCTGAAGACATCACTCTTATTCCAGGCTAATTTTCTCAATAGCGGTTATTAGATTATACGTAATAGGAAGCTTACCCAGCCTGGAATAAAGTCACAGTTACACAGTATATAATTTGTTTAAATGAAACAGAATGTGGGATGAAAAAAGGATGCACATAAGTAGCCTGTGGTGCCTTCAGAAGAACGTCTGAGATTGGCTTTTCAAGGCTAAATGATGATGCAATTGAAAAAAAATATCCTTGCCAAATCATTATCATCATCTTCATCATCATCATCATCAGTCCTAGACACTTGGGAAGTCCGACTGGTGATGTGAATGAAACCAGCAAGAAATTGTTTGCTGTGTATTGATGATGATGATGATGATGATGATGATGATGATAGATAGATAGATAGATAGATAAAGTTAAATTCTTGCATTTTTTGGTGATGCCACCAACATTGCTCCCTCTTCGGCTCATGAATCAATACTTGGAAAACCCCACTGAAAAAGATGGGTTTTTGAAAAATGGGGACCTATAAGAATTGTCTCCAAAGCTCCTGCAGTGGTTGAGCTTGACCAGTGCAAATCACCTGCTGCCAAGACCTGTGGTGGAGTGTGGAGACCAACACAACTCATGCTAGCCTTCCCTTCTCTTGGGATGTCACGGAAGCGCCTTACTGCACATTTGCAACATATCTGGGGATCCTACTACGGATAGGAGGAACATTGCTGGAGGAGCGTTGTTTGAGTCCCAATACTGACAGCCCCCCCCCCCCTGGTTATCATGAATCATACCTTTCCTAAGCGACAGTATGCAGTATATATGCATTTGCATTATTGAATGACTGCAAATAAATAAATATATTTATTGGCAAATATAAATATATTTATTTTTAGCGGCAAAAAGTACAGAAAATAAGAAGTAGGTATAAGCATACATATTTTGGAAATAAAGCTTGGTGATGAAATCTGGGACCCAAAAGAAAGATGCAAATTTTTACTTCTTATTGCATCTTCTTTTTGCTATTCTCCCTACCTTTTCAGGAAAAAGAATTGCTCACATTTCAGGTTCCGTTAGAGCAGTGGTTCTCAATCTTCCTAATGCCGTGACCCCTTTATAAGTTCCTCATGTTGTGGGGACCCCCAACCGTAAAATTATTTTCCTTGCTACTTTATAACTGGAATTTTGCTACTGTTATGAATCGTAATGTAAATATCAGATATGCAGGATGTATTTTCATTGTTACAAATGAAATGTGTGTTCTATGCACACATTGAACACAATGGGATTTATTTCAGAGTAGGCATGCATAGGATTGGGCCCTGAGGCTGCAATCCTATCCACATTTACATGAGAGTAAAGGCCCCCCTTACTATAATGGGATTTATTTCAGAGTAGGCATGCATTGGATTGGGCCCTGAGGCTGCAATCCCATCCACATTTACATGGGAGTAAAGGCCCCCCCGATTATAATGGGATTTATTTCAGAGTAGGCATGCATGGGATTGGACCCTGAGGCTGTCAGTCAGCCCCAGTGTGTGCGCAGCTACAGCCGGAGGTCTGGCAAGCCTGACCTGGCCCCCTGCACCAGGGGTCTTTAGGTTACCCCCAGGAAAGCTCTAGGCGACCCCCAAAGGGGTCCCGACCCCCACTTTGAGAAACGCTGCGTTAGAGTATCCCAGATGGTCTTTCTACTTGACTTGTCAGGTGTGTGCTTTATCTACAAAAAACCACTCATATTTAAAAATGCAAACTGGAATACCAGGTGGGTGGAAAAAAATGAAGGGTAAAACAAGAGTAAGGCTGCAATCCTAAAGACACTTTCCTAGGAGTAAGACCCATTGAACACAATGGGGCTTACTTTTGAGTAGACATGGTTAAGCTTGCACTGTATATCTCTAGATGTGGACTATAACAAGCGTGTTATTATAGGAATATAACAAGCATGTTATGATGTGTTATTACAAGCAATATAAGGAAATAAAAGTTGGTGTATGACCACTAGCTGATCATGCAGACCTGCAGATTTAACGAAGGACATGCTTTAAATATTTTATCTGATAACATACTGTATATCCGATGAATCAGTATCAGATATCTTTCTATATATCTTTTTTATAATTTCTATGTATTATTAACCCTGTATTGACCGATCTAGTTTACATGGTTTCATTTATCCACAGTTCTTAGTAAGCTGCCTCCACTCACCATGCATATTACCTCCTTGTTCCTTTATGTTAGCTATGGAAGCATACGTATACTTTCTTAAACTATGCATTTATGTGAGATGCAGTGCCAGATTTACGTATAAGCTAAAGTAAGTTACGTATAAGAGTAACACTTTCTTGTTTAACTAGAATGTGAAATATGAAACATGAAAGCAGGCAGGCTGCACACTAGAATATTAGCATGATTATTAACAGGACGCAGTCACTATTTATGTTCAATTAGTTTCCTTCCTCTAGCATGCAGGTTGATGAATGTTCTTTAATTATGTAACCCTACAATCCAGAGTAACTACAGGAGCACATAAGAAACATTACATGCACCCGTAGTTACCTGACCACCTAGTGAAAACCTATAGGAAATTCATATTGCAACCCAGAGCAAATTGTTCTTACACCAGAGCAAGGATTCCCCATAGTTACTGTGGATTGCGCCCTAAAAAACTGAATAATTGAGTTTTTTTAGTTGAGTTTTATTAATTGAATTTAAGTAACTGAGTTTTTATTTATACCTCATTTTTATGTTTTTATGTAGTTCCTTTGTTTTTATGTAGTTTTCATGTAGTTCCTTTGGCTACAATCCAGAGTAACTATGGGACCTTTTCCCCCAACGTAGTTATGGCGCCACCTGTGGGAAATCTATCAGAAATGCACAGATCAAACCAGAGTAACCCTACAATCCAGAGTAACTATGGGAGCACATAAGAGACATTATGTGTACCCATAGTTACTGGACCACCTAGTGAAAAACCTATGGGAAATTCATATCGCAATCCAGAGCAAATTGTTCTTACACCAGAGCAAGGACTCCCCATAGTTATTCTGGATTGCACCCAAAGTGCCTCTTACGTCTTGCCGTAGTTACTCTAAATTGTAGGGTCAGTGAAATAAGAAAATGCATGGTTCCACTGCTAGTTAAGAAAAACTGAGGTTATATAGGGCTCCTCCATATCTTCAATTTCGATATTCTGTACCCTCCTCTCATTGGCCCTGTGGTTACATCAAAGACTCTTCTTTTTCTTTAGTGTTTATCTCATATAGTGGTGGGATATTTATGTGAGATGCAGTGCCAGATTTACGTGTAAGCTAAACAAGCTATAGCTTAGGGCTCCACTATCTTGAGGGTCCCAAAAGGACTCCCCGTAGTTACTCTGGATTGCGCCCTAAAACCTACATACAGCAACTTGTGTTGTGTAGGTCTATAAATTAGGTCCATAAATTACCATATAGCATATATTCAACACAAAAAACAGTGACAATTGGTTGTTGACAAAGGACAGCTGGACATATAAAGGGCCTCATTACCTTCAATAGCTTAGGGCCTCTATGCCCACTTGGCAGTCATTTTTCAATGGCTATTTTTAAACTTTATATGTCCTATCTCTTGGTAACATCCGGTTCTATAGAGAAGGTGTGAACCGGCTGGTGCCCACCACTGCATCAAACCTAAATCCTGGTGAGATAGAAAGCATGTATGGCCACTTTAGCTCCTGGTCTATCCCCAAGAAGGGAATAGACCAGGTCTATTCCTATAGGTCTATTCCTATTTGGAAGGAATTAATGAGAATAATTTGCAGAAATCTTTGTGTGGCAGCAGGAATTTGCAAAATAAAAGGGGCATTTACAATTTGCTACCTAAGAAAAAGGACTGGAAGCAACATTTGTAAATTAGAAAAAGATCAGATTCTGCTTTGCAACTATTCTCACTTTTCACCACATCTCTCTCTCTCTCTCTCTCTCTCTCTCTCTCTCTCTCTCTCTCTCTCTCTCTGTGTGTGTGTGTGTGTGTTTTCTGGGGAAGAGGTCCATGACTCAAAGTCTCTATCCTTACAATCCAGAGTAACTATGGGAGCACTAAGAGACATTACGTGCACCCATAGTTACTGCACCGCCTAGTGAAAACCTATGTGGAATTCATATTGCAATCCAGAGTAAATTGTTCTTACACTGGAGCAAGGACTCCCCGTAGTTACTCTGGATTGCGCCCTCAGACTCCAAAACAGATTCAGAACACACCTCTTAAAAAAAAATATCCTGATCACCTTCTCAAAGGACATCAGATGGTGTGTGGGGTAAAGAAAGCATTTCCATTGAAGCAATAAAGGAATATATATATATATATATATATATATATATATATATATATATATATATATATATATATATATATAAGGAATAAAGGTTCAGATGCCATTTTTAGAAACTGATTAAATAATAATGGCAATTATAGAAGAATACACATATGGCCATTACTCTATAAACTTTGCTACTCGTAATTATAATAACTGCTGCAAAAACCCCCCCAAAATACAAAAAAACTTACACAGCCATAGGAACTAATTAAAATGATATTTCCATATTTGTAATGAACTGTTTCTGCCCTTGGTGAAGCTCTGCTGTATAAATACCTCACAGCACTTTCTTCACCTTCCTACAAATATGATGATGATGATGATGATGATGGTGATGATATGATGATGATGCGGATTTTTCTGGCCTCCAAATAAGAATTTTGGCCCATTCTCATTCACTTTAATTCCTTCCTCTAAACTAGTGATTTTCAACCAGTGTCCCATGCAGGGTGACCAAAGGACCAGCTTTTTCTGGATTTGTCCTCTTTTTTAGCCTTTTGTCCAGGTGTCCTCCAAAAGAGCTTTATTGTCCTCCATTTTGGGTTCATTTTGGAACTTTGCAATGGTGTGCAGTGCCCTATCATGTCATATGTTGAAGGATTCATATTAAAGAGCAGACTCCAATGCAAAAATCAGTTCTGAATTATCTCCTTCCTATCCAAAGTTATGGTCAAAAAACTAAAAATAAAAAATATGCATTGAGCTCTATGGGAAAGGGAAGTGCCCAATACTGCAGCTTTACTCATGAGTTGGCAGAAATGCCAGACTGAAAGGAATCCAAGACCTTGTCCTCCTTCTGAGGTTTGGGCATCTGGTCGCCCTGGTCCCTGGTCTCTTAGGTGTGCCATGGGAAATTGGGGAGAGACACTTACTATTCGGAGAAGTTGGAGATTTGAACAGTTGGGGATTCTGATGTAGTCTCCTTCTAAAATCAGGGATTTGCAAATACCCATCATGGCTTGTAACCTGTGATGGACTATTCCTTCATCAGTCTGTCCAATCCTCTTCAGGTGTGATCAACACATCAGGTGGCAATGAGTCCCACAAATTAATTCCATGCTGTGTCAATACATATTTTGTTTGATCTCCTCTTACTCTCCTGTTACTCAATTTCAGTGGATGTCCCCTGGTCGGTGAAGTGTTTTGTGTTTCCACTTTATCAATCCTGTGCATAATTTTTCACACATCTTTTCTATAAACCACATGGGGTGCAATCCAGAGTAACTACAGGAGCATGTAAGAGACATTACGTGCACCTGTAGTTACTGCACCACCTAATGAAAACCTATGAGAAATTCATATTGCAATCCAGAGTAACTTGTTCTTACACTGGAGCAAGGCCTCCCCGTAGTTACTCTGGATTTCACTCTTTTTTGGTTTATTAAAAAATACCAGAACACCCTTTAAACTGTCATACTGGGAAATATCTTTAATTTCCTGACACCAACAAGAACCACAGCAAGGAACAGGGCTGTGAATTTGCACTCATCCAATTTAGAGCTTGGATTTGGACCTGCAAGAGTTAAACTGAAGTCACAGGAGTTCTGGATGGGAACATCAGAGCAGGATGTTTGCATTCATATTTAATGCCACACACCCGTAATGGAGTGATAAATTTGCACTTCTGAAATCTAATAACGGCAAAGTCCAAAAAAGCCATTGAAACAAAATATTACGTTGGAAATTATAATTTAGATGACATGGTCTTATTGAAAATAAGAAGGCAATAGGAGAAAGGGAAAAGGAATGAAGATAAACTGCTAGCTCGATTTTGCAGCGCTGTATTCTGCAAGAGCTAATTTTCCATGATTTCTAGTTTTGACCACTGATGTTATCCGGTTGCCAGAATCTGTGTGACTCAGTGAGCACAATCCTAATTTACTCAAAGTAAACTCCATTGTGTTCAGTGGGTCTTGCTCCTAGGAAAGTGTCTTTAGGATTACAGCCAGTCTCAAGAACTTTGGCTTTGATTTGAAAAGTTGTGGACTGCAATCCTATATGTACTTCCCTGGGAGTCATCCCCACTGGATACATCAGGACTTATGGTTAGGTAAACATGCATAGGATTGTACTCTTGGATTCTCATCTTGAATGCATGCTAAATCCTAAATTTAGGGGACAATCCTAAAACACCTAGAAGCATTACAAAAGTGCCACAAAGCAGCCCCGCACTGCAAGTTGGGGGGTTAACCCAGTGCACAGATGTGCACATGGGACCGATAAGATGCACTGCTGAGCATGGCCAGCACAGGGGTTTGGAGGGGTTTGGAAGGAGGTGGGTGGGAGGTATCCGGAGTGGGAGAAGGAACAGTTTTCCATCCCTGCACTGTCCAGCACAAACTTACCCACTTAGACAACCATTCCACCAGATTCAGTACCATGTTGCTAGCAGAATGCAGGCCATACTGGGTGACTTGTACAGGCCAAAATTTTTTAAATCCAGACTTTTTGAATAATCATGTTGTATATCATTTGGTGTATAATTTCCAGGAAATGCACATAGAAATATCTATATTGTATCAAATGTTATAGCTAGAAAACCAGTCGAGACAGGGTGATGATGCATCACCTTGCCCACCACCAATACCCATTGCACTGGAGGTGGTCCATCATGGGGTACCAGTTGGTGGTCCATCACGGTCCATCACGGGGTACCAGATGCTCAAATCCTAATGCCATTGGTGCATGCCTTACCAGTGCATGGGGTACCAAATGCTCAAATCCTGATGCCATTGATGCATGCCTTCCTGACTATGCTTCTTATTAAAATTTTTTAGCGAACATGCTTTACAGCACATTTGCAATGGCTGCTGCTGGTGCAACGGTTGCTGTGCTAGCAGTAGCCAGTATTAGAATTGGGCTATTAATGTAGCAAAAAGCATATATCCCTGTAGGAAAATCTAGCAATCCATGCAGCCGATTTCCTTTCCTTCTGTTCTGTGCCGGTTCACAAAAGCATTTGGGGGGAGAGAAGCTTTTAATGAGCGCTATCCATGATTTAAAATGAGATTTTAAATCTCATTCTGGACCATTAGAATCTCAGAGCCATTAGTTTGAAGGTGAACTGAAGCATACACGAACCAATTAACTACGCCAACTAACGAGTATGACATACTCACTACCTCCAAGAAAGCCAGCCAAAGGATCCTACAGGCAACTCTAATGTCCCGCTTCTACATATGCTCAGAATTATAGCGCAGGAGAGTCCATATTTTATATCTGAAAAAGTTAAAACATCATGTTTGATTACTTTTGCTGAACCGCAGAGCCTTCTTAACCTCACCCAAATGGCTGTGATGGAAATTCACTGCCTGATTGTTTAATATTCAGTTCAGATAGCAAATCTAACAAGCAGAAAGAGAAGAATAAAAGATAAAAATTTTTTTTTTAAAGAAATAATTTGCCCTCCTAGGCAGGCTTGTTCTTCTCTCCTGCAAGGAGCAATTCATTTTCAAGGCAGCACATAAATTCCATGCCATGTTGTTTTTTTATGGGATCTCTGGCCTCAAAATCATGAGTCGTTCCCCAGAATTCAGTGGTTTTCATGCAACCGGAGTCTTCAAAAAATAATGAACTTCGAGCAGAATCCTAACCATATTTACTCAAAAGCAAGCCCCATTGTATTCAATGGTTTTTATTCCCAGGAAAGTGTCTTTAGAATTGCAGCCATGGTTGGGAATATTTTATTAACTGCTGAATACTTAAGATAGTAAATCTCAACCAGTGGGCTATAGCATATAGGGGTGCGGTGAATGGTCCAAAATTCCCATAGGAATTTGGGAAATGATCTTGTATTTATACAGCCATTGGAGGATGTGAGGACCCCCCACCCGGCAGCATGGTGTGCTTTGTCAGTTGTATGCCAATATGTAAGACATCCTCTATCCAGTGATTTTCAAACCACTGTGCCATGGCGCACTGGTGTGGCATGGTTGGTCTGCAGGTGTGCTGCCAAACTTTGGGGAAGAAATGGGATATTTGAACCCCTTGTACTTGTCAACGGTCAAACATTTGACTTGACAATTTTCCTCTTTGCTGCACAAGCTTTTGCATGCTCCAACCCCGCTCCAGCAAATCAGGATGTGCAGTTTTGGATGCCCAGATGTTCTCCAGAGATGTCATCTGCATCTGTTCCCTTCTGCACAGATGTTGAAAGGCACAGCAAAGCTGCCTGCTCATAGATGGGGACAAAATGCAAAGCTTGGGTAAATCTGAATGAGAATAGTGATGGCCAATTCCTTCCACATGGGGGCCTGGAGCTTTTTTCTAGCCAACTGGAACTGACATCGTTGTAGCCTTGAGCCACTTGGCACAAGCCCCGAGGCGAGCTAAAGAATCCAGCGGGCACCTTTCCCAGTTTGCTCCACAAAAAGATACTGTGCGTCCTCGCAATTGTGTCAGGAGTGAAGTCTGCCAACTCCTCAAGGGCTGCCTTTGGCCAGCAGAGCGCTGATTGAGCATCTATGCACCGAGAGAGCAAGGCACTGCCAAAATCAGTTTGTGAAGTGGCGCATTTCTTCATAACTTCCTCACTGGCTCAGCATGAACTTCTCCATTTGGCCAGACGGCTCTGTGTTCCTGTTGCCCAATCCAAACCAAATTTCCACTGCCGATCCAATGCAATGCAGCTCAACTTAAGGAAACACTTGTTCCCTTACCATGAGGGTATCGCTATGAATCTTCCTGCATGATAGAATGCAGCACATACAACGGGAACTGAAGTGTCGCTGGAAAGTTAGTAAAAATAGGGCACAGTCCTAACCGATTTAGGCCAGCACAATTCACCTGTCTCTCTGCTTCCATGTGGTGCGGGGAGGCTGGTGGTGTGGGGATGTCTGTGCATTGGCCTAACTTGCAGTCAGGCCTGGTATCAGTCCTGCGCTGACCTGGTGGTGTCACAAAATTGCCATAAGATACTTCTGCGCCACTCCTGGGGGATGGTTAGGCCAGTGCACAGACACGCGCTTGCCTCCATATATCACGACGGGAACATGAAGACCAATTAGTTAGGTCTATGTTAAGATTGCACCCCAAATCTCGCTTTTGTTTCAGTTAATGGAAACTGTTAATGGAAAAAGAGGCTGCTTCCAACTTCAAAAAGGCAACTGTAGCTTGTGGAAAAGCCACACAGCAAATTTTTATCTTAATATTTTCTCCCCCTCCCCTTTCCGGAGAGGAATTTTGAACATATTTAGGGAGATCAAGAACAAGGATTGCTTTCGGAATCCAATAAAGAGCAAAAGACAATAATTCTCACTGTTATCTGTACACATTAACCTTCAGAAAGTGATTTTCTAAACTCTGAATTTATTCCTGCTTTAAAAGCTTTTTCTTTTCATCCCAAGATTGAGAAAGGGCAGGGTCGCTGGTGTCCACAAGAGCAATGATGGAAAGACCATTTTTCTATACCACTTGTGCAGGCCTCCAACAGTCTTGGAAGACTATGGTATCGTGCTTGGCGCTGCATATGCTGCATGCGAAGCACGAAAGCCTGGGTTAGATTGTTATGGAGGATAGGCTGTTACCCAAGCAGCAAATCCCCCCTCTCCACGCCACTGAATTAGTCCAATGGAAAGGCAGAGCCAATACGATTGGATCCAGCTGGCGTCGCAGAGCTGGGCTAAGGACAGGAGCTCACCCTGTCTTGTGGGGCCGATCTGGGTCTTGAACCCTGGCCTGCTGGTTAACAAGCACAGTGTCTTAGCCACTTGCACCACCCATAGCCCTTACCCCTTGTGCACATACAGAGTTATCACAGGAATCCGTTCCCGGGGCTGAACAGCTGAAAGAGATGTGGTTGTGGTCAAGAGAAAAGGTAGCTTCTCTTTCCCCTAAAACAGGGGTCTTCAGACCCAGGATTGGAGGCCAAAGGCAGCTCATGGTCAGCCTCCATGTGTTAATTTAATGTTCTGCAATGTGCTGATCTGGAAGTACAGGTGTCCCTCATTATCCACTAGGGTTTTGTTCTGGAACCTCCTATAAATAAAAAATCCACATATAAAGAAAACAATGGAAAAAGATTTATTAAAGAACCATTTCCACATTTCTTGCTCCGCTGTTGTGTCTAAAGGAATAAAATATCTCTGTCTACTATGTCTACAGGACCTCAATACCTGCAGTGGTTTGATTCTGGTACTAAAAAATGAACGATTGCTTGACTCATTACAACAGTAGAAAAGCAGTTTTTTTAAAACTGTGATTTGCAGAAGTCATTCATGTTGAGTCAGATCCATGTATAAAAAATCAGTGTATAGCATGGTTGGCCTTGTATAATGGAGTTTTGTAAGGGATCCAGTTCAGCACCACCGCCCCCCCCCCCAATAAATATGAAATTTATTGGATAACAAAATCCACAGCACTCCACAATCAAGGTGACCATACAAACGGATTTTTCTGGACTTGTCCTCATTTTCAACCTTCTGTTTGGGTATCCTCCAAAAGGGCTTCATTGTCCTCCATTTGGGCTTCATTTTGGAATGTTGCAATGGTGTGCAGGACCCCATCATGTCATATGTCGTTGGATTCCTATTGAAGAGCAGACTCCAATGCAAAAATCAGTTTTGAAATATCTCCTTCCGATCCAAAATTATGGCCAAAAATGTTATGTCATATGTCGTTGGATTCATATTGATGATTGGTTTTATCTCCTTCCTATCAAACGTTATGGCCAAAAAACTAAAAACCAGAAGCTCTATGGGAAAGTGAAAGTGCCCAATATCACAGCTTTACTTGTGAGTAGGCAAAGGTGCCATTGTCTGCCAGGCTGAGTGGAATCCAAGACCTTGTCCTCCTTTTGAGGTTTGGGCATCTGCCCACCTGTCACCAATGACATACTTTGTGGCCATGCCCAGCTTTGCAGAGATAGTGTGTGGACATCCGGCTTCCTCGGAAGTCTTCCAGACACAACTGGAAGGCACTACTGGTTTTTACTTGCAAATGGGAAGTAGCTTCTGGTTATATCCAGGAGGTCTTCTGAGGTATAAGGAAGCCACATTCTACCTCCTCACCCTTGAAATTTCTTATGGGCACAATCCAGAGTAACCACAGGAGCACGTAGAGACATTACGTGCACCCGTAGTTACTGCACCACCTAGTGAAAACCTGCGGGAAATTCATATTCCAATCCAGAGTAACTTCTTACTCCGAAGCAAGGACCCCCATAGTTACTCTGGATTTCACCCTAAGTATGTGCATTCTTCTTCTTTTTCTTCTTCTCTGAACATTTATTTTTACTCTGAAACTGCACATGTTTCACAAACAAGTGGATCACATTTAATTTTTATATTTTTTCCCTTAAATCTTCCCTTGGGTTAAACCCCCTTAACTGATTAACACCCTGAGAAGAACATGCTTGCCCTGGTCGGCCTGATTATGTTAATTGTGGATCTTAACAGAGACTGCAAAGCAAATTGAGAGACACTGTCATGGTTGTACACATATTTCTTTGTCATACCAGTGCCACTTAGTGACAAGTATTGTGACAGATATGGCTGGGATTTAGGAAAGTGCATGAAATAGAAGATAAGTATCTGGGTACAAGCTATGGGGTGTCCAAACATTAAAAGGAAGCATATTTGCTGAATTGCTCCCTCTAGCCACAGGCAACCTGTCTGCTCGTGTTGTTATAAGATCTCCACTTACATTGCCCGGTTAAGGCAGCCAGACACTTCCATCATAACTATAAACAATATCAATAATGGTAATGAGCGCTGGTGGCTGTGGTAACTCAAAGGTTAAAGATGCTGTGCTTGTTGATCTGACAGGTGGCAAGGTTGGTGGTTCAAGGCATGAATACCACATGATGGAATGAGCTCCCCATTACTTATCCGGCTCCTGCCAGCCAGGCAGTTTTAAAGCATGGAAATACAACAAATAGGTACCACTTCGGTGGGAAGGTAATGCATGTCTTAGAACCCAATCCTATGCCTGTCTACTCAGATGTAAGTCTCATTACAGTCAATGGTACTTACTCCCAGGTAAAGTGTGGATAGGACTGCAGCCTTAATTATATTAACTGAAAATTAATTGTAATATAATGACTCAATAATTAATTTACAGTGCAATCTTATTTGTGTCTACTTGGAAGTAAGTTCCATTGAGTTCATCGGGGCTTACTCTCAGGATGGTGTATTAGGTTTGCAGCCTTGCAGTCCAGATCTGAGCCTGCCTACCCAGAAGTAAGCCGCTTAGCCTCCATTGGGACTTACTCCCAGAAAGGTGTATTGGGTTTGCAGCGTTGCTATCCAGACCTGAGCCTGCCTACTCAGAAGTAAGCCCCTTAGTCTCCATTAGGACTTACTCCCAGGATGGTGTATTAGGTCTTCAGCCTTGGAGTCCAGACCTGAGCACTTAGGGGGGATGAAGGATGGGTGCTAGGGGTGGGCTGAAGCCGGTTTGGGCCCGGATCGCCCGAACCACTTCCTGATTCTGACCCCCTGCTACCGATCCAGTAGCTGGGGGGCCAGAAAACCGGGCGCACCAGTTTGGCGTGCCCGGGAAGCCCTACGCTGCACCTGCGCTAAGCTTAGCGCAGGCGCAGTGCGCTGGGGTTGGGGCTTGCCCATCACCCCGCCCACCCGCACCCACAGCATGCTGGGGTGGGTTGCGTGCCCTCCCCGGCCCTGCCCCTGCCCCTTCCCACCCCCGTCCCCAGCCCCACCCCTGGCCCTCCCTGCCCCCTAGCCCCAGCCCCGCTCCCTGACCCCGGCCTGCCCGCCCACTTCCAGCAATCCAGTTGTTGGGCCAGGCCGGGTCCATCACTGATGGGTGCCCAATCTAATATTAACTGATTACAGTGGTACCTCGGGTAACGAAAGCCCCCAGTAACGAAAGTTTCAGGTAGCGAAATGGCAGCTGCAGGGGCCCCTTGCCTCCAGTAACGTAAGTTGCTTCAGGTAACGAACACTGGCTGGCAGCCAGCCAGTGCTCAGAGTGGGAGCCATAGATATAGACTGTATATGTTTGAAGTCTATGCGCATGCCAAACAGGAAATGCTTTTAAAAGACGTGCACACACAGGGAATCCCCCCCACTGCCCCTGGAGAGACGGGGGAAGCCTTCCAGAGGCAGAGAAAGCCTCTGTTGAGGTGGGGAAACCCTCCCCCCCATTCAGCCTACTCAGACATAAGCCCCATAGTGTTCAATGGGACATGCCCCCTGGGTGTCTTTAGGATTGCAGCCCCCCTGGGTGTCTTTAGGATTAGACATGTCTACTCATGTCTACATATGTGATCATGTCTTTAGGATTGCAGCCTAAGTAGCCTTCATAGGATCATGCACACTGAATGCATGTTTTGAATTCAATTCCAGTGTTTTGTCATCAATTTTACATAGTTAATATTTTTATATGAATATTTTTTGGGTTGTGGAACCAATCATTTGAGTTTCCATTATTTCCTATGGGAAAATCCGCTTCACGTAAAGAATGTTTCACATAAAGAAACTGCCTCCGGAACAAATTAATTCTGTTATGTGAGGCGCCACTGTAATTGATTAATCTGCAGGTCCACAGCTTGGGGGTTCTCCTGGATTCGCAGCTGCTCCTGGAGTCCCAGGTGGCGGCTGTGGCCAGGGGAGCCTTTGCTCAGCTTCGGCTCATCCGCCAGCTGCAACCATACCTGAGTCGCTCGGATCTGGCCACGGTGACCCATGCCCTAGTGACATCGAGACTGGATTATTGTAACCCACTCTACGTGGGGCTGCCTCTGAAGATGGTCCGGAAGCTTCAACTTGTCCAGAATGCGGCGGCCCGTGTTGTCGCTGGGGCTCGTCGGTTCAACTCTATTGGGCCACTGCTTCAGCGACTACACTGGCTGCCCATTCATTTCCAGGCTGAATTCAAAGTGCTGGTCCTGACCTTTAAAGCCCTAAACGGCTCAGGTCCAGGGTATCTGAGGGACTGCCTTCTTCTGTACCATCCGACCCATCACCTAAGGTCATCTGAGGGGGCCCTACAGACTGTGCCACCACTAAGAGATGTGAAAGGTGTGGCGGCCTTCTCGGTGGTGGCACCCCAGCTTTGGAACTCCCTCCCCTTAGAACTGAGGAAAGCTCCCTCAATACAGAGCTTCAGGCGGAGCTTCAAAAACTTTTATTTTAAAAAAAGCTTTTTAGGGAGCAGAGGTTGGAGAGCTCTTGTTTTATTGTTTTTAATCTTTGTTGTTTTTAGCTGTATGTTTTAATTGTTTTTAATCAAATTGTTCTATTTATGTTTTTAATCATGTTTTATGGCAGCCGCCTTGAGTCGGGCTAATTTGCCAGAGAAAGGCGGGATAAAATTTTTAAAAATAAATAAATAAAAATTAATTGATTAATTGATTTATTTTTACCACTGACCTTTGCGATGCAGGTGGAGCTGGAGTTGAAAGACTGGGTCAGCTACAGACTCTCTGAGCATAGGTGATCATTAAGCTGACTCACAGCTCACAGATGCTGCAATGTATCAACAGATGTGTCCCAGGTCTCACATCCAAACCACCCACCGTTTCCTGATTCCCTATACAGAAGGTGATGATTAGCAGGAAAATGTCCTGCACGGAAAAGCCATAAAACACATTCCCCACCCATGGTTTTAGAGAATAAAAGCTATAGAATGAAAATTCTGTACATGTTCATGTTACATCTGGTTTGACCCCAATAGCTGAATTATAAACCCAATCCTTTAATGCACTGAAGAGGAGGGAGGGAGACCCAAACTAATGAATATTGAACAGTGAATAATTGCTGAACATCATTGGAGTGAACTTCTTGAGCAAACACAAAAGGGAAATTAACTTAGACAACTCACTTGTGAACCTCATTTGGACGTATGCAAATGAGGTTCATTTTCATGAAAGCAATATTTGTCGTTGCAATAACAATGTCAAATATTTGATAGACCTTGAACGTTGTTGCAGGTGCCGGTGGCAACCATAATAGAGTCTTCACCCATCGTATCAGGATGGAAAGAAGCATTAAATCAGGACAACCCCAAATCAGATCTTCATTTCGGGAGATAAAATAAATTATAAACACTCCATTATGAACCCTACATTTGTAGAGTTTCACAGAATGGTCATCATCATAGCTGGATCAGGAAATGATCCCATTATAATAAGAGGGCCCTTGATTTCCATATGTCTCAATAAACAGGGACAGTACCAATTTGGGGGGATTGTGTTCATATACTGTTCATATACATATACAGAGGGTCCTGTTCCAATTTTGTGGAAGAGAATTATGGCAACCCTATCCACAGGAGATCAATCCCAGGATACCAAGTTCAACAGAATCATTCAGGTCATGTCCAAGAAGTCTTTAGAGGCCCTACAAATGTGGGTTTGGCATTTGTGGATAGTCAAATCCGCTGATGCCGAGCCTACAGAAAAGAGGGAGTAATGTATATGTAATTGAAGTATGCTTCCCAGTTTACTTTTGTTTTACTAATCCTACAATCCAGAGTAACTATGGGAAGATGTAAGAGGCGCTTACTCTGGATTGCTCTATGCATTTCCCATAGATTTTCCATAGATGGCACCCAGTGGTGGGCAGTGACCGGTTCGGGCCGGATCTCCCATACCAGTTGTTATTCCCCACCCCCCCACCCCGCTACTGATCTGGTAGCAAGGGGGGGGAGCAGATAACTGGGGGCAGCTGGGCACTTTTGAATTTGCCACTCCAAGTGGTAGCCCGGCAAGGCACCCCACAAGCCCCAGCACCGGAGCATCTTTCCTCTGGCCACTGGAGTGGCAGCCAGCCGGAGGAGCACACAGCCTCCCCGCCCCCTTTTTCTTTTAGTCTGTGGGTCTGATTCCCAGGAAACTGTCTTGGGATTCCTGCCTCCTTTCCAGGATAGTTGCTCTTTTATTAGCCTGGTGACTTCAATCCTAAACATGTCTACTCAAAAATAAGCCCTGTTGTGCTCAATGGGTCTTACTCCCAGGAAACTATCTTTAGGATTCCTGCCTCCTTTCAAGGATAGATGCTCTTTTTTATCCTGGTGACTTCAATCCTAAACATGTCTACTCAAAAGTATGTTCAATGGGTCTTACTCCCAGGAAACTGTCTTTAGGATTCCTGCCTCCTTTCCAGGATAGATGCTCTTTTTTTTAGCCTGGTGACTTCAATCCTAAACATGTCTACTCAAAAGTAAGCCCCATTGTGTTCAATGGAACTTACTTCCAGGAAACTGTCTTTAGGACTGTAGCCTTAGAGCACTGCACGTGCGCCAACCTTAGCCCTCCCCGGCCCCGCCCCTGACCCTCCCTGGCCCCGGCCTCACCCACTGCCCCCTAACCCCAGCCCTGCCTGCCCACTTCCGGCGATCCGGTTGTTGGGCCAGGCCAGGCCCACCACTGGTGGCTCCGTAACTATGTCGGTGTAAAAAGTCCTGTAGTTACTTCCAGTTGGGCTTGTCTAAGCCCCAGCATAAGACCTATGTTGAGCTGGGGGTGTCACCAAAGTGCTATATGATGCTTCTGAGCCACTCCTGGGGGAGGATTAGGCCAGTGTACAGACATGCGCTTGCCTCCTACATCACCACGGGAATGGGAAGACCAATAAATTGTGCTGTCCTGGGTTAGGATTGCACCCTCCGTCACACCAGTGATGGGCTTCAAAGAAATTAAGAACTGGTTCTATGCCCATCTGGCATCCACTTTTAAATGGCTATTTTTAAACTTTATATGTCTTATCGCTTGTTAACAACCGGTTCTATAGAGTAGGTGTGGACCTGTTGGAGCCCACCACTGTGTCACACAATCCTTGGGTGGGAGGCAAATGAAATAAATATTAAAGCTTTTCTGCAGTCGTGACTGTAGGTACGAATCCGACTTCACTCACAAAAAGCACTTCATTAAAAGTTGCGGGAACGACATCGGCACAAAGGAAGAACAGCATTAAGTGAGTTCCATGTCAGGCAGAGTGTGTCTATTTTCATTTAAATCTATGGTAATAGTAGTCATAATCCACTGGTAATGAAATTTCTCTGGAAGGGTATTCCTTAGGTTTCTTTTCCCAGCTCCATCAATTGCATGCGTTGAGAATCAAGAAGCAAATTGTGATGGCTTTCTTGATTGTCATTTGGAAAGAGATAACAAAAGTCTTCCTCTTTGTCAATAGTGATACAGGATTTTCAGAGACAGAACGCCACATGGATGTGGGCAGCGGTGGGAGTCAAATAAATTAACAACAGGTTCTATGTCCCATCAGTAACAAATGCTACACTTTGGGATGTGTTTCAGTTGGAGATTGTGTATGTGTATTTTTCTCTCCGTGGAGATCCTACTTACTAGAAACTGGAAATACAAAATACAAAATCTCGATTCTAAAAGCACGGCATTGTTTATACGTACATTTGATCTTTGTGTGTGCAAATCTGAACCTTCTTTACTCTTCTGTGATGAGAGTAAATCTGGAGTCGACCCCAGGCCTTTCTCAAAATTGAGCTGACCTACAAGTCATGGATAGGTAAAGCTCAGTCATAATAGAACTTGAAAATCAATACATTTCGCTTTACAGGGTCATGAAAAAGTCCTTGTGGTTTCAATGGCAAAAAGATATTTGTATTGTATAGGGGTTTTTTATTGTCAATTAACTCACTTGAGTTTTGGACTATAAAAGTCTTTCTGCACTTTGTAAACAGCACATTGGTGTCAGCTCTTAGTTTCAATGGAATGGGCTGTTTTCCAAGTGATTATGAATTTTAAATAAATAAATTTATCAGAATAGTAGCATTTTGGGGCAGTCTGCTGTTCGTTGCAAGTAAGTATGGGCACAATCCAGAGTAATTACAGGGAGTCCTTGCTTTGGTGTAAGAACAATTTACTCTGGATTGCAATATGAATTTCCCATAGGATTTCACTAGGTGGTGCCGTAACTTCGGATCCTCATAATGTCTCTTACGTGCTGCCGTAGTTCCTCTGGATTGTAGGGTAAGTAAAGTAAAAACAAAAATTTTTTTTGCAGAAGTAAACACAAAAATGAAGGTAAAAAATTGTAATTCAAATATAATGGTTCATTATATCCACTGTTGTGTGGGTTGCCTGAAAACCTTTTATTTTATTTTTTATGTGTGACGACATATGTCAAACTATCCCCCAAATCCAGAGTAACAACCTCTTGTAACAATATAGTAGGAGGTTTGGAGCAGCAGCAAAAGCATCACATTTAAAATCTGCTATATGGACACTATATATAGTGTCCAACGGGGAGCCTAGGGCACAATCCAGAGTAACTACGGAAGCATGTAAGAGACATTACATGCACCTGTAGTTACTGCACCACCTGGTGAAATCCTATGGGAAATTCATATTGCAATCCAGAGTAACTTGTTGTTACTCCAGAGGAAGAACTCCTCGTAGTTACTCTGGATTTCACCCTAAGAGAAGGAATTGATTTCAGGATTTTCAGGCTTTCAGTGTTCAGATTTTCCAGATTATATATCTCTGTGTTTTCAAAAGACAAGCGAACACTCTGCGACAGAAAGTAAATTATTTTTAATTAATAAAGCAATATTAGTAGTAATTTTTTTAAAAAAATCCAAATCTACATACAGCATTTTAAATGTAAGTTATTTAAATTGCTCTCTAAACAGAAAAATAACTATGTAATTAAAACTTTGGGTATAAATCTGGCCATATTTATTGCAGTTACACACCAAAGTCAAAAGGCATTAAACTTTACTGAATACCCTCAATTAGGCAAACAATATGAAGGTGTAATTAGCCAATTTAAATGCAAGTGCCAAAAAGGCTGAATGCAGGAGAAATTGTCGACTCCGACTGCAGTGTGGAATATTGAAATGTTATTGAATTTCTGAAGGTGTTGCCGTGAAGTTTTGTTAGAAAACTTAACAACAAAAAGAAGAAAGATTTCTAGATCCTTCACTTTCTAAGCCTGTCAGTGACGGGAAGAGGCAAGCGTTTAAGTAGGCCATGAAACGTGTACAAGCTTTTTTTTTTTGGAGCACATGTTAAGAACATAAGAAGGGCCTCCGCTGGATCCCCAAAAGTACCATGTTTCTCCCCCAGCAGCACCCTCTGACTTGAAACACCCTATTTTTCCCCCAAGTTACCATGATTTTGCATATGTGTAAAAGCAGAGGGGCTCAATATTATCGGTGGATCTCTTTTATTGCCCCCTCGCCTTTTCTCAGCCTGACTTGTTATCTGGCCCAGAGACACTTGGAAATGAGAGTGGAAATGTGTATGAAATATTGAAGGTTCTGCTCCTCAGTCTTCTCTGTCCCTGAGACACATGGAAATAGAAACCTCAGTCTTCTCTTCCCCTGAGACACATGGAAATAGAAACCTCAGTCTTCTCTGCCCCTGAGACACATGGAAATAGAACCCTCAGTCTTCTCTGTCCCTGAGACACATGGAAATAGAAACCTCAGTCTTCTCTTCCCCTGAGACACATGGAAATAGAAACCTCAGTCTTCTCTGCCCCTGAGACACATGGAAATAGAACCCTCAGTCTTCTCTTCCCCTGAGACACATGGAAATAGAACCCTCAGTCTTCTCTGTCCCTGAGACACATGGAAATAGAACCCTCAGTCTTCTCTGTCCCTGAGACACATGGAAATAGAACCCTCAGTCTTTGCCCCGAGACACATGGGACTAGAACCCTCAGCCATTACATGACTGACATGTAATGTGTGGACACCACTTGCACAGTCAAGGCTTTAATATAAGTAAGATCCTGAGTCCAGGCAGAACCACTCATTATTGCAAATGTGCTGCAAAGCATGATATTGTAGCCTTCACATGAGTGGCGCCAATAGGGAGGGGCTCACAGCATTCAGCACTGCAGGCATAAGGAGCAATGAACAGTAGGTTCCCAGCTGAGCGGCACAGAGGTGTTTATTAAGAGGAAGGAAGGCTTTGAAGGACAAATTGGGTAGATAAAGTAAGGGATGGGGTGGGGATGGTGGCAAAGGTTTTCACTGGCTCTTATACCTCCTCCCAAGCTTTGAAGCCCAACATGGATCTCCTTAGTTCTGCACCTGCTAGTATCACACAAGTAGACCAAGCCATTTGTGCTCTAAGCAGTTTCACTCCAAAAAGACAAATATATAATTTTCAACAAATGTTTCTGTGTCTTTCTACCAGTAGACATTAATCAGTGTGACGCAGGAATAATTGCACTCAATTTAATAACATTAAACTACTAATCTGTCTTGATGGGGGGAAAATTCAATTTAATGTGTTTAAAAAGTCCATTTCTATTAATCATGGGTTGTGCAACAGCTAAATTTAGAAATGCATCAAAATGAGGATGAAAAATCAAAATATCGCAGAAAGCAGTTGATGGCCTAGTTTGTGAAAACATAAACAGTGCAGTAAGACAGTGTGTGGAATAGAAATACCTTCTACAGTGATTAAAGTTCACCACCTGTGGTAAGGAAAAGGTATTTCTGTTGTGCTCTTTAGATGGGAACTTAATTGCATTTGAGATAGATTGAACATTGTATACATTTATTAATGACTAGCAAAAAGCGTACCCACGTTGCGGGAGTAACATTTCCCCATACGACATCTCCCCACGGTGCATCAACACCCCATGTGCAACTTCCCCCATGTGCAACTTTCCACCATGCGCAACTTTCCCCCATGCGCAACTTTCCCCCATGCGCAACTTTCCCCCATGTGCATCATCCCCATGTGCATCATTCCCCATGCGCATCATCCCCCATGCGCATCATCCCCCCACACACAACTTTTCCTATGCGCAACTTCCCCCATGGGCAACTCCCCCCATGCACATCATACCCCCATGCACATCATCCCGCATGTGCAACTTCCCCCATGCGCATCATCCCCCCATGCGCACCTTCCCCCATGCGCAACTTTCCCCCATGAGCAACTTCCCCATGCGCAACTTCCCCATACGCATCATCCCCATGCTCATCTTCCCCCCATGTGCACCTTCCCCCATGCTCAACTTCGCCCATGGGCAACTCCTCCCATGCACATCATCCCCCCATGCGCACCTTCCCCCCATACGCAACTTTCCCGCATGCGCAACTTCCCCATGTGCAACTTCCCCCATACGCATTATCCCCATGCTCATCTTCCCCCCCATGTGCACCTTCCCCCATGCTCAACTTCGCCCATGGGCAACTCCTCCCATGCACATCATCCCCCCATGCGCACCTTCCCCCCATGCGCAACTTTCCCCCATGCGCAACTTCCCCATGTGCAACTTCCCCCATACGCATCATCCCTAGGCTCATCTTCCCCCCATGTGCACCTTCCCCCCATGCTCAACTTCCCCCATGGGCAACTCCCCCCATGCACATCATCCCCCCATGCTCAACTTCCCCCATACGCAACTTCCCCATGCGCATCATCCCCCATGCGCAACTTCCCCCCCTGCGCAACTTTCCCCATACGCATCAGTCCCTCATGCACAACTTTCCCATGTGCAACTTCCCCCATGCGCATCAGTCCCCCAAGTGCAACTTCCCCCTATGCGCAGCATCCTCACCAGTGCAACCTCTTCCTCTGAACAACATCCCCCAGTGCACCAGGCACCGAGCACCAAATTGGCTGGAGGTTGGTCAGTCTCCCATGTTAAGTATAGGACAAAAACACGTTGACCCCTTTTCAGCCCCACAAGGGTTAAATTTCTCCAGATCGTTCAGGTGACAGAAGGAACTCCCTCCCAGAATTCCATGCTTCTAGTCCCAGCAGTTTTGGCAGGGCGTTGATGAGTGAGTGAGTCAGTCGGTCAGTGACTTTTCTCTTTTATATGTATAGATTAGTGAAATTTACCTACTGATGCAGGTAACACCCCCTCCCTTGAACACCCCCTTGTGCCACAACCTTGTCAAATGCTTTGACACCCCCTGTGCAACAAATGTTACACCCCCTGTGCAACATCCTCCAATGCAGCAATCCCCTTGTTACTCACTAGGGTTAATTCCAAAACTTCCCATGGATAAAAATAATCCATGGATTAAAAAAAAATGGAAAAATAGATTTAAAGGTCAACTTGCTAGTACATTTCTCCTAATTGAATAAGGAGATTTGAATAAGGTGATTCAATGTATATAAAATGCTGTCCAATGCACACTAATTGTGTTGGACATAGCTGCAGGTGTATGATTCGGGGACTCTGCTGATACCAAAAAATGTTTAAGATAAAGGGTGCAATCCTAAAGCTGTCTATTCAGAATTAATAAGTTCCATTATAATCAATGGATTACTCAGCGGTGGGATTCAAATAAATTAATGATATATGTCCTATTAACTTAAATTAACAACAGGTTCTATGTCCCATTAGTAACCAGTTCTCAGAACCAGGAGGTCATTTGCAAAGGGTTCTATAGAACCTGTGAGAACCCCCTGAAGCCCACCATTGGGTTTACTCCCAGAAAAGTATGTTTAGGATTGCAGCCAAAATCAGCTAAAAATTGAAAAGTGTATACAATGGTTTAAAAACAGCTTTTGTTACTGTTGTAGTGAATCAGTAGCAATTGGAAAATCAAAGAACCTCCTATCTTTGCCTGGCTTAGCCGAAGAATGGAATGATTGCTTGCATGACTGCCTCTCTACAATAGTAAAAAAGCAATTTTTAAAAGTTTGATTTGCAGTGGCAATTTGTATTGAGTCAAATCTGAGTACTTAAAAAAATCAGTGTATAACAAGGTTGGACCTATGCATGCTTTTGAACTGCTAGATTGGAAGGAGCTGGGCAAGTTATGGGAATTCACTCCATCTGGCAGTATTCGAATCTTGAACCGCTAGGTCAACGCATGTCTGTGTACTTTTATGACACCCCAAGGTAGGGTTGCCATAATTTTCTTCCACAAATTTGGGACCCGACCCTCTGTTCCCATTTGCCAGTACGTGAAGACAATCCCCCCAAATTGGGACTGTGCTTGTGTATTGGGACATATGGCAACCCCACGAACCACCGAGCTGCTGATCTTCAGGTCAACGAGAATAATAGCTTTAATCCCTAAGCCGCCCCAGCTCTTTACATACTTGGAAGTAAATTCCAGTGGGGCTTGCAGTGGGGCTGCAGTGGGGCTTTCTCTCAGCTGAGTGTGCATTGCACAGCATTTTATATTACCAAGATATCGAACACTGATCTTTGTTGTCTCCTTCAAGCAAGACAGGGCAACAGACTTCCTTTGCAAAACCTCCGTACCGACTTTGTCTTTCCTGCAGTACGTTAACGGTTAGAACAAAATCTGCCTGTCACAGTTAATACCAGCAGAGCACTCTAATGTACCAGTCACTATAGTATGCCGAGCAGATCTCGCAGGTGCGCTTTCGCATGGTTCAAGGAAGATGGTAACAGGATGAAAAATGGAATGTGCGAGGCAGACACAAAGCAGTAATGATGAGTGTGAAAGCATCGTTGGTGAAGCCTGCCGGGCTCTCCTGCAGCTTCATCCGCTGCAGTCCATCATCAGGTTTGCCATCTTCTTCCCCTCTTCAGCTCATGAAAATCTCAACTCTAAGTCTCATTTTTTAAAATAAGGAATGTAGTTTTGCTTTTATCCAGAAGTACATCTTACCTGTCACCATCTTTCTCATTCTTAAATCCCAATGGTATGCAGGCCTATGCCAGCGGGACGCGCACGCACACTGTGAGCATAGACCTGAGCCATCCAGTTGGAGGCCATCACTTGTCGGAGCAGGAAAACAATCTGGAAGAGGGCGGAGGAGGGTTTGGAGGTGGGGGCACATTTGGAGACATGGGGTAAGATTGGGCTCAAAAGGGGTGGGTTAGCAGAAACCTTCTCCACCAATATCCCAGTACTGTATGGACATTCGTATAGAGTCTTCCTGCTTTGTTGCCAGTAATATAGCTGGTGTAGACAGTGGCATCACTAGGGTTTGCATCACCCAGTGTGCGAGCTCAGCGCGTCATCCCCATGGACCTTCTCTTATGTAGTGGCCAGGGAAACAATGTGGGTGGTGGATGTGATGATGCATTTTAGATTGTGAGCCCTTTTCGGACAGGGACCCATTAGCCATTAATATTTTTTCACTTTCTTTGTAAACTGCTTTGTGAACTTTTTAGTCGAAAAGCTGTATATAAATATGATTGATTGATTGATTGATTAACTGATAGATATACATCACCCTACCTCCACTGTTTTTTGGCCATACCTTTGGATAGAATAGAGATATTCCAAAGTGGCTTATTTTATTGCATTCTTCTGTAAATTACCCAGCGAACAGTATATAACATGTTTATTTACTCCTTCATATAATCATTTTTATTATTTCGGTCACTACTGCTGAAACCCCCATGTGTGTGACCCCTCCGTGCATCCATCCATCCATCCATCCAGCCAGCCAGCCAGCCAGCTATCCATCTATCTATCTATCCATCCATCCATCCATCCATCCATCCAGCCAGCCATCTATCTATCTATCTATCTATCTATCTATCTATCTATCTATCTATCTATCTATCTATCTATCTATCTATCTATCTATCACTTTTCAACTAAAAGTACCCAAATGTTTTGGACCACACCTTTTGCACCCTCCTAGCAACACTAGAGGTAGGTAGATCTGAGATATCCTGTAGGAGTGATTGGGGCTTCACTAGGAGTAAAGGCTAATATATCCCCTTACCAAAGACCTTTAGGGCACAATCCAGAGTAACTAAGGGGAGTCCTTGCTGCGGTGTAAGAACAATTTAATCTGGATTGCAACATGAATTTCCCATAGGTTTTCACAAGGTGGTACAGTAACTACGGGTGCACGTAATATCTCTTATGTGCTCCCGTAGTTACTCTGGATTGTAGAGTTAGACACATCCTGAGCATGCAACATGGGCCATGGAATGCTACTGTGCATAACCCTAACCCTAATCCAACCCTAACCCTGCAGCATAGGATAGGCCAATTTTATTTCCTCTATTTTCTTTTATATATAAGGTACTTATCCCAGTGCTTACTTTTTTTCCTTTTGGATCAAAGAAAGATGCAGGTGTCCTGCAGTGTGAGAATGAATAGTTAGATTGGAAATATATTTTTTTCCCCCAGTGGTGTAAACCCCAGTGGAAATAGGCATTCTAGGGTGGGCAAATCCCTACAGTATGTGAAAAACTTCTCATACAGGAGAGGCAATTTGCATGAGCAAAAAAGGTAATTAGGACCCAAAGAAAATCTGTCAGTAGACAAGTGAGAAGAATATTTGCAATGAATTAGAGCTGCTTCATTCTTTGCAGAATCCTAATTAAGGGGGAAAAAACGAAACCAAGCAAACAGCAACAAGAATAAAACAATAAATGAAGTCTTATCCTGGACGTACGTGTTATGATTGATTTAAATGACGCACATAAAAAACACTTCCCATATTCTACAAGGGTGTTAATACACAAGAGGAATGCAAATAAGACAATGTGTAAAAATAAATTCAGGGCTGCAATTCTATGTGGTGAAAATTATCCTTGATTTTTCCCTCAATTGGATATAAATCTCCATGGCATAGAGGAGTCTATATGGACCTGCTTTAGGAAAATCCTTCGCATGGGTCTGCATGGAAACCTATGGGAAATGCATATTGCAATCCAGAATAAAGTGTTCTTACTCTGGAGCAAGGACACCCCATAGTTACTCTGGACTGCACTCTCAGTTTAACGTCTTAAAAGAGCTCTTAAGTGGCTTCTTGGAGTGGCAGTGCCCCACGGAAGCCTCACTGAAGGAGGGCTGGAAGGGAAGAGCCCTTTCCCCCCACTCACTCCCCCACACTCCCCCCCCACAGGAACCCAGGAAAGAGGGGGCAGCCAGGCTTGGGGAACAGAACACTAGAGCACCAGGAACCCCCAAGATAACCTGCCAGCTCTGCCAGGGCTTCTGGCCCCCTGAGAAATGACTTCTCCTGCCTTCCCCAGAAACATGATTTGTGCGTGTGTGAGAGTGCATGGTCTCTCTCTGTCCCTCCCTGTGTGTATGTGTGTGCATGTGTGTGTGAATTCATGGTCCCCCCCCTCTCTCTCTCTCTCTCTGTGCATGTGTGCGTGTGTGCATGTGTGTGAGAGAGACAGAGTGTGCATGGTGTGTGTGTGTGTGTATGTGTGTGAGAGTGCATGGTGGGTGTATATGAGTGTGTGTGTGAGAGTGCTTTGAGCCACTTTCATGTATGTGGGTCCTGGGAACATGTATTGGGGGACTGGAGTATCTGGGAGGATCATGTCTGTTTTCAGTCATTTTATATGTGCCATGCTTGGTTGTTGGAAACCGGTCTTGCAAACAGGTTTTCAATTTAAAAATAAGTAATATATTGTTGAAATTAAGTACAGGAAAGCAATATGGTGTTTTTAGCTTTCATTTTAACATGTCCTACATTTGTCCTACATTTTGGGGTATCCTATATATTTTTAACAGGTCAGGAATTTTTGCTCAGAGGTCAGGAATTTTGGGAGACCTTGTCCTCTTTTTCAGATTTGGTACCTGGACACCCGGATATGTGCCCATGTATGTCGTACCACATAGATTGTACGCCTCTAAGATATGGAACAAAATCCAGAGCAACTATGGGGAGTCCTTGTTCCGGACTAAGAACAGTTACTCTGGATTGCAATATGAATTTCCCATAGGTTTTCACTAGGTGGTGCAGTAATTACAGAGTGCATGTAAAGGGCGCAATCCAGAGTAACTATGGGGAGTCCTTGCTCTGGTGTAAGAACAACTTTCTCTGGATTGCAATATGAATTTCCCATAGGTTTTCACTAGGTGATGCAGTAAGTATGGGTACACGTAATGTCTCTTACGTGCTCCTGTAGTTACTCTGGATTTGGGGGTATAGAAGTAAATAATGAAGTTGATGTATTATTTGTTCAAAATAGTGGCAAAATTGTCAGTTCCTCAACACCGGAATAGCCTTGCACGATTTGTTATAGGGGAAGATAGTGGGTTTTATTAAAATGCCAAAAAGCTTGCCAGTCTCATACATATTTGAGAATGTTGAAAGACAAATCTTGGAAATTGAGAAGCAAAATGTGTCTTCCTACTGAACCAGACACAATCAATTTCCACTAAATAGCTGGATTGAGATACTGACATGACTGTCATAAAAGAGAATTGTGACCATTGAAAACAAATGCAGTGTTGACTTGCTTAAACATTACGCATTTCTGAATTTTATTGTGTGCGTATAATATGTGGATCTTGCCAGTCTGTTTTATATCTCAGCTGTGTGCTTTACTAGAAATTTGTAGTTTGCTGAACTAAAATTAAAAACATCAGCAACAAAGCACGATCATTAATAAAGCTAATTAATGATGAGCTTTAGAAAGTTACAAAGCTCATTAATGATGGGTAAGCAGAAGGCTGTTATGTTTTGGAATGCAACAAGGAAGGAGATAGAGGTAGTGGCAGAGATGATGCGCATGATCAGGTAGAACACCTGTGCATGAAATTAGGTATTAACTATGATCTGGATGCTGCTTTTATTCCGCTATTCCCTCCATAACTGCCCTACTTATGGCTCTGTTGCTGATGGTGCAATCCAGAATAACTATGGGGAGTCCTTGCTCAGGTGTAAGAACAATTTGCTCTGGGTTGCAATAAGAATTTCCCATAGGTTTTCACTAGGTGGTGCAGTAACTGCAGGTACACGTAATGTCTCTTACATGCTCCCATAGTTACTCTGGATTGTAGGGTAAGCAAGCATGCATAGGATTTCTCTCTCTCTCTCTCTCTCTCTCTCTCTCTCTCTCTCTCTCTCTCTCTCTCTCTCTCTCTCTCTCTCATTTGTGTGTTTAATTTGAATCAATTGATATTTCCCTACCCAAAGTCCCAAACCTTGTATGTTGTTTGCAACAGATTAATAAAATCAGTGGTTGAATGAAAAGCACTGCCAGATTTCAAATTATATGCTGTCCATTCTCGTTCCAGTGGTGTCAATATTTACATTTCCAAGGTCAACATAAATGTTGGGTTTTAGGACCAGTTGTTGAATCAATGGAGTAATGAAGGATTCTCGATTGCGGTAAGCCGAGGAACTGTTGATTAATGCATTCAGTGTTGGTGTCAGAAGTACAGCTAATAATAAGGGATTTGATTACAGGCTATAGAGTCATCGCATGACCTGATTTTATTTATTTATTCAAAGAGAGGCTGTTGACCAGCAACTGAACCTAAAAAATGGTTTTCTATTGAACTTTATTAGAAGCTTAGAAAAGTTGGATTATTTTCCCTGTTAACTGGGTTCCCTGCGATGATCCATGTTTAATAAAAATCCCGTTTTTAAAGTGGTCTATCTCTAGCGGGCAGAAGAGTTATTGGAAGAGACACATTTTTGTTGTGTGCAAAAGGAAGAAACTTGCAATAAATTGACAGGTTCATAATTGCAGCCAAAGAAGTTGAACAGATTAGAGAGGTCATCTGTTGGTTCTATGACCATCATACGACTGGTCAGTGTGTTTTATGAAAGGTGTAACAGACGGCAAGACACTTTTTGCCAAATCAACATTGCGTTCTAAAATTGCATCTACCACTGCAGTTGAATGATAAGAAAGTGTTGTGTTTGTGTGTGTGTGTGTGTGTGTGTGTGTGAGAGAGAGAGAGAGAGAGAGAGAGAGAGAGAGAGAGAGAGAGAGAGAGAGAGAGAGCTCTTTCTGGATGTCTGTGTATGTATAAGCAATAAAACATATCCACATTAAATAGTGGTTCTCAAATGTATTAGCACCAGAACCCATTTTTTTTAAAATAACATTACTGGCGCACATCTAATGTTATGAGATTTTTTAAAATCTCTTTTAAATCTCACCTTTTTAAAAGGTGGTTTAGGAAGAAACATTAATTAATTAATTAATTAATTAATTAATTAATTAATTAATCGGTCGGTCGGTCAGTTAGTTAGTTAGTTTTGCAAAATAAAAAACCCTCAATCTGTTCTTGTAATGAAGCAGTCCTACTGAATGGTCTGAAAGCTTGAGGGGCTTAGGGTGCAATCCAGATTAACTACAGAGAGTCCATGCTCCAGGTAAGAACAATTTGCTCTGGATTGCAATATGAATTTCTTATAGGTTTTCACTAGATGGTGCAGTAAGTATGGGTACACATAATGTCTCTTATGTGCTCCCATATTTACTCTGGATTGTAGGGTTAGTTATGTGACGAGACCGTCACTTACCTCCAACTGCCTCTCTTTGACAGACTTGGGTAAAAAAAAAAAAACACCAGAATAAAGATGCTCAAACATTTATCTCTTTGAATTCCTCCTCCTCCTTCTTCTTTACCATGACCATCACTACTATGATCATCGTCATATTCTGACCTTTCTATTTCATTATTTATTTTTATTTCTTACAATGTCCCCAGAAAGGCACTGATGTTAGTAATAGTACATCCATTACTCAGTACTGGACCAGATTCCCACCCCCGTGATAGACCTCCTCCTATATACTGAGCATAGAACAACCCAGGCAGTTGGCATGGCCATGGCCCACTCCACTTCTTGGCTATACCTTTTGACAGAATAG
Source organism: Cryptoblepharus egeriae (assembly GCA_030015325.1). NCBI lineage: Eukaryota > Metazoa > Chordata > Lepidosauria > Squamata > Scincidae > Cryptoblepharus > Cryptoblepharus egeriae. The sequence goes on along the minus strand of JAREYC010000008.1, from coordinate 64,966,877 downwards.
AGATTATTTCAAAGCAGTTTGATTCATTGCGTTCAGCATGAAATCACGCACTGAAGAGTATGATGATATTGTTTGGGAAAAACTGTGATTTTACAAATCTTTTAAGATACGTCACCAGCGGTGGGCTCCAGCAGGTTCGTACCTACGCTACAGAACCGGTTGTTAATTTATTTATTTTATTTATTTAATCAATTTATATCCCGCCTTTCCTCCCCCGCAAGGGGGAGCCCAAGGCGGCTGACAACAGGGAATAAAACATCATTAAAATAGCTCATAAAACAAGAGATAGGACATATAGAGTTTTAAAATAGCCATTTAAAAGTGGCTGCCAGATGGGCAGAGAACTGTTTGTTAATTTCTTTGAATCCCATCACTGGATGTCATCATTCCCTATGAATATATTCCAGTGTGGCCCACACCACGCACACCCCCAGTGATGCTACTGGGCAGAAAGGAAGTGGAATGAATGAATGAATGAATGAACAAACGAACAAACGAATTAATTAATTAATGCAGGCCTCCGTCAGTCTTGAAAGACTATGGTACCGTGCTCGGCGCTGCATACGCTGCATGCGAAGCACGAAAGCCTGGGTTAGATTGTTATGGAGGATAGGCTGTGGAGATCTCCCCCTCTCCACACCACTGAATTAGTCCAATGGAAAGGCAGAGCCAATACGATTGGATCCAGTTGGCGTCGCAGAGCTGGGCTAAGGACAGGAGCTCACCCTGTCTTGTGGGGCTGAGACAGGTTTCGAACCCTGGCCTGCTGGTTAACAGGCACAGTATCTTAACCGCTTGCGCCACCCACAGCCTAATGAATGAATAAATAAACAAACAAACGAATGAATGAATGAATGAATTGTATGTCAGGGCAACTCATGCAAATGCCCCATCATTCTGAAGACTTTGCGTTATGTTTTTTTGATACAACATTCTTCGATAAACATCTCTGAACGCTTCGTTCCAGCTGCTTGACAAAGTTGACACTTTTTGCAGTTTAACAACCTCGGCAGCTGATTAGTTGTACATTTTTCCCCCTCCTGTCGTAGAATTTTGCAGATGTCCTGTGGAAAAAACTCCAATCATATCGGACGCATCATAATTTGTATGGCTGGTTTGCTTACTCTTTCACTGACCTGTTTAATAATGAAAGGAATAAAGGAACGGCGTCTCTGCTGCAATTTTAGCTTAAAGGTCTGTTTACAAAGAGTTTTTAATTTTCTGACAGCTTGCGGTAAATGAAATTTACATGCTTGGATCTGATCCTATAACCTCTTTTTTCCCACTTGCTCTGATCCAGAGGAGAAGGTGCTTGCCCAGAAACAGCCTTCGGCATGAATAGGCAATGGGCATGTCAAACTGTATTCCCATCCAAGGCCCTTTGAACTGTTTGATGCATCCTTTAATGAGCATCAGGGTCCACATTTCCATCTGAGCCTACCAGTTGTCGCACAGAGCTGTGTCTCTGAAATCATTGATCAACCGGGGCAGAGAGTTTGTGAAAAGTTGTGAAAATTCCTCTGAAACAAACTGGAAAGTTTATTAGTTGGTAAGGTATTGCTTTTCGTTGTGGTTCCATGCAACCCCCTTACATCCTAGCTCCCAAAATATACAAATAAATCTGTAATAAATACAAAGTGTTTCTTAAATGTATTCTTTATCAAGAAGAATTGAGGGTTGCTGCATTTTTTTTATCTGCTGTGGCTGTGGGCAATGCCTTCTCTGGTGATCTGTGGGGAAGTGCTCTGGATTGCAATATGAATTTCCCATAGGTTTTCACTAGGTGGTGCCATAACTACATTGACATAAATGTCTCTTATGTGCTCCCCTAGTTACTCTGGATTGTAGGGTTAGAGAGTGTGGTGAGTATCTCTATCTATTTAGGTGGAAGTGATATAAACCAAATTATCCCCCCTGTTGAGACCTCACAGACCACTTCTCAGGGTCTTGTGGACCACCTATGATCTGCAGACCCAGACTGGTAACCAGTGGTGAGCGTGAACCTACAACAGCTATTTTGCTGGCACAGATCTACCTCAACCCATACTGCAGGATGGGAATGTGTTAGGAAATCGGTGGTGTTGGCACTGCCAATTCCATCCTCCCCCAGGACCCAGGCTACCCATCACAGCCCCATATTACCCCTCCATACCTGCGTTCCAGTCTCCTGTCACCTCCACCTGCCTCTTCCATCATATAACCTGTCCTGGCAAGTGTGGGAATATTTTATGACACTTCCATGACACTCCCATGAACAACACTCCCATCCTATGACACTCCCATGTACTTGGCATTCTAGTGCATGGGAATGACACTTTTATGGCACTTGGCATTAATCCACTTCTAAAAGCAGGAGGTTGCACATGCCCATCATGGTTTGTGACCTGTGGTTGACTTTTCTTCCAGATATCTGTCTGATTCCCTTTTAAAGGCATCTGAGGCAGATATCATTATATCCTGTGTCAAGGAGTTCCACAGATTAACATGGGAAAGTACAAAGTACAAAATGTCCATGCTGAACAAGCTGGAGTTGGAAATGTATCTGATTTGGGGAAAAATGGGTACCAAAAAATGGGTACAAATCAGATCTGAAATAGAAACATGGGAGAAGAGATGCAGGAAACAATATTGTGTGGATACACTATATAAAATTTAAGTACATGAAACAGAAACAGCAGTTCCAGGAAAAAAATGGCCAGTGTGAATGTACCTGAGGTTATCTTTTACAGCAAAGATGTCACAACAGAGAAAACAAAATAAACTTGAGTTTTGATGCTGAATGTATTACATCTGTTCACTCAGATGGCCTGCAGACAACTCACAATGTAACACTGTTAGAAATACAGGCTGAAATGTTCCAATATATACACCTGTTAGGAAAATGTACACAAAAGCCGCCCTCACTGTAACATCCTCCTTGGGCACATATTGCCTGAGATCAACGAATTGGCGGAGAAACAGGTGCTCCTGTTTGGAGGAAGAAATTGATGCTGAGTAATAAATAAAACATTATGGTGCATTCCTCTGAAACAGGCTACACATCTCGGGGTTTAATGTACGGTATTTCTGCTTACGTTCATTTTTCATGGTGCTAACACAATTATGGGACAGGGTGACACCATAAGCAATTTGTCTGTGTTGTAGCAGAGCCATACGTTCTGCTGTAGGTTGGAAATGTATACCATGCTGGATCACAAAATCCCCCTGATGCGCTGCTGGACTAAATTATATGTGACAGCAGCCTATGGGAGCTCAGGGGGCACCATTCACTTCCTTCTCTTTCATCATTATCATTATTATTGAATCACATTCTATGGGGGTAAATTAACTTTTCTCTACTTGCTATTTATTATTTTATCTATCTTGGGAAGAAGACAACAGTGTTTGATAAATAGAAGTGTTTGTATTTGTTTCATTTCTGGTAAGATACGATTACAGTCTAACAGCCCAATCCTAGCACCTGCTCCCAGCATTGCAGGCTACCGCAGCACCAAAACAGCCACCACTGTACCCTCTACCCTTACCCCAAGTAAAGGCCTTGCAATGGGACTACCCAAAGAAGCTACCAGTTAAATAGCTCCATGTTGAGCTTGAGAAGCTCCAAGTTGAGAAAATCCATGTTTGAAAGTTCCATGTTGAGAAGCTCCATATTGAGAAGGTTTGGAAGATTCCATGTTAAGAAGCTCCATATTGGGCTTGAAAAGCTCCATGTTGAGAAGCTCCATGTTTGGAAGTTCCATGTTGAGAAGCTGCATTTTGAGAAGGTTTGGAAGCTCCATGTTGAGAAGCTCCATGTTTGGAAGTTCCATGTTGAGAAGCTGTGTTTTGAGAAGGTTTGGAAGCTCCATGTCGAGAAGCTCCAGGTTGGGCATGAGAAGCTCTATGTTTGGAAGTTCCATGTTGAGAAGGTTTGGAAGTTCCATGTTTGGAAGCTCCATGTTAAGCTTGAGAACATTCATGTTGGGTTTGAAAATCTCCATGTTGGGAACTCCATGTTAAGCTTGAGAAGATTCATGTTAGGAAGATCCATGTTGAGAAGCTCCATAGTGGGAAGATTCATGTTGGGTCTTCTGAGAGGAGGCCTCCGCCAGTCCCAATGCATCCTGGGCTAGTCACTCCTCCTATTCCATCCTATCCCTGACTCTGTTCAAGGGATTCCTGAGTTGGCCAAGGCAGATTGATGCAAAATTACTGGTCTCTGGAGGCTGAAATCAGCTTCTGCAGGCTGGCAAACATACATGCACCAGCCTGCCTCACCTGTATGGCACTTTTGTGACATCTCTGGGCTTGTGCAAGGGATTTGCACTGGTGCAACTGGACCTGTGGATTGTACCCTAAGCATCACTGATGCTAATTGACCCTCCTAATTGACCTTACTTCATAAACTGTTATAGCAGTGGACTGAAAATGTCACAAAACAACAAGCAACAACAAATTGCTGCAGCTGATTGCTGAGAGGGGGTCCCACAGGGGTGGGGGGGTCACATAAATGTCCTGCATTGGGACTCAACACTCCTAGGCCAGCCCTGTGCCCAACCCACCATGTACCTACTACATGGGAACTAGACTTGAGCTTGGCTCACTCTGACCCCATAGGTCCCAATCTTTCCAGAGTGGGAAAATCTTGGCTTTTGTCATTGTAAGGACTTGGACTTATAGCTCTGCACAGAGACATCCACATTGTGGAAGATGCTCTCCGGTTATTCTGAAGAACTCCATTCCAACCCATCTTTAACAGACCGCATCGTGGCCGAGTTGATACCGTGTGACTCACAGGATTGGGTGGTGACTTCAGAGAGCTTGATAAAAAATAAAAACAATGGAACATGAAATGCTTAAAAGAATTTGACACGTACACACGGAACCCCAAACAGGAGCGGATGTTTCCTAGCGTGATAGTACAGGCGACAAAATAGCTTCTAACAACTGACAGCACTTTCTTGTAATCTGCCTGAAGATGCACATTTATTTTGGTTTTGATTTATTTACAAGGGCGGAAGCATTTATTAAACATAAGCTATGTTACCTATGCACATGGCAAAGATCCTCTCTGTTTGGGGCTCTTCCAGGTTCTACCATGTCTTTCCTCGCTCTCCACCTGTCCCATCACATCCCCTCCCTGCTTCTTTCTGTCCTCTTGCTGCAGCAAATTTTCTAATGCCACAATGGATATTGTGATTGCCAGCAATACTGATCATTCAGAGGTCAGTCCAGCGAGGTGGACCCTAAGATCTAACAGCACCTCCCCACATCATCATTGGTCATGGTCAGCCAATATTGTTCCCAAAAAACTCAAAAGATTGCCACCTTTTTTTAAAATAAAGGAGCAAAGCTGGTTCAAAAACTATACTTTTTTCTTTTTGATGGTTGAGATCTGAAAGCAAAAATGATCGGGAACTCCTGAAATATTTGTCATATAATTTCTCTTTATATAGAGGTGAAATGTCACAGGTTGAGTCACAGCTGTATTTAATGTATTAGACTATAATCTTTTTTTCTCCTTTCCAAATATTGTAAGTTATTTCAAGGAATGACATTGTTCTGAGTCTTTCTGAAATAGTTCTGGGAAAATGTCTTAGAAAGTCAAGTATTAATTTAACATGTAATGCTGCAATATATGTAAGTATCCCACAGTAAGGGTGAAATCCTAATCGAGTCTGGCACGACTCATTGGTATTCCTGTTCCATGGTAATGTAGGGAGGGAAGCGCATGTCTGTGCACTGGCCCAATCCTCTCCTAGGAGTGCACTTTTGTGACACCCCCAGGTCAGCACAGGATTTGTGCAGGGCTTAGGCCGGCCTAACTGGAAATTAGGTTTGCAGCTTAAGTCTGTTTGGAAAAAAAAATCCTAGTCATTATATGTTGACCTCAAAGTGATTTCGAGCCAATTTTCAGCTTGGCGCACTTGCTTAGTATGCAGTGTCACAAATATGTCAAAAGGGATGTTTGCGAGCCCTTAGAGCTGGCCCAGCACTGGAGCTAGCCCAGTACCAGCCAGGACTGTGCTGACGCCAATGGCAAGCCAAGGATCCTCTGCTCAGAGGTCACCTGTGAGTGGTGGTGTGTGAAGAGGAGAGTAGGAGATGTTCTGGGGTGGGAGATGTGGAGGGAAGGTGGGGAAGTGATATGGTTGGAGCTGGGCGGAGAGGCACCCAAAGGTTGCAGCAGAATCGAGTAGCCCTGTTGTGGGGCTATTTTCTTTACCTGAATGTCCCCTTCTCCTAAGAAGCCATCGGCAGCTGCCCAATGCGCTTACAATAAGCCACGCATTCTGCAGTAGAATTGGGTGTTAGACTGCAATCCTATCAGTATTTACTCAATGCATCAAGTATTTACTGAGTCAATTTACTCAGTCCAATGGAGAGGGTCATGTACCTGGATGTCCCAGACGCAGGCAGCACTGAGTTTTGTATTGTGACCCACTGCACGTGGGACTGTGACCCACTGGTGGGTCATGACGCACAAAGTGCTCTTCTCAAACAAATCTATACAATCTATCAAGCCAAACATAGCTTACCTCTGCATGGGAAAACCCACCAGAATTACAATAAATGAGTTTTTTCTCTTGCCTACTGTATGTAGGATGGGAGGAAATAATAGAAATTTGTATTTCATGAGTAGCTCCATGGGGAAAAAGTAGTTCTGAGCAATGGTGTCACTGGGGGAGGCCGTACCAGATGACATATACAAAGGAGGAGACATCTGTATGGCTAAAATTTCTGATACTTCTAAATAAAACCATCATGATACATATTATTTCATAAAATCAAACCGTGTCAACATATATTCAATCGAATATAGAAAGGGGGCAGAACAATAGTGCATCACCACAGACCAGGATGTTGCCAGACAAAGAAGAAGGTCCTTCATGGGGGGTGATGTGCTGGATTCCCACACCAGGTGACACAAACCCTAGTGTCACCACTGGGACCACCATTAGACAACTGAAACCGAGAGAAGCTGCTGTTTTGGGTTCCTTTTTGTACTGGGAGTTTGACAGATACGGAAAGTTTGTTTGTGGTCTCATTTGAAGTTTGCAACAGCCAATCTTGCAGCGTCCAGCATGCCAGCGTGCCCGACTAGTGACCTGCATTGAGTTTGGTGGGTCATGAACAATGTCAGTCTGTTGTGACCTGTCACCAAATAGCCTCGTGAGGGTTGTACAGAAGCACTTATTACCAGATAAACTAGTTTCTTGCTTTTACTGAGCACAGTTTAAAAACCTTCAGCCGTCCCCACCTGACTAGCCATTAATCCAGCCCAAATCGCCGCTCACAGATAACCCATTGAAATAAACAACACATGCTGAAGCCCAACTTTTTTTCCTAACACTTTATAGCCTTAAAAAATGTGCTTGGGAATTTAGCACGAGGCAAATTCATTTGGTGGCAAATGGAGGGAGTTCTCGCCACTTATCTTTTCCCCCTAAATTGAGAATATTACAAGGTGACCAGATGCCAAACCCCAAATTCCTGAACCCCAAAGCCAAAATTCCTACACCCCCAAAGCCAAAATTCCTACCCGCTTAAAAAAATTGCCAATTTTTTTTTGTTTTTATATTTTTTGTTTTCCAAATAAAATTTTTTGGCCATAACGTTTGATAGGAAGGAGATAGCTTAAAACCATTTTTGCATTGAATTCTGCTCTTCAATACGAATCCAACGACATATGACGTGATGGGGTTATGTACACCATCACAAAGTGCCAAAATGAAGCCAAAATATAGGACAATGAAGCCAAAATGTAGGACACCCGGACAGGAGGCTAAAAATCCAGACAAATCCAGGTTTTCAGGCCATATGGTCACCCTGGAATGCTTCATTCATAAGCCTTTCCGAAAGGGAATTTCATTTCAAGCAAGCCATTCCCCATCACTGGTGTAGCTTCTTTCAATTTTATTTTATTTTATTAAAAAAATTATAAAGGTTTATTTTAAAAATTACAAAGGACTCTTAAATGACTTTTTAAGACTCGTTATTTTTTTTAAACCCATTTTGAAGTTTCATGGAAGGTGCAAGAGTAAAATAGTGGTGTTGTTAAGGAGGGATCCATGGGGTGCAGGTCACAGTTGGTGATGTGCGCTGGGGGGGAAGTGGCAATATTACTAGTGAAAACTGTTAAAATCTTGGTATTTTTGAATAATATTATCAGGTTGTATATAAATCCACATGAAATTTTGTGCAGAATGCATTATTTCAACCCATGTTGAAATTCCATCAAAAATAATAGTAAAAAAGTGGGGAAGGGGTATACTCTGCTATCCCAGAGAAGGCTTGGGACAGTCTACTAAGGCTGCAATCCTAACCACACTTTCCTAGGATTAAGTACTATTGAACACAATAGGGCTTACTTTTGAGTAGACATCCTTAGGATTGCACTGGAAGTGTACTTAGGCTGGCCCAAGATAGATGGATCTGGGCCAGCCTAGTAGGGCTAGCCTAGGCAGTTCAAAAGGAGTGTGTTGAGTGCAAGTGGGACATAACTAGGAACAGTGCAAGTTAGGATGTATCCAAAGCCTGTATCCAGTGCAGACATGCTCCCTCCCAACTCCTTGGAGTAATGCCACTTCAGGAGCAGGTATAAATCGGAGTGGAGTGGACCCATAGGGGTCCATGATAAGCCAGGGTAAAAATGGAAGCAAAAGAAGAAGTTCTAAGTTTTAGGCTAGCCTAATTACCACTCGTGCCCCTCAACCTCAGGATATGGCACAACTATATCAGTGCAGTGACCAGGCTGCCCTTGTGCTGCAGCAGTTAGGCCTCTTAGCCGTACGGATTTGGCTACTTAGGCCACCTTAGCTGGACCATTCTGTCTGGCCAAAGTCAGGATTGCACCCTGACAAATCTACTGCACATTTCCAAAATAAGCTGGGACCTGAGCTCCTTGTTGGATAAAATTCATTTGCTTACCAGTATTCTTCTATCCTGGGATATGTGAAGCTCAGCATACAGTTCAGCTTTGGGACTCCTTGATGCTTCAGCAGAATTGGGTCAGCAGTGAACTGATTCATCATACACAGTGCTATAATTCAAATTTTAGTAGCACTATTTTGTATTTGTTGCTGAAAATGGTTATAGTTCTGGAAATTCAAAACTAGATCTATCTATCTATCTATCTATCTATCTATCTATCTATCTATCTATCTATCTATCTATCTATCTATCTATCTATCTATCTATCTTGTCCTCCCCCCATGAGTTATGCCACCATCTATCTATCTATCTATCTATCTATCTATCTATCTATCTATCTATCTATCTATCTATCTATCTATCTGTCTGTCTGTCTGTCTGTCTGTCTTGTCCTCCCCCCATGAGCTATGCCACCATCTATCTATCTATCTATCTATCTATCTATCTATCTATCTATCTATCTATCTATCTATCTATCTATCTATCTATCTGTCTGTCTGTCTGTCTGTCTGTCTGTCTGTCTGTCTGTCTTGTCCTCCCCCATGAGCTATGCCACCATCTATCTATCTATCTATCTATCTATCTATCTATCTATCTATCTATCTATCTATCTATCTATCTATCTATCTATCTATCTGTCTGTCTGTCTGTCTGTCTGTCTGTCTGTCTCCGTGTCTCTTCTCTTCTGTTGAACAGATGCACATTTTTAGTGCCGCTATAAAACTCCGGCGAGGGCCTTGATTATTTCAGTATTTTGTAGCAATATTGGAAGAGAAGATCCTTCGCTGCAAAAGTAAATCATCATTTTCCCTGGCGGAGAATGGATGGCCCTGACCTTATCATCTGCTTGAGAGCGTAAATAATAGTTCATTACAGGTGCCACCTTGTTCTGATAGTTACTTAAACAGATTTTATGTGACGGGTTAAAGCTGCACTCCGAGCACCTGAATTTTCATGGTGTTGCTGTAGCAGTTGTTGCCACTTGGTATTGATTCTGGGTATTTTTTTTTTCCAGATCTCAAGGGCAGCAGGAGACAGTGCAATGTAGTTAGTGTAATAGATCGTAATCCCCTGAGACTGGGAAAGGTGGGCAGCCTATATCAGTGATCGAGTTAACATTGCAGTCGCATGCCAGTTTTGTTTTTACCCTCGTCTTTCAAAAAGTTAGGGTTCTGCCAATCTCTTCTTTCACCGAGGCATTCAAAAACACCACCGGAACAAAGCAAAAGCAACAACAGTGTGAAATAAATGAAGTCATTTGTGTTGCGGTGTTGCCCACTCCTTTCATAACTGGTGCCACAATCCTAACCAATGAAGGCAACACATCTCACCCATCTTTCTGTTCTCATGGTGGCATGGATAGGCCAGTGCACCACCCTGGAATGGCACAGAAGTATCTTACGGCACTTTTGCAACACCCCCCCCCCCCCGGCCTGCACAGGACTTGTGGTGGACTAACCGTAAGTCAGGATCAGATGGCATCACAAGCCCTGGTGTTTTGAAAGTTTGGGATTTATATGGCATATCGTCATAACAATGGCAATGGGTCAATTATCCTGTTAATTTCACAACCAGCTTTTTGATCTTATTCCCACAATGGTCTCCAATTCAACCTTCCCACCATCTTTCTGATAACTTCCTTGCACCAAATCTTAAAGTGGTGTCCTCTTATATTTAGCATTTGACCCCCAAATGTCCATTTCTGTAGGCATCTGAGTGAGTAGGAAACAAAATACACATTTAGAGTATCATGGGTCTCATTCACCAGAATACTTCTTATGTACTGAAGCAATTTAGACAAAATTGCACCCATGATGTCTACAAATTTGTTCCATCGTTTCTGTCTCGTTGCAAAGAATGTGATACAGGTGGGATCTCAGTATCCACTGATTTGGTATCCACTGATTTAACTCACCACTGATCCACCTTGTTACATGGAAAAAAATAGGTTAAAATTCAATTTCCTCCCTTTACGATGTTAAATTAACTATAATTTCATTCCATTACATGCCATTATTTACCTCTTCCCAGCGTCACCATATAGAATGGAGGACATTGAAGAGGCAATTTAGGCAGGTGCTGTTTTTTAAACCTTCTATATTGAGCTAAACCTACCTAACTTCCCTGTTCCATGCAAGTGACTACCTAAGTTCCCTGTTCCATGCAATGATTAAAGGCAGAGGCACTCCGTACTCCATTATATATGGTCACCCTGCCTCTTCCAGTGGCTGTCTGCAGTATAGGTCTATGGCTGCAATCCTAAAGACACTTCCCTAGGAGTAAGACCCATTGAACACAATGGGACTTAGGCCTATATCCTAAAGTGAAATTAAGCCCCTTGCTCCGTAGCAGTTAAGATGACTTTCCATAAGATAATACTAGAGGGTGATGTAACTGCGTGGACCCGTAACTGCTATGGATTTTGCCCTTACTTTTGAGTAGTAATGGTTCGGATTGTGCTCTGAACCAATGTATTTTGGAATAACAACTATCCGTATAATCCAGATTAATTACAGGAAGACATTAATAGGCATTGTCCAGTAGTTACTCTGGAATGCCTAATTAATAGGCATTGTCCAGTAGTTACTCTGGATTGTAGCCTTTGATGTGCATGGGGGTGAAATGCTATATGCATTTCCCATAGGTTTCCGATAGGCGGCACTGTAACTGCATCAGTGTAAAATGTTCTGCAGTTACTCTGGGTAGTAGCCTTACCCTACAATCCAGAGTAACTATGGGAGCACGTAAGAGACATTACGTGCACCCGTAGTTACTGCACTATCTAATGAAAACCTATGGGAAATTCATACTGCAATCTACAGCAAATTGTTCTTACACCAGAGCAAGGACTCCCCATAGTTACTCTGGATTGTGCCCATGATCTTTAGGTTTGCTAGATCTTTTTCTGTTTTAAAAGTATGACTCACATTCCAAAAAGTTACAGTTAAGAAAGAACAGATGAACTTTATTGCCAAAATTTCAGTCATCTGTCAAACGTTATGGATAGTTCTTATTTCAGACACACCGTCCGCTAAAATGATATCTCTTGGTTTCTTACTCTTTGTCTTGCACTTGGAGGCTGAAATAATTTCCAGCGCATGTATTTTGTGTGCCGCATGAGTACATGGATATGTGGAGAGTTATCGATCACGCACATACTTTTTGAAAAAAGTCATGGATTTTAAAAAACACACACACTTTCAGCGATGGATGGACAGCAGAGAACCTCGTCACCCCTACTCCGCAGGCAAGTCCTAAGGAGGGTTCAAAAGGCGAATTAGGTGTCACTGTTGGATTATCTCAATTCTGCTGAGCGATGTCAGACAGGAGGACGAGGCAAACGCTTTCAGGAAAAGTCCATTTGGCACGCCTCGGAAGAAGTGGGGAAAAAAAGTTTAGAACCCGGACAAATGAGATTTTCAGCTCAAATCTAAGCCTAAGCCTATTTAAAGCTTTGGGAAGATTGAACATCTTTTAATACAAGCAATCTTTCTAAAACAGCTGTCAGGCAATACTCGCTATAGCTTTACTGTTCCCAGAAAAGCCTGGTCTTTGATTCGAAAGCTTTACAAATTAACACTTAAAGCCACTAATTGCATCCCATTGCCATCTTGATGACTTATTTGCTTATTCCATTGAACTCCGCATGGTGACTTTTGATTGGCAATCAGTATTGTCCTTGGTCATTGTAAGCTCTAGATTTATTTTTCTTTCTCTTCCAAGTGCCGCATCGTCTCTAAAAGGGAAATTGCACATCAAAAGTGATGGTTAGTCTGGCTTACTAATAATTCTTGTACTAGGACCATTCATTGTAGTAATCCCTTTGGAGATCCAGAGTATCTGCTTTTTGATTTTGGTCAAAAGTCTCTGTAATTTACTTTCCTTCCTATAAAAAAATATATGACAAATATTTCTTAGAAGATGAGGATTTGACTGTTCACTCATATACATTATTTATGTGGCAAATTTACAGCTGATGGCTCAGAACCTATTCACCAGGGGACAGGCAGATCTCTCCAAAGGTTATAGAATAATACAAATTAAATGAATCTAAAGGGTCATTCAACTAAATGTCATCCTGATCACATATCAAGCTATCTTGTGTCATTGACTCTAGGCACTGTCAGAAAGCAAGGATGAACATGGCACACCATGCCAGAGATGCATGTCAAGCATAAGTATCTTATGTCAGTATCTGACTTAAACCGTATAGATCTTCGGCAGAACAATTCTGGTTTCTGAAGCAAGTGCGCTAATCTAAAATGAAATGAGAGACAACTACTGTAGATTTTATGAGAATACAGTGACTTTCCCTACAATCCAGAGTAACTACGGGAGCACGTTAAGAGACATTATGTGTACCCGTAGTTACTGCACCACCTAGTGAAAACCTATGGGAAATTCATATTGCAATTCAGAGTAAATTGTTCTTATGTCGGAGCAAGGACTCCCCATAATTACTCTGGATTGCGCCTATAGGAGAAAATGTCCTGGAACCAGGTTGACTCTGGATATTTACTTATTATCCCTACAATCCAGAGCAACTATGGGAGCACATAAGAGACATTTACGTCGATGTAGTTACAGCACCACCTGGTAAAAACCTATGGGAAATTCATATTGCTATCCAGAGTAAATTGTTCTTACATTGGAGCAAGTATTCCCCATAGTTACTATAGATCGTGCCCTTAGAGGTGTTTGAAAATGGTATTATTTGCTTTACTCAAAAGGAAGCCCAAGACTTGTGTTCAGCACAAGACTGTGTGTTCTTTAGATTCGATGGTGCATTAATTCAAGTAAATATAATATTTTGATTATAAGTACTGTTGTATAATACTATATATTATTTTGATTATCATCATTGGCATCCTTCAGTCTGGAAAGACTCTGGTATCGTGCTCTGATTGGAGGTCCTGAAACAACATCTAGTGTGGCTGAAAAGGCCAATGTGAGAGTGTCCATCCCTTCCACACCGAGGACAAATAAATTCCGTCCCCTGCCCAGGTCCCAGGTTTCGCTGCTTTTGGGTCTGTCTCTTTGCTTCAGCCTGCCGAACAAGTGTCTCTTCCAGTTGGAGAAGGCCATGCTGGGTCTTTTGCCTCCACGCTGAACGGTCAGAGGTCAAGGTTTCCCAGCTGTTGATGTCCATTCCCAAGGCCTTTAGATCCCTCCTGCAGATGTCCTTGTATCACAGCTGTGGTCTCTTCTTGGGGGCTTTCCCTGCACTAATTCTCCATATAGGAGATCTTTTGGAATCCGACCATCAGCCATTCTCACGACATGCCCAAGCCAGCGTAGACGCCGTTGTTTCAGAAGTGTGAACATGCTAGAGATTCCAGCACGTTCCAAGACTGCATCGTTTGAAACTTTGTCATGCCAGGTGATGCCAAGAATACGTCGGAGACAGCGCATATGGAAGGTGTTCAGCTTTTTCTCCTGCCATGCATAAAGGGTCCAAGACTCGCTGCAGTACAAGAGTGTGCTCAGGACACAAGCTCTATAGACCTGGATCTTTGTATGTTCCATCAGCTTCTTATTAAGCCATACTCTCTTTGTAAGCTTGGAGAACGTGGTAGCCGCTTTACCAATACGTTTATTCAGCTCAGTATCTAAGGAGTGTCAGAGATAGTTGAGCCGAGGTACACAAAGTCATGGACAACCTCCAGTTCATGTTCAGAGACTGTGATACAGGGAGGTGGATCCACACCCTGACCCATGACTTGTGTTTTCTTCAAGCTGATTGTTAGTCCAAAGTCTTGGCAGGCTTTGCTAAAATGGTCCATAAGTCGTTGAAGGTCTTCGGCAGAGTGAGCAGTAACAGCAGAGTCATCGGCGAAGAGGAACTCCCGCAAGCATTTCAGCTGGACTGTGGACTTTGCTCTTAGCCTGGAAGGATTGTAGAGTTTTCCATCGGATCTGGTCCGGAGATAGATTCCCTCTGTTGCATTTCCAAAAGCATCCTTCAGCATGACTGCAAAAAAGATCCCAAATAAAGTTGGTGCAAAGACACAGCCCTGCTTCACTCCACTTCGGATGTGAAAGGAGTCTGATTATAGATTATAATACTATAATATTTTGATTATAAGTACAGGTCAGTATTTAACAATTTATTATATTGTAATAAAAATGTAAAAATCATAACATAAACCCATTGTCATATTATTATTGTCATATAACTCATTGTTATATGCAGTAAAATTAAATTTTGCACCTGCTTAGCAACTGCACGTTAAAATCGCCAGTAAACTTTTTTATGTCAAGATTTTTTAAAATGTGGGTGCGCATTAGATTCGATGGCGCATAAGAGCATTTTGGTGCAGCTACATGTCATTCAAACTCCTTGAAACACAAAACAATGATGATGCTTGTGCAGCTCTCTTTGCAACAACTATTTCCAGAAAATCTGAAATTGCTCCAGATCACTCTGGATGCCCTTGGCGGTCGAATTTTGCAAAGTCATAGCAAAATAAAAGACGGCACATGGAGTGCACGCTTGATGGGTCCTTTTTGCCATGACAGCTGCGCTACTGAGAGGGGCGAGCCAAGGAAGTTGTATGCCTGGCTCCGGCAAAATGTTTGGCATTTCCTCAGCTCGATGCCTATAGAAGCAAATCAGCCAGGCGGGACCGATGCCAGAATGAGTAGCCTGGCATTGCTTCCTGGCTGTCATAGTGACCTTATATTTCATTTTATGCATTTTCCCATTTGTCTGCGGATAATCGTTACCAATGGTTCGGGTAATGCATTGGCATGATGCAGGATTGACTCCGGCTTCCAGCTTTTGCTGGCTCTGGCAACATCCGCTACATCCAAAATGCTTGTAAAATTCATTAACACACGTTTAGGAATAAATAATGCTCATTGTTATGGCTTGGAATGGGGAGAGGGATGGGAAACGGTCACATCGTCGGGCGATTAAAATGAATGAAATGGTGTATTCTGCATTAAAACCGCATTAGCGTGTTGCTGTGTCATCTCACTATAGTAGGTCTGCACAAAGTTAAACATCTCTCCTATGCTTCTTTTCCGAAACTACATCTCCAGTGCTTGACAAAAATCCCGGCACACTAAAGTTGGCAAGTGATCCAAACTCTTAGGACAGTCTCCAATTCAGAGGCTGCCTTTACAGCCCTCAAACTTTCCCATAAAAGTTCCTCATCTTCAAGAAGTGGTTTGAGGATGTGATACAGGATTTTTTAAACTAGCCAACCTTAGCTTGGGAATAGTTTCGACATGCAAGTCAAGGATATTTTGCTTCTATTTCTGAGCCATAAAAAAATGTTTTTTAAAAAAATGAACGTCTCCAATCTGGCCCAAGGACTGCACTAGGTATCCTTCCTACCCTACAATCCAGAGTAACTACGGGAACATATAAGAGACATTACGTGTACCCGCAGTTACTGCTCCACCTACTGAAAACCTATACAAAATTCATATTGTAATCCAGAGCAAATTGTTCTTACACCAGAGCAAGGACTCCCTGTAGTTACTCTGGATTGCACCCCTAGCCACCTTCCTTTAGGAAGAAAGACAGGATATAAATAAAAAAATAAATAAAATTAAGGGCATGCATCCAGCTCCGGGCAGTGGTATAGCCATTGGGGGTGCAAAGCACGATGGGCAAAATCCAGAGTAACTACGGGGAGTCCTTGCTCCGGTGTAAGAACAGCTTACTCTGGATTCCAATATGAATTCCCCATAGGTTTTCAATAGGTGGTGCAGTAAATATGGGTGTACATAAAGTCTCTTATGTGCTCCCATAGTTACTCTGGATTTGGGGGTATGTTTTTCAGGGTACACTTCAATCCTGCTTCTCCCATCTGGAATTACTACAAGGGGGACAGGGAAGAGCCATTTGCACAGTGCGGAGAAACTCCCTGAAAAATATTCAGCTCCAACCTTGTTATACATGGATTTTTTTTAATACACAGATTTGACTCAACAGAAATGGCCACTGCAAATCACAGTTTAAAAAACTGCTTTTCTACTGTTGTAAAGAGGTAGTCATGCAAACAGTCATTCAGTTTTTCAGTTCCAAAATCAAAACTCTGCAGAAATTTAGGCACTACCTTATTTCATTAGGTGCAATAGAGGTGCAAGAAACCTTTAAACCTATTTTATCCCACTGGCATAGGATTATAATATCAAATTCCAAAACAAATCAATTCTGAATCTAAAATTCAGCTTGCAGGTGCTTTAACACGGATGCAATTCAGCCCCCAGAATGGTTGCTCATCAGTCATTTGTTTATGCAAAGCCCTATAATAAACTAGCCACTGAGACTATCCCTACAATCCAGAGTAACTACGGGAGCACATAAGAGACATTACGTGCACCCACAATTACTGCACCACCTAGTGAAAACCTATGTGAAATTCATATTGCAATCCAGAGTAAATTGTTCTTACACCGGAGCAAGGACTCCCCATTTTTACTCTGGATTGCACCCATTGGTACAAATGGAGGCATGTTATGACCTTGTTTCCGCATCTGCTTCAGCTATTGTTCAAATTCTGACATTTTTCATGTGGGAGATGCTATGTCTGTGAAAATGAAGCTCTTAATAATATTACAGACATTAACGGATGCAGTGAACCTGCTTATTGCCTCACAGTTTCACTTGTTTATGTAAATTAAGTCCTTGAACTAAAAAGTTTTAGGCATTATTTTAGGACGTATCCACCCCACTTAGGCTGCAATCCTAAAGACACTTTTCTGGGCAGAAGTGCATCGCCACCAGTGGTGACTATATCGAAAACGAAGGTACCCCTTCAAAGGTGGACATTTCAAAATTCAATGTAAAATCTGTAAAATATTCAATGTAAAATAGTTCATTTTGTTCTGTAAAGTAGTTACAGACGTGGAGGCAAAACATTTTGAACAACCCTTGTGTGTGTGTGTAAATGTGTAACATGTATGTATAATAATATATAATGTGTGATATATATACAGTGAGAGATATATAATGCGATGGTATTATTTGGAAATGCTAAGATTTTAAAAATTTTGGCCCATGGTGGGGTCACCCCGCAATGCACATTACCCGGTGCAGCCCTTACTCCCCACATTCTCCTGGTGCTGCCATAGTTCATATGGTCTTTTGTAAGAAATCTGTCCTCAATCTTTGTCTCTTCCAATTATAAGATTCTGTGTGTCAGAACTACAAAATTGCGGTTTTTCCATCTTCCGTCCATTGTTCCTTTGATGCATGTACTGCATTTTTATTAGGGGTAATGGGAATTGCATACATTATGAGAAATTAATAACCTCCTTATTCACAAAGCTGGACAGCAATTTTTCATTCCAGGTACCCCATTGTACTTTGCCTGCAAGGTCAATAACAATTCCGAACAGAAAGAACACATTCTGTAGGTGCCGACTGGAGGAACCAGTGCAGAGAGCTTGGATGGGAGTCACAACTTTTTAAAATAAATCTGGAAACAAGCTCGAATCTTGTGTTGTTGTATGTTTTTGTTTTTTTGAAGATTTTATTTTATTTATTTTCTATATGGGGAAAGGATATTTGGTGTACAACACTGGGGATAGGTATAAAAAAAAACCAGGCATCCGTCAGTCTTGAAAGACTATGGTATCGTGCTCAGCGCTGCATACGCTGCATGCAAAGCACGAAAGCCTGGGTTGGATTGTTATGGAGGATAGGCTGTTACCCAAGCAGCAAATCCCCCCTCTCCACACCACTGAATTAGTCCAATGGAAAGGCAGAGCCAATATGATTGGATCCAGCTGGCGTCGCAGAGCTGGGCTAAGGACAGGAGCTCACCCTGTCTTGTGGGGCCGACCCGGGTCTCGAACCCTGGCCTGCTGGTTAACAGGCACAGCGTCTTAGCCACTTGCGCCACCCACAGCCCGCAGGTATAAAAGGGTACACACATAAGGTTCTTCAGGCACAACATCTCTATTACGTTTCCATAATTTTACTTTTCATATATCTAATTAATCCATTTCTATCATTTTTCCATCATTATATAATATTTAAAATTCATAATCTCTTATCTAATGTGATGACATATTCTCTACAAGAGAAACATGCTTGAATCTTGTGATATCCACACACCTGATGAATATAATGAAATGAAATGAATGAATGGATGGATGGATGATGAATGGATGGATGGATTTGGGTTCCTTTGTATCAGTTTTTCTTCCTCTATAATTTCCTGTCCTCAGACTGATGCCATAAATCATAAATCACCATAAAATGCTCGTTGGGGGTGTCACATACCCTACTACAATCCAGAGTAACTACGGGAGGACTAAGAAGCACTTACTTGCTCTATGCATTTCCCATAGGTTTCCCATAGGTGGCACCGTAACTAGATCTGTATAAAAGGTCCGATAGTTACTCTGGATTGTAGCAAAGCCTCTCTGTACCAGTCCATATGTCATAAGCATAAAAAAGAGAGCACATGTTTTAATTTTTATTTGGGGCTATGTGATCTTGAAGTTTTCTGACTACCAACTCCATGTTCTATTCCTGTATTGAATATTTTTAAATCAACCTTGGCCTAATTTGATTGCCTAGAACAAAATTAGACCAAAGAAAAATGTTTGATACAAGATCTCTTTATCATCAATGTAATTTTTTAATTCGGTATTATTTTTTGAACTGATGCAGTTTTTAGCTCAGATCGTAAAACCGGCAAAATACCTTAACTGCAGTCTGCAAAAGGGTGTTGTGTTATACCTGGGCTATCTGCCTGACAAAGGCTGCAATCCCAAAGACACTTTCCTGGGAGTAAGACCCATTGAACAGAATGGAGATTACTTTTTGAGTAGATATGGTTAGGATTGTGCTGAAAGGGAGTTCAATCCAGGGAGAACCTTGCGTTGCACAGATTTAATACTGGTTCCTTTGGTCTAGATCTGTTTTGGAGTTCTTTTTCGGATGGGAGGCTGCAAGCGTAAAATCCCGTTATATCAGTTATGCAGGTCAGTTTCTATTATGTGTTTCTGCAGCCTTAAACATGCATTACCTGTACTGCAAATTTCCTAATTAGTTCAACCAATTTTCTTTCTGTCTCCAGGTAATATGAGCCAATGATCTGAAGCTGATGTTGTTAACGGAAGAGAATGCTGAACAAATGTTGTAGGTCACACTCTGTTTACAGTGCTGCAAAGAGGACCTTATTTGTCCCTTAATTTATACATTGTGATTTCTTTATTAATTCAACTGAAAACCAAGCAGAAATGCCCCAGCCTTGTATCTTATCTGTTTATTGATCTAAGCTACACCAAGTGAGGGAATTCAGGGTTTCAGAGACGGAGGCATCTCAAGGATCTACAAATGTGGAAAGACAACGTGAAATTACAGTGGATACATACTTATCGACAGACATCATAATCAATCAGTTTCTTTATTTTACCAAATTTATTTTTAAAAGGAAAAGCATATATTTCTACCAGCATGTACTAATACATGGGTTCTCCAACATTTTAGTTCTATGGCACAATCCTAAGGGTAAAGGCACAATCCAGAGTAACTGGGAGCACGTAAGAGACATTACGCACACCCGTAGTTACTGCACCACCTAGTGAAAACCTATGGGAAATTCATATTGCAATCCAGAGTAATTTGTTCTTACTCTGGAGCAAGGACTCCCTGTAGTTACTCTGGATTTCACCCTTCATTACTTCATATCAGAAGTAATTCCCACTATGTTCTATAGAGCTTACTCCCAGGAAAGTGTGCTTAGGATTGCAGTCTCAGTGGCATAACTAGAGGGGGTTGAGCAGCCAGCCTTAGAGGGAGTCTCACCACATTGGATCTGTTCCAGATTGGGGAAGGGTGAGACTATCTCTGAGGCTGACTACTCCACCCCCTTTCTATCTATGTCACAGCCAGGATCCAAGTCCAGACATGACCTAGGTTTACACACCGGATTGACCTGTGCTTTGGAGTTATAGAGCCTCTCTCTCTCTCTCTCTCTCTCTCTGTGTGTGTGTGTGTGTGTGTGTGTGTGTGTGTGTATATATATATATATATATATATATATATATATATATATATATATATATATATATATATATATATATATATATATATATATATATAAATCTATCTATATATAGAGAGAGCATTCGATAGATAGATAAATAGATAGATAGATAGATAGATAGATAGATAGATACTCTCCCTATATAAAGTTATATATTAAGATATAGAGGCAAGACAGGGTTATATAGAGAGTTATAGAGTTATATATGGAGTTATAGCTGTGATTTTCAGCCAGTGTCCCATGGCACACTAGTGTGTCATGCATAGTCCTTAGGTGTGCAGTGGGAATTTGGAGACTGACATTCATTAATAGGAAAATTGTGGGATTTGAACCTTGTCAATGGTAAAAACAACTGATGCCTTGACAATTTCAGTGCCTTGTTAAGCGTTCTGTGAGATGAAAAAGGTTGGAAATCACTGAGTTATAGAGTTATATTCACAACTCCATCATCCTTGCCATACACAAACACTAGATCCACCCTTGCAGGTGCCTTTGGTTGGAATGCAAATGGGAGAAATTCATGCAAAAAAGGCTTTAACTAGTTCTTAAAATAAAGCGTCCTTGAAAGTTGGGGGAGAACAGCTTCATGGTGGCATTAGTATTACATAGGTGATTGGCAATATTTGGGGAAGAGTTTTTTAATTAGACCTGATATATAGTAAAGTTAGTTTATGCATTTTTAATACTATTTGCTAGGACGCCCTGAGCGAATCAATGTTTCATGCAATATGCAGGCCCTTTGATGTGGTGCTGAAGAAGGTTCATTTTTAGAATTTAAGATCAGCCTCTTCCTGATCACCCAATAAGAGCATGTGGTTTAATTCCAAATGATGGGAGTTTTTAATGTTTTATTCATCTAACGGGTTAAGCGACAAGGTTCAACGGCGTTTTTCTCCCCATCGGATGGCTCTCCTTTGATGTAATATTTGTGCAATTGGTGTAACGCAGCCCTATTAAAAATGTGGTTGTGGGGAGAGTGGGAAAAAATCCTACTTTGCCCTTCACTAATGAATGACAGACCTATTCTTGGATGCACAATGCAGACAAGTTAACATCCTCGATCGGGTTGTGATCACTGGTTCATGAGGTTCATGAGGATGCAATCCAGAGTAACTATGGGAGTCCTTGCTCCGGTGTAAGAACAATTTACTCTGGATTGAAATATGAATTTCCTATAGGTTTTCACTTGGTGGTGCTGTAACAATGGGTGCATGTAATGTCTCTTACGTGCTGCCGTAGTCACTCTGGATTGTAGGGTATGCGTCTCGTACCATGGGCGCATACGCCCAGTTTGATATTATTGACTTGTAACATTAGCTAAAAGGTGGGTTTCAGGTGTTTTGATAGGGGCAAAATTTAAGTCCTTGCTATGGGCGCCATTTCGCCTAGGTACGCCTCTTTAATCAGGATACCCTATTCCTAATTGCCCTACAGGAGATCCTTTTTAATTAAGATTAAAGAACCTTTAAGATTAAAAGATCCTTAAATTAAGATCCTCTGGGTCCTGGTGGTGATGTAGAAAGGGGGGCAGAAGTTCTGCTGCAGAACACTATTTGACCAGCCCTACAATCCAGAGTAACTACAGGACCACGTAAGAGACATTACGTGCACCCATCATTACTGCACCACCTAGTGAAAACCTTCGGGAAATTCATACTGCAATCCAGAGCAAATTGTTCTTACACCAGAGCAAGGACTTCCTGTAGTTACTCTGGATTGCGCCCCAAGCAACTTTTCCACAATCACACAGCTAGATAAACCTTCAGTTTGAGAATTTCAGGTTCCAGTGGGATCCAACTTTCCAGCACTGATGCAACTGTGTCAGTGGGGTGTATGGTGTATCATGTGGTGGGGGAGAGAGCATGGGTAGGATTGGACCCTAAATTTTAGACATGGAATTCTGAAATTCAAAATAATTTTATGTATGATTAACTGGATTCCTTGCTATTGGACTTCTGTTAAGTGTGGATCAAGTATTCCTAACACCTGCTTCCATCCTGGATAGCGTTGCCATAATTTTCTTCCACAAAATCGGGATAGGACCCTCTGTCCCATTTGTCATTATGTGAACACAATCCCCCAAATCAGGATTGTCCCTGTTTTTCAGGACATATGGCACCCCTAATTCTGGGAATCCCTATTACTAGAAACAGATCCGAGAAACCCCATAAAATATCTATGGCTTTATCTGGGATAAGGGGGAAAATATCACCTTGTAGCAAAAAAGACCTTTTAGACAGACTACTTCTTAAGCTGCATATAATACATATATAATTATAATAATCTATTATAATTGATTATATAACCACGTATAATCAAATAGGCTACCCATTTAGCATCACATGGTCACATCTTGGGCATCTTACAACATCTAAGGAGAATAACAAGGCTATTATGGGATGAAGGCTGTTTTGTGTTCCTTTAGGCAAAATCCATAGCAGTTATGGGTCCATGCAGTTACGTCACGCTCTAGTGTTATCTTATGGAAAGTCACCTTAACTGCTCCGGAGCAAAGGGCTTGACTTTAGGATATGGGCCATCGATTCTTTCCTAGGATGCTCCAAAGATCTCTTTCTGATAAAGGGGCAGCCAGACTATTCTACCTGGCAATATATTTACTAATATTAAAACCTAGGAACATTTTAGGAGATTAAAAAGATACTTAACACAATTGTCAGTAAAATATGAATGTGCCTAATGAAATTCATCGTTTTTCTTGTTAAAAATATGCTTAATTACCCCAAAAGTGAAACATCTGTTAGACTGAATCTGCTAATAGATATAAGGGGACAAAGAAAGCTTAATTAATCAGAGTAATTGAAGGCAAAGTTGAAAGCAAGATCTTAACAGGGAAGGAAAAATGGCAACACAGTAAAGCGCTGTATGCATTATTAATTATAATATCACAGTCTATTAGGACAAACTAGACTGAAAGGTCTGTCAAAGTTTTCTCCATAAACTTCTACATTCAGGAAACATCAGTTAGCTGTGAAAAGTAGCCCTGGGCAAAATCATGCCATGCAAAACTGACATTCAAATGCTGCCTTTTAATGTTCGGCTTATGAGCTCCATAAGTGCTTTGTGTATATTTGCTTTCCTATATGTCTGGGAGTGTTCAACACATACTCTTTTGCACTGCAAAACAAATGATTGTAAGAAAAAAAGAGGTGACCATATATGTACTCTTAAAAACTGGGAGGAAACATTTAAGAAAATAAAATATTTCTTTACCTAGAGTATCATTAATCTGTGGAACTCCTTCCCACAGGATCTGGCAATAGCATCTGTTTATAGATGCCTTTAAAAACACTATAGACTGCCATATTATCATTATCTAGCCTAATGTGATGCTACCATAGCTGCACACCTTAGTTATGCCCCTGGTCACCCACCTGTTTTCACCTTTATGTACTTTCTATTTGGGCAAAATCCAGAGTAACTTTGGGGGAGTCCTTGCTCCTGTGTAAGAACAATTTACTCTGGATTGCAATATGAATTTCCCATAGGTTTTCACTAGGTGGTGCAGTAACTACGGCTGCCCGTAATGTGTCTTGCATGCTCCTGTGGTTACTCTGGATTTGGGGGTCCGTCTGTCAGTGTGCTCACAGTGCTTATAGTTCCTATCCTTATCCATCAAATGCTTAAAAGCTTTTTCTTTTTTGCTGATAAAGTGGAACTCACATGCACCATATACATTATGGTGTATATAATGTATATACACCATGGGCATCCCCCATTTTCTGAAGTTTGTTTTCTGACAGTTCCACTCTTTCAACACTTTTCAGTGATACCCAAGACCAGGGTGATCATATGACTGGATTTTTCCACATTTGTCCTCTTTTGTAGTCTTCTGTCTGTCTGTCCTCCAAAAGGACTTCATTGTCCTCCATTTTGGCTTCATTTTAGAACTTTGCAGTGGTGTGCAGGACCCCATCATGTCATATGTTGTTGGATTCGTATTGAAGAGCAGAATCCAATGCAAAAATTGGTTTCGATATATCTCCTTTCTATCAAAAGTTATGGACAAAAAACTAAAAATCAAAAATATGCATTGACCTCTATGGGAAAGTGAAAGTGCGCAATATCTTGGCTTTACTCGTGAGTAGGCAAACATGCCATTGTCCTCCAGAAATGCCAGGCTGAGAAGAATCCAAGACCATGTCCTCCTTTTGACTTTTGGGCATCTGGTCACCCAGCCCAAGACTCATTAATTCAACACATGTTCCACTCTTTCAACCTCTCTCTTCTGGTCCAATGGCTAAAATTGTCTTCCCTGAGGTTGATTAGCAGACAGGGTTGATTAGCAGGTAGGGTTGCAATTGAACTGCTGGGAGCAATGGGGTATTTATATTTGTATAGAGATTGCTGTATGGTTAGTTGTGTTTATTTTAGTTTCTTCTATAGTGGTGTTGTCCAGTTTTACCTTGGGGAAGAGCACCTCACTTCATTGCACCCAGATGTGAGTGTAATGACAAATAAATTTCTTACGTCTTATGTCTTATAATTCTCTTCCACGAAACTGGAAACTTGTCAAACTTGTCAAACTTGTCAAACTTGTCAAACTTGCCAGTATGTGACTGCAATCCCCCAAAACTGGGGTAGTCCTGGTTTTCTGGGACATATGGCAACCCTATTTGCAGGTGGCATGGTGATCACAGTGTTTTTGGAATTTTCTTATCACTTCAGTAAATCAATACATAAAATATTCATTGCCCACACATACCCCACAGTCCAGAGTAACTATGGGAGCACGTAAGAGACATTGCGTGCACCCATAGTTACTTGCACCACCTAGTGAAAACCTAACCACCTAAACGAGCAAGAGTCATTCTTTCAAGTGGGTGCTCCTCTTTTATTTAGCAGGGGGAGAGTAACTGGCCCTCCACACTCCAGCAATGTCTGTTCTAGTGGCTTCTGCTGGTGTTATTTTGCATTTTAGATTGTGAGCCTTTTTGGGACAGGCACCCATTAGCTATTAATGAGCTATTATTATTTTTCCATTTTCTTTGTAAACCGCTTTGTGAACTGGTTAGTTGAAAAGCAGTATATAAATACTGTAGATAGATAGATAGATAGATAGATAGATAGATAGATAGATAGATAGATAGATAGATAGATAGATAGATAGATAGATAGATAGGTCACTATGGGCACAATCCATAGTAACTACGGGAGCACATAAGAGACATTACGTGCACCCATAGTTACTGCACCACCTTGTGAAAACCTGTGGGAAATTCATATTGCAATCCAGAGTAACTTGTTCTTACTCTGGAGCAAGGAGTTCCTGTAGTTACTCTGGATTTCACCCTAAGCCTAGAGCTAAACAGAACAGCTACAAGTATTCTGTATGTCTTCAGATAAGTTTTGTTATCTATCTAGTGTCTCCATACATCACGGTGGATCATTCCATATCTTGTGCTAGCACATTAAATGTTATTTCAGTAAATGGGAGAGTGTTCTCCTTCTGGATGAGGATTCCCTGAATATCTAACCAGATAAGCATCCAGTATAGAAAGTGTGTCCTATCTCTTTTATACAGGGCACATTTCTTTTTATCCAGTAGTGTTATCAACACCGGCAGAACCATCCGGCAGAAAGTAAACGGAAAGGTTTGAAGCTCTGATCTTCAGCATTGTTCATTCATACCGAGTTACTGGAAAGTTTAGCGGAAGGTAGTATAATCAATTCATCAATACAAATAAAGCATTGCTTTTATAGGATGCTCCTTACTTATTGCCAACAGAAGGCCTGCCAATGTTTTTCAGCAGTTGAAGCTACTGGGACACTGGGGTGAAGAACCTTCCTCTATGCACCAGCAAATACCTGTTCTTCTACTCAGAATCCAACATCAGATAAATTCACTTTTATCTCTACATACCCATAGGTTAAAAAATAACCCCGGGTTATACTGCTAGTTGTGACCAACTGTAGGGTATGGTACTCATCCCTGTTTCTATAATCATAGGGCACAGTCCAGAGTAACTACGGGAGCACGTAAGAGATATTATGTGCACACATCGTTACTGCACCACCTAGTGAAAACCTATGGGAAATTTATATTGCAATCCAGAGTAAATTGTTCTTACTCTGGAGCAAGGACTCCCCATAGTTACTCTGGATTTCACCCATAGAGATAGTTTTACATCGACGTAGTTTTACATAGTTTTACATCGATGAAGTTAAGGTACCACCTAGGGAAAACCTATGGGAAATTCATATTGCAATCCAGAGTAAATTGTTCTTACTCTGGAGCAAGGACTCCCTTGCTTATTTATTCTTACTCCCTTGCTTAGTTATTCTGGATTTCACCCATAGAGACAGCATTGTCCCACATGTGGCCTGCATGCTCAAGAAAGAGTTACCTTCCCACCAAAATGGTACCTATTCATCTACTTGCATTTGCACGCTTTCAAACTGTGAGGTTGGCAGGAGCTGGGTTAAAGATGGGAGGACCATCTTGTAGGACCTGGATCTCAAACCCTGGCCTGGTGGTTAACAGTGTCTTAAACACTTGTGCCACCACGGCCCTTAACTCATTCATTTTCCCATTCATTTCATATACCTTTATTGGCATTTACCTTAAGGCATAGGCTATCTGTGCATATATCTTGCATGCAACCACCTGAAAGTATGTTGAGTTAGAGATGGGATCAGACCACCTATAATTTCATTGATGTGCATTTGTTCTGCCTGAAACTATAGTTAGGCTGCAAACCTACGTGGTTATTCATGACAGTCCCATTGCGCAGAATGCAGAATGAGACCTACATCAAGGTCCCTATTCCTTGCATCCGGCATTCAGAGAAAGGATACCTCCACTGCACACAGTCATCATGATTTATATCCCATAATGGACCTCTCCTCCATAAATCCATGCAATTCCTTTTAAGATGGATAAAACTATGTGTTCTTCATATCTAAGACACCCTGCGTGCCGTCAGGATGGGGAGTGGGAACGACAGTTTTGTTTCTCTCTTAGCTGGGGATTCTGCAATGTTATTTTTCCGTTGTAAAAGCCACAAAACTATTTATTTTCGCACCAATAAGACTGAAAGCCGGGAGGATTTTCACACTCCTAGTTGGCCTCTGCAGGTGATCACCGATGCACACCCATTGATAGAAATAATGGTTGAAAATGAATAGCCATTGATTTCTTCAAACCGCTGAAAAGCAGTGAGAATTAGGACCAACCTCTATGATGGAAAGGAAGAAAAAACACATCTTTGCTTTGCTGAAGTCAACACACTATCTTCATTTTATTTGTGTTGAAGTCAGGGAATAATAGGAATTGTTTCCACCTCTACAATGGTAGCCATGAATGACTCAGAAGGTCCTAACCTAACTAACCAGGGTGACCATATCACATAATTAAAAGTGGACAAGGACTCCCAAAATGTAGGACATCCCTATTCATGTACAGGCATCCCCCATCATTCGTGTACAGGCATCCCCCACTTATTGGACAGGTTCGGGACTGGAGCACCGTCCAAAAATGAAAGCTGTTGAAAAATAGGACCCAAACTTTTTTAGTTGACAAATGTTGCTTCCAATGATTTCTTAGCTAGGAAATTGCAAATGCTCCTTTTATGTTGCAAACTCCTGCCCCCAAACAAAGATTTCTGCAAATGGATTCTCATTAACTCATTTAGGAATGGGGTTAGACCAGGAGCTACAACATGGGGAGGGCAATTTTGGCCTTTAGGACAGGTTGAGAGAGAGGTTGAAAGGTTGAGAGAGGTTGAAAGAGCTGAACATGCGTTGAAGGAATGAGTTCTGGGTATAAATGAATGGTGTTGAAAGAGTGGGTCTTCAAAAAATGAACCATCAGAGGGATACCTGAAGATTGCTTTCAGGTGGTTAATTTAAACACTATAGGATTACATTTTAAACTAATTTATTTTATTTAGGCTGCAATCCTAAACTCCACATAGGCCAGCATTAGCTCCAGCATAGTCCTGTGCTGACCTGGGGGTGTCACAAAAGTGCCATAAAACATTTCTGCCCCACTCTTGGCAGGGGGTTAGGCCATTGCACAGGCATACACCGACCTCCCCACACCACCACAGGAAGATATGCCAGGTGAGTTAGGCCAACCTAAATTTATTAGGATTGCACCCAGAATTTAATAATGGCAAGAAGAAATTTATTTCTGTTATGCTGCCTGCTCACAACAAAAAGGACAAGAGAGATTTTCTTCCAGGGCACAAGACTAAAAAAGAGGACATGTCCAGGATAAGCAGGGAGGATAAATAATTACTCTATCTGGATAAATAGATAAATACTCTAACTGGATAAATTACTGGATAAATAATAATCTCATTTTCCAGCACTCATGCAACTCTGCCAATCCCTACAATCCAGAGCATGTTAGAGACATTATGTGTACCCGTAGTTACTGCACCACCTAGTGAAAACCTATGGGAAATTCACATTGCAATCCAGAGCAAATTGTTCTTACACTGGAGCAAGGACTCCCTATTGTTACTCTGGAATGCACCCAAATTCACAAGCTGCATCCTACAGAGGGGCTCAGTCACAAACCCTACAATCCAGAGTGACTACGGGAGCACATAAGAGACATTATGTGCACCTGTTATTTATTGCAACACCTGAGGGTGGCACAAGTGGCTAAAACACTGTGCCTGTTAACCAGCAGGCCAGGGTTCGAGACCCAGGTCGGCCCCACAAGACAGGGTGAGCTCCTGTCCTTAGCCCAGCTCTGCGACACCAGCTGGATCCAATCATATTGGCTCTGCCTTTCCATTGAACTAATTCAGTGGGGTAGAGAGGGGGGATTTGCTGCTTGGGTAACAGCCTATCCTCCATAACAATCCAACCCAGGCTTTCGTGCTTCGCATGCAGCGTACGCAGCGCCGAGCACGATACCATAGTCTTCCAAGACTGACAGAGGCCTGCTTTAGAGAAAACTTATGGGAAATTCATATTGCAATCCAGAGCAAATTGTTCCTACACTGGAGCAAGGACTCCCCGTAGTTACTCTGGATTGTGTTCAGAGTCTTCCTCACCATAAGGGAACATGAACCCTTTAAATTCTTACTCAATCCTAGCTGCTTTCTGGACATCCTTCACCATAGTGCAAAGTGCGCATTAGTGCACTGAGCATCCTTTGTCCACAGTCACTGAAACCTCATTCAAAGAAGACTCCAATGACCAGTCAATGTATGTTCCTGAAATCTTTATTGCATCTTCACGGCATCCTAAAGGGATAAATAACCAACCTATTTGCTCGTCCAGCCCTAGCCAAGCACCAAGAGGCAGAAGCTGTGCTTGGATGTGACGAACTCTTAATTTCGGCAACTGCGGGCACGCGGACTATCTCCTCTCCTCACGATCAGTATGTGAAAGTGATTCAATTAAGTCTTGAAATGAGACTCTGGATGAGAGTCTGGAGCAGATACACTTTGTTCAAGATTATCCAATTTTGTGCAAGATTATCCCGCTAGCCAATATAGCTGGTGACCAAGGACATACATCACAGCCTCTACCTCTCCCATGTTAACTCCCTGGAAGCAAAGCTTGCTGTGAGTAGACGCTGAAAATTGCCTTTGTGATGGGACTTTGAAAAGGAAGAAGCTGAGAAAACCCTCTGTCCTATTTTTTAAAATGAAGATTGTCGTTCTCACGGCTTCAAACCGCCAGTTGGTTTGCATACAAAGATATCTGTACATAAGTATTATTCGTTCGATCTTAAGGTGTGAGTCCCCTTTCCAGAAATGTTATTTGCCATAATGAAAAATATCTGCTTTCCTGAATAGGATTAATGAGTTGTTCTGATTTTGGATGGATCAGGAAAACCCAGGTTCAAATCTCTGCTCAACTATCAAGCTTGGGCTACAATCTTTTAACACCAGCTTCCTTGCAGGGTTGTTGTGAGGACTAACAGAAGGAAGGAACCATGTTGACTGGCTTTAGCTCCTTGGAGAATGAATGAATGAATGAATGAATGAATGAATGAATGAATGAATGAATGAATGAATGTGTTCCTAAGGAATCTGTTGGGCTGCTATGAGATACAGGAAGCAGGACTAGATGGGCCTGGGGACTGATCCAGTGGAGGCTCTTCTTATGTTCTTAATATGCAATCCTTACTTCCAGTTAGGCTAGCCTAAGCCCCAGCATATCTCCTGTGCTGACCTGGAGATGTTATCAATGTGGTATAAGACACTTCTGCGCCACTACTGGAGGAGGGTTAGGCCAGTGCTTGCCTCCCTACTTCACCGCAGGAATGGGAAGACTGTACTGGCCTAGGTTCGGATTCTGTGGTGGGCTCCAGCAGGTTTGCACCTACTCTACAGAACTGGTTGTTAACAATAGGACATATAAAGTCGAAAAATAGCCATTTAAAAGTGACTGCCTGATGGGCATAGAAGCAGTTGTTAATTTCTTTGAATCCCATCACTGTTCGGATTGCACCCTTACACTTTTATCGCAATCCTAACCTGTGCTGGAACAGGCAGGCCTGCTTGCCTGCGCTGTATCCAGAGCAAGTTTTAGGCAGCCGCTGTGCTACTGTGCTTGTGGGGCAAGGGAAATTACCCTTACTCTGGGTAATGCAGCAGCAGCCCCAGTGGGTCTACTCGGATCTGCTTCTGGAAGTACTAGGTCTCAGCCCTACCTCCTGCTTCCTGCCCACCTACCTCTGAGAACATCTAGTCTCCCCCACCCTGAAATACCTCCAACCTGTGTCCTCCTTGCCTTTTTCTGCTCCTGACCTCAGCAAAGCTCGGCTAGCACAAATTCCCAACCGCTGGGGCTCATAGCAGGATGGGGACCTTCTCACCAGGTCTACACCAGCCATCACCCTCTTTTGACCAGGTGTCACATACAACACATCCGCATCGCTCCTGTACTGACGCAAGTGACTTGCGTCCGCCCAAGTGGACAGTCAGGATTGTGTTGCCCCTTTCCCAGTTCTTTATTTTTATTGCTTATTTAAAACTCTCTTTGCTGTTTTGATAAATGTCTTTTTCAGCTTCCAGGACAGATTGGTTGTACATTAGACAATATTAACTGAAAAGCAAATGCCCACTGCATTTCTGCCAAGTTTCTGCCAAGCCTTCAAAATTCCCCAAATCTGCCAGTTCACAAAACGACACCGTAAAAACAGAGCTGGTTTTCCAAAGAAGGAACAGAAAGTAACTACCCCAGCTGTGCCTTTCCAACCATTTCTTGCAACCTCACCTGCTGCTATCGCATCAGATCACCGCATCGTCAATAAGATGATGCCACCCTTTTCCCAAAAGACCATTTAAACCCATGCAGATCTAAGAATGCAAAATCCTAATCCCGGTAATTCATGTTTTCCAGTTTCATTGTGATCCTACTCAGAAAAATCTTGCAATATATGAACAAAGTGTGTATATATATATATATACACACACACACTTAATTCTTTGCTCCCCTCCCCCACATTCTTGCTTTATAGGTAAAGATCTCTACTGCCATCTTAAGGACAATAGGAACAGCATTGGTGATATATTGCAAACGACATCCAAAAGTGCCCATTCCTTAAATAGGCCAATTCACCTCCTCATCGAACCCCACCGAATACCACTCCGGTCCTGATGTCACCGTGGAATCTGTGCGCAAATGGCGACACGGAGGGGCGCATTTTGTGATTTTGGTGTTCCTGCACTGCTGGGATAATCCTCCAAATGACAAATCACTGTCGGAGCGATTAATTTTCTCTCTGTCAAGGCTGAGAAGATGAGAGATTTGGGGGACATCGCAGGACTTGTCAAGGAAATGCCAGCTGTCTCTATTACATCTCCCCGTTAACAATGGAGCAAGATTGATGATCCATGCATGGGGCTGGTTTTTTGTAACTTCCACAAATCTGAATTCCTCTGCAGATAAAGTAATGGGATCTGTCAGTCAGCTGGAGAATACTCAGAAGAGAGGAACAACAGATATTTAAATAATCAATATGGTGTAGCACTCAATGGTGGTTGCAATAAACGCAAGCAAAACCTAATATTTCAGAAACGCAGCGGATATTACTTTTTCTGCCGCGGCTTGTGATAGCCCCGAAAGATGCTCTCAGGCAAACTGTTCAAGGAATGATGATATATGACATAAAGGGAAGACATTATAATTGGATATGATGTGTTTTGAGATGTTAATGGCAAGGATGGAAACCGTTAAACTCGACTTATCGTGGGGATGGAGATTGGCTCGGAGCCCAAAAGAGCATCCTTTTGATGAGTTCTGCATCCCTTAAGCTGGAGTACCAACTGGCACATGAATCAGAGCAGGGGATGCAGTGGGGAGTGATGCTCCGGGGCCAACACACACACACACACACACACACACACACACACACACACACACACACACACACACACACGACCAAATATATCAATCCAATAGATATTTTTTTCATATTTGGGAATACCTGAATATACCTAGGGTGCAATCCTAACCTAGGCCAGCACAATTCATTGGTCTTCCCATTCCTATGGTGATGTAAGGGGGCAAGTGCATGTCTGTGCACTGACCTAACCCTCCTCCAGGAGAAGTGCACAAATGTTTTATGGCACTTGGGTCACACCCCAGTCACCGCAGGAGATATGCCGGGGCTTAGGCTGGACTAACCGGAGATTAGGATTGAAGCCTTAAGGAGATATTTTGGGGATGGGGCCAAACTTTAAATACAAAATTCATTTATACTCTTATATACTTTATGTACATAAAATGAAGGTGATTGTAAAAAAAATATTTTGAAATAATTCTGTGTAATTTGTGCAACACATCAGTTTTTGTTTGTGGAATTTTTCACTGGTGGCATCATGTTATCATAGATCATAGAACTGGAAGGTACCCAGTGGATCATCTAGTCCAACCCCCTGCCTGTAGGAGAAAATCCGGGTCTCAAACCCTGGCCTGCTGGTTAACAGGCATAGTGTCTTAACCACTTGCGCCACCAGAGGACTCATGTTGGCGCTTTTCATTCACTCACTCACTCACTCATTTACTGATTTGTTTGTTTTGTTTGTTAGTTTAAAGTGGGTATGTTCATGTGCCTGTGTGTGTTTAATTTCCTTCCATGCACTTAACATGGCCATTTTCATTGTACTTATTGTCATCAGAGTGCTATTGCAGGCTACCACTAGTGGTTCCTTGGGGGAAGTAAGGGTACTTCCTACGAGGGTACGGAAAGTAGCCCGGTAATGGGCAATTTAATTCTGCGGCAATCTTTTGGTTTGCCATAGAACCAAGAACCTCCATATAATGCTATAAGGACCCATACAGAGGCTCTTAGCTCCACTGGTCGTGCCCCTTCCCGTCCCTTCCCAGCCTCCTCCCCACCCCTTTCCCTCTCCCCCATTCATCGCTCCACTACCCAGTGTCCAGGTGGGGTGGGGTTTGATTGCTATAACAGACCAAAGCGTGACCTTTCTTGAAGCCTGAATCTGAGGTCTCTTGCTACCGTTATTCCCAGTTCTGGCTTGGATCAGGCTCTCATGGCAGGTAACCAACCCCACATACAGTAAACGTGTACATCAACATCATGCATCAGATGCACAGAAAAAAACATGTGGTCAGAGTTCAGGAATAGTATAATGTAATCATCACAGCTTGGAACATGAGATGGATTTTTCCTCCATCAGTCTCCCCAATACCCTCCCTATTCAAAGCATGACACCACCACCACATCTTGTGGCAAGAAGTTCCACAGATTAATTACATGCTGGATAAAGAAATATATTTTCCTTTTTTCTGTTCTAACTCTCCTTGCACTCTGTTTTAGTGGATGTCCTTTAGTTTTAGTGCTGCGCAGGAGAGAAAAGAACATTCCTCTATCCACCCCATGCATCATTTTATATGTCTCCATCATGTGCCCCATCAGCACATTTTTTTTCTAGCCTGTCTCGAGCATTTGCAAATGGAGATATAACTTGAACGGCCTGAGTGTCAGTTGTGGCTGCTAAACTATTGAAATGACTGCTTTCATTTTCAGGCATAAGTATTTATCCACAACCGTGTAATAATATGATTATGCCCCATGTTGCAAAAGGGCACAGTTGGCCAAAGGGCACCGTTAAAGTTCCTAGTTAGTAACAGTAAGACAGAGTTTCTTGTCTCTGGCCAACTCCATTCAAACTTTTTTTGGTTACATTAACATAGTTCTTTGCTGTATTTGCCGGAGGTCCAATGCACTTGAACGGCAGCTGTGTAGGAGGAAACGCTCAGGGTAAGTAGTATGAAGCATGCTGGGCCGATTTCCTTGTTCCTCTCCGAACACAGTCTTTGCTTTTGCAAGGGAAAAAAAAAATTAAGCCTGTGAGCTCCAGTAGTCAAGACTTGCAACACTCAGAGAGGGGAAAAGCTGCTTCAGGCATTGATTTCAATCCCGCTATTTCCATGCCGGTGCTGCGTACACGGTTCCGAATCTGTCACTGCAAGTTGTGCATCCAAATTATAGGATCTTGCTTGCTGACTGTCCAAATGTGAAAATTTGGCAAGGAATCCAAATTCATGTAGGCTGCAGTCCTAAAGACACTTTCCTGGGAGTAAGACTCATTGACCCATTGAACCCACTGAACTTACTTTTGAGTA
Source organism: Cryptoblepharus egeriae (assembly GCA_030015325.1). Classification (NCBI taxonomy): domain Eukaryota; kingdom Metazoa; phylum Chordata; class Lepidosauria; order Squamata; family Scincidae; genus Cryptoblepharus; species Cryptoblepharus egeriae. Next base: position 64,931,364 of record JAREYC010000008.1, on the reverse strand, counting down.
GACATGATTAGGATTGTGCTCTTAGTGGCCCAGAATGATATTAGCATCATCAGCCAGATTTAGAGTACAATCCTAACCAGGTCTACAAGAAAGTAAGCCCCACTGTGTTCAATGGGTCTTACTCCCAGGAAAGTGTCTTTAGGATTGCAGGCATAGGCCTATATCCTAAAGTGAAATTAAGCCCCTTGCTATGGAGCAGTTAAGGTGACTTTCCATAAGATAACACTAGAGGGTGACGTAACTGCGTGGACCCGTAACTGCTATGGATTTTCCCCATAGCTTTGTTGAAGTCCTATTGCAGGCTGCTTGTTAAAAAGTTGGCATGTCTTCCACTAAAAAAATCTTCATTTTAATAAGGTCTCCCACAGGCAGCCCAGTATTAACTTGTACTGGATTGGGTAGGTTAACTGGCCTGTGCTAGATCCATCAGCGGTTAGGAGTTGGCTGTGGCTCAGTTTAGAGCAGGGGTCTTGAAACCATATGCAGCCCATGTTGAGCCTCAGTGTGGCCCTCAGCAAGACCCCTTTAACCGGCTCTTGGACAAGCCTTGTAATAAACCCCAATACATTCTTATATGTAAATTTATGTAAATGTATTCAAATTTGAAATGTAAATCAATTTTCTGGCCCCCGACAGTGTCAGAGAGATGATATGGCCCTCCAGCCAAAACATTTATAGACCTCTGATTTACAGTAATCTTATGTCACCCACTCATGACACCCACCAAAATGCAGCTGTATTTAGATCTGCACCAGTGAAATTGCTGGTGTAGATCTGAGCAGCCTGTTGTAAAGCAATGTTGCTCAGGAAGAGAGTTAGGATTTGGTCTAAGTGCCAAAGGCCAGTCCCACCAGCCACTAGGATTTGGTCTAAGTGCCCTGGGCACAGACCACCCACCAGCCTGCCCGTCACCTGCCATCCGCCTCTCCAGTACCACCTTCCACCTGTCCTCTCCAAACCCCTGTGAATACCACCCCAGGCTGGGGCAAATGTACCCTCCTGGGTGGTATAAAGGCTGTATTTGGCCTCTGTGGACCAGCGCATATTCATGCCAACCCAACCGACTCTTGAGGAGCTGTAAATGTGCCTGATAGCATTACCAGACTGGCACAAATGAACCTGCCCTTTCACCAGACACCTCTTCGAAACAGGAAAAAAAGTGGGTTGAAAAACCAAATAGTCAATTGATTGCAAGACCCACATCTCAAAAACTCTGGCTTCTCTCATTTTGCACGAAGCCTTTTTGGAATATATTTCATGCCGTTCTCAAGTTGACTTTCGCCCCCAAAAGATTTAGATTTTTAAAAAATGTTCACGCAGCGCTGTCATCTTTGTGAAGTATGCATTCAAATGAACTGTCGGAGCGTTCTTTGATATGCCTCAAATAGGAACACCTCATATAACACAACTTCCTGTAGCACTTTTCATTATAGCGCTCTTTGTCCTGAGTGTAAGACTTTGAGCATTATTATTTTTTTATAGGAAAAGGTTAAAAGTGAGTAACACTGTTCAGTGCAGAAAAGTAGCACTATCTGTGATGTGCTTTCAGTCAATGGAAGCTGCATATTACGGATAATACTTGGCCAATGTGAGCACTAAATTCTGGTTAGCATGTGGCCAATCACTTATTACTAGGCAGTGGCGTAATATATATAGCATTAGATGTCTTGTGCCATGGGCGCATATTTGCTGGTGGGTGCAAGTGTACTCACCCACCTACCACTTCCTCCACACCAGCACCCTGGCTCAAAAGGACATGTGCACAACTCAGCGACGCACAAGCTCTGCGCAGCCAGCTAAAGAAACCCTCCGGCTGGCTGCAAAGGGCGCATGTGCGGCTACAGAAGAGAGAAAGATGGTTTATCCTAAATGCTTTCTTCAGTGAGACACCGGTAGGTCCCAAGGATGAGTAACAATCTGGCTCATTCTCCTGGGAGTAGCTACCAGATAGAAGGAGTGGCAGCAACCATCGTCAATTATGCTACTGCTTCCCACCCAATACACTGATGAGTAAAGTTGTCCATCCTTATTTGTTGTCTCAATATGGATCCCACCATCCACAGATCAACCGATTCCAGGAAAATAGACTGGAGCACAGTCTCTGGCATGTTTGGGAGTTACTTCCAGGTCATGCCAACTCCTGTGACTCCTTGGTGCAACCTGGAAGTTGCTTTAACTTGCACCACTGTCCTGTAGTGCTAAGGGAAGTAACATTATTTTTTAAAACTTTTTTAAAAACTTAAAAAAATGTTTTTCGAAGCAGACGTAACTATCCATAAATTTGGCCGTCCATTGGGGGCGTTCTGGAAACAGAACCCCAGTGGATGCCAATTTACACTGAAAATTTGCATTGAAAAATTACACTATAAAATTATCTACACTTAAACAGTATTATAATTACGTCCTACAGCACAGTTTCACACAGTTCCCAGGAACACATCTCCAGCATTATAAAAGGTATTACATTTATATGGTTTTATAGAAACGGGATTTTTGTACCATATCTTGAGATTTAATTCCCAGAGCAGTGATTTTCAACCACTTTGCGGTGTGGTGTGCTGTGGATGATCTGCATGTATGCTGTGAAACACTGAGGAAGGTCTTTTAGGGCAATTGGGGGATTTGAGTGCTGCATCAAAAGCATGGTGTCTTGTCAGTGATCCATGCCGTGACAATTTTAGCACCGTATCAGTGTGCCATGAGATGAGAAAGGTTGAAAATCCCTATTCTAGAGACTGTTCTGGAACAGGAACGATGCAAATCCTTTTGATATGGCTCATGATCGTTTGAGGTTATTATGCAAAGGAAAAGTGGTGTCTTTGTATTTTGCCATAAAACCTACGCAGGGCAACTTTTTGACTTTTATCAGCTTGACATTTCCTTGGGATGGTGAATCATGCTGCTTCAAATGCAATGCCCCTAATGTAACCTGACAGATCTTTGCAATTGGCAATGACATGTCGAAGATGAGGAAGGCTTTGAAAGGTGCTTGGATCCACATGGTGCCACAACCATTACGAAGAAAATAATATTATCCCAACACAGGGCAAATTGATTTTTACTCTGTACAAGAACTTCAGAGGTGTAAACAAAACAGATGCCAGCGTTACTGACATCGCCGGGCTACAGCTAAATAGGGAAACCACATAGGAAAATGTCTGTGTAAAGCAGTGATTTTCAACCAGAGTGCCATGGCACACTGGTGTGCCATGGATAGTCCTCAGGTGTGCCATGGGAATTTGGGGATTAACATTCATTAATAGGAAAATTGGGGGATTTGAATAGTCTGGTGTGCCTTGGTAATGGTAAAAACAATTGATGGTGTGACGTGACATTTTCAATGCCTTGTTAAGTGTGCTGCGTGATAAAAATGGTTGAAAAGCACTAGTGGTGAGGAATTACAGAGACATTTTCTTGCTCCGAGAGAGCCTTATCGGAGGAAACCTTAGATGGAAAATGCAACAGCAGTGTCTCACTGAGTCCAAATTAATTAATTAAGGGCGCAATCCTAAGAAATTTAGGCTGGCCTAACTCACCTGGCCTATCTTTCCATGATGATGTGGGGAGGTCATGCCTGTGCTTTGGCCTAACTCCCTCCCCAGGAGTGGGGGTAGCTGTGTCTTACTGCACTTTTGTGACACCCCCAGGTAAGCACAGAGCTTATGCCAGGGTTTAAGATGGCCTAAATGGAGATTAAGATTGCAGTCTCTATCTATCTATCTATCTATCTATCTATCTATCTATCTATCTATCTATCTATCTATCTATCTGCTTGCTTGCTTGCTTACTTACTTACTTGCTTACTTACTTACTTACTTACTTGTATTTGGACTTTATATCCTGCCTTTCTCCACCGAAACCAACGGTTCCAGTTTCACAGAAGAAAATGGAATTGATGTTTCTAAGCCGTTAGAAAGTCTTTTGAGGGCTGAAGAGGCAATATGCTGGTGCCCCGGATCTTAGAACATCCCTGGGTAACAAGCCATGGGTAGCTGAGGGTTTCACAACCCCCCAATCTTGTGCCTTGGGTGTCTCCCTTGCTCCCTGCAGTCATGCCACTGGTTTCCAGTTGGGCTCCACAGCTCCAAAGCTGAGCCCGGAGAAGAAATCTGTCCAGAGTATTTCTAGGAAGACATACAGCCAAATCCAGAGTAACTACTTGAGCATGTAAGAAACATTATGTGCACCCGTAGTTACTGCACCACCAAGTGAAAACCTATGGGAAATTCATATTGCAATCCAGAGTAAATTGTTCTTACACTGGAGCAAGGACTCCCCATAGTTACTCTGGATTTCACCCATAGGCTTTTCATACAGAGATAAGTAAGCTTTTGCAGGTGACATGGGCTGCAATCCTAATCCCCAGTTAGGCCAGTACATGTCCTGTGCTGGCCTAGGGATGTCACAAAAGTGCAGTAAGGCACTTCTGCACCATTCCTGGAAGGGTTAGGCCAGTGCACAAACATGTTCTGGCCTCCCCACACCACCACGGGAACAGGGAGTGCGTAGGTTGTACTGGTCTAAATTGGTTAGGATTACACCCCATGCTGTCTTGGAGTTTCTTGGAGTTTCTGGCATTTTCTGCGCACAGGTCCAAGGAGCCAACCAATGTGGTATCTGTCAAATCGAAGGACAAGCTTAATAGGACAGAAGGATATATAATATCAAGGCAAATTGTGCTACTACTAGGATCACCCCATGTTTTAGCTGCTATCCATAATGCCATTGTGCTTTATGTCTCTTTTGTCTATATTTTTGCCTTGAGAATCTGGTTTTAGTTGACAGTATTTGAGCACCCTTAAATAAGAAAATTGTTCTAAAAATATATTGGCAGTGGCTTCTTCACAATTCTGATTTCGTTCACCCCACTGTCAAGTCTGATCAAACAGGCTTGCGGAAGGTTTTGAAAGCACATGGAAAGCCTGAGTACAGCGAGTATAATGGGCCGAGAGTGCAGTGTTGCATCGCAAGCAACAAAGGCTCAAGACTGCCGTCTTCAATTCCCGAAATAGGCTGTTGTCTGGATCTAGCTTATGGCCTGATTTCGTGAATTGTTGTATAGTAAAACTTCAGCCATCGTTCATCTACGTGTGCCGCATGGTAGTCATCACATGAACTCTGGCTTTGCAGACAACGTCCTAATGTTTATGGTAAACTGTACCATGATCCAGGGTCAAAAAGGGGTCTGGGACCCCAAAGAGGGGCCCAACAATTTTTTAAGACATTACATGACCTCACCATGTGAGAGGGATGCAGAGGGTAGAATGTATGTGGATCAGGATGGGTGGTTAAAAATGGGATCAAAAGACAAAGGAGGGGAAGATAACCGGATATTTCCCTATTAAAATATTTCCATGTCTTGTGTGAAGGCTAGTATTCACATTTTGTGTAAGCCTGTTTATTTTCTTATACCATATTTTCCTATACCATAATTGGTAGAAAACAAGATCCAATGATTGTACAAAATTATTACAAAAGAAACGTTTCAGGCCCCCCCAAAAAACATTATACACCCCATAAACTTTCTCACGGAACGCTGTTGCATATTGAATTAGATGGCTGTGGGCTGTGGGTGGCGCAAGTAGTTAAGACACTGTGCCTGTTAACCAGCAGGCCAGGGTTCGAAACCTGGGTCCAAACAAGACAGGGTGAGCTCCTGTCCTTAGCTCAGCTCTGCGACGCCAGCTGGATCCAATCGGATTGGCTCTGCCTTTCCATTGGACTAATTCAGTGGTGTGGAGAGGGGGGATTTGCTGCTTGGGTAACAGCCTCTCCTCCATATCAATCTATCCAGGCTTTCGTGCTTTGCATACAGCGTCGAGCACGATACCATAGTCTTTCAAGACTGATGGATGCCAAGTTTACCTGCCTCACTCTATGGCAAGGCAAAGAGGAGAAATTCAGTTTTTTAGCTATTGCTGGCAGGTTTGCTCCCTTTATTTATGAATTCCTCCTATGTCCGAACCTGCTTTACAGCTGTCTTTCTCTTTACAGCTTCCCTCCTTCTTGCAACTGTGCTGATTTTATCATTTGCCCTTGATTTTAAGTGTTTCCTTGACTTCCATATCTGAAGGCTAAAAGTGATATTTCATACACAAAAGGCCAGAGTCTTCCCATAACAAAATAGCTCGTGGTTCGGATCTGATAGAGTGGGGTGTTCTTCCAACGGCTTTATACAGTTTAAGGAAATATATTTACCTGAAATGGATGTTCCAGAGAAGAAGATAATCAAAATCAACACCAAAAAAATGATCCCAATCCCATTTCTTCCTTCTCCTTCCTACCTTTTTCCCTGCCTGTTCTAGCATAGATATTTGGCAGCATCAGAGGGTGCCTGGAGTTATTTTCAGGTGTGTGGTTTATTTATCCTTTTTCTCAGAAACTCGCCGAAGTCCAATTTCACCAGAAGCTCAGGTACAGAACAAAGGGGTGTATATCAGTATAGAAAGTGTTGTATATACTGACCCAGAGTGACCATATGTTACAACCACAATAAGAAGACAAGCCCCCAAATTCAGAGTAACTACTGGAGCATGTAAGAGATTTTACGTGCACTGGTAGTTACTGCACCACCTAGTGAAAACCTATAGAAAATTCATATTGGAATCCAGAGTAACCCTACAATCCAGAGTAACTACGGGAGCACATAAGAGATATTACGTGTACCCGTAGTTACTGCACCATCTAATGAAAACCTATGGGAAATTCATACTGCAATCCACAGCAAATTGTTCTTATACCGGAGCAAGAACTCCCTGTAGTTACTCTGGATTGTGCCCTAAGTTGTTCTTACACCAGAGCAAGGACTCCCCATAGTTACTCTGGATTTTGCCCAAGGGCTCCCAAAAATGTAGGACACCCAAGAAAAATGTAGAACATGAGAAAATAAAAGCTAAAAACAGTGATACGTATTGGTTTCATGTGATTAATATTACACAAGTAGGCGACATGTTCACAAGGAAAAGGAGAACAAGGAAGATATTTTTCCACAACACATGGCTAAAAAAGAGGACATGTCCTGGGAAAACATACCGATAGTCATCTCATCCTGACCACAATGCCCATTAATGCCCACATGCCCACAATGCAGCAGTTGGTCCAGTGGTGGGCTCCAGCAGGTTTGCACCTACTCTGTAGAACCGGTTGTTAACAAGAGATAGGACATATAAAGTTAAAAAATAGCCATTTAAAAGTGGCTGCCAGATGGGCAAGGAACCAGTTGTTAATTTCTTTGAATCCTATCACTGATGTGGTCCAATTAGCCAGGATGAAGGAACCACATATAGTTTATATAGGTTTTATATATACTTTGCAATGATGTTCAATACTCCATCATGTCATATGTTGTTGGATTTGTATTGAAGAGCAGAATCCAATGCAAAAATATTTTTTGAAATGTCTCCTATCAAAAGTTATGGCCAAAAAACAAACAAAAAAAACCCACAAAATATGCATTGAGCTCTATGGGAAAGTGAAAGTGCCCAATATTGCAGCTTTACTCTTGAGTTGACATGCCATTGTCCACCAGAAAGGCCAGACTGAGAGGAATCCAAGACCTTGTCCTCCTTTTGAGGTTTGGGCATTTGGTCACCCTGAGTACAGGGCCCTGTGTAACATGCCAAAGAGGGTTCATGGATGACAGCTGTAAGTCCACAAGGGTAAGATGCCCACAAGGGTAAGTAGTATTGTGGAGGGGTGCAGGAGAAGGTACTGCTGTGGTTAGAAGGGGTTGCATATGCCTGCAACCCCCTCATAGCTACTCAAAACTATTGCACAAGTGGGGGGGAAAGTTGTCAGCCACTTGTACAGGCATATGGCTCTCTGATCATGCTCAGAAGTAATTGATGGTGATATCATTTTCGGGTCAGGCATTTCTGGGGTATGACATCTTGAATCATGGCCCTGGATACCAGAAGGATCAGTAGGACCTGTAGGTAGAATGTATGCCAAGTATGTATGCCATGTCTGGTTGGGCCCTGACACTGGCCGTACTGGAATACGAACATTGGCTTAACCATGAGAAACCGCTTTGGAATCGACATTTGAAATTAAGCATTTCCCTCCTACATAATGAGAGGCAAATTAAAGTGTTGGTTGAGATTAATTTGCTCTCAGCCCCCGCCAAAGCTGTGTTATGTATGTGACTCAAAAGTATACATCAGAGGAAGGATGATTGCATATTTATCTTGTGAAAAGAAAAGCCGAACTCAAAGTGTAATCAAGTGTGAAGAAGAGCAAACCGAAACCATAAAAGCTTATGCAGCATCTGCCTCTCCCGGAGATTTGAAACCAAAAACCAAAATTATAGATGCATAAAATCTATACTGAAAAAGTGCAGGTTGAATATACCCATCATGGCTTGTAACCTGTGGAAGCATTTGTCCAATCCCCTTTTAAAAGCATCTAGGGCAGGTGCAAACACCATAACACCATACCATGTAGCAAGGAATCCCATAGATTAATAGCATGGTGGTTAAAGACATTGGTTTATCTCTTGTGACATTAATTTCATTCTTATAGATTCACTCCTATACATTCCTATACAGTAGGTCCAGGGTTCGAGACCCTAGTCGGTCCCCACAAGACAGGGTGAGCTCCTGTCCTTAGTCCAGCTCTGCAACGCCAGCTGGATCTAATCGTATTGGCTCTGCCTTTCCATTGGACTAATTCAGTGGCGTGGAGAGGGGGATTTGCTGCTTGGGTAACAGCCTATCCGCCATATTAATCTACCCAGGCCTTCGTGCTTCGCATGCAGCGGCAAGCACGATACCATAGTCTTTCAAGACTGATGGATGCCAATACTAGGTCCACTCAATCCCCCCCTCAACACAGAGGCTACAGAGTTTGGCTTAGATCTGGAAGTTTAGTGTTCAATTTTTATTCTCGAACCATCTCTTAGGTTACACTCCAGAGTAACTACAGGACATTTTACACTGATGTTACTATGGTGCCACCTAAGGGAAACCTATGGAAAATGCTTGGAGCAATCTAGAGTAGGGACGCAATCCAAAGGAAATCCTTGCTTTGACGTAAGAACAATTTACTCTAGATTGCCATATGAATTTCCCATAGGTTTTCACTAGGTGGTGCGGTAACTACATCGACGTAAATGTCTCTTACGTGCTCCTGTAGTTACTCTGAATTGTAGGGTAAGAGCCTCTTACGTCTTCCCGCAGTTACTCTGGATTGTAGGGTAAGGCAGCAATCCTAAAGACACTTTCCTGGAAGTATGACCCTTTCCTACTCCCAGGGGAGAACAGGATGAAAGTCTCTTGAGATCTTCAGAGGCCAATCAGAGTGATAAATAATAAAAAATATATATTGACAACCTGGCTGCTTACTTACAGTGAAACAAATTTCATTTTGAGCCTTTATGCAGGTACTCAAGAACCATCAAAACTAAATGATCTTGATACCCCCAAATGATTGAGACTGACATGTAATTTTGCTCCTACGTTGATATGAATCTATATGCCCTTGCACAAGATATGTCACTCCAATATTATTCTGAAATACAAGAGGACTTATAAGACTGAAATAGACTACTGTAGCTTGGGTGTCCCTGATTCAATTCCTGGCACCACTACATAGAAAGACCCTGTCCACAACAGCGGCCATCAGTACAGGCAGTTCTGATTCAGGCCAAGGATCTGATTCAGTGACAGGCAGCTTTCTATGTTCATTTTGGTGGTCTGATCTGATTACACAGTTAATCAACTCCACAATTCATAACAAGCAGTCTGGGTTCATTACAGGATGGCAGGTACTGACAGCACACGTCAACTGATGTGCCTGATTGTTATTAGCAGTCAGAAATGGCATCTGATTATGCTCCATGCACAATAAGTATTTTTTAACAGGCAGCACAATCCAGAGCAACTAATCTGTCCACATAAGAGCCCTTGGGCTGCCCTATCTATCACTAGGGTGGAGCAACTGCAAGATGCTCCAGCCCAGTTACTCTGAAGGAGGCTTAGGGCAGAGCAAGGCAAGATAGGGTGCCCTAAGAGAGGTGGACCTGCTCTGCCCTAACTGGGGCAGCCTAAGCAGCTCAGGAGAGGCAAGTTGAGGGCATGTTTAGCATTGCCTAGGGCAGAGCAGTTACTCTGTATCCAGAGCCTGTTTCCAAGGCAGAAATGCCCTCTTCCAGCCCTCAGAGTTATACCACCTCAGGAGCAGGTATAGTAATGAGTAGACCCATAGGGGTCCATGATAAGGCCTGAGTAAGAATTGTAGTGTTGACCAAAAATCTGAGTTCTTGGCCAGCCTAGCTGCAACCCCTGCCTCTCAACCTGAGGATATGGAACAAACTACGGCTGCCCACAAACCTCAGGATACAGCAGGCCACTCCAAGAAGCCCCTCGTATTCACTGGAGAATGTACTGGCATCTCATCAGGGACTCCTTAGAAGGCAGGCACCCAGTGGTGTCACCAGACTGGTGTGGCTGGTGTGGGCTGCATTGGGTGATGCGCTCCATATGGAGCACATATGATGTGCCGGAGGAGTTTGATTGTCCTTTGGCAGGCCCCAGGCGTCAGGACCCCCATTCAGGCCTGCTCCAAGGTGAAGCAGTAGCCAGAAGCTGCCACTTGTCTTCTGTGCTGGCCTGAACGGCCATCTGAGATGCACTGCGCAGAAACACACTGAGCATGCCGAACAGCTTCAGAGGAGACTTCCTTAGAGCAGAGAAAGTCCGCGCCTCTGCAAGGCCATTTGGCCTCACTCAGGGGGCGGAGCGGCAGCCGAATGGCTTCAGAAAGAGTACTGCACAGGCACCAACTCTGATGCCTGCACAGTCTCCCCCGAAGCTGAAAGGCTTCAGAAAAGTACAGCACAGGTGTCAGAGATGGTGCCTGCGCAGTACTCTTTCTGAAGCCAGTTGGCTTCAGAAACAACTGCGCAGGCTCCAACTTTGGCAACTGCACAGTCCAGGTGCGGGGGTTCGCGCATCCCAGGGGTGACGCACAGACTTCCGCAGCGGGTGATGCACAGAGTCGTGTCACCACTGTAGGCACCACAGCTGTTCCTTGTTCAGTGTGATCTGAGGGGTGTCTCCTCAGGAGCAAGTCCTCCCCATTTGTCAATTACTTGGCATGCTATGGAGCAGTTAGGGCAGCCCAGGCTTCCTAACTCTCTGGATGCAGCATAACTTTCTGCTCTGGATACAGAATAGTTAGGAGAGAGCAGTTGGGGCAGAGCAGGCTGAACTTGCTCTGGATTGTGCCCTTATTTACTCATCATGTTGTCTCAAATGTAATGTGCTATTGAATCTAATTCGCACCCAAATTTTAAAAGACTTTAGATTTTTAAAAAATGCTTACTGGTAATTGTAATGTGCATTAGGTAAGTGAGCCCAACCCTGTGTTACTTCCCTGTGTTGGGGAGGACTGGGTGAGACAAGAGGACTTACATCCCAGCTATGAATGCTTCAGGTTAAGCGATTGCCAATTTTTACTGTCTTCTACTAGATAAAGTTGGCCAACATTAGGCCATTATTTTCTGTACAATCTTGGCGGAGGTTTTAACCTAAGGTTTTTAGGATACATTATTATCTTTGTATTTTTATAATTCCTATGCTTCTACTTTTACTGTGTACCTCTCCTTGGATATATCTGTAATTAAGATGCTTTTAGTCTTTTGTGCTGGTCTATCGACTGTAATGAAGGTTTATTATTATTACATCCTCTTGTCCCATCTGGTTGTGGGGAGGGAATTATGGCAACCCTACACCAAGCCAAACTTCCTAATGCTAGTTGTGGCTTTACTGATCTCACTGCTAAAGGGTGGGGGAGGAATAGGGGTCCTCTGTGTTAAGTGTTCTCCATAGCACATATTTCTTGGCGCATATTTCAATACAGCACATATTTCTGACTCATAAAAAGTAACCCCTAAACTAAAATAACAGGTCATTAAACAAGTGGTGAACTCTTTTGCAGAGGCAGTTGCTCTGAAATAATCAGTGTATTTGTCCAAATTCTGTTTATTCTTACTTTTGGAATGAATTTCAGTTGACAAATTTAAGCAATTCTACTGTGCTTTCTGAAATGTACTTAAATGCTTTGGATCTGTAAATGAGGTTTGCAGTGTTCCTAAATGCATTTCTAAGTATTTTAAATAATGTGGGATCTTCTGCTAAAAGCCTCTTCTTCAACATCTCATTATTTCTAATCTGTAATTTTGCTTTGGAAGGGCAAAATCTCAACAGTACTGAAAAGACGTATACAGATCCTTCCCATCTGCTTTGCTGAATTTGAACACAATCCGAGGCATGCGTACTCAGAAGAAAGCCCCACTGAGTTCAACGGGATGGACACAACGCAGAGTAACTACGGGGAGTCCTTGCTCCGGTGTAAGAACAATTTGCTGTGGATTGCAGTATGAATTTCCCATAGGTTTTCACGAGGTGATGCAGTAACTACAGGTACGTGTAATGTCTCTTATGTGCTCCCGTATTTACTCTGGATTGTAGGGTTACGTCCACATAGTAGTAATTGTGTATATGACACTATTGGGTGTGCCATGAAACCAACTATCTGCACAGTTCTAGTCTGTGCTGATATGGCCAGACCGCATGGCCTGCACTGTTTCCAATCTAGATTATGAACAGGATTTAGGTCACCTTGGATAAGGAGATTTTTCTTTCTACCTCATGACAAGCCCCAATTTGTCCTATAGGACTACTTGGATTGGTACCAGCTATTTAGTTGGTACAAACTTGAGAAGTTGCTATAGAATTGCAAGGGGTGGGGGTTAAAATTCATTTGTTCTCTCATTTTAAATTTCACACTGAAAACATTTAACTCAGTTTGAACTTCCAGATTGAAGACAATCATAATTCATTATTGTTACTGTAGACACAATAAAATTGGGAATAAATGATTCATTTAAATGCAACACTTTAAACTTTTCCCCCCTTTTCCTTCTGCAGAAGCAGTGCCAGATTTACATATAAGCTAAACAAGCTATCTATCTACAGTATTTATATACCGCTTTTCAACTCAAAAGTTCACAAAGCGGTTTACAAGAAAATGAAAAAATTAATAGCTAATTAATAGCTAATGGGTCACTGTCCCAAAAGGGCTCACTATAGGTTAGAACTCTCTTGGGGGCCCCAAAAAAATTTAAAGAAAAAAACAACTGTATGTACATTTCCAAAATATAAGATAAAAAATAAATAAAATAAAATAAAACCTACATACAGCATCTTGTGTTGTGTATATAAACAGGGCGCAATCCAGAGTAACTGGATTGCAATATGAGTTTCCCATAGGTTTTCTCTAGGTGGTGCAGTAACGATGGGTGCACGTAATGTCTCTTGCGTGCTCCCGTAGTTACTCTGGATTGCAGGGTGTGTCTATAAATTGTGTATATAATTGTGTGTGTGTGTATATATATGTGTGTGTATATGTGTGTGTGTGTGTGTGTGTGTGTATATATATATATATATATATATATATATATATATATATATATATATATATATAAGATTGTGTATATAATTATGTGTGTCTATAAACTAGGTTCATAAATTACCATATGGCATATATTCAGCATGAAAAACAGCGGCAATTTGTTGTTGACAAAGGACAGCTGGACATATAAAAAGCCCCATTATCTTCAATAGTTTAGGGCCTCATCAAACTTAAATCTGGCCCTATGCAGAACTATGTGATGTTTGGCTATCTAGTTTTTTTATCTACTGGGATACGATCTTGAAATACAAATAGCTCTTTCATAAAGACTGAATATCTAATTACCATGAAGTTCTTCTACCTGCTTCCAGAAATCTGTCCACAAATTAAAATATTGTTTTAGAAATATGCACGGAGGTGAAACACACACATACAAGCAGCATGTTTCCCCACAGTAACTGTGCTGTCATGCACCTGAAGGAACGCAACTGTGATTAACCATGACAGGCCTCATGTGCTGTACTCGTACATCTCACACATGGTCACGCATTGGGGATGACAGGTGTAAACAGGATGGGGAAAGTGCAATTTGATCATGCCATGCACAATTAAGACAAGCAAATTAAGTAAAGCTTGGGAAATGGCGATGATAACATGTTGAGATTGGAGCTGATGGGGGGGTCGAAAGACCCAGTTATTACCTCTTAGGAACTCGACATTGGAATTAAGGTGCAACTTCACTTTTGACTTTGAGGTTAAAATCTTGCTGGAGTAATCCTTTCCTATCTGTATTTCTTGACGGGAAAAAACAATACTAGCAAAAGACACTCCATAGCAGAGACTCATGTTAGCGTGACCCATATGTACACAGCATGTGTCCTCTGGAAAGAGTACATTGATTAAAAATGTTGGCATCTGTCCCTTTGGCAAAATGGAAAGTATATACACAATGATCACTTTGTACCTAATACCCTTAATATTAAATATTAAATACACTTATCCATGAAAACCAGAAATTTCTTTCTTTCTTTCTTTCTTTCTTTCTTTCTTTCTTTCTTTCTTTCTTTCTTTCTTTCTTTCTTTCTTTCTTTCTTTCTTTCTTTCTATCTACCTATCTATCTAATCTGTCGCTCTGTCTGTCTATCTAATCTGTCTCTGTCTAAAATTAATAACGGTGTCATCATATCTATCTGTGTCTTCAGCTGACTGACAGTGCAATCCTAAGCATGTCTACTCAGTAGTAAGTTCCACTGTGCTCAATAGTACTCACTCCCAGGAAAGTCTGGTTAGGAGCACAGCCTAATATATAATTATTTTTTAATTTGTAAAAACTTAGATCCTACTTTTCCTATGCCGAAGCAAATGCCCAATGCAGTTTTCAAAGCACAATCCTAACATAATCCACAATTGTGTTCAATGGGTCTTACTCCCAGGAAAGTGTCTTTAGGATTGCAGCCTATAAAAGTACAAAGTATCATAAGAGGGAAGAAGAATTAGATGTCCCCTTTTTTCCTGTGTGCAGCACCTACAAGCAGTGCAAGAACTTCTTGTAATTAATAGAGTATATGTAATATATTGTATGCTGTACAGTTTTCCATTTAATAATCAGTAGTATAGTGTTCAGACTAACAGCATGAAATCAATATACATGTGTTTTTTAGCTTTCATTTTGTCGTGATGTCTTACATTTTTCTTGGATGTCCTACATTTTGGGGTCCTTTGTCCTCTTTTGTGGTCATGGCATCTGGTCACTCTCGGGAGTGGTAGTCATGGAGGTCTCCTCAAAGTAAGGGAACATGACTCGTTCTCTGGGCTCTAGTGCTGAAAATGGACACAAGCTTGCCAGTGTGAAAGGTGAAAGTGCAGGCATGCTTTTGTAGTCTTTTGTCTGCTTACACAGAAGAGGAGCGTGTCTTGCCTTCGCTTCAAGATTGTACCTTTTCAAAGATTAAAAAAGTGCATCACATATTGTTTCACATTTTTCAAGTATGTATTTTTGTTAAACACTATCTTTATTAACAGTCCTTTAGCACTCTCATCACTTACTAGAAAAAGAAGGAAGACCTTTGGTAACAGAGGACAAAAAAGAGCCCATCAGACCTAGGGGCAAAATCCAGAGTAACTATGGGAGTCCATATATAGGGCTGCGGGTGGCACAAGTGGTAAAGACGCTGTGCCTGTTAACCAGCAGGTCAGGGTTCGATTCCCGTGTTGGCCCCACAAGACAGGGTGAGTTCTTGTCCTTAGCCCAGCTCTGCGATGCAGCTGGATCCAATCGTATCGGCTCTGCCTTTCGACTGGACTAATTCAGTGGCATGGAGAGGGGGGATTTGCTGCTTGGGCAACAGCCTATCCTCCATAACAATCTAATCCAGGCTTTCGTGCTTCGCATGCAGCGTATGCAGCGCCGAGCACGATACTATAGTCTTCCAAGACTGACGGAGGCCTGCTTATATATATACAATATATAATATATATATATACTGTATACACACACACACACACACACACGCATGCACACAAACACTCCCAGTATATATAGATTTCAGGAACAATTCCACATTTCACCTAGCTGTGAAAGATTCTCTCATTTCAAGATGGTTTAATGCTGCCAGGCTTCAGGCGCATGCTATGCAAGGCTCTTTGCAATCCCACTTCAAAGTTGTGTGGCTCAGCCATCTCTGTGGCTCAGAACTGTGGCTTTGGCTGCAATCCTAAAGAGACTTTCCTGGGAGTAAGACCCATTTAAGACCCAATGGGGCTTATTTTTGAGTAGACATGGTTAGGATTGTGCTCTATGGGCTCAATGCAGAGTAACTACGGGGAGTCCCGGTGTAAGAAAATTTGCTCTGGATTGCAATATGAATTTCCCATAGGTTTTCACTAGCTGGTGCAGTAACTACGGGTGCACTTAATGTCGCTTACTGCTCCTGTAGGTACTCTGGATTGTAGGGTATGTCTCTGTGGCTCCTGCCACAAAATGTTTTCTTTCCACCATCAAACACAGGCAACGTTTTAAAAAAACACAATTTTTAAAAAACTTAGTGGTACTGACTACATTCTCTTATGGGTCGAGCGATGACTTATGGGTGCCCTTTTTGGGGGGAGGGGAGGATTGGAAACCATTGATGAAGAAGAGCTGATATTTTCCCATGAAGTCTCCAATGTAGGTCTGAGTCATAATGGAGCAGAGAAGGGAGGTCAGTGTACAGGATTTTAAGCGGTAATCATCCAATTTACCCTACAATCCAGAGTAACTACGGGAGCACTTACGAGACATTTATGTTGACATAGTTTCGGCACCACCTAGTGAAAACCTATGGGAAATTCATATTGCAATCCAAAGTAAATTGTTCTTACGTCGGAGCAAGGACTCTCAGTAGTTACTCTGGACTGCGCCCTTAATTTGGCTGCATCCTAAAGATACTTTCATGGGAGTAAGATCCATTGAACACAATGGGGCTTACTTTTGAGTAGACGTGGTTAGGATTGTGCTCATGGACTCTGAAACTAGGCTTCTTCTTCAACATAGTTACACGGTGGGGTAGCGCACATTCTGACAATAAATGTTGCCAACTTTCTATGGGGGAAAACTTTCTATGTCTGGAGCACCACTAATTTCTCTCTCTCTCTCTCTATCTAAATACTGTAGATAGATAGATAGATAGATAGATAGATAGATAGATAGATAGATAGATAGATAGATAGATAGATAGATAGATAGATAGATGTATCTCTCTCTCTCTCTCTCTCTCTCTCTCTCTCTCTCTCTCTCTCTTTGTGTGTGTGTTTGTATGCATGTGTGTGAACGCTATCCTATCCTATGCATGTCTAATCAGAGATGAAGTCCTAGGTAAATTGCAGCCTATTTGTATATATGTATGTTTCTAAGTGTGTATATGTATCTATATTCAGCCACCAAATAAAATCAATTTATGATGTTTCCAAGTGTCAGCATACGCAATAGGAAAACACTTTTTATCTGGAGGTGTCTCATCAGCAACACACAACCTTGCCTGACTGATTAATGTGACAAGATAGTTTATGATCCTCCATAATTGTTTGCATCTTCCAGAATCACACTAAGATATCAAGGAAGGATATTAATTGTGTGTTTTACCTTGCGAGCTATATGTGCTTGCGGAGCCAGAACATAAATCATCGGAATCACAGATCTCTTCAGGATGTTAGAAAAGGGATAAAAATGAAGGTCAAGCAAGCGGTGGGAGACGATGCTTATTCAGTCCTCTGCCTCATTTAGGAATGTAAATAGTGCCAGCCTGATGGATTATATTGGGTGGCTCCGTGATGATGTTTTTTGCCAAGGAATGAGCAGAGACTTCGCATTCTCGTGGCAGTCAAAATCATTCCCTTGGAAATGCAAAATGTACGGTGAAATGTGGTATTCTTTTAAGCTAGGAAGCAGCTACAACATTTATTTATTTACTTACTTACTTACTTACTTAGGGTGCAATCCAGAGTAACTACGGGGAGTCCTTGCTCCGGTGTAAGAACAATTTGCTCTGGATTGCAATATGAATTTCCCATTGGTTTTCACTAGGTGGTGCAGTAACTACGGGTCCGCGTCATGTCTCTTACATACTCCTGTAGTTGCTCTGGATTGTAGGGTAACTTACTTACCCCCAAATCCAGAGTAACTACGGGAGCACGCAAGTGACTTTACGTGCACCCGTAGTTACTGCACCACCTAGTGAAAATTGATGGGAAATTCATATTGGAATCCAGAGTAAGTTGTTCTTACACCGGAGCAAGGACTCCACGTAGTTATTCTGGATTGTGCCCTTACTTAGGCTACAATTCAGAGTAACTATGGGACCTTTTACACTGACACCGTTATGGTGCCACCTATGGGAAACCTATGGGAAATGCATCAATCCAGAGTAAGTGCCTCTTATGTCTTCCTGTAGTTACTCTGGGTTGTAGGCATACTTACATAGTTTTAGAACTGGTGGAACACATAGGGTGCAATCTTAACTTAGGCTGGCACAATTCATTAGTCTTCCCGCTCCTATGGGGATGTACAACAGTAGTTAAAAGCCATCATGAACCTTATAATAGCTCATCTTTCTCTTCTTTTCCTATAAATGTTTTATTCTACCTGGTACAGTAATGAAATTGTCAAGATAACGAACGCTGCAATCACTTCAACCAAAATGGGCAACTTTAATTAGGAATCACACTGTTGACTGCTGAGATAGAGAGTAACATCCCATTGATTAGAGGACCGATGGTTGATTACTGAGCGAAGGCCCAGCAACTTAAGAGTTTGGAGGACTGTCTTCTGAAAGAGAAACCACATTAACTCAGGAATATAATCCCCGGTGTCAGTGTTCACTGGCCACATCATTAGTCGATACAAATGTTATCCTCTGGTCAGTCATTAGTCTGCAAGGACAACTAGTCCCTGCTCTGATCAGCTCTGATGATCACGTTGGAATTAATTAACCAGTTTCCAAGGTGAAGAATGTCAAAACTCGGCTAGGAATGTAACGTCCGGGGATGTTAGTTACTTTTATCTGATCTAGAAACTGAAGAATAGGGGAGATATCTGTAGTTAAATTAATAGTGTTTAAAGATAATATAACTGCACCACAAAAGACAAGAATTTCTCCATGGTGTGAACTTTCTTCTAGAACTTCTGGTGTTCAGAGCACAGTCCTAACCATGACTACTCAAAAGTAAGCCCCATTGTGTTAAATGGTTCTTACTCCCAGGAAAGTGTCTTTAGGATTACACGTTCTACTCACACTTAGCTGAAAGTACGTTAGCTATAATAATATTAGCTATAATATAATAATAACATTAGCTTTTTTTACTTATGAGTAAACACACATAGGATTAGGTTTAAGAGACAATCCTAACTCCTCTAATCGCCGGGGTCAGATCCAAGGAATCATATTAGTGCCATGCTTACCTGGCTAACCCTACAATCCAGAGTAACTACGGGAGCACGTAAAAGACATTATGTGCACCCGTAGTTAATGCACCACCTAGTGAAAACCTATGGAAAATTAATATTGCAATCCAGAGTAAATTGTTCTTACACTGGAGCAAGAACTCCCTGTAGTTACTCTGGATTGCATACCATGAGAGTAAACATTATCTTACCCCCAAATCCAGAGTAACTACTGGAACATGTAAGAGACATTACATGCACCTGTAGTTACTGCACCTCCTAGTGAAAACCTGTGGGAAAGTCATATTGGAATCCAAATAAATTGTTCTTACACTGGAGTAAGGACTCTCCATAGTTACTCTGGATTTCACCCTAAGTATGCGCCACCCATAACATTAGCCACTTTGGTGTCCTGGGTACTGCCAAGGATAGGAAAGGGCTGCCCAAAACTGAACCAAAAGCAACTGGACCCCTTCCCATGTAGGCTTATGTATCCAAAACTTAGAAACCCTTTGTAGTTTTTGGGTTTGTTTGTTTTGTCCAATCAACACAATTTTCTACAACTTGTAAAAGGAAAGGAAAGGAATAAAGAAAGGAATAAAAATATGGAAGTTACAAATATGTCCCTTTATGGCACATAGGCTGCAATCCTAAACACACTTCCTAAGGGTGAATCTCATAGAACAGCATGGGACTTACTTTGGAGTAGACATGCTTAGGATTGCACCCTTTATTTCTGTCTCTTTGTTGAGAAAAAGTGAAGAAAGCAAATCTTCCCAGTTTAATGCCCTGGTATAAATGCAGTTATTTATCAATTACGCCAGTGATTTTCAACCAGTGTGCCCCGGCCAGTGTGCAGTGTGCCACAGATAGTCCTCATGTGTGCCATGGGAACTTGGGAACTGGCATTGATTAATAGGAAAATTGGAGGATTTGAACAGACTGGTGTGCCTTGTCAATGGTAAAAACAATTGATGGTGTGCATTGAAAATTTCAGTAACTCCTTAAGTGTGCCGTGAGATGAAAAAGGTTGAAAATCAAGGTTAGATAACATCCCCACCCTGGACACTCAATTCAGGATGCCAGTTGTTCTGTAAGTAAATTTGGAAGCCAGGAAAACTTTTCTTGAGCTGACAGACTCACTGTCATTCTCAAAGCACATTATAAATGCAATCTCGCCGGAGGAAAATGCAAATTTTGAACCCAAGTTTAAGCTTATCGTTTGGAAAACAAAGGCAGATATCAAGAGCAAGACAAATAGATCAGAACTAGTCTTTCTTATCACCACCTGACAAGGTTTCAGCAGATCATTTACTTCTGCATCCCCCGGAGCACACAAACAAGAAAGATCAATATATTATCTTTTGTTTCCAACACTCATTTCTTAGACATTCTTGAAAAGTTTTCCGTTTTTATAAGATTTCAAAAACAATTAAGGGCACAATCCAAATCAACTTTTGGATTTGTACCCAGTGGTGGGATTCAAATAAATTAACAACAGGTTCTATGTCCTAATAACCTAAATTAACACCAGGTTCTATATCCGTAGAATAACAGGTTCTATGTCCCATAAGTAACTGGTTCTTAGAACCAGGTGTTCATTAGCAAAGGATTCTAGAACCTGTGAGAACCCCCGGAAGCCCACAACTGGTTGTACCATGCGACATGTATTGCATCTGAAGTTGGAGGCCATCATTTAAGCCACTTCAAGGTTTGTTCCCTTATCTCAAAATTGCGTTGCTTTTGCCCCAAAGGTGGAAAATTGTTTAGGATTGCTCCATCGTTCTCATAGGATGTGACCCCATTGGGAATCATCCCGACCTCTTTCTTAACAGTTTCTTTAAGGGAACAACGATAGTAACGCAAACCCTTCCTGCAGATGGTTGATACTTCTATAAATGATGATCATCATTGCTAATACCGAACAAAGTGATTCTGCGGCAAAGCGCTGACTCTCCCAGTTAAGTATGGCTGCAGCGAGATATATCATTAAATTGTCACCGTAGCATTAACTTTTAAAAAATTGCCGTGTTTGCAAGAGGAATGTCAATGCATCTATAAATCGCTTGCTTACTCGACTTAAAATGCTCACAATACATTTCAAAAATGAATATATCTGTATAAAATTTACATTGCTACATACGGTTCTGTATCGCATGCCAATGAACACGATGTATGAATACTTTGGGAACCAAAGAGGGGGTCTTTGCAGGATGTCTGACTCCTTTGTCTCAGTTCTGCATTTACAATGCAGTGCAGATAAAATAACAATAAACATTCATTTTTTCCTTAGAGTATGCAAAGAAATCAGCTCTGTTCTCATTAGCAAGTAGGATCTTGGCCACTCTGAGTACTTACAAAAAGGAGCCTATGAATACTAAAAAAAAGCAGGCCTCTGTCAGTCTTGGAAGACTATGGTATCGTGCTCGGCGCTGCATATGCTGCATGCAAAGCACGAAAGCCTGGGTTAGATTGTTATGGAGGATAGGCTGTTACCCAAGCAGCAAATTCCCCCTCTCCACGCCACTGAATTAGTCCAATGGAAAGGCAGAGCCAATACGATTGGATCCAGCTGGCGTCGCAGAGCTGGGCTACGGACAGGAGCTCACCCTGTCTTGTGGGGCCGACCCAGGTCTCGAACCCTGGCCTGAGGGTTAACAGGCACAGCATCTTAACCGCTTGCGCCACCCACAAACACAGGATTGGAGAAAATTGTTTTATTTTTTAAAAAAATAATTATTACAGTGCTTTCCAAAGATAGAAGTTAAGAAATTAGTATGATGAGTTCTTAATTAGAAATCTATGTTATAATAGATTTTAAAAGTGTATTAGATAGGAGGGTTTTTGATATGTGGCACTCAAGTCTATACAACTTGCAAAAAAAAATGTGTTTTTGTGACTCAAGCCCAAATGATGTAGAAGGTATAGTATCAACAGATTCAGCCACAGATTACCAAAGTACCACCCATTGAATAATGAAAAAAACCAAATAAAACTGTTTATTTAAGTGGGCAAGACTAGGGTTTTGAAAGCCAAAGGTGACATGGTATGGAAGCAAGTATGGGCAAAATCCAGAGTAACTACAGGGATTCCTTGCTCCAGTGTAAGAACAATTTACTCTGGATATCAGTATGAATTTCCCATAGGTTTTCACTGGGTGGTGCAGTATCTACGGGTGCACGTAGTGTCTCTTACATGCTCCTGTAGTTACTCTAGATTTGGGGGTATTGCACCTACATTTAGTACCCTGGGAGCACCTACATTTTGGGCACAATATTAAGAAATTTAGGCTGACCTAAGTCACCTGACCTATCTTTTCATGATGGTGTGCAGAGGTCGGCCTATGTCTGAACATTGGCCTAACACCTCCACAAGTTGGACACAAGTATTTTACTGCACTTTTATGACAAGCCTAGTTCAGCACAGGACTTATGCTGAGACTTAGGCCAGCCTAAATGGAGGGTAGGATTGCAGCCTATTACTCCCCCACAGGGGCATGATCCTGAGAATCAAGAGTGTGTTATGAGCTCTTGGCAAGTATCCAGCACTGTAAACTGGGTGTGATGTAAAAGGAAACGGCTGAAATTTTAAACCAAGCCCAAATTTAGGGGGTTTGCATGTTTACTATTTCAAATACTGAAATGCTTCACCAAGTTTTAAGAACTGTCATCCACAAACCTATATCTTCATGCAGGAGGTCTGAGGATTCTGGTTAAATTAATAAAATATTGATAATTTATTTTTTATGTTTGAATTGGAAGTTGTTTTCCAAAGGTTGTTTTCCAAGGTCGTACGGATGACAACGTCAGAGCCCTGGGAGTCTTGAAATGGGTAGAATAATAAAGTGTAATCAGAGTCCTACAGACAACCTTGCGCCATAAAATATGAAGATTAATAAACAACAAGCCCTTAGGAACCGAAAGTGTACTGGATTCCAGAGGCAAATCAATGTGTGTCTTAAAAGGCGGGGAAGATATAGAGTCTCACATCGTAAAATTAGTTTAATGAAATGCAAAAATGCATTAAAAAAACAGACAAGCCTCTCTACAAGACATTAACCAGAAGAGTCTAAACCGGCTGGTAGATAAGAGTTGAGGAGGAATCACAAGAATGTAAGTGTGTTGGGTCACTGAAAGTGGAAAAAAGTGGATAGAAAGGACATTTATTTAAAAAATAAAATAAAACTTCTTCAGGTAAGGCACAGTTTTAACCTCTGAAAGACACCATTCATCCATAAAGCTTTCTTCAGCCCAGTCACTACTTCTTAGGGCAAAATCCAGAGTAACTACAGGGAGTCCTTGCTCTGGTGTAAGAACAACTTACTCTGGATTCCAATATGAATTTCCCATAGGTTTTCACAAGGTGGTGCCGTAACTACCGGTGCACATAAAGTCTCATATGTGCTTACTCTGGATTTGGGGGTTAACCTACAGTGACCATATAGAATGGAGGACGGAGTGCCTCTACCCTTAAGCATTGCACAGAAGAGGGAACTGAGGCAGGTTTAGCTCAACATGAATAGGTTTAAAAAGCAGCCTCGGCCCCAATTCCCTCTTCTATGCAATCCTTAAGGGTAGAGGCACTCTGTCCTCCATTCTATATGGTCACCTTGAACCTGACCTATCTTCACGGGGTTGTTGTGAAGAGGGGAAAGATCCATATATATCATTTTTATCTCCTTGGAAGAACAGCCTAAATATGAAATAGCCCCATTGAAAACAAGGACTTAAAGATCATCTAGTCTAACCCCCCTGTTTGTTGCAAGAAACAGGACTTCCTTTTTAGCAGATGAGTTTCTTTTTTTAGATATATTAAGCTCTGACCCATCAGGGATAGTTCATTTGATATTTTCCCATGCCGAGTTTTTCATTACAATGCTCAACTCCAGGGAAATTGGAAAAAGATAACCTAATTCAGGGCTCCCCATGACTCCCAGGCAGCAGATGTTCCTAGCAAATCTGGTTTTTCCAATCTGTCATTATCAGTTAGGAAGTCTGTTGATTAGGACAAATCTGAAACTTGCTCCAGAGTAAGGCCCATTGAGCTCAGTATGATTTACTGTGAAGTGGGATCTAGAAATTGAAGTCCCATTTTTCTAATGAGACAAATGAAGCACATACTCCACTCTTTCCCAAAGAACTGGAAATAAATATAAAATATAATTTTGTAAGGAATATTTAAAGGAGTTGTCAGCAAATTTTCAGTTTTACACTCTTGTCATGCTTATCAAGAAACTTTTTCCCCTTTAAATCTTCTACATATATAAAATTGAAAGGTCACTGACTGAGTGACTAATTCACTGACTCACTAACACCCAGTCAAAACCACATAGGGAGAGAATGGTGCACAGACAGGATGCTGCACAGGGGAGGGGGTGTGTTGCTAACCTTGGCGGACGTGGAGTGCGTCTCCTCCAGCTGGACTGGAGGAGACACACTGCGCCTGCGCCAAGGTTGACACAGGTGCAATGTGCTGGGCCTGCCCCTTGCCCCGCCCCTGGCCTTTCCCGGCCCCGCCTCTGACCCCACCCCTGTTCCTCCCCAACCCGATCCCTGACCCTCCCTGCCCCCGACCCCGGCTCCACCCCCTGACCCCGGCCTGGCCCGCTCACTTCCGGTGAGCCGGTTGTTGGGCCAGGCCAGGCCCACCACTGGAAACCTTATAGGGATGGATGGTGCACTGGGGCAGATAGTGCATGGGGGCGGATGGTGCACATGGGGCGGATGTTCCACAGAGAGGGATGTTTGGGGGGGATGGTACACTGGGGGGATGGTGCACATGGGAGCATGGTGCACTTGGGGGATGGTTTATGGAGGTGGATGCAGTGATGAGATTCAAAGAAATTAACAACCAGTTCTATGCCTATCTGGCAGCCACTTTTAAATGGCTATTTTTAAACTTTATATGTCCTATCTCTCATTAACAACCGGTTCTACAGGTGTGAACCTGCTGGAGCCCATTTCTGGGTGGATGATGAATGAGGGCAGATGGTGCACAGGGGGTGGATGATGCACAGAGGGTGAATGGTGCAGGGTGGGGTAAGGGGACCACCACTGCATGGTGGTGCACAGTTGTTCCCACTGTGCAATGATGCCTAGTAGGAATGCCCGGTGCTCACCGCTGCCTGTCACTGCCCCCAGTACCCTCTGACGCCCAGTGCCTGTCAGTGCCCAGTAATGTCTATTGCTCAATAATGCCTTCCACCTGGTGTCCAGCGGTGCCCCACATTGCTCACCAATGCCCATGCCTACAAATATTATTGAAAACTAACTCCAACAATGTGGGTACATTTTGCTAGTTATCTATAAGTGTGTTGCGCCATGTATTTAAGTATTTGAGGAATCAGACCACAAAACAGTTTCCCTCCCAGCAACACTGTATACATTCTGCATGCTGGATGTGCTCCAAAGAGCAAAAGTGGCAATGCCATAACCCTCTAAATTATTAACTATACCAGATACATTATATTTAGCTGTCTGTTGAGACGCAGCAACCCCATTTGGAAAACATTCATGATAACAGATAATTGTGAACTCAGGGCACATTCTAAACTGTAACTGGTTTAAGGTTGAACAAAGGTCTAGATAAATAATGTTCATCTCTGAAAATAGATCATGTGCCAGTCCAACACTGGTAAGATACAAAAGAACTACAGGCACAAGATATAGTCCAGCCAAGATGCAGAATCCTCTGCACACTTTCTAGAGAGTAACCTCTTGACCTCCCTTAGATTTACAATCAAGAAAACCATTTTGGATCAGGCAGCAAAACCTGTTGATTTCAACTGGTCATTGTCCAATGGTTGACATTTGATTTCTTTTTATTATAATTTCTTGATTTCAATGGGACATTAATCCACGGTTGACATGGTTGAATTATATTTATGTTCTTGTGTTCAAAATGTGCAGGAGATATGCACTTAAGAGGGTGGTATGCTCCTGCCAAGAGAGCAAAGAGCCAGATCAGTAACTTACAGCACAATCCTAACCATGTCTATTCAAAAGTATGCCCCATTGTCTTTAATGGGTCTTACTCCAAGGAAAGTGTCTTTAGGATTGCGGCCATAGCTATTTTCAGATATGATGGCAAGAAGCCACAGATGTAGAAATCAAGAAAAAGAAACTGTTGTATAGTTTCATTGAATAATTGAATAATGATTCCAATCCTATAGTTTTCGCTGTTACATTTGCAGCTAGTGCTTATAGGGAGGTGAGGGAATACATTTCCATTAGCTAACATCTTCCTATGGGAAAATATTTTCTTCTTTCTTACTCTAAGTCTCCTGATCATCTCTTGGACTTTGTGCCAACTTGTTGGCTTGTGCAAGTTAAAGGAAAGAGGGTGTGGAGAAAGGTGTGATAACACACTGGGAAAGATCACACATAGATAGATAGATACCAGGACACACCTGTCCATCTCATTCGTCTCCCAGTATCCTGTCCTCTCATCCAGTTCTATCCACTTGGATGACTCACCATCTCTTTCTGGCTTGTGTGAGTCCTCCATGGCCACTGGTGAGTCATGGCCCAATTTTTGATGGGTTGCATACAAGGTGACCAGATGCCCAAACCCCAAAAGAAGGTTAAGGTCTTGAATTTCTCTCAGCCTGGCCTTTCTGGAGGACAATGGCACGTTTGCCTACTCACAAGTAAAGCCACGATATTGGGCACTTTCACTTTCCCATAGAGCTCAATGCATTTTTTCAGTTTCTTGGCCATAACTTTTGATGGGAAGGAGATATTTCAAAACTGATTTTTG
The DNA here is from genome assembly GCA_030015325.1 of Cryptoblepharus egeriae. Lineage (NCBI taxonomy): Eukaryota > Metazoa > Chordata > Lepidosauria > Squamata > Scincidae > Cryptoblepharus > Cryptoblepharus egeriae. The sequence continues at coordinate 64,904,276 of JAREYC010000008.1, read as the reverse complement.
CATTGGATTCTGCTCTTTAATACGAATCCAACAACATATAACATGATGGGGTATTGCAGACAATTGCAAAGTTCTAAAATGAAGCCAAAATGGAGGACAATGAAGCCCTTTTGGAGGATACCTGGACAGGAGGCTAAAAAAGAGGACAAATCTGGAAATTTCTGGTCATATGATCACCCTGGAACTTGCATAGCACTGAACCTCCATAGCCTCCATAGCCTCCAATGAAAGCATGGATGATGGATGGATCAGATAATTATCCAATTCAACCTCTGGAGCTATTCAATAACCAGGTAGCTCCTAATTGGTATGCAAAGAGTTCTGCTCCTGCAGTTTGAAAGCATATATAAATATAGGGGAATAAACATTTGTGGATTATTTGCTGGTTATTATTACTTTTATACAAAAACTAATAAACTTTAGATCTCTCTTATTTTTACTTTTTAAAGGAGGATATCATACACTTGCCCTAGAATCCAGAGTTGCTACAGGAAGACGTAAGAGACACTTACTCTGGATTGCTCTATGCAGTTCCTATAGGTTTCCCATAGGTGGCACCGTAACTACGTCAGTGTAAAAGGTCCCGTAGTTACTCTGGATTGTAGCCATAGTAAAATATTTCCCAAAAAGCATTAGAAAGTTTCCTTAATACAACACCTCTTTCCAGCCATCCTTACTGACCATAATGGGGGCGACTTGGAATTGTGGCTTATCAGGCTGCAGTGATAAATAACACAGAAAAAGACGCCAACACATCACAAAGCAAGGAGACATTAAAAAGGTTACGATTAGGATTTTGCTTGCAGAGGTGTTTACCTGCATCTTAAAAGACTAAAAGGATTTCAAGGGATTATCACTGTTTAGATTTTGGTCACTCTTACTAATCAGACTTTTATTGATTAGTTGGCTCTTTGGTACTTTCAAGTTCAAACAAAAGTTTATGCCATATAGATCTGAAAAGCATAAGCGGGGGGGGGGGATTCATTTTGATCGCCCGCGAGCACAGACAGTAATACAGCAGGAAATGTGAAAGTGAATGGAAAAATTCCTGGTACCTCTAAGCAGTGCTGAGGAAAAGCCCTTTCTGAAAATGTGAAGATCCGCATCTCTTAACAGGATGAACTACAGTAACGGTACAATACTAACAACTCATTGGTTTTTCCCATTCCTGTGGTGATATAGGGAAGCAAACTCATGCCTGTGCACTGGCCTAACCCTTCTCCAGGAGTGGCGCCGAAGTGCCATACCGCACTTTTGTGACACCCCCAGGTTAGCACAGGACTTATGCCAGGGCTTAGGCTGGCAATCTGGAGGTTAGGATTGCCGCCTCAATGGATTAAGTGCATACTGCCTCATCATGCGGCACTTTGCGCTGATTTCAATATATACTGTGGATCAATCCCACAGTTCCCCCCGTAGATATGGAAATTGTGCATGGAGAACATGCTATAAAAATGGAAAGCCCTGAACCATTTTCATTCCAAATACATATTAACATTGTTGAAAATAGTGGCACAGCTAAGGTTGCAGGCGGTGTCAACTGCTCTGAGTAACAAACTTTAGGGAAGCAATACATTAACCCCCAGGCTAGTGACCAAAATTATGAAAACCACAGTATTTAAGAATAATATCATCATATTATATATCACTGGAAGGGTAATTTAATGCAGAATTCAGTGAAACAATGTTGGAATATCTATATTTATCAAAGGTTATAGCCAATTAACCAGAAAACTTTTTTTATTTACTTATTTGATTTCAACAATCCAGAGTAACTATGGGAGAACATAAGAGAAATTTATGACTACGTAGTCATGGCACCACCTAGTGAAAACCTATGGGAAATTCATATTGCAATTCAGAGTAAATTGTTCTTATGTCAGAGCAAGGACTCCCCGTAGTTACTCTGGATTGAGCCCAACATCTTTTTTTAACAGGTCAATATAAGCATTGGTCACCTGCCAACTAGCAGTTCAAAATCATGCTAATGCAAGTAGATAAATAGGTACCTCCATGGTGGGAAAGGTAGCGTCCTTTATAGTCCTTTATAGTGTCCTTTATAGTCCTGCTGGGCACATGATCATGGAGACATCTTTGGAGAATGCTGGTTCTTCAGCTTAGGAACGGGGATGAGCACCACACCGTACATTTGGTCACAACTAGCAGTACAATCTGTAGAGGACATGTTTACCTTTACACCTATAAGCATTGAAGCACTTATAGCACTACAGTGCAAAGTGAATGCTTGACAAATCTAGCTCACTTAACAGGGAGAGAAAGTCGGCAATTGAGGACAGGATTGGACCAAGGCCGAATTGAATGTACGCACATCTGTCTAATGCCCAAAACCAGAGTAACTACGGGAGCACGTAAGAGACTTTACGTGCACCCATAGTTACTGCACCACCTAGTGAAAACCTATGTGAAATTCATATTGGAATTCAAGTTGTTCTTACACCGGAGCAAGGACTCCCCGTAGTTACTCTGGATTGCGCCCTATATGTGTGATGTCCCAAATGTAACAACATAGAATAACACTTGGGACTAGACATCAAGGAAGTCTATCCAAGTTGTGGAGACAAAGTAAGTTTTTCCCCAAGAAAGTTATGATGAAATAAGTTATGGCCCATCTGTGCCAAACAGTAGATGACATTTTAATGCTACTGTTTAATGATACATTTGATTTCATTTCAGCTTATGTCCCATTTTTAAAAAAAATAAGGATGGAAAGGCACAAGAAGACAGAGTGCTATTTTAAATTTTTATATACTTCATATATACCAGCCCTAGAAACCAAGCAGCACAAGGGGGGGGGGAGGAGAAATGTCGTTAGGAGTAATAAAATAAATGCTGTACCAGAAACCTATTGATCTTTAGCAACTCTTGAAGGGAAACCAATGACTCATAAAAGATTAAAGACAACAAGTTCATATAAGAATTACAGTTTTGAATTCAGGCATGTCTGAAACTTTCCTGATATAAACGCTCATTAACATTCCTTTAATATACATAATATCTTTAATATCTGAGTTAGGGAGGCTGATCAGGGATACGGAAGCAGCCAAATAAGAATCCTGATCATGCTGTGTGATGGTTATTCTGAAATAATTAACCCCGAATAGGAAGACCCATGGCAATTTCAGACACATGGGAAGACCCATGAAATTCCCAAAGTCAAGGGCATTCTGTCCTCATTCCTCCTTACCGCCTTGACTAGTATGCCGTGGTTCAGATCCAGATTTAAAAAGGACTGAGACTGACATTTTGCATGGTGTGTGTGTCACTGGGAGCCCAATCCTATGCATCAAGTCAATGGGACTTACTCCCAGGAAAGTGTGGGCTTTGAGAAAATCATAGCATGTCTATTGCTCAGACACGTCTCCCACTCCACGCTGCTTATATCTGTGACAACCCAATAGGTAAGCTTCAGGAGACACAATTCTATATATAATCTTGCCATTCAATAAATCTAGTGTTATGCTGTTAACAACATTTTCTCTTTGATCGTGACATGCCAATTAAACAAATTATGCGTGTAACCTTATTCAATTATTATTTAATCTACCCGCAGCCAGCTGGGACAGGACTCAGTCGGGATGGTTAAGAAGATTATGCAAGACATTTTAGCGGTGTTTATTGTGTTGGTATTAAAGCGGCGTCAAACAACAAAAATACAATTTGTTCTGCCACCATACTTGGGATGCCTCAGAGTTGCAGCAAGAAATTGCGCTACTAGATTTCAGGAAGATTAAGTGCAGCCTCTTTGAATGGCACAAGATCAAAGACGATAGAATAGGAATGTGGTTTTAAGGTCAAGTCGGGTCCAAATTGGAAACTACTCTTTTGAACTGAAAATGTTGAAGTTTCATGTTCTTGTTGGTTTCACACATGTTTCCCTAGAGAAAAAGAATGTAAGCTTGGTGTAAAGCAGTTGTCCCCAAACTAACCTGGATCTCACAAGATCCAATCCCCAGTAAGCCCCTTGTTGTGTTATATTCCTGGTCTCACTGCCAGACAGAAGGTGTCTATGAATCCAACGAGCACCACCATATCAAGGGACACTGTTGGGAGCGACAAGCACCACCACATAAAGCACCATTGGTGGTAGTGACAAATGTCCATGAATCCGATACCACCACATAAAGGACCAATGGTGGTAGTGACAGATGTCCATGAATCTGATACTGACAAGAACCACCACATAAAGGACCATTGGTGGTAGTGACAAATGTCCATGAATCTGATACCACCACATAAAGGATCAATGGTGGTATTGACAGATGTCCATGAATCTGATACCACCACATAAAGGACCATTGGTGGTAGTGACAGATATCCATGAATCTGACACCACCACATAAAGGACCATTGGTGGTAGTGACAAATGTCCATGAATCCGATACCACCCCATAAAGGACCATTGGTGGTAGTGACATATCCATGAATCCGATACCACCACATAAAGGACCATTGGTGGTAGTGACAAACATCCATGAATCCGATACCACCACATAAAGGACCATTGGTGGTAGTGACAGATATCCATGAATCTGATACCACCACATAAAGGACCATTTGGTGGTAGTGACAGGTGTCCAGGAATCCAACACTACCACCCCCATCAAGGGATATTGGTGTTAGTTACAGGTGTCCAGGAATCTGATGAGTACCACCACATTAAGGACCATTGGTGGTAGCTATAGGTTATTCATCACTCCATGAATTTGACCACCACATCAAGGTCCATTGGTGGTAGCAACAGGTGACCATGAAGCTGACAAGTACCACCACACAGAGGATCACTAGTAGTAGTGATAGGTATCCAAGAATCTGATAAGTACCACCACATGGAGGACCACTGGTGGCAGCGACAGGTGTCCAGAAATCCGACGAGTACCACCACATAGACAATCATCAGTGGTCGCTGTACCATCGATTGAGAATATATTTGCCCAAGTTTCCACACGGTGCTGAAGGGTGCACAAGGGAGAGTTTAGTGCGGTACAGAAATTGCCTAATTTCTCATTTCTACCAAGGAGAAAAGTGTTGAATGTGATCAAGTTCTTTGCAGTTGTTTTAAAGGCAAAACTCAAGAACACAATATTTTGACACAAGCTCCAATACCTGTAGACTAAAATGCAAGAGTTGCAGGCATTCAAACGGAGCAGATGGCGCTTCCTTATTGACTTATAAAACAGGCATCCTTATCCAAGGAGGCTCAGCAAAGGTAGCTGTAATTTATTCGCTCTGCATTTGCTTTCCGATAAACAATGTCGGCTTCTTCAGAAATGCGTATAATTCTGCCTTTTACAAAAATAATGCTCCCGGATGAATCATTTTGATCATTTGCCGTTTGCCGATCACCTTCATCTGATTCAATGGCGCCACTGAAACATTTATAGCTCTTTATTTATAGAATTACCAGTAGGGAATTAGAGGCCGACGCATCACTCCGGCAACAAAGACGCGGCCTCTAAACGTATCGAGAAATTTGCAGGGATAGAAGGAATCCTTACGAATCAGCTGTTAACGGAGATGTGGGATCATAGCAACAATGCCATGATCTTCCTCCCCGCCAACACACTCACACACACACATACAGGAAGCAATCCTAAGCAACTTTTTCGCACTGGCATAGCTGTGCCAGTGGGTCATGCTCTGAATACTGTAGTTGGAGGGCAGGCATGTGGGACTCATCAAGGTAAGGTATGTTTGGTTCCTTATCCCAGAACCGGGATGTTGGTTAGGATTGTGCCCACATTCCCGGAATATTTGGGAACCACTAGTTTTAACATAGGGCACAATCCAGAGTAACTACGGGAGCACGTAAAAGACATTACGTGCACCCGTAGTTACTGTACCACCTAGTGAAAACCTATGGGAAATTCATATTGCAATCCAGAGTAACTTGTTTTTACTCCGGAGCAAGGACTCCCTGTAGTTACTCCGGATTTCACCCTTAATAAAACAATGTATGTGACTTTTATATTTAATCCAACCCTCACCTTTTCCAGCCAAATTTAGTCTCCAAAATTGGGGTGCACATTAGATTTGATGGCGCATGAAATTTGAGTAAATACAGTAGTATGATAATAAGTATAGGGTTAATCTATTAGAGCACAGGTCTCCAAACCCTGACCTGGGGGCCAGATGCAGCCCTTGGTGAGCCTCAGTGTGGCCCCCAGCAAGAGCCCTCTATCCGGCCCTTGGGCAAGCCTTGTAATCCACTCCAATATATTCTTATATGTAAATTGAATCAAATTTGAAATGTAATTTACCCTACAATCCAGAGTAACTATGGGAGCACGTAAGAGACATTACGTGGACCCATAGTTATTGCAACACCTAGTGAAAACCTATGGGAAATTCATATTGCAATCCAGAGTAAATTGTTCTTACACCAGAGCAAGGACTCCCCGTAGTTACTCTGGATTGCACCCTAAGTTTTTTGACCCCAACATAGTGTCAGAGGGATGATGTGGCCCTCCTGCCAAAATATTTGGAGACCCCTGTATTAGAATAAATAGTAAATACTACATTATCTGTTAATAGAGCAACAGTTTACTCTATTGCAATAAAAATGGAGCATGAACCCATTGTTGTATAAAGTAGTGCAATTATGTAAAAATCATTACATAAATCCATTGTCATGTTATTGTTATCATATAACTCATTGTATAATGCAGTGAAATTAAATTTTGCACCTGCTTTGCACTTGGGCATTACAACCACCAGTAAACATTTTTTATCACAGGCCTTTTAAAATCAGGGTGCGCATTAGATTTGATGGTGTGTTTGATTTGATTAAATATGGTACCTCTCACCTAAAAATATGCAACCTAACTCTACAATCCAGAGTAACTACGGGAAGACATAAGAGACCCTTACGCTGGATTGCTCTATGCATTTCCCATAGGTTTCCCATAGGTGGCACCGTAACTACATCGTTGTAAAAGGTCCCGTAGTTACTTTGGATTGTAGCCTAAGTCTAGCCTGAGATAAGAAGTAGAGAGTAATCCTATTGCTGGTATTGTACCAGCTACAAATAGTGTCTTATCCTGCTATCGTTCCACAAAATATTTGGTTTTTGGTGTAAATAAAATCCACTGTATTGTGCGAATTCACATCTCCGGTGATATTTCTATTTAGCCGGCGCCAAACAGGCTGTGACTCTCCACGGCAAAATGTCAGGAAATGCATTACTTTTCATTTTTAGCCTCCAGGAGAAATATGAACTTTCATTGGGTATCTTGCAAACAAATGATATTCTGATGGAATAATTCATTATCCGTTTGGCATACTGATCTTCACAACGGCACTTGCACCTTTGCTTTTTATCGAGCTCAGCACTATTTCATTCCATGCAGCCCCTTGAATCGGCTAAATGAAATATATATTGTTGTGTCAACAGGTCTAGATTGGCTGCTGACATTGCCTAACATGAAGGAACTACAATCCCAGGGACAAAAGGGGAGGGGATGCAGAAGTTTTATTTCATAGAGCCTGAACTATAGTCACAAATTAATCTTGGGACGGCACCGCATCCAATAGACGGTGGTGCTATAATTCCTGTTTCTTAACAATGATCTCCCTGTTTGGCCTGTGCACCTAGTAGGATTCCAAGCTCAAATTGAGCTCCCTCTTGCAGGTGAGGAAAGGCGGGATATAAATTAAATAAATAAATAAAATAAAATTAATAAATTTTACCAGTAAAATTAATCAACTCAAGCCTATCCAACACTGTCTCCGGTAATTTCCGTCACTGGGACTGAGCAGGCTGGAGGTCTCTTTAGGATAAGAGAACATTTGTTCACTTAGGGCAAAATCCAGAGTAACTACAGGGAGTCCTTACTCTGGTGAAAAGACAACTTATTCTGGATTCCAATATGAATTTCCCATAGGTTTTCACTAGGTGGTGCAGTAACTACGGGTGCATGTAAAGTCTCTTACATGCTCCTGTAATTACTCTGGATTTGGGGGTTATTTATGTGTCAAGCCCCAGCCTACCCAATGGATCTGCACTGGCAAAATTGTGATCATGCATCCAGGAATCTGTGTTGGGGAACGTGGTTCTGGGAGGGGATAGGACATGGTAGATGTCTCCTCCGCTGATGTTGCCCCCTACCAAGCCTGATCCACCCCTTTGACCTCCCCACTCCTGAAACAACACCCCATACCTGCCCTTCTTTTGTACCTGCAGTAGCAATGGGTCATAAAGCTCTTGTTGATTGCTAGGAACCCATTTTAATCTGGCCAAACTAGTGGTGATAGCTGCAGTTTCTAGTGATTAAGAAGAGTCCCATTCACTGTATTAGAAAGATTTGGTATGGTGCAACACTGGTGCAAAGAGCAACCTGTGACACATGTCACACATTGAGAAAGCTATTGAAATTTGTTATTTCATGACTAGACAGATAAGTACATTTGGCAACCCTTCTATACTTAGAAGGAGAGAGCCACCCTACTTTTGAGAAACAATCCTTTGCCCCAAAAATGCACATTGCTGCATCAGTTGACCTTAGGTGGTGCAAGCGGTAAAGACGCTGTGCCTGTTAACCAGCAGGCCAGGGTTCAAGACCCGGGTCGGCCCCACAAGACAGGGTGAGCTCCTGTCCTTAGCCCAGCTCTGCAACGCCAGCCGGATCCAATCATATCGGCTCTGCCTTTCCACTGGACTAATTCAGTGGCATGGAGAGGGGGGATTTGCTGCTTGGGTAACAGCCTATCCTCCATAACAATCTAACCCAGGCTTTCGTGCTTTGCATGCAGCATATGCAGCACTAAGCACGATACCATCGTCTTTCAAGACTGATGGAGCCCTGCTTGACCTTATTTACTTGACTCGAATGAGCCATTGATGCACAACCCAATTTTAAAAGGTTTCAGATTTTTAAAAAAAAGTTTACTGGTGTTTGCAATGTGCAGCTGATGAGCAGATGCAAAAATTAATGTTACCGCATACAACAAAAAGTTATAAGATAATAATTTGACAACAATGGTTTTGTGTTACAATATTTTTACCTGATTGTACTACTTTAAATAATGGGTTTATGTTACATTTTTATTACAATACAATAAAAAAATTCAGTAGGTTGTGATGCTAGTTTGCCTCTTTGTGATGTACCCAAGATAGCAGAAAGTGTGAACTAGAAGACTAGCAATAATTGGCAGCCGGACTATATTGAAGAACTGACAGTTGGCAACAGTTGGCAGCCAGACATCAATGTGGAATTCTTGGCTCTCAAAATACATAGCAATGGAACATTAACAAAGCAGGCATCCATCAGTCTTGAAAGACTATGGGGTCATGCTCAATGCTGCATGTGAAGCACAAAGGCCTGGGTTAGATTGATATGGAGGGTAGGCTGTTCCCAAAGCCGCAAATCCCCCCTCTCCACGCCACTGAATTAGTCCAATGGAAAGGCAGAGCCAATACGATTGGATCCAGCTGGAGTCGCAGAGCTGGGCTAAGGACAGGAGCTCACCCTGTCTTGTGGGGCCGACCCGGGTCTCGAACCCTGGCCTGCTGGTTAACAGGCACAGTGTCTTAACCACTTGCACCATAAGTCCGTGTATTTATCATATGCTAAATAAATTACAATACAGTGAAAAGCAAGATACTGACCTATTCTTATGATCAAAATACCACATTTACACAAATCTAATGCACCATCAAATCTAATGCACAATCAGATTTTGGAGACCAATTTTGGCTGGAAAACATGCCAAGTAAATATGAGTTGGTGCAAGTAGAGTCAATTAATATAGTGTGCTTTGCTTTTTATAAGCAAAAAAACCAACCCTACAATCCAGAGTCACTACAGGAAGACGTAGAGGCACTGACTCTGGCAACTATGCTTTTCCCATCGGTGGCACTGTAACTACTTCGGTGTAAAAGATCCTATACTCTGGATGGTAGCCCAAGTCACATTTCCATGGCATTTGCCACGCATTGAGGAATGTTTCCATAAGATCCCAAATTAATAGCGGAGAGGTGAAGCTAGGAAGATCAATTTCTCTATTTGTTATTACTTCTCTCTGTACCAACTTCTCATGACTTTGCAAAAAATAAGAGTATTCTACTTTCCACCTAAAGCAGTTTCTCATTAATACTGTCTTTTATATAAAAACATAACCGTGGCAGCCATTTTATGGCTTGCCAGTGTGCGGATCTTGCATTACCGTTTGTTTAGAGGAGCGCTTTGTGCCTCAGCAGGGTAAGATTAGCAATGACATTTGTCATGAGCGGTTGAGGAAAGGGGGGGAATATAAGGACAGCAGGAAAGCTGCCTTAATGTTGACAACAGTTGTTGATTTCCATCCTACCACTCTCGGCGCTCCTGCCGACTTTATAACGCTAACTCCAATATTAACATAAAATATTGAAAATACCATATGGATGCCATTTGTGAGTGTTTGGGGAGATTTCTTTTTAAATGCACTTCTCGCACAATCAGTATTTGTAATGGAAAATATAAAAAATGTGTGAAATAGGATGGAGATTATGGGTGGAAAAAACAGAACTTGTGTCAAAACTTGAAGGATGTCATGGATGGCGCAGCCGCTTAATCAGACAAAAGTGTCACAAATGTGCCATAATGTGCCCTGGGAATGCGCATTCTGCCCATCGGCCACTGGTAAAGTTAAAACGTGTGGTGGTGGAGGTGTGGCAAGTTGTGGTAGAGGGTGGCAGAGGTAGGGCAAGATGTAGATTCGGAGGTGGGATGGAAACATTACTGGGTAAGGAGGGAAGCAGTGGTCGGATTGGGGCTGGGAATGGCAGAGGCATCTTCCACTGTATCCTAACCCCCTTCCTGAGACAAGCAGCCCTACCCAGGACCAACCAGATTTCCACAAGCTGATGAAGATCTGATTAGTCTCATAGGGCTGGCTGGGAATTGGGGTTTAGGGGGAAATTTTCCCTTACATAGGGGTCCATGACCCAGTGCTGGTCCATGGCACCTTGGCTGCCAGGCTGCACTGGGACCAGAGGCTGGAGCCCTGCTCCCACCTTCCAAGTGTCCTGCTGCCTGGGAGCGAACTAGGCATGCGCAGCTCAGTGAATAGGCTGCACATGCTCAGATTGCTCTTGTCCTGGAGTGAACTGGGCAGGCACAGCCTAATCACTGGGCTTTGTATCCTCCATTCATTCCAGCCCAGTCACTGGATTGCGCATGCCCGGTTCGCTCCACAGGGGGAGCAAACAGCACATGCGCAACCCAACCAATCTGTGGAAAAAAATTGGGTGGTCCATCAAGTACGGGAACAGTTGAATTGATTGACATATTCATGACACCCTACAGAGACGGTTGAAACCATAGAAATTATATATTCTTTGGTGTTGTATGACCCTGGACATTTCTGGGGATGAACATAGATGGGACCTGCCATGCTCCTCACCACCACCACCGTATCTAATTTGTGCATTTATCGGAAAGATTAAAAACATGTCAGCCCATGTTATTAACTAATATTTCCAATGCTGGAGGAACTCTTTCAAGCTACAGGGACCACTTCTTCAGTCTTCTGAGTCAAACCACGCAACGGTGTTTGCATTTCCAGATTGAGGTCCTTCAAGGTACTTAAATCCCTGTGTCCTACGCACATTAAAAAAAATGTTTACAAAGTAAAGGTGGGGTTGACAACCAGGGAGCTGTTGTTGAATGATAAACTCCTGGCAAATGGGTAGTGTTAAGGAACATGCTGACAGATCCTTACCATGACAGCTCCTCCTCTGTTATCTTTCCACAGTGCATTAAACACACGTATCACCTGATAAACACATCCCACATTAAATCTGATAAAACTTTCACTGACTCATCCGGACAAGGAGCTGAACATGATAAACACACTGGTCTATCTGATCCATCAGTTCTTTCCGCAGATAAGTAAACCACTGAACATGATACAGTACATCACTGCCATGTGATTAAGGTCACCCTTTTAAGGAATTGCTTTCCTCCAAGTGAAATATCCAAGAGGAGAGATATTCCAACTGACCTGTAATGTTTTTTACTGTCTCTGAAGCAAGACCCCTGAGTGTACAAAACATATCGTTCATGAACGAATTGTATCCCTACAATTCAGAGTAACTACGGGAAGACATAAGAAACATTTACGTCAACCTAGTTATGCCACCACCCAGTGAAAACATACGGGAAATTCATATTGCAATCCAGAGTAAATTGTTCTTACATTGGATCACGGACTCCCTATAGTTACTCTGGATTGTGCCCTAAGAGAACACTGTAGCATTTTTAATTATTTTCAGTGATGTGTTGACTTAGAAGCTCCTGATGTTACTATCATCAAAGTTATTATCATTGCATCCAGCAGTATGGTTTCTTCGTCTATGCCCAGTTAAAAGCACTCTTCAGGACTACAGCCGCAATCTTGAAGACACTTTCCTGGGAGTAAGACCCATTGAACACAGTGGGGCTTACTTTTGAGTAGACATGGTTAGGATTGTGCTCTATGAATCATTCAGCTTGTACAGCTGGAAGGAATACAGCCTTCCAGATCTGTGGCATGGCTGATCCTATCAAAAAAAATGCAGCGATGAAGCTAGACAAGAACAATCTCACAAGATTTCCTCCTCTTCTTCTCCTCCTCCTCCTCCTTCTTCTTTAGGAGGGCATCGACCTCTCAACCAATATGCTGCTGTAGGTGCCGCTGGATTCCATACGTCACTCTCAATACGCTTCCATTCTTTGTGATTAATGACAATGTTTTTAGCCTTGTCAGTGGTCAGTCGCTGGTTTAATAGGTCTTCCTCAACCAGTTTGACCCACATCTTTTTCGGTGCTGCTCATTTACTTTTCCTGTGTGTAGATTGTTCTCACCGGAGGATTTTATGTAGCAGGCGATTGGGGTTCATTCTGCAGATGCGGCCAAACCACCTCAGTCTGCGTTTTTGGATTAGATCTTTGACTGAGGGTTGATGGTTGCACCTTTCCCATATCTTCTTGTTATGGTCTTGTTACCTTACACTTTGGAAGCCGACACCACAGCTTACTCCACAGCTTCACAGCTGACACCCCAGCATGGAATCATACATGCTGAAGTTCAACAGGAGAAGCATTGCTGTGTGAGACCCTGTTTCCCACCTCTGGGTCTGAACACCATAGAATGGACCTCCTTGAAGAGTTGTGGTGAATCTCCACATTGATGACACCTATGTCTGAGTGCTGTTGTGCTTTATGGGGGTTGCCATTGGTCCCATACTGTTTCCATCCCCAAAATGAGGTGGGGCCCCACATCTCCTGAGAAGACTTTTTCCAATCATAAAGAATTGCTCATCACGTACAACTTTGGGTAGTTAGCATTGAAATAATTCAGAGCACTACAGGAACCAACTGTGGTTGCTACATAGACAGCTTTGAACCTAAATATTTGTGCCATTTCATTTGCCTGCAATGTCACTGAAATGTCATCCTTTGTTGCATTGCGCCGACGCGCTCCAGCCTAAACATTTAATTGCTGGCACTCGCTCAGGCCACTCTAATTCTATTCCCCTATATAAATGTTAACGACCATTCCCATCTTTATTATCGAGGTTCGATCACCAGGCCATCGTTCAATGTGTCCCCTGGAAAGAAAAGGTCTGCCATGCTTCTTATTACATTATGGATATATCTGGCTAAACATCACACTCCAAAGTATTGTTTCAAAGAGAACAAACTTGCATCACATTTACCGTTTTCTTTGTAGCCTAACTTTAAAAAGGCTTTTTTAAAAAATCAAAACGTTGTATTCTGAAAATGTATCCCAAAATTTAGCCCTGAGCGGAAGTTTTATAGTTGAGCTGTAAACCCTTGAAAAACAATGTGCTTATAATGGAAATCATTGCAGAGCCTGAAGTATAGAGGTTCCTCAGAGCATACCAATATAATAAATATACCTGGGCCGCCAGAAACAAATTTATCGTGGTTGTTTTGTTTTAACAGATGATTGCTTCACACAAGCAAGCCAAACTTTTCTTTCTTGTTGGTAATTTTTAAATTGAGTGTATTGAATAAAAAATAATCAGGATGCAATTAAGAAATAATGTCCAAAGATAAAAGCAAATGGATTGTGAATTTGCATTTTTTAAATTTTTTTAAGGAAACACAAAAAGTTTAATTCTAGGCACTTGTGGCAGGATGAGAAAACAAATGGCCCCGATGAGCTGGCATTCTTTTGCAAGGTGATTTGGTTTTATTTACTATTTGCCAGCATTGATTTGCCATAAAAAGGTAGAGGCTGATTTTATTGCCTATATTAGTTGTGTGCAACCGGGGTTGGCTTCAGCGATAAACAACTTTTAATGAACAAGAGTATTGACTAGGAGTGGGTGGGGAGAATGCCAGGATGCAAAAATGTGAAATCAATGCCTAACCTATACTGTACTCAATGCAAATCCTATATTGTGTCCAAGACTAAGACAGTTGACTGTAAAAGCCGGGATTCTGAGATTTTGAGTGGCATGCTTTTAAATTTTGGTTTTGTCAAACTCACAGCACAATCCTAACCTCACTTAGGGCACAATCCAGAGTAACTATGGGGCGTTCTTGCTCCGTTGGAAGAACAATTTGCTTTGGATTGCAATATGAATTTCCCGTAGGTTTTCACTAGGTGGTGCAGTAACTACAGGTATATGTAATGTCTCTTATGTGCTCCTGTAGTTACTCTGGATTGTAGGATGCAATCCTAACCTAGGCTGGCACAACTCATTGGTCTTCCCATTCCCGTGGTGATGTAGTGAAACAAGCGCATGTCTGTGCACTGGCCTAACCCTCTTCCAGGAGTGGTGCACAAGTGTCTTAAAACACTTTTGTGACACCCCCAGGTCAGCAGAGGACTTATGCCGGGGCTTAGGATTGCCTAACTGGAGTTTAGGATTGCAGCCTTAGATGTCATAAATGTGCTACTCAGAGTTGAACCAAAGATTTAGCTGGTGAAGCTCTGTGTAGCCCCATTATGCAGGCTGGACCTTGCCAGGGAACAAAAGTTCTCATACCGCAAGGAGATTTCCAGCTTGTTCCTTCTCAGCACTGGATATGATGTGGGGTGTGCAGCCCCAATGTGCCAGCACCAGTTAGGACTGGGCTGCCAGTTGTAGAGTGATTACATTGGATTCACAAGACAACTAATCCTACAATCCAGAGTAACTACAGGAAGACACAAAAGGCACTTACTCTGGATTGCTCTATGCATTTCCTATAGGTTTCCTAAAGGTGGCACCGTAATTATGTCGGTGTAAAAGGTCCCGTACTTACTCTGGATTGTAGCCTAAGATTTCTACAATATGTCCTTGTTAGGTCACAAAGCAAATTTGGTCAGCTAAGGTGGCACCAGGGTACAAAAATTAACATCCCCTTTTAACATCGGGGTGCCAGATGTTTTTTTAAAGTTCCTTTGTATGGCTGCCTTTGAGGCCCTAAAACTGCATTATTCACCCCGGATTTGCTGTCAGAAGAGTCAGTTGGAAACCTCTCAGTAAATGGGTGAAGCCCAATCGTGATTCAAAAATGGTCTGACGTTAATCATTGTGGTCATCCTGCACAAGAAAAAAAGAAATAATAATAAAAAACCTGGATTATTTTTAGCAAATCCTATTGATATTTTAAATTTCCATTTAATCCTTCAGTCTAGAAAGACTCTGGTATCGTGCTCTGATTGGAAGTCCTGAAACAGCATCCATTTAGGAAAATGAATATGAATTTGGACAGACTTGAGATGCTGATGGAGGATAAGGAATCCTGGAATGCTGCAGTCCATGGGGTCACAGTCAAGACACAACTGAACAACTAAACAATATCAGTAACTCACAAGCTTGCATAACTTTTATACAGAATCTTGTCTGCAGCAAAACACACAAGTCCCCAAATCCAGAGTAACTACGGGAGCATGTAAGAGACTTTCTCTACAATCCAGAGTAAGTACGGGAGCACATAAGAGACTTTACGTGCACCCATATTTACTGCACCACCCAGTAAAAACCTATGGGAAATTCATATTGCAATCCAGAGCAAATTGTTCTTACACCAGAGCAAGGACTCCCCGTAGTTACTCAGGATTGCACCCTTTATGTGCCCCCATAGTTACTGCACCACCTAGTGAAAACCTATGGGAAATTCATATTGGAATCCAGAGTAACTTGTTCTTACACCAGAGCAAGGACTCTCCGTAGTTACTATGGATTTTGCCCATAACCTGGCAAGTTACAATAGTGGATGTTGAGTTCCTCATTCCTTACATTTACCCCAAATCACCAAGCTTGTACCTCAGGAGTTAAAAGAGGAGATCTTCAGGAGCAGGACATTTTCCCTACAATCCACAGTAACTGTGGGAGCACATAAGACACATTATGTGCACCCATAGTTACTGCACCACCCAGTGGAAACCTATGGGAAATTCATATTGCAATCCAGAGCAAATTGTTCTTACACTGGACCAAGGACTCCCCGTAGGTACTCTGGATTGCACCCTTCATTTCAGAAAATTACAGGTGTTGATGTGGCTGCTCTGAATTCCAAAGCAAAGCCCTGAACCACAGGATTTGCCTTCCTAAAGCATTGTGTTGATTCATATTTTACTTCCACTAGAGCAAAGTGTGATGTACTGGAGGGTCACAATACTTTATGGCACGTGCGCATTGATTTCACGACCCAGGATTAATCAAATTCCTAGGAGACTCAGTAGAAACGGACTCTGGGTCTGGTACAAGCTCAGTTTATACAGTCACAGAATTATTAGCAAGTTGACAGCCTGAAGTCTTTGTTAGTGGTGTATGTTTTGTAGAAATCAGTCTTGCAGGGGATCTTGCGTAGTTTTTATTTGAAGAAATCGGTGAAATGGGAGGTGACTGATAAGCTCAAATTACTTGAGAGTCTATCCTAACCTGGGCCAGCACTGGTGCTGACCCTAGCACTGGTGCTGGGTGCTATAAACATGCCATAGAATTTGTTGCCCAGTTATAATGGGATGCACATAACTGGAATGCAAAAATAAAACTGGATGTCTGGAGTCAACAAACTGGATGTCAGTGACCAATCTGGTGAATGTCTGGAGTCACCAGTGACCAATCTGGTGAATGTCTGGAGTCACCAGTGACCAATCTGGTGAATGTCTAGAGTCACCAGTGACCAATCTGGTGAATGTCTGGAGTCACCAATGACCAATCTGGTGAATGGCTGGAGTCACCAATGACCAGGATGCATTGAACTGGGGCAGAGTTGTCCATCCCATTACCGGGACTGGACTGGTCATTACCTGCATCTGGACTGCATTTTAAAGTTACATTTTATTCCAGCCAGCAATTGCATCTTCTTCCATTACTAACCAAAAATATAATACTAGGTTGGAAAATGGTAAATAATAACATGACAGTTTCCTGGGAAATAATGAATGTCCCTACAGCACTCAGTAGGACAGGCAGACCAGCTCCAGAGTGCTGTAATTTATAGAATTTTGATAAGGCACCCTATTCTATATTCATTAGATTTCCTTTTTTTAAAAAGCAATGTCTACCCACATTCGGTGCCTAGAAAAATATCAGAACAAATGTACAGTAGCAGAACAATGCATCATGCTTACCTGTGTTTATCCACCATGAGGTGATTTTATTTAAGTTAATAGAGTAGCTTTATCAACTATATACATCTTAATCTCTGCAGGCTTTTATAATTACAGCCCTTTTTGAACACAATGTGTGTTCTTCAAAACACATCATTGCTTGCACGGATCTTGGACAACATATACACAGTCACAGATTATCTTTTGATCATTGTGATATTTTTCTCATCCGTACCATTAAGGTGAGGACCAAAATGTATAATGTCCCCATATAATGGGACTGGGGGAATAACATCATTGCAAGGAGAATTTAAACCATTGGTTCCCAGCACATGGGCCGTAAACCGTAGGTGTTCCGTGAGACCCTGAGAAGTGGTGCACACACACACACACACACACACACACACACACACACACACACAAGTTCACCTTTGATCACTTCCAGAATTTCACCGAGTGGGTGCTCCACTACAGACCCCCCCCCCCCCCCCCCGGAGAGGACAGATCACCTGCACTTAGTGCTGAAATATCAATAGAGGTTGTGGGAAACCTATTCTCTGCCCTTTCTGGTAGTCCATGGAGAGCATTTATGTATGTATGTATGTATGTATGTATGTATGTATGTATGTATGTATGTATGTATGTATTTATTTATTTATTTATTTATTTGTGTTTGTTTTGGTTTGGTTTGGTTAGGTTTGGTTTCGGTTTTTTTGTTTGTATCCCACCTTCCTCTTGGAGACCTAAGGAAGCTCACCACATAGTAACATAAAATCAATTAAAAACGGTGTTGTATTTATACTTTATAAAATCCAACCATTAAAAACAACTTAAAAGAGTATTTTTTAAAAATAACAATAAAATAGCAGGAAACACTCATTTGATCAGGAGATGCTTCCTAAGTGAGGATGGAGGACAAACCGCCCACAATAACATTCGGCAACAAAAGCGGCAACCTACATTTTCTTTTCTATGAATAATGAAGACTGCAATCCTATCCACCCTTTCCTGGGAGTAAACACCATTGAACACAGTTATACTTCTAAGTAGACATGCATAGGATTGTGCCCCATATCTCGTAAATCTACAATTAACTTTTTCCAATTGTTACAAATTTAGTTATACTTTTAATGTGTTCAGGGGGCTCCATGACAATTCCACTTTTGGCCTTGGTGATCAATGGGTTCTAAGAGAACCCACTTGTCTCACCAAGGCAGGGCTCACCATATCCTGGCCTTCAGGCCAGATCTGGGGTTTGGTCCATGACCTCCCCCATAAGTGCAGCTTGCCATTCCATCACCTCACCTGTTGTTTTCCAAACTGATCAATGTGCAGGTTGCTCTGATCAGTCGGATCTGCCCAGACATCTTGATGCACACCCTTGTGGGACACTGGGCAATAGATGTTCCCGAGCATCCTTGTGCAACAACGAGAGGCGATGTGGCAGAAAAGGAATTGCTGGTCAAGACAGGGAGTTTGGAGTATGGTCTATTCTGATGGAAAATCATTACATCTGAAAAAGGGTATGATGCCTATACTTTGCTAGCTGGGCTAAAAGGATATAAGGTATAAGATGGATATAATCTTATGGATTTGGCTGGATCTGTTGTCATCCTGGTTCACGTGATTCGATCCTAGTGATCGCGTCAGAATGCGTTGGTTGAAGCTGAGTATTGTCACTCGGCAATACTCTAGGCAATACTAGGCAATACTAGGCAACAAATTCCAATTGACTTCCTACAGATCCCAATGTGATTGACAAAAGCATCGTCACTTGTCCAGAATATATAAGTTAGATACCTTCGGAGCAGAGTGCTTATTGCTCTGCGAAACCCAGGTAAAACGCTTTTGAATTTTACTGTGCAATCTTGTCACTTGAAAGCAATTACTTGCTATTTTCAAATCAATTTTGGATGGCCACCGAAAACACAGAGCTCTTCCTTCCTAATTCCTGTAATAGAAGAACCCGTTCTAAGGTGCCTGATTTCAGTTTAAATGGCTTAAAAGCCTCGTTTCTGACTCTTAGTATGTGCAATTGTATCAATTGAACCCATCTTCCTCCACCGATGGACAGCAGAGAAACTTCACAGCAGGATAATTTTGCAATGATGTCCCTCTTGATCAAATGGTGGGGGGAGCTGTGTATTTTTTTCATTTGGTAGATGGGGGCGTTTTTGTAAAAGAAGGATGATTCTGTAGTGATCTGAGTGGAAGGAAACTTTATTGAGTGGGGTTTTTTTAAAGTATGATAACTATGGCAGGGGAAATTTGTCAACCTTACCAGCTGAGACAATTCAACCAGCTCTCTCCAGCAAGGCAAAATGGATGGATCTCTACAGTGGCGCATTTGGGAATGATCTAGGTTTGACTTTTAACATACATCAGTCATACAAGGTGGTGACAGAACCATACTGGTTGTTACACTTTGGTTTAAGGACAGCATTGGACAAACCAAAATCCAAGCTAGACAGCACAAACCTAATAGTGTGGGGTGCTGAGACCCACAGTGCAATCCTAACTTTACACTGGCAGAAGTCCTGTGTATTATAGACATTTATACATACGCCAACACTTACATACAAATATTAAAATATGGCATAGGTTTACATGATTACTCCATATTACTTAAAACCGGAAACTTAGGGTGCAGTCCAGAGTAACTATGAGGAGTCCTTGCTCCAGTGTCAGAATAATTTGCTCTGGATTGCAATATGAATTTCCCATAGGTTTTCACTAAATGGTGCAGTAACTATGGGTACACATAATGTCTCTTACGTGCTCCCGTAGTTACTCTGGATTGTAGGGTTAGCATGATTCAGTTAATTCAAATATAACAGTTCCATTCCAATTGCCTGAACTGGAATGTCATGCTTAGCAGTGGTGCATGTACATGCAGCGGCTCAACATGCCAGTGATAGAGTGAGTCTGTATCCTGAAAAGTGGACCTGAATTTTGTTGTATGACAATAAAGTATTGTTGTTGTTATTATTATTTTATTCAAAATCAAACAGTAATACACAGCGAACATCTTCATGCTGATTTCTGTCACATCACCAGTCAGACCCATCACCAGTTGGACCCTTCCCAAGTCTTGGACTGTGTGATGTAGCAACGTATAATATGTGCTGAGCCTAGAAGAACGGCTTTTTGTTGTTGTTATTATTTTATTGAAAATCAAACAGAAATACACAGCGAACAACTTCATGCTGGTTTCATTCACATCACCAGTCGGACCCTTCCCAGGTGTTTAGGATGATGATGATGATGATAATGATGATGATGATGATGATGATGATAATATTATTTTTAATAATAATAATAATATGATGATGATGATGATGATGATGATGATAATAATAATAATAATAATAATAATAATAATTATTATTATTATTATTATTATTATTATTATTATTATTATTATTATTATTATTATTATTATTATTATTAGTTCAGATCCTTGTGTTTTTTGTTTGTAAGAAAGAGACAGTAAGGTCTCACTTTCACTAGAGAACCCCCCAGTTTTACTTTATTACTATGGGGTGCGATTGGGAGGCCAGTTGAAAAGATGGAACAAAACTTACTTTTTCCTCTCTGTTATTGGTGATGCAGAGTAAACTGAAATAGGCTTCTCTGTTACATCGTGTGCAAACAATGCCTCCAACTCAACATTCAAGATGTGTGAGCATGAGATAAGGTCTGCTTCTAGCTCTGGAATTGATCTGTCATTTGGATACTCCTGGATTTGAATACAAACTGGGAGAACCACTTTTCTTGATTCATAAAATTTGGCACCCATGGGAAGGAATTGGTGCATCTGTATGGTAATGTGTGTGTGGGCCCTTCCACCATCTGCATGCAGACCAGCTTTAACTTGTTAAACTGTTTTAAATGTGGCTTGAAATGCTTGTTGTTACTGTTTTAAATGTACTGGATTTTATTGTTGGTTTTTTTTGCATTGTTTGTAAGCTGTCTTGAGTCCCTCCAGGAGAAATAGAAATAAAGTTTATTATTATTATTTATTATTTAGCCCAGTTTGGCCAATCTGGTCCCATGCCAGGTGGACCCTGTGCAACTGTAGACGGTTCTCCACATGGAGGTAAGCTGGTGTGTAGATCAAAGTGATGAGCGGAGCTCTTGCTCTGCTTTCCACCATCTGCTTTGGCTTGGCTTGAAATTGGGCCACCCCAAAAGCAGTTGGCATGGCTCACCAATGTCAGTGTGCCATGCAATCTATTTCTTGGCATCTTGAACCTGGCATCAGAGATGCCATGCAATTAAGGGTCCCCTGAAGGAAATGGGGCCCCCACAAATCAGCCTTGTATTTGTATCCATAACTTATGGCTTGCGCTGGGCAGGACTATGACATCCTCGGGCACATCCTTGTCCTGGAACTTGGCATCTCCCACATGGAGATGTCACAAGGAGATAGTGTCAAGCAAACCATTGCCTCGAGAGGATTTGATTGGCATGAAATAACCCTCCATTGAAAGCAATTGGCAGTGACTGTTTCTGGATGCTTCTGCTAAATTTGGGAAGGGATATGAAGCTGCCCCATAAAAATGTCCCTAAAAAGAGAAAGATTCCCATTCTGATGAAGCAAACTCTTTTTTCTTTTCTTGTTCTTTATCATAAAGGAAAACGCAGACCTCTTTTTCCCCTAATGCAGAAATTACTTTAGTAGCCCTCATCTTGTGCTATGCAGAAATACAGTTCATTTCCAAAGATCCTAATGGATTATGCCCGAGTGCTAGTCGTTAAAAAAAAATTAGGTGGGCTTATAATGGACTTGCTGACTTTTTCTTTTCCAAAGGTGTTGGTCACCATTTCAGAAATAATTGGGGTTGAAGAAGACCTACAGCTGTAGCTGGAATATTGCCAATTAATTACACTATTTTGGCACCATGTATTTTATCAAGGGAAAGCCAATTCTACTCACTGTCTCTAATGTGCCTGGAAGGGAACCAGCTATAAACTGGTCCCTTTACGGGGTGTCTCCAAAGCTTTGGTGGTGATAACAGCCAACCCTGCGCTCTTAGCATATGGAACAATAAAAGGCGGTTATGCCATCAATAACCTCCAACATTTCAAAGGTTAATGGCATATTAGATAATGAGGGCCACCAAAGGGCATAGAACATAAGCATACCAAAGCAAACATGTGAAAGACGGATACTGGCAATTCTTTTGTAGTAGAAAAGAATGAGCTTCGATCAAGCAGAAAGTCGGAGCTACACCTACAAATCCTAAAATAAGTCTTGAGAATCTGCCCCATTGGGCAGCCATTGGGTGCAATCCAGAATAACTACAGGGAGTCCTTGCTACGGTGTAAGAACAATTTACTCTGGATTGCAATATGAATTTCCCATAGGTTTTCACCAGGTGATGCAGTAACTATGGGTGCATGTGATGTCTCCTACATGCTCCCGTAGTTACTCTGGATTCTAGGGATTGTGAGTCTTCCAGAGTTGTTTTTTAAGTGAGTTTAACTTGAGTTGGAGTCTTCTTGAGAAACAAGTCAAATCACAGAAGTGGTGGGAAAAGAGATAAAACACAAGCAAACTCCCTTATCACTTGAGCGGTTTCTTTTTTCATTTTTAGGTTAAAGGGTCCCAGTCCCAAGTCACTTGAGTCTGTATGAATCCTGAAAAATACGTTTTCACATCTCAAATCCAAGATATCTGAATCATGTCCCTCTCCTAATGAAGAGTAGCGATGTAATAAAACCTGTCCATAATTATACAACTGCCTTGTAGCACAATCTTAACCATGTCTACTCAAAAGTAAGACCCATTGTGTTCAGTGGGTTTTATTTCCTGGAAAATGTGTTTAGGATTTCAGCCTTATTCTTGCAGTCACCCAGAATCCAAGCCTGATCCGAAATAAAATGTGCCCCACATTGATGCAGCCACTTCAGCAGAACATGTACTTCTTTCGGTGCAGGTGAAATCCAGAGGTTTCTGTCTCATTGCATTATCTTGGGAGAAGCCTTCACTTCCTCAATGGGAAGCTTTGCAGCTATTTTGTCAATGTTGAACCAAGGAGAGTAAGGTAGACATACCCTACAATCCAGAGTAACTATGGGAGCACGGAAGAGATATTATGTGCACCCGTAGTTACTGCACCGAGTAAAAACCTATGGGAAATTCATATTGCAATCCAAAGTAAATTGTTCTTACACCAGAGCAAGAACTCTCTGTAGTTACTCTGGATTGCACCCATAATGGTGCTACGGGTGCTAAGGGTGAGTTAGTATTAGCTACTACAGGTGAGTGGTACTAAATAGGTTAGTATTTCATGGTTCTCTATATTCAAAAGATTCATGCAAAACCCAGCAGATGCTGAAATCATAGAGTTGCCATAATTATCTTGCACGAAATCGGGACTGGATGCTCTTTCCCATTTGCAAACACAATCCCCAAAAATTGGGGTTGTCCCTGTTTTTCGGGACATATGGCAACCCTATGACTAGTGAATCACTGATATACCCTACAATCCAGAGTAACTACGGGAGCACGTAAGAGACATTACGTGCACCCATAGTTACTGCACCACCTAATGAAAACCTATGAGAAATTCATATTGCAATCCACAGCAAATTGTTCTTACACCGGAGTAAGGACTCCCCATAGTTACTCTGGATTGCGCCCATAGTTATTTATAAAAAAACAAAAAACTAGAAACTCTTTTATATTATCCAGCCCATGTATACCTTGGAAACCACGATGCTCTACACAATTCACATCATTCAGCTTTAAAAGCACAACAGGTGGAGGCGACAATGCCAATTTGTAGCATCTTGGGTGACAGACGGAAAGCCAGGCAAACTTTTTTAATAACTTCTGATTATGGATTGGCCCGGAATATGGCAATAGCTCTTTCAGGACAATCATGATGCATTATCGTGAACATCTGCTGGCTGATGTCCTCATGCTGTGGATCTAAAAGAATTACAATTTATTATGTCAACACTTTGCCTTATTAATGTTTTATAAGGCGTTCGTTTCTTTCTCTGCGCCAGGAAAATCTCAAGAACAAGAGTTTTCCAAAGTACCACAATACGGATCGCTGGAAACCACCAGAATAAAACACATTAACTTTTTGTCCTCCATCTTTTTTTGGGGGGGAGGGGGAGATTCAGAAGTGAAAGAAAGAAAGAAAGAAAGAAAGAAAGAAAGAAAGAAAGAAAGAAAGAAAGAAAGAAAGACTCAGTACACGTCACAGACAGACAGACAGATAGATAGACTCAGTACACGTCACAGACAGACAGACAGACAGACAGACAGATAGATAGACTCAGTACACGTCACAGACAGACAGACAGACAGATAGATAGATAGATAGATAGATAGATAGATAGATAGATAGATAGATAGATAGGGACAGAGAGCAACGTGGATCATATTTACAATCAGGCACATTTTGGTGCCCACCAAATTCTAACCCTCTTCACAGGCCCATTCCACTTTTATAGGTTGAAGCAGACTTGAGCCAATAATATTTTTGGTGTAGGTCCAAGTTTTCCCATAAGGGTAATAGGAGCCTGTGCCAAAGGGCACTAATATTTCCTTGCCCTAAGTTCAAAACACTGGCACAGTTTCATCACCATAGAAGGAATTAAGTAGTATTGGGCTGTTAGTGGTCTTATAGCCTGATCCTATAAAGCAGGTGTCTCCAAAAAATTTAACTTCAGGGCTCCAGGATCTTTAACAGTCCATAGTTGTTAAAGGTCCTGGAGCCCTGAAGATGAAAGTTAGGAGACCCTTGCTATAGAGCATGGCACAAGCACTCTGCTGGCACCAGAGGCGTCACTAGGGTTCATGTCACCCGGTGTGGGAGGCCAGTGCGTCACCACCACACATTGGACGGGGCAACACTATGAATGGTTGGCGTGGTCATGCGCCATTGCCCCGCCACCACTGGTTTTTTTAGCCATATATTTTAACAGAATAAAGATATTTCAAAGTGGTTTGTTTCACTGAATTCTGCTGTAAATTGCACATTCAAACTTTGAATAAAATGTATAAGTGTATAAAATGATGGGATTATTTCTACAAACCATGATTTTAGCCATTTGGGTCAAAAGGGAGGATCAGGCCCTTGAGTGCAGCAGAGACAGCACTAGGCTCTGCAGTCATATCCTACGTCTCCATCTGGTCTAGGAAACCTATCATGGAGCTCCTTGAATCTGCACCCACCCAACAGCAGGGATAGATTCAATCAGACCCCTTGGGGGTGCTTGGGTCTTGCACAGGGTAAGGGAACCCAACCTGGGAAGACTTGGCAGTGCCCTATTACTTATACTGATCCCATTTCAGTGCAACTGCATCTCTGGGCACTACAAAAGCTTAGGATGAAGCTGTGAGAAAGGCTGTAGCCATAATGTGTTGGGCACATCGTCAATACCAATGACAACTTCTGTTCTGAGCATCTTGAAATTTTGCTCCATTTTTCCCCCCTCTATAATTTTTTATTTTGCCTTCTTTTTTACTCATCCCTTCTTGGGGAGAAAAAAAATCTTAGAAAATATAATACTCCTAAGATTTATTTCCATTAGCCTTCAGGCTCATCCTGCAGCACAGTAAGGAAGAGAAGAATAACTTTGCTGATGACCCTCAAGCCTACCATTATGTTCCAGAACACACATGGCATATAATCTAATATTGATCACCACAACCCAACGACTGTGGCTTACTACAGCCACAGCAGGATTCAGATAAGGTCCCCCATCTCCGAGCAGCTGTTTGCTTTCATCAGGTTTATTTACAGGGCTACGTTTGCACATATTGAAAGCAAATTTACATGCTCCTGTAAGCAGAATTGGCCAATGCGTCTTGATTGCAATTCATGCGCCGTCAATGCTACTTTTAGAACAGGGCATATTAAATGTACAGAAGGATCACAAACCATCTTTCCAATTTGCTTGATGTGGTTGAAAAAATTTACACGATAAAGCACAAGAGTACGATTTTTCCACTTTTGAGTTTCCTCTTGGGGGGGAAAAGTTGGGATATAAACAGTTGTGGGATCCAGCAGGTTCGCACCTACTCTATAGAACCGGTTGTTAACAAGAGATAGGACATATATAGAGTTTTAAAATATCCATTTAAAAGTGGCTGCCAGATGGGCAGAGAACCAGTTGTTAATTTCTTTGAAGCCCATCACTGGACAAAAATACATACATACATACATACATACATACATACATACATACATACATAGGGCACAATCCATAGTAACTACGGGGAGTCCTTGCTCCGGTGTAAGAACAATTTGCTCTGGATTCCATTATGAATTTCCCATAGATTTTCACTAGGTGGTGCAGTAACTACGAGTGCACGTAATGTCTCTTATGTGCTCCCATAGTTACTCTGGATTGTACACTAACATACATACATACATACAGTAATTAATTAATTAATTTTTAGGGTTCTTATATTCCCTAAAACTGTCTGCCCCGGACAAGACAGAGATCTGGACGTTAAACGAAAAAGCATTCAAATTATAGGAAGATTCAATAGCATCCAATGGTACTCTAAATAGGGGTGAAATCCAGAGTAACTATGGGGAGTCCTTGCTCCAGAGAAAGAACAAGTTACTCTGGATTGCAATATGAATTTCCCATAGGTTTTCACTTGGTGGTGCAGTAACTACGGGTGCACATAATGTCTCTTATGTGCTCCCGTAGTTACTCTGGATTTTGCCCTAGGTCTATCACTTATCCAGAGTAACTACGGGAGCACGTAAGAGACATTATGTGCACCCGTAGTTACTGCACCACCTAGTGAAAACCTATGGGAAATTCATATTGCAATCCAGAGCAAATTGTTCTTACACCGGAGCAAGGACTGCCCGTAGTTACTCTGGATTGTGCCCTTAGTGACATTCTATAGCCTTGGTGCCCTAGGATGCCCTTGAGAAAGTCACGCTATCCTATCTTTATGTAAAAGGTATTGCAGTACAATAAGAACTCTTTGCAACATTTGATATCCTTTTCATTGCAATTGCATTTTTCAGGGAGGTGGTCCATCTGTTGACACTTCTGTAAATGTTTCATTTTTATTGGGAGATGTGATTGCAATGATTGCTTTTAAAACAATATAAAGGGTGTTCTGGAAATGTTGTTCCTGGGATGGAGCTATGAAAGAACCAGCATGTGTGCAACCCACGGGCTTCGTCATCTGGCACAGCCGCTAATGTGCTTATTGGCAAAGCAGCAACCAGTATTGGGCGGTGGGTTGTACAGCAAAAACAAACACAAACAATAATTATCCACCAATAAAGACACTTTCCTGGGTGTAACCCCCATTGAACACAAGGGGGCTTACTTTTGAGTAGACATGGTTAGGATTGTGCTTCCTTAGTTGAGCCAGGGAGAGCATCCCAGATGTTACTCTGGATTTTGGGGTGTCTCTTATGTCTTACCGTAGTTACTCTGGATTGTAGGGTATGATTCTATGGATGCAATCTTAAGCTCCACTTAGGCCAGCCTAAGCCCCAGCCTAAGGGCACAATCCAGAGTAACTATAGGGAGTCCTTGCTCTGGTGTAAGAACAATTTGCTGTGGATTGCAATAGGAATTTCCCATAGGTTTTCATTAAGTGGTGCAGTAACTACGGGTGCACATAATGTCTCTTACGTGCTCCCGTAGTTACTCTGGATTGTAGGGTTTGTCTTATGCTGACCTGAGGGTGTCACAAAAGTGCTATAAGACACTTCAGCACCACTTCTGGGGGAAGGGTAGGCCAGTGCACAGACATGCACCGTCCTCTATACATCACAATGAGAACAATAAGACCAATGAGTTGTGCCTGCCCAGGTTAAGATTGCACCCTTAGTGGCATATGCAGTAAGGTGTGGGACTAGTGTAGCCGTTGGGTGCAGTGCTTGTGTAATTGCGGCTTGCAACTCTTTATTCCCTTCAGACTCCAGATTTCGGTATCCATTGAAGAGTCTGGAATGGATGGATATTAAACACCTGCCCCCAAATCCAGAGTAACTATGGGAGTATGTAAGAGACTTTACTTGCACCCGTAGTTACTGCACCACCTAGTAAAAACCTATGGGAAATTCATATTGGAATCCAGAGTAACTTGTTCTTACACCGGAGCAAGGACTCCCCATAGTTACTCTAGAGTTTGCCCCTACAGAACTGTACCTTGTTCAACATTAATAGATGCATCAGGAAGGAAAGGACAGATGCTGACAAGAACCATAGAAGAATTGAAGTGTCGATTCCCACATATTTATTTATTTGTTTGTTTGTTTGTTTATATGTACTTTGCTTAATTAATATCTCAATTGCTTGACAATGTCATTTTTTGGGAGACTTGGATACTTCAGCAGTATCCGATACTTCACTTGGAGACTTCCCCTACAATCCAGAGTAAACATGGGAGCACGTAAGAGACATTACGGGAACCCGTAGTTACTGCACCGCCTAGTGAAAACCTATGGGAAATTCATATTGCAATCCAGAGTAAATTGTTCTTACACCGCAGCAAGGACCCTCCGTAGTTACTCTGGATTGCGCCCTTCAACAGTAACAATATAATGTTGCTTATTTGTTATAAAAGGGGGGAAAATGCTCCTCTGGGCAAATCTGAAGCGACGGGTACTCGAAAATCGAACTACTAAGAGACTATCACGTCATTTGTCCAACTCTTAACAAGACCAAAGATTTCTTGGAGGTAAAAGTTATTAAAATAACAAGTTGTTATCCAAATAGATTTCCCCCATAACCTCATATGCTTTGAAACAAACTTTATTTTAGATTTGCTTTGAAAATGCATTGCCAGTGATTCCAGAGGACATATTCTCTTTTGCCTTTTTCCTCTCTTTTGTACGTGTTTTGTGTTATATATAATAATCTTGCGCTCATTATATGTAGGTGGTTTTATGGGTGAACACCTGAGTTTATAAGAAATAATAAACGCATTCAGAACTCATGGATGTTTCTGCAACACAGGATTCTGCTCCATGAATTATC
Organism: Cryptoblepharus egeriae; assembly: GCA_030015325.1. Lineage (NCBI taxonomy): Eukaryota > Metazoa > Chordata > Lepidosauria > Squamata > Scincidae > Cryptoblepharus > Cryptoblepharus egeriae. Next base: position 64,874,732 of record JAREYC010000008.1, on the reverse strand, counting down.
CTGACCTTTGAAGGAATGTATTCAACATCGCCCTGATTTATAGCATCTTGAAAGGATACTAGTGCATTTATATTCGTTTAGGTTTGGAGACAGATAATCGGCAAACCAATTAACTTGTACAAAATTAGGGCCTTTCCTTTGATCACTCCGGTGGGGGAGGGGGAAACAACACTGGAAAAAATTTACATTAACATTATATTAATGTTCTGTATTAATGCCATTCATCTCCATTCCTTTTTTTATTATGAGGAACGTCACCTACTCCCGGATGGAGACGCCACCCCCTGTTTGGGCATATATTAAAATGAAAGACTTCATCAAACTCCTCACCGTTTTATTAAACGAAGTTCTTCCTCATTTATCTTATTTGTTTACCACCATCAGAGCCTGGAATTAATGGGAAATATCTATCATATCTTTGAAACAAGGTTAGCTAATATTAAAATTTTAATTGTCTGAAGTTTTGCACCAGATCTTTGATCTCATCGTTAGTATTCAAAAGCGGAGTAGCTTTCATTCCTCACCACCCTCTTCCTCTCTTTGTCGCCTGATATACCGTATCCGATTGAGAACAGCTCTGCTAACTGGGCAAAGGTTTACCTTTAATGAGTTCTTTGGCAAGAAGTCATTGACAGTGCAATCCTACTCAGAAGTAACCTACAATCCAGAGTTATTATGAGAAGACATAAGAGGCACTTACTCTTGATTGCTCTGTGCGTTTCACATTGGTTTCCCCAAAGGTGGCACCGTAACTACATCGGTGTAAAAAGTCCCATAGTTACTCTGGATGGTAGCCTATAAGCAAAATCTAGCATAACTATGGGGAGTCCTTGCTCCGGTGCAAGAACAACTTACTCTGAATTCCAATATGAATTTCCCGTAAGGTTTTCACTAGGTGGTGCAGTAACTATGAGTATACGTAAAGTCTCTTACATGCTCCCATAGTTACTCTGGATTTGGGGGTATGTCCCACTGTGTTGTATAGTAGTTACTCCCAGGTGGCCAGGATTGCAGTCTTACAACCCAATTCAATCTCCCAGTTCCACCACCAGAATGTGTGTTCCTGATGCTTTCTCAGTGCAGTTGGACCGGTTTGGAGCGGGCGAAAGGATATGATTGGTCTCTCAGATGTATATTCCTCTGATTTTAGTTTTAGCGGTTAGATAAATTCTGAGACCATAAATGTCCCCTGAACTAGAGGTTCGATCCATGCAGTATATGTTTCGATTGTGTTTTGCACCCCAGTTTCGATGTTATTTTGCAAGTGATTCATCCAGTATGGGTCCTTTTCTCTCCAGGGCTTGTCCAACCCTCAAGATGTTATCCCAATATCCTTTCTGTTGGTCCCATAGAGTATAAATGAACAGATGTTGGCTTGCTTGACTAAAATATATGATTTACCTGTGAATATTGCCCCGAGGAAAACTACTTTCTCTACTTTAGATAAAATTGAAATTCAATCTGTTCTCTTGGAGATAACAACCCGAGATTTATTACGTATACCTCCTTGCGTAAGAACAATTGAAGCGAATAAATATTGGCAGGTGGAGTCTTACATTATATTTTTAATAACCAGGGTCTGGGAATGGAAAAAGAATGATTGTCCATTTACTCATTCCTAAACTTAATACGTGTTTTCATCACATTCGTTCAACCCTTTCAACAAAGCATCACTTGTACTGCTTTGTACTATTTATCATGTGTCTGGTTAAATGATCAGATGCCTCACAGGGGCCACATAGATAGGATTCACCCATACCTGTGGTCCCCAGATTCAAGGGGACACCCTGGAATGGATCCTCATGGATCCAATGGGCTCTCTGTATTATGAACTTCCCAAATAGTTCAACCAATAGTGTATAATAGCATCAAATAACTGCATTTATTCAAATCTAATGCACCATCAAATCTAATGCGCATCCTTATTTTAAAAGACTTGATATTTTAAAAAAAAATTTATTGGCAAAAAGTAGGTGCAAAATTTAATTTTACTGCATACAAGTTGTATGACAATAATAATATAACAATAGGTTTGTTGTTATTTTTACGTAATTGCACTACTTTATGCAACAATGGGTTTATGTTACAATATATTACAATATATATTAAAAAGCAGGCCTCCATCAGTCTTGGAAGACTATGGTATTGTGCTCGGTGCTGCATACGCTGCATGCGAAGCACAAAAGCCTGGGTTAGATTGTTATGGAGGATAGGCTGTTCCCCAAGCAGCAAATCCCCCCTCTCCACGCCACTGAATGAGTCCAATGGAAAGGCAGAGCCAATACGATTGGATCCAGCTGGCGTCGCAGAGCTGGGCTAAGGACAGGAGCTCACCCTGACTTGTGGGGCAACCCGGGTCTCGAATCCTGGCCTGCTGGTTAATAGGCACAGTGTCTTAACCGCTTGCGCCAGCCACAGAGCATATATACAATATATTACAATTTTTATTACACTATAGTACACTGTTCAACTAAAAACTGACCTATATTTAATCAAAATACCACATTTATTGCAATCTAATGTGCCATTGAATCTAATGTGCACTTTAATTTTGGAGATTAAATTTGGCTGTAAAGGATGAGCGTTAGATTTGAGTAAATGTGTTATTTTCCTTCTAACTAGTTCTTCAATGACCTTCATTCAAGCTGGATGAAGGCGAACCCAGGCAGCACGCTAGGCTCCAAGTGTACAACAGCATATGTTCCTTGAGGCTCGGAGGCAACGCTCAGTAACACTTTGCTGCTTGGTTTTCAATTCATTGCTTATTAGGCAAAGTGAACTGGCTTCAGAAGAACTGCTCGAGTCCATTATGTCCAGTGAAACATATTGACTAGGTAGTCTCTGGGTTGTTAAGCTTATTGAGCCGCTACAGTGCATTAGTTCTCAAAAGACAGTGCGTGCATTGTAAATCCAAGTGCTGGGAACGATCGTGGGCATTGTGCTGAACTCAGCAACACCTCCACCCACAGACAGAACTGAAAGGTAAAAAGTCCTCCTATGGCTGTACCAGTATCACATAATATGGCTACAATCCAGAGTAATTACGGGATCTTTTGCACTGACGTAGTTACGGTACCACCTATGGGAAACCTATGGGAAATGCGTAGAGCAATCCAGAGTAAGTGCCTCTGATGTCTTCCCATAGTTATTCTGGATTGTAGGGTATATGTGCCGTTGTTATTAATTTACACTTTTCATGGAAGGAGATGCCAAATCGTGAGAAACTGTTTGCCTGAGAAAAAGTATCTCAACAGGAGCATCACCTGGTGAGTCACACCTATGACGGACGTCCTCCCATATCAGACCATGCAGAAGAAATTTCAGTATTGTACACACAGCCTAAACCAGATGCATCATTAAGTTTGGTGCAATAAATTGTATATAGAACAGTATAGGAACATAATCCCAACCCAAAAAATGGGGTCAGTGACAGTCCCGTTTTTTTGCTGATAGTTTACCCATACTGGCAAATATGACAGATGAGCCTGTCCTGATTTTGTGGAAGAGAATTATGACAACCCTATTTGGCAATAATGTTAGATGGAATACAGAAAAGAAGGTTTGTTTATTGGGGTTTGTTTCATAGCATTCTGCATTACAATACCAATGGGATGATACATAACATGATAGCATTATTCAAAAATATCATTATTTGCACAATTTTTTACCAGTAGTAGTAGTGTCACTCCACTCTGAGTGCATCCTCGGTGTGATCTGCACACCTACCTCTTCCTTGTTGTGTCATTGCATCTCAAAACCATCGTCGTCGTCGTCACCATCATCATCATTGTTGTAATTTGAATAGCAACTGCAGTGGCCATAGGGGGCAAGTAATATTATAGTAGGAACCACAATAACTTTTTAAAAGGGCGCACACGCATGTTTTGTGCATGTGTCAATTTTAAAATCTCTGGAATCTAACATCGTATGCATAACCTTACCTTATGACAACACAGCGGCCATTGCACTGGTCTTGATCCTACAGTGTGCACACTTTCATCAAACCTTCTGTTAATACGCCACAGCTATTGCACTGAGGCTTCTGGATAAGTGTTGAAATTTTTTTATTCTAATATATTTTAATTGAACTAATATAAAACATAACACACAAATGGTCGTGTTTCACAAAGTCTCCGTTTTCCGCGCAAGGAAGTAATACATGAATTACGTGCTCGGAGTTGTAATCCACTGATATGTATTTGAAAAAGATGCCTAAATATCATTCTCCTGTAAACACACTTCTCAATTTGATCTCGTTAAATATATTCACTTTAAAAAAAAGAACTAGAATGTAGATTTACACTGTGATTTCCCCAGTCTATGCTCTTAAAAAATTTAAGAGCGTTTATATCAGTTCTGGATTTGCAGAGCTCCTGTGCAATTTCTGCCAAGACATTGACAGTCCTACATTATTCATTGAAATAATGCATAATAAGCATAGGATTCAATTTCATAATGATTGGTGCGAATAAGCCCTTTAAGCTTAAACAAAAGATGAAAGCCATCTTCCTGTTACTTCAGTTTCCTTAAATAACTATGTCCAAATCAAGGTGACTCACAAATTCAACGGAGCAAAAAAATTAAAATCAACAGCAGTCTTAAAGCCGTTGTGATAATAGCAGTGTTGGAAACCTGAAGGTGCAATCCTAGCCACATTTTCTTGGGAATAAGCCTCATTGATTCTAATGGGACTAAGGGCGCAATCCAGAGTACCTACGGGGACTCCTTGCTCCGGTGTAAGAACAATTTGCTCTGGATTGCAATATGAATTTCCCGTAGGTTTTCACTAGGTGGTGCAGTAACTACGGGTGCACGTAATGTCTCTTATGTGCTCCCATAGATACATAGGGCTAGCCTACAATCCAGAGTAACTATGGGATCTTTGACATAGGGAAAAAGATCCCTCCTCTGGGATCTTTCTCAAAGATTTCTCCAATGGGAAATCTATGGGAAATGCATACAGCAATCCAGATTAAGTGCCTCTTACATCTTCCCGTAGTTACTCTGGATTATAGGGTTACTGCTGAGTAGATAGGCGTAGGATTAGGCTTACATTCCCCCAACTCACTCCCATGATTAAGTCCCCTCCATCACTGACTTTGACTTAAGATGAGTCTGAAAGGCAGTCTTGTGGGACTCAACTCAAGACGCAAAGCCATTTTCTCATCCATTACGTTTTATGCATTCTTCCTTTTTTTGGCTAGGGCTGCCATGATTGAGTTGGGTGGTGGGAATCCCTACCACCAGAGGGGTATTACACTCACCCATCCCAACCACCACCTTCCTTTTTCTGGTTCAGAAACTCAAGAGATTTGTAACTTGAGACTCAACTCAAAAATTTGAGTGAGGATTTTCTGAGACTTGAAGGTTAAGGCTTAAGACTTGACTCAAATTAGGGTAGTCATAATTCTCTTCCATAAAATCAGGACAGGACCCTCTGTCCCATTTGCCAGCATGTGAACACAAACTCCAAAAATTGGGACAGTCCCTGTTTTGGGAGACATATGGCAACCCTAATGAATACATCACTGGATAGTAGCTATATTTAATATACAATCTGAACAAAAAAATCTTTTCCAAATTTCAAGACACAATCTGTATAACCACATTTCCGGTTCCATCTATGTACTTTCCTCTTTCATCCAATTTCATCCAACCTCCCATAATGTCCATCAACATTCTAGTGTTTATTTTTCTTTAATTCCTGTTTATTTATATTTTTCACACATTCACTTATGTTATATAAGGTGCAGTTCTAAGAAACTTAAGCTGGCCTAACTCACCTGGCCTATCTTTCTGTGAAGGTGTGGGGAAGTCGGCATATGCTTGTGCATTGGCTTAGCACCCCCAAGAGTGGGGCAGAAGTGTCTTAAAGCACTTTAGTGACATCCCTGGGTCAGCAAGCCATGCTGGGGCTTAGGCCAGCCTAAGTCAAGGTTAGGATTGGAGCTATAGTTACTTATTTACTGTGTTTGCAACCAAGTGTACATTTTCACGCTAAATAAGGCCAGGGTGACTAGATGCCCAAACCTCAAAAGGAGGACAAGGTCTTGTATTCCTCTCAGCCTGGCCTTTCCAGCAGACAATGGCAAATTTGCCTACTCATGAGTAAAGCTGCAATATTGGGCACTTTCACTTTCCCATAGAGCTCAATATATATTTTTTATTTTTAGTTTTTTGGCCATAACCTTTGATAGGAAGGAGATATTTCAAAACCCTTTTTGCACTGGATTCTGCTCTTCAATATAAATCCAGTGACATATGACATGATGGGGTTCTGCATACAATTGGAAAGTTCCAAAATGAGGCCAAAATAGAGGACAATGAAGCCCTTTTGGAGGACACCTGGACTGGAGACTAAAAAAGAGGAGAAATCCGGAAATTTACGGTCATATGAGTATATGAATAAGGGTATATATTGACATCCAACCCTTTCTGAATTTTATCCATACTCTGGTCTCTAAGTCAGAACTGCAAGGTATTGCTGTAGCAAGTTCCAAATAGTTCAATTTGAAGCCTTTCTTACAAGGTATATATTGGTTATATACAGTATGTCGTTATATTTGTCATTAAAGTGAGTTGCACAGGAGCGAAACATTCTAACTTACGTTGACACTAATAGGGTTTGAGTTGGAATTGACAAACCTGGAAGGAGATCTTGGAGCAGTGGTGGGTAGCTCAATAAATACATTGATCCAGAGTGTTGCGGCAGTGGAAATCAAGACAAATTTCACACATTGGATCATTAGAAAGACATTGAAAATAAAACGGATACTATCCTACTGCCTATGTACAAATCCATGCAGCAGACACACTCTGATCATCTGGCTGATCTCTAGCTGAGGAGAGGAAAATGTGTGCCATGTGCCTCTGGGAATGGGAACGATGCCATTGGGACCCCATCTCCAATATCAGAATATCTTGGGTCGTCCCTGCTTGAATGTGTTATCTTTGGTAGGCTGTGCTTGGGTGGCATGATGTTAGAATCGGCCTTCACCGAACCATGAAGGAAGCAATATCTCCTCGCCCCAAAACCGGGTCCCCATAGAGAAACGGCAGCCTTTGCGCATTAATCTCTGTAGCATGAAATTATTTTTGTATTCTGGTTTATATTTCTTCCCACTGCTGACTTGCCTCTTTTTTAAAATAGATAAATAAAAGGGAAAAAATATAAGCAGGAATGAAATAGAACAGTAAATGCAGAATGTGGCCATCCCTTCGCAAAATCAATTACGGGAGCCGCAATTGGCCGTGCCAGCCATGTTTATTAGAGACAGTTTTATGCAGGCACACAAAGGTTTAAAAATTAGGTGAAACCCATTAAAGAAAATAAAATTCTTCTTGAGATTCTGATTCTTATCATTCAAAAGGGAAAACAGCTCTGAATCTCATCTGCATTCATTCCTCCGACAGCCTGCCAGGAACGAGCACAGTAGTTTAATACAGGCACACGGATATTTTAGTAGCGCTAATACAGGGCTGTGGTGCTCAGTGGTTCCAGCTGCTGTGATTGTTGACGTGGCAGGTTGGCAGTCCAAGATCCATTATGGTGTGTCGTTGACTGCATCTGACACCAAGACTTGCTCATTCTTATCAGCCTCTCAGGTATTGGAAAGGAGGCTGTACATCATATCAAGGTGGTCTGTTCTCAGGGCTGTGGGTGGCGCAAGTGTTAAGACACTGTGCCTGTTAACCAGCAGGCCAGGGTTCGAGACCCAGGTCGGCCCCACGAGACAGGGTGAGCTCCTGTCCTTAGCCCAGCTCTGTGACGCTGCTGGATCCAATCGTATTGGCTCTGCCTTCCCATTGGACTAATTCAGTGGCGTGGAGAGGGGGGATTTTCTGCTTGGGTAACAGCCTATCCTCCATAACAATCTAACCCAGGCTTTCATGTTTCACATGCAGCGTATGCAGTGCCGAGCACGATACCATAGTCTTTCAAGACTGACGGAGGCCTGCTGTACCCAAGATGACCAGATGTCCAAACCTCAAAAGGAAGACAAGTTCTTATATTTCTCTCAGCCTGGCTTTTCTGGCAGACAATGGCACATTTGCCTACTCACAAGTAAAACCACGATATTGGGCACTTTCACTTTCCCATAGAGCTCAATGCATATTTTTGATTTTTAGTTTTTTGGCCATAACCTTCGATAGGAAGGAGATATTTCAAAACCAATTTTTGCAATGGATTGTGCTCTTCCATACAAATCCAATGATATATGACATGATGGAGTGCTGCACACCATTGCAAAGTTCCAAAAGGAAGCCCAAATGGAGGACAATGAAGCCGTTTTGGAGGACACCTGGACAGAAGGCTAAAAAAGTGGACAAAACCGGAAAAATACAGTCATATGGTCACCCTGTCTGTGCCACACTACAACTTGCGTTAACTGAAACATTAACTTGCACACAAACCTTTGCTTGCGTATCAAACATGCCCTACAATCCAGAGTGACTACAGGAAGAAGTAAGAGGCACTTACTCTGGATTGCTCTATGCATTTCCCATAGGCTTTCCATAGGTGGCACCGTAACTACATCGGTGTAAAAGATCCCATAGTTACTCTGGATTGTAGCCACAAGTCCTCCACATTTGTCCATTGCCCAGTGCACACAGCACTAGCCCCCACAAGCAAAGCAAATGGTTTATCTCCAATTGGTCACAGTTGAAAGTGCCACTTTTAGTGCCACTTTTTAGTGCCACTTTTTTGTCTCACAGAGACTCAACTTAATTGTCATTAGTGTCAGAAATAAAATTCACATGGGGCAAAGCAAAGGTATTCGAGGAAGAAGTCAGGAGGAAGAAGCTTATACTGCCTCGGTCAGCACCCAAAAATGAAGTGTCAATAAATACATAGAAAACCTTCAACCTTCCATTCATTGTTGAATGGGAAGGAATGGCATTTTAATACTTGTAAACTTTTTAATTTTATTAAATTTATTTTTTTAATTGAAATTATTAAAGAAAAAGAAAAGAAAAGCAGAAAATAAAATATACATAATAAGAATAATATTATTAAAATTATAATAAAGGAATGGCATTTATATATACAGTATATATAAATACTAGCGAAAATGTACCCGCATTGCAGGAGTAAAATTCCCCAATATGCCATTCCCTCTCTGCACATCAACACCCCCATGCAGATCAACCCCCCATACACATCCACCCCCATGTGCAACATCCCCATGGGCATCATCCCACTGGTGGGATTCAAATAATTTAATAACAGGTTCTGTGTCCTAATAACCTAAATTAACAACATTAATAACCGGTTCTCAGAACCAGGCACCCATTAGTAACCGGTTCTCAGAACCAGACACTCATTTGCAAAAGGTTCTATAGAACCTGTGAGAACCCCCTGAAGCCCACCACTGCATCATCCCCCCATTCCCATCAACCCCCATGCACATCAACATCCCCCATGCGCAACATCTCCCATGTTTATCCACCCCATGAGCATCACCCCTATACACATCATCCTGCCTATGTGCATCAACCCCAATGCGCATCAACCCCCATGCGCAACATCCCCATGTGCATTATCTCCCATGCACAACAACCCCTATGCACATCAACCCCCCATGTGCAAAAACCCCCATGTGCAACAACCCCCTATGTGCAACATCCCCCATGCACATCAATCCCCCCCATGCAGAGTGATTGCAGAGTACGTAGCGTTCAATCCTAATCAATTTAGGCCAGCACAACTCACCCATCTCTCCATTCCCGTTGTGGTGTGGAGAGGCTGGAGTATGTCTGTGCTCTTGCCCAAACCCCCCAGGAGTGCCCTATGGCACTTTTGTGATACCCCCTAGCCAGCACGGGACTTGTGCCCATCTGACCAGGGGTTAGTATATGTTCATTTTAGTAGTTAATGTGCACAAATTCTAATTTCAACACACATGCACATGCACATGACAGGAGAACATTAATTGTTATTAGGAGAAAGAAAATCAGAACGATTAGGCTTTCAGAAAAAGTCAGGAAGGTGTGACCGATGTAATTTATGAAGCATAGACACAGTAATCTACTTAGGTTTCGGTGCCACCGAATGTAAATCGATTGGTCTCTCAAAAAGCTCTGACCTGTAAAGGCAAACCTGCCATTCAAGTGTGCCTTGTAATAAAAGGCCTGGGAATACCAAGCACCTATGGGTGGCTTTTAGAATAGTTGTCTAACTCTACAATCCAGAGTAACTACATGAGCAGAGTAAGTACATGCAGTAACCCTACAATCCAGAGTAACTACATGATAAGAGACATTACGTGCACCCGTAGTTACTGCACCACCTAGTGAAAACCTATGGGAAATTCATATTGCAATCCAGAGTAAGTTGTTCTTACTTCCCATAGTTACTCTGGATTTCGCCCTAAGAATAGAAAAATGGGAGAGCAATCCTACGAAATTTAGGCCGGCCTAACTCACCTGGCCAATCTTTCCATGACGGGATAAGTAGGTCTTTTTATGCCTATGCATTAGCTGAACTCCCCCAGGAGTAGGGCAGAGGTGTCTTACTGCACTTTTGTGACACCCCTAGGTCAGCACAGTACTTATCCTGGGGTTTAGGCCAGCCTACATGGAGGTTCGGATTACAGCCGAGGCTTTGCAACCCCATTGGGGCCACCACCCCAAGGTTGAAGAACATTGTGTTAGAAAGAGAATTTGTCCCTGCTGAACTTCTCCCTCCTGTTATGCCTGTTTAAAGACACAGAAGTTTGAAGGCCAAGTATTAAAGACAATTAAACTTCTCTCATTGTCCCACTTGGAGAAAACAAGACGATCATCTACTTTGAATAGATATGATTGGCTTTAAAAATGCAAAATATCTTCATTTAATTTTACAGAGACCTACCCTACAATCCAAAGTAACTAAAGGAGCATTTACAACACCACCTAGTGAAAACCTATGGGAAATTCATATTGCAACCCAGAGTAAATTGTTTTTATGTCAGAGCAAGGACTCCCCATAGTTACTTTGGATTGCGTTCATACCCTAAAATCCAGAAGAGCTGTGGCAGTAGATGCGTCAACGCAAGTTACATTTACATCGATGCAGTTATGTCGCCATCTAGTGGAAACCTATGGGAAATTCATGGAGCAATCCACAGTAAATTTTATGTGCGTCAACGCAACAACTGCTGTAGTTACGTGTGTCTGGATTGAGCCCGTAGAGAGGCTGTACTGCATGATAAGCCAGATTGATTACTGAATGTAGTTTATCAGAGTTGGGGCTTTTAATAATTTGTATTTGTACATCTGCATTCAATTAAGGTTGTACAATTCAAATAATGCCAATAAAGGTATCAATATAATGCCAATATAATGCAATATAAAGGTATCAAATAATGCCAATCTATAGGTCCACAGGATGGGGTTTCAGTGTAGATGAAACCAGCTGATGAAAACAGAAGTGTGTTGTGCGCATGGGGGGATTTCAGCCATGTCTTTGTTTATTATTCTCTTTTCTGGAAGGTATTGCAGGATTTATTTTATTTTATTCTTGCCACTACTGGATAGAAAAAGTAATGTTTGAAACTTTTTACAGTGGTTTATGACTCGGTTAGTGCAGCCAGGAGAGCCTCTTGAGGACGGCACCATCATTTTGTCATTCTGTTGACTGAGCAGCTACCAGAGAATATCTCGGAGGTGCCTTACATTCTGCTCTCCATTTTAAATAACGGTTTTTAAAGGCAGGTTGGCACCTCCGGCAAACAGTAGCAGAGGATCAACAATTTCGACCCTTCTTAAAAAAATAAAACCCTTTTAAATACCTTTAAATACCGCAAGAACGTCAAATGTTTTCAAATTGAAAGGATTTTTTTTTTGCCAGTACTGTATATAAATCAAATGAAATATGCTAGCTAGCTGGCCAGTTAGATCAAATCAATTACTAACAATCCAGAGTAACTACGGGAGCACGTAAGAGACTGGCCCTACAATCCAGAACAACTATGAGAGCACATAAGAGACATTATGTGTACCCGTAGTTACTGTACCACCTAATGAAAACCTATGGGAAATTCATATGCAATCCAGAGCAAATTGTTCTTACACCGGAGCAAGGAATCCCCGTAGTTTCTCTGGATTGTGCCCATTATGTGCACCCGTAGTTACTGCACCACCTAGTGAAAACCTATGGGAAATTCATATTGCAATCCAGAGCAAATTGTTTTTACACCGGAGCAAGGACTCCACATAGTTACTCTGGATCCTAACCAATTTAGGATGGCATAACTTACCTGCTCCCTGTTTTTGAGGTGGTGTGGGAAGGCTGATGCTAGTCTGCACACTGGCCTAACCTCTCAGGAGTGGCGCAGAAATGCACTTTAGTGATATCTCCAAACCAGCATGGGAGTTGTGCCAGGACTTATGCCACCCTAACTGACATTTAGGATTGCAGCCTAAGATCCAAATCCTAAGCTTGGCACTCTGGCTTCCACCAACTCCACTGTTGCAAATGTGCTACAAACCACATTTGTGAGGGTTTGTGCTGGCTGAGCATGAGCCTGTGCTGGTCCAATGCTGGTGGGAATCTGGCAGTTCTACCTATGGGGTACTGGATACATCAGTCATTGTTTGCACCCACAGCAACCCTGTACTCCAGGCAGCTCAGGATTGAGCTATTTAACATTAAAGTCAGTATGTAGTAAAGTCAGTATGTAGTCAGTAAAGTCTAGGGCTGTGGTTGGCGCAAGTGTTAAGACACTGTGCCTGTTAAGCAGCAGGCCAGGGTTCGAGACCTGGGTCGGCCCCACAAGACAGGGTGAGCTCCTGTCCTTAGCCCAGCTCTGCGACGCCAGCTGGATCCAATCGTATTGGCTCTGCCTTTCCTTTGGACTAATTCGGTGGTGTGGAAAGGGGGGATTTGCTGCTTGGGTAACAGCCTGTTCTCCATAACAATCTAACCCAGGCTTTCATGCTTCGCATGCAGCGTATGCAGCGCCGAGCTGATGGAGGCCTGCAGTATGTATGTAGGTGGCTGGCTAACTGGCTAACTAATCAGCCGAAGACTGATGGAGGCCTGCAGTATGTATGTAGGTAGCTGGCTAACTAGCTAGCTATATCTATGCAGTCCGTCTTATGTAGTAAGCCACTGTCTAAATTCAAATGGAATTTATTCTCAAGCAGGTGTGCATAGTACTCTAGCGGGACATCACAATCTTCTGCATTCTTTATTTTGCATTTTATTCTTTATTTGCATTCTTTATTTGGCAACACAATCTTCTGCATTCTTTATCAACAACTTATGCAATCCTATCAATCTTTATTTCCAATAAAGGCTTGCAGCTGAGGTTCCCAAAGTGTGTGCCGTGACCCCAGAGGACATTAGGACACATTGGGATGTCCCTGTTTGATCCTCCGACATGTTTGCCAAGCACCACCAACTTGGATCTTGTCAAATTTCATGATTTCCAAAATTCTGGGGTCTGTGGGGGGCACTGTGACCCAGATATGTTTGTGAATCGCTGGATTACATTGTTCATCGGAGTTTCGTTCCAAGATGCTTACATCCTCAGGCACTGGGCCAGGATTTCTTGAAAAACATGGCAGGGGGGAGGTAACACGGGAGGCAATCAGCTGTGACAAGGAAAGCCTCTCTGGTGGTACAGTATGCTTGGGTTGTGCCAGGGAGGCTGTTTGTTGGTTTCTGGGCAGTTTGGAGACTGCTGGTCCATGCCAGGGTATCCAAACCCTGGCATGTGGGCAAGATGCAGCCAGTGGTGGGCTTCAGGGAGTTCTCACAGGTTGTATAGAACCCTTTACTAATGAGCGCCCAGTTCTGAGAACCGGTTACTAATGGGACATAAAACCTGTTGTTAGTTTGAACCCCACCACTGGATGCAGCCCATGGCAAGACCCCTCTATCTGGCCCTCGGGCAAGCCTTGTGACCCTCCATATCTGTCCAATACACTTTTACATTTAAAATTTATGTAAATGTATTCAAATTTAAAATGTAAATCATTTTCTGCCCCCCCCCCCCCCCAACACAGTGTCAGAAAGATGATTTGGCCCTCTGGCTAAAAAGTTTGGACAACCCTAAAATATGCCAACCCTCAAACTCTTGCAGCGCTATTGGCAGAAGTCATGAATTGGTGGAGAAACCCTGCTACACTTCAATCAAATAAATCAATTTTCAAATCAATGTCAATCAATCACTTGGCATTTTCAAGTCTCTTGCATCATTATAGGGCTGTAGGAGATATTTCCATTGGTTGCCATGAGATGGTTGGTGGCAGGCAAAGGTGTTCCAAGGGTGTTCCACACCCCATGGCATGCATGAGGTCGTGATGCTGTGGGGCATCATAATGTCATCATGCGCACGCACTCAGAAGCTTGCTAGAGAGCGTTTTCTCAGCTGGCTGTGAAGGACACATGCACAATTCAGCAGCTGAACCACACACATGCTCTTCATAGTCGCCTAGCTTGGAAGAGCGCATGCATGGCTCAGCTGCAGCTGCACATGTGCTCTTCTGAGCCAGCCCTCTCTGGCTGACTTGGAAGAGCACATGCTTAATTCAGCTACAGCCATGCACATACCCTTCTGAGGCAGCTGGGAAAGTGCTTTCTGGCTGACTTGGAAGAGTGCATGCAAGGATCAGCTGCAACTACGCATGCACACTTTTAAGCCAGCAAGGGAAGTGCTCGCTGGCTGGCTTGGAAGAACACATGTGTGGCTCCGCTGCAGCTGCACCTGCGCTCAACCAGCTGAAGAGGGTTTCTTCGGCTGACTCCATAGGTGGGCAGATGCCGGTTCGGGTCTATTCGCCCGAACCGGATCTTCCCACGCGGCGGACGCTAGCGAACCGGAAAGACCCGTGGCTGCCAGAACCATGGGGACCGGTTCGCTAGAGGCCGTCATGTCTCCTGAAGCTCTGCCTCAGGAGATCCAGCGTGCTTGCATCCAGCTGGACACATGCGCGCTGAGTCTCCTGAAGCCGAGCTTCAGGAGACGCAATGCGCATGTGCCAAGCCCATGCGGCAGGGTTGGGGCCCTGCCCCCAACCCACCCCCGACCTGCCTTCTGACCCCAGCCCCACCCCCTGACCCTGGCCCGCCCCCCAACTTCCGGCAAACCAGATCTTGGGGTTGGCTGGGCCCACCCCTGGCTGACTCAAAAGGGTGCTGGCATCAGGGGAAGTTGGAGGAATGCATGAGTGGGTGGGCGAGTTTCACCCACCACCCTGTATGCACCCATGGTATGAAACACATCATACTATATGAGTGATACACAACTCGTGACAGGGATGGAGAAGTAGAAGTAGCCATGTGAATTTGGGTTGGCAGGACCTACAACCCCTTAGACATCTTGGTACAGCCTGTCAACTGGGGGCCACCCCCTGACCATCTTTGCATACCACTGTTTTGGGGGCTGATAGGATGAACTCCACAAGACTGAGAAGCATCAGCCGAGTGTTGAGTCAGCAAAACCTCCCCGCAGAAGATGCGTCATGAGCTTAACAACAAAAAATATCCCAACATTTTAATCAAGCAACATCACACTTTTTATTTTTTTTTTATGCACCAGGAAAAAGTAGTGGCAATCCTTCCACCTTAATCACTGCCAACGTTTGCTCCTTGTTTTGGGGCCATTGTGTATTACGCAGAAGAAGACAAGATGCATTAACTGTCACCTGCGAAGCAAAACACAAAGTAAACCATAGATGGAAATGATGTCTGACAATTATTCAAGTGTCAGATGGAGAATAAGCAATGAGGAGGCGGTGGGAAAATCAAGAAAAAAAAGAAGTTCTGCTTTGGAAAGTGTGAAAACTGCCAAATTGAGCCTCTTTAATATTCCTCCTCAACCTGGAGATAAAATAATCCGAGTGCACCAAGAATGTCCTGTCATTGACAACAACTGCCAGCAGCATTTGGCGGCTTGGATAATTTCTCCTTTGTTTCACTAAGGGTGAAATCCAGAATAACTACGGGGAGTCCTTGCTCCGGAGTAAGAACAAGTTGCTCTGGATTGCAATATGAATTTTCCATAGGTTTTCACTAGGTGGTGCAGTAACTACGGGTGCACGTAAAGTCTTTTACATGCTCCCGTAGTTACTCTGGATTTCGGGGTAAGTTACTTTTGGAGACATTTATCATGTGCTGCAAGGTACCAGGGATGCCACTTAATGTCGCCACTTTAAAAAGGAATTTAAAAAAATTAAATCAGTCCAGACTAAGTTTCTCTTCCTGCACCCAAAGAAAATTAATCCCAAGCAATGGTGAGCCAATAACTGTTGGAAAGTAATTTCAGGACAGGAGCAGGACTTGTCCTGGACTTGGTGTTGGCAGGCCCAGCCTTCTGGGGGGTGGGAGGGTGCTTACGGGCACCTGGAGGAACTAACTGGCAAGCGCAGCCAAGCCGCGCCTGCCTCTTTAAAACTGAGAAGGCTGCACATGTGCGCAGCCTTCTATAGCCTAGGAAAGATTCCTCGGAAGAGTTTCCTAGAATGCGTGCATGGGCAGGAGTATCCGGGCGCTCCGCGCATCTCTCTAAGCTTCTGTCTTGCTGCCTCTGGAGGTCAGGTTAGGTCAGCGAGACAGAGGCTAGAGAGGAACGCAGGGCGACCAGATGCTCCCACCGATGCGCGCACTCAGGAAACTCTAGGAATCTTTCCTAACGTATAGAAATCTGCATACATGCGCAGCCTTTTTAAATTTAAAGTGGCAACTGTGGCTTAGCGGAATCAAGCCATGGCTCCCTGAAAGTTCCCCCTAGTACCCTAAACACCCTCCCAGACTGGACAGGGGAATATTGGACCAGCCAGTCCAGTCCAATGTCCAAAAGTAGGACTTGTCCGGCCAATTCTGGCTTTCTGGGAGGCCTGATCCAAGACTGACTGCTCCACCTCCTTTATTTATTTATTTATTTATTTATTCATTCATTCATTCATTCATTCATTCATTCATTCATTCATTCATTCAAGGGGAGCCAAGATGGCTAATTATCATTTCAGTACAGTAAAATAAAAACATATCACATTTAAAAACTTTTTAAAACAGTTTAAAACCCATGGCGTAGTGTCGCCATATGTCCTGGAAAACCAGGACTGTCCCAGTTTGGGGGGACTACCTTCACATACTGGCAACTTTGACAGCGGGTCCTGTCCCAGTTTTATAGAAGAGAATTATGGCAACCCTACCCATAGCTATGCCACCATGTGCATAGTCCTGATCTATGCCAAGATTTGTCCAACACCAGTGACAGCCACATAAAAAAACTTTTTAAAAGATTGTTCTAACCTTTTAGGAACAAGGGAGGGCTTAAGTCTACAGTATGCATGGATGAGAGTTATCACCCGTCTGAGAGAGAGACGTGCATTTCTCTCTGCAGACCTAAGCTTCCATTCTGCAAATCAATACCAGGGAATTTAGAAGATTAAATGTGTTCAATGAGCTGCACATTAGAGTTAATCTCCAAGTCAGGCATCTAGTAAACTTGCTTCTCTCTGATAGCGCATACTGTACTGTCAGAGTAATAAGCCAACGCCATGCATAGGTAAGCCATTGATAAGGATGCCTCGTGAACAACTTGGGCTGAACTTGCTCGGGATAGATAAGCACAAACATTCCGATGCAGCATCTTCTCAAGTTTTCGGAGACTTTCAGATTCCAGGACATTTGTCTAGGTTGGTGGTTTTCACCTCTAACGTCTGTCCAGGATCTGCAAACAGAAGCTCTAGTTCTCTTTCAGTTGAAAGCCATACTCTTTTCAGCCTATACTAAGATATCCAGAATGCACCAGAAGCAGGGATGTGTGTTGGGGAGGCGCCTCCCCTCCGCAATCCTTCAAAACACATCACCGCAATGTGCAGTGCTCAAGCATGTGCTTCCGTGGTGGTGCTTTTCAAAGGAAGTGGGCGTCTGCAGGCAGTAAATAACTTTCTTGTACTTAATAAAATGCCTGTATTCATTCAAATCTAACACACCATCAAATCTAATGCGCAGCCCAATTTTCAAAGGCTTGATATTAAAAAAATATTTACTGGTGATTGTAACGCGCAGCTGCAAAGTAGGTGCAAAATTTAATTTGACCATATACAACAAGTTGTATGACAACAATAATATAACATATCTAGTCAATGTTGGAGATGCTCTAAGAAGATTTCCTTCTGGAGGCATGGGTTTAAGAACGTAAGACTAGATGATCTATTAGATCAGGGGTCTCCAAACCCCAGCCCAGGGGCCAGATGTAGCCTTCGTTGAGCCTCAGTGTGGCCCCCAACAAGACCCCTCTATCTGGCTCTTGAGAAAGCCACTCCAATACATTATTATATGTAAATTTATGTAAATGTATTCAAATTTGAATGCAGTTTTCAAATGTTTTCCCACCCCCGGCATAATGTCAGAGGGTGCCAAAAATCTGTGGCCCTCCTGCCAAAAACTTTGGTGGCCCATGTATTAGATCTATTAGGCTAAACTAGATGATCTACAAGTGGTTAAGACCCTGTGCCTGTTAACCAGCAGGGTTCAACACCCAAGTCCCCAGAAGACAGGGTGAGCTCCTGTCCTTAGCCCAGCTCTGCAACGCAGCTGGAACCAATCATGTCAGGTCTGCCATTACCTTGGACTATTTCAGTGGTGTGGAGAGAGGGGATTTGCTGCTCGGGTAACAGCCTAACCTACATATTAATCTACCCAGGCCTTTGTGCTTTGCATGCAGTGTCAAGCACAATACCGTAGTCTTTCAAGACTGATGGATGCCAATGCAATGCAAAATTAAAATAGATAATCATCATAAGACGAGGTGATCTATTAATTAGATCCCAACTATACGATTCCATGACAATAGGTTTATGTTATGATTTTTACCTAATTGCACTACTTTATACAAAAGTTTGTTATATTATTATTAAAATACTAGCGAAAATGTACCCACATTGCGGGAGTAAAATTCCCCAATACAACATCCCCCCACTACGCATCAATCCCCCATGCACATCAACCCCCCATGTGCAACATCCCCCATGCGCAACATCCCCCATGTTCATCCACCCCATGTGCATCATCCCCCCTATGCACATCATCCCCCATGGCATTAACCCCCATGCACAACATCCCCATGTGCAACAAGCCCCCCATGTGCAACAACCCCTCATGCGCATCAACTCCCTTGCACATCAGTCCACCATGAGCATCAGTCCCCCATGCACATCAGTCCCCCAGGCACATCCCCCATGTGCATCATCTCCCCATGCACATCAGTGTGTCATACTGGATTTACTTGAATCTAATGCTTACCTTTTCAGCCAAATATAATCTCCAAAAACATGGTGCACATTAGGTTTAATGGTTAATTAGATTCAAGTAAAAGTGGTATTTCGAAGTGTAGGGTGTGCATTAGATTCGACGGCGCATTAGATTTGAGTAAATACGATAATTTGTACTTGAAATCTAATAAATCACATGAAATCAACATACAAGTGTTTTTAGCTTTTATTTTGCCATGTCCTGTGTTTTTCTTGGATGTCGTACATTTTGGGGCACCTTGTCCTCTTTTGTGGTTATGACATCTGGTTTCCCTGATGCAGCATCTCGCAGAGTAGTACTACCAGATTTAGGGTGAAATCCAGAATAACTACGGGGAGTCCTTGGTCCGGAGTAAGAACAAGTTACTCTGGATTGCATTATGAATGTCCCATAGGTTTTCACTAGGTGGTGCTGTCACTACGGGTGCACCTAATGTCTTTTATGTGCTCCCGTAGTTTCTCTGGATTGTGCCCTTAATTCTATGTTTTTGTATGCAGGAAGGGGGTGAGGGTTGCATGTAGTTCAAGACAATTCCTATTTTTGTTTCCGTATTCACAGTCTGTAAAGGTTGGGAAGACACTGAAGTAGAGGAAATCCTGGAATCCTGGAGCTACTACTTAGCCTGTAACTCCAGCCCTAGAATCATCCTACAGAGGAAAGGGACTTGGTGTCAAGATGAAAGTATTGGAGGGCTGTGAGCTGCCTCCTCCCTCCCTTTTGTGTCATGCTCTCTTTTTTCCGGAAAATTATAGTAATTTTCCTCTGATCATACCTTTCACGTATCCTCAAAGCCTCCTCTATTAAAGTAGCTCAGCTACATATGTAATTCCTTCCCTTCTCCAGGCAAAACCATCTTCCTTCCTTTTTGGGGGCAATAATGCCCGATGTTTCCGCGGGGCACGCGGCTCCTCTGCAGCGCCGATTTCTTCTGCTCCAGTTTGTCTGTAGCCAACTTCTAATCAACAAAATGCCAACATTTAAATACTTTGGGCTCATTAATAGCAGTCTAAGGTGTTTGTGAGTAAGCATATGTGTGTAGAAGCTGCAAGCAAAAATATGGATCGTTTTGACTCCAAAGTGCCAGCGTGATTAATGCCAATTTGCCGAGTCTGACATTTCTACAGCATCTGTTTATCTGCCTAATCAGACACTTAGTGTGGTGGCATCAAGGCACCTCAGTGGCGCAAATTCATGCTGGCGCGCATCATTCAGACTTTTCCAAGCTTATCACAGTGTTCTTCAACCTATTTTTCTACTCCAATCAATCAACTCCAATCAATCAATCAACTAATAAATATTTTAAAAGTATGAGACTGGGAACCCGTCATCAGTCCCACCACCCTCTTGGGACCCAATGCCCATCTTTCCCCTATGAGACTGGGAACCCGTCACCAGTCCCACCATCTTCTTAGGACCCAACCCCATCTTTCCTCTATGAGACTGGGAATCCGTCATCAGTCCCACCATCCTCTTAGGACCAAATCCCCATCTTTCCCCTATGAGACTGGGAATCCGTCATCAGTCCCACCATCCTCTTAGGACCAAATCCCCATCTTTCCCCTATGAGACTGGGAATCCGTCATCAGTCCCACCATCCTCTTAGGACCCAAACCCCATCTTTCCCCTATGAGACTGGGAATCCGTCATCAGTCCCACCATCCTCTTAGGACCAAATCCCCATCTTTCCCCTATGAGACTGGGAATCCGTCATCAGTCCCACCATCCTCTTAGGACCAAATCCCCATCTTTCCCCTATGAGACTGGGAATCCGTCATCAGTCCCACCATCCTCTTAGGACCAAATCCCCATCTTTCCCCTATGAGACTGGGAATCCGTCATCAGTCCCACCATCCTCTTAGGACCAAATCCCCATCTTTCCCCTATGAGACTGGGAATCCGTCATCAGTCCCACCATCCTCTTAGGACCAAATCCCCATCTTTCCCCTATGAGACTGGGAACCCATCACCAGTCCCACCATCTTCTTAGGACCCAACCCCATCTTTCCTCTATGAGACTGGGAATCCGTCATCAGTCTCACCATCCTCTTAGGACCCAAACCCCATCTTTCCCCTGTGAGACTGGGAATCCATCATCAGTCCCACCATCCTCTTGGGAACCAATGCCCATCTTTTCCTTATGAGACTGGGAATCCATCATCAGTCCTACCATCCTCTTGGGACCCAATCCCCATCTTTCCCCTATGAGACTGGGAATCCGTCATCAGTCCCACCTTCCTCTTGGGACCTAATGCCTATCTTTCCCCTTTTACCACTGACCCTCAGTGGCATAGAGGCATAGCAAAGGGGTGCAAGGGGCAGCAATTTCATGGGTAACAAGCTTTAGGCAACTGTCTTCTTCGACCACAGATGGTCTTCTATGCCACTGGCTGTGGAATACCACATTCCAGCCATCAGCCCTTTGGTTGCCCCCTGCCCTTGGGGATACTGTAGCTGCCATTGTGGTGTTGCTGGAATGTGGCACATGCAGCCCAGTTAGGATTGGACTGTTACCCTTCATATACTTGGGCACATACTTGATGTCTGCCTAAGCAAGTCTAGGTTCAAGGGTAGCCATACATTTCCCTTCTCCTGCCACTGGTTGTTCTGGGACCTGAGATGAGCATTTTCGGAGCAATCCTATGCCTGTCTACTCTGAAGTAAGACCAGAATGGGACTTACTCTCAGGAAAGTGTGGTTAGGATTGCAGCCTTTGTTTTGTGTGGTGCTCAGGGATGAGAAAACCCCTTTGGCATTGAAGGCCACAAAGCTCATCTCAACACAGCCAGCTGCACTGTGGCAATGAACCGGTGCTGCCACATGTACATGCTCCTTGAACACTTCAATCCATAAGGAGCCAAAGTGCCAAATGTTCAGAAAGAGTTCCACCTCAAGCACAGCTCATGCGCCAAAATGCTAAATGTTCAGATTCCATTACACATTATGTCCATCAAAAGTGGTGTCTGAAGCAGCCAACCCTTGGCATGGGGTTCGCATATCCTGCAATGGGGGGAGCAGAACATATGGCCACACTTTGGGCTGTGCAGTACAACTTTGATGTTTGAGTAACTAGGGGAGCGCTGCCAAGTTGACAGATGTCCCTGACTTCAAGAGTTGTCCTACATTCCAGCACATCACAGAACAGATCTCAATTTCCATAGGATACTACTGTGAATACATTCCTCCTCCATCCCTGTCTCCCATTTCCAATGCCTTTAATGTCTGGCAACCACAATATGCCAAGTGATGCAGTGAGCACTTTGTATGAAACTCAAAATGCTCATGAAACTAACAGTGGTGGGTCACTTATAGCCCAATCCAAGGGAAATTCCTATGCAGTGCTTGCTACATCTACTCCTGTGCAGTGCTCGCTACGCACCCATGGGAGTCAGTGGTTTGGCGGTTTAGCAGCTGGAGGTCTCTGGGGTAAGAGGATATTTGAAGTCCACGTGTCTAGATCCGGCACTTGATCTGATGACAGCAGGACAGTACAGACTTACTGGTGCCACTAACGTCTGCATTGTCACAATGTACATTATGGGATGTTTGCAACAGTCTGAACCAGCATGGCCTGCTGATGCAGTGGAGGGATAGGATTGTGTTGTGAGTGGACTGCAGCCCTATGAGCTTTACAGCCCAATCCTGTCCCATGCTGGAAAGAGAGGCTGACTGGTCTGCCCCTATCCAGAGTGGGCAATTCGGGGGAATTATTTATTTATTTATTTATTTATTTATTTATTTATTTATTTATTTATTTATTTATTTATTTATTTATTATGCCGCAGCAGCCTGAATGGTGCTATTCAGGTCTCCACCACCTAAAAATTTTGCTCAGAGTCAAGAACCCTGGAGCTGCCCTGGGTTCTCTGGCAGTGTGGTCCAGATCTGGCCTAAGTGCTGGATCTTACCCTGCTCAGGCTCAGCCTGCCCATGTCCTGTCCCCCACCCTGAAATTCAGTGGTATTTGTGCATTTCAGCCTGCCTCCCCCCTTTCAAATTTAAAAATCTATTTGGGACCCCATGTCAAAGTTACTGAGATGTTTATCCATGGCTACTCAGAAGTAAGTCCCATTGTGTTCAATAAGACTTACTCCCAGGAAAGCCAGATTCCAAGATGATGGATCCCATCCTCTTGCGAGCCCACTTACACGAGATTGTGACCCCCACTTTGAAAACCACTGCTCTACTGTGCCACGAACACTACCTTTGGCTACAATCCAGAGTAAATACAGGACCTTTTACACCGACGTAGTTACAGTGCCACCTATGGGAAATTTTTGGGAAATGCATAGAGCAATCCAGAGTAAGTGCCTCTTATGTCTTCCCGTCGTTACTCTGGATTGTAGGGCTAGGCTCTCTGTATAAAACAAATTTGCAAGAGCGATCTGCTGGGCTAATTTTGTGGTTAGAAATGAAAAAGAAACATTCCCGAGATTAGAATAATTGCATGAGAACAACCAATTTTTTAAATCTATTTTATAGATTTTCCACTTAAAATATATGGTCAATTGCTAACAATGTCAAGAAATGCTTGACAATATCTAGCAACACTTCAATGGGTCTTTCATCCAATGCAGAGACCTTGGCATTGGTCTTTCAATGGAAATAAAAATGCTATAGGGCGCAATCCAGAGTAACTATGTGGAGTCCTTGCTCCGGTGTAAGAACAATTTGCTCTGGATTGCAATATGAATTTCCCATAGGTTTTCACTAGGTGGTGCAGTAACTACGGGTGCACATAATGGGCACAATCCAGAGCAACTACGGGGATTCCTTGCTCTGGTGTAAGAACAATTTGCTCTGGATTGCATATGAATTTCCCATAGGTTTTCATTAGGTAGTGCAGTAACTAAGGGTACACGTAATGTCTCTTACGTGCTCCCATAGTTACTCTGGATTGTAGGGATAAGCTCCAGAATCCTAAAGTTGAGGCGATGAAAAAAATAAACAAATGCAGCCATTTTTCTTCTAACTTATAAATAGACAAAAAGGGGATTATTTTTGGTGTTGTGTAATCTGGTCTGGCTGGCACCCATTGCTGCTTTGAACCCATTTGAACGGTTGAATGTAAATGAAATATATTCTAGCATGTCTGCTTGAGCTCTTTTGCAGAGATTATCTATTCAATGACATGGCATTTGGAAATAATCCCCACTTCAGGAATGGAAACCATTTATGTCTCAAAGAGAAGGCTTTATTTTGCATAATGGAGTCCATACAACAATTGACAAGGTTTCTTCTCCATAGAAGTTTCAGTTCATTGTCAATGACACATAAAATAAAGGTTTGTAACAGGCAAATGTTGGCATGCTGGTGCAAGAAAAATGGGGACGTGCACAGTACGGCTGCAATCTTAACCCCCGGTTATGCCAGTTTAAGCCCTGGCACAAGTCCCATGCTGGTCTGGGAGTGTCACAAGAGTGCTGTAAGGCACTTCTGTGCCACTCCTGTGAGGAGGGTTAGGCCAGTGTACAGATATGTGCCCCCAACATCACCATAGACTAATGAGTTGTGCTGGCCTAAGTTAGGATTGCACCCTATTTTTCCCAGTATAGGGTGTAAACTATTTGTCCCGATATTGGGTGCAAACTGTATGTACCGAGTACCTGCACCTCTGTGGGGAGTACTGGCACCTTTGTGGCTCCTAAGTAGACATGCCTGGCGTTACAAATAACATCATAATGGTTGTCACCACCACCTTTATAATATCTTCATGGTGAGGACCCCCATCTTTATTTCTAGGAAAAGATTATCTATTCAGTGACATGGCCAGTGTCAATGACATTACCAGTACACTCAATGACATTATTCAGTGACATTATTCAATGACTATTCAATGACATGACCAGTACATCATGATTCACCAGGATCTGTTCACCGCTCATTGTGATTCAAAAAAGTAGGACCTAAGTTCCTACTAAAAGAAGACCTAGGGCACAATCCAGAGTAACTATGGGGAGTCCTTGCTCCGGTGTAAGAACAATTTACTCTGGATTGCAATATGAATTTCCCATAGGTTTTCACTAGGTGGTGCCATAACTACGGGTGCACATAATGTCTCTTACGTGCTCCCGTAGTTACTCTGGATTGTAGGGCTAGTACAAAATCCTAACCAATTTAGGCCAAACTAACTTACCTCCATTTGGGCTGCAGTTGGGTTAGTAGTTAAGAGTTCTTAACTCTATGCTGAAGTTCAGCAGGTCGGTGGTTTGAGACTCGAATACTGCAAGACGGAGCGAGCTCCTGTCAACTGCCCAGCCCCTCCAAATTAGCCGTTTGAAAGTATGAAAATTCAAGTAGATAAATAGGTACTACCTCGGTGGGAAGGTAACAGTGTCCAATACACATGCGGGCCACTTGTCCACAGAGGTGTCTTCGGACAACGCTGACTCTGTGGCTCTAGAAATAGGGGAAGTGTACAGCACCCTAGAGTCAGTCACAACAAGCAGGGCAACCTGCTGGGGACACCTTTACCTTTAACTCCCATTAAAGGTAGTACCTTCCCGTTGGTGGTATGGTGGTGGTGGTGGTGTGGTGGTGTGGTGGCATATCTTTTCATTGGTGGTATGAGGAGATCAGCATATAGCTGGACCTAATCCCTTCCCCCTCAGGAGTGGCGAACAGTGTCTTATGGCACTTTTGTGACCTCCTCAGGTCAGCACAGGACTTGTGCCAGGGCTTAGGCTGGCCTAACCGGAGGCTAGGATTGCAGCATTAACTTCCATTAACACTGGCACATTAACACTGAGCTGTGTGTGTGTGTGTGTGTATTTTTTTCCTCTCGCACAACACATCACAAATGCATCCCAGGTATTTCAGGAGTGAAGATGAATGACTGAGCATTCTGGTAACTAAAGTCCCATCGTAGCAAGCAGATTGCTATATATTCCACAGACAGCATGAATACTATCCTGGCAACTGCTGAAGTCAGCGCACCGAACTGAGCCGTTCTTATGACAAATCACTACTTTTAATGGATTATAATGAATGACTTTGGCATCGTCCTTTGAGGAGGTAGATACGGTTGCTTTATAGATGACGAGATAGTACTGTAAACAAGTGTACATCAAATGAATGAAAAAGGAGCATTTTCAAAATGCATCGGATCCAATTTTATATTCTGGAAGTGTATGAAACAGGCAGTCTTTCCTTCCAGCACTTAATGTACTGCAGGTACCGGATAGGACTAAGTACCCAGACTGGAACTTAATTTTCCGAACTGATGGTTAATGCGGTCATAGCCGAACAGTTTTATGAAACGATGAGAACTTTGGGTTGTCAGAATCCAAATTTAATTTCCCAGAACCTTGAGGTGGAATTGTAGTGATGTCCATGAAAAGAAACAGTTTTGCTTCCATAAAGGAAGCATCTCTTTATGGGACGTGAGATAGTTTAAATGAATGAAGCAAATCACACTGAAATATCTCTAATCCACCAAAAGTTATATAAAAAAAAACCAAGGGTGCAATCCTAAGCAGGTCTACTCAGCAGTAAGTCCCATTGCGCTCTATGGGACTTGCTTTCAAGAAAGTGTATATAGGTTTTGTTCTGTGGATACCAATTTTTGCATTAAATCAGCAGTGTCATGGGGCCAGATGTGGTCCACTCAATGCGGTCCACAGCAAGATCCCTTGGGCAAGCCTTGTAATTCCCCAGATCTAACTCTAATACAATGCAAATTTATGTAAATTTATTCAAATTTGCAATGTAAAGTATTTGTACTGCCCCCAACACAGTGCTGGAGAGATGATGTGGCCTTTCTGCCAAAAAGTTTGGACGCTCCTGGTCAACATATACAGTGCCAATTAAAATCCAGAAATAATATGAAGTGGCAACACATTAGAGGCTTCACTGCTGGTACACTGGTGGTGCCATGTGCTACCAGGTGGCATCACTGCTGGATTCAGACAACACAATGAGAATGATGTAAAGTGGGGCATAAAGTGGGGCATGTAAAGTGGGTAGATGGTTATTTAGGGCGCAATCCAGAGTAACTATGGGGAAGCCTTGCTCCGGTGTAAGAACAATTTACTTTGGAATGCAATATGAATTTCCCATAGGTTTTCACTAGGTGGTGCAGTAACTACGGTGCACGTAATGTTTCTTATGTGCTCCCGTAGTTACTCTCGATTGTAGGGGAAGTCACAATTGTGCTTATGGGCGCAATCCAGAGTAACTACGGGGAGTCCTTGCTCCGGTGTAAGAACAACTTACTCTGGATTGCAATATGAATTTCCCATAGGTTTTCGCTAGGTTGTGCAGTAACTACAGACGTACATAATGTCTCTTGCGTGCTCCCGTAGTTAATCCGGATTGTAGGGTATGTCATAATTCCAGCCCAAATTCCTTTCCCCACAAGCACACATACATGCACATACAAACACACAGTTTTGTACAGAAAAGTTACTTTTATTGGCTTTCATTGGCATTTTTTCCTATATAAAATAGATTCAACAGGGCTAAAATAAATATAACAGGGGTCGATTCAAGCTATCTAAAATAGATGCAAGAGCAGAGTTGTCCATAGGGGGAAACACTACACCCACCTTACAGTTCCTCTCCATTTCACAACCACTTCCTCAATATTAAAAATGTTTTTAAAACAGTGTTTCACATAAAGACTGCAATCCTAACGACACTTTACTGGGTAGTTATTTTTGAGTAGACATGGTTAGGACTGTGCTCTTACCCCCAAATCCAGAGTAACTACGGGAGCGTGTAAGAAACTTTACGTGCATCCGTAGTTACTGCACCACCTAGTGAAAACCTATGGGAAATTCATATTGGAATCCAGAGTAAGTTGTTCTTACACCAGAGCAAGGACTCCCTGTAGTTACTCTGGATATTGCCCTAAGATTCCCTGTAACAGCTAGTTTTGTTCAAAACATACTTAAACCACATGTTTTTCCAACAAATATGTGACTTCTCACCCTCACTTTGCACATAACGGCGGGAGACAGTTGTTACTAATTATGTGTCGTCTTTGAGTAATTATAGCTCTCATCTGCAGAATAAAAATCCTAAATAATGAAGAAAAGCATTTTAAAATGTATGATGGATCACAGATCCCAGTAACGCTGCTTGCCTCTTAAAGATAATGCTAATCTCGACATAAAAAGCAATGTCTTCTTCCGCTAAGCAGATTTGCTCTTGGTTAGCTGGAAGGCTTTGTTCTGATGTGCTTATCATGCTCAAATGTGCTGCAGAGAGTCAGGAATTTCACCATTGTTGTTCCATAAGAAGATCCGTCGTCACCACTATTGTCTCCGAGAAGAGCTACTGAAGATGTCTGGTGTGCATTTGTACGGATCAAAAACTTGAAAGGCAGATCTAAACTTTATTTTTTTACAAGAATTGGGGGGCATCCTGAGTCCAATCCCTATCCAAAATAGGGCGCAATCCAGAGAAATTATGGGGAGTCCTTGCTCTGATGTAAGAACAAATTCCTCTGGATTACAATATCAATTTCCCATAGGTTTTCACTAGGTGGTGCCGTAACTACATCAACGTAAATGTCTGTTGTGTGCTCTACTATTTACTCTGGATTGTAGGGATAGATTCATAGGGTTGGAGTGACTTAAAAGTTCATTTAATTCAATCCCATGCCTTATCGAGCATCTTCTCAAAGATCTCCAGGGAGGAAGAGTTCACCACCTTCCTCGGTAATCTGTTTCACTGCCGAACCACCTTAACAGTCAATATTTTCCTAATATCCAATTGGAAACTCTTGTCTTGCTGGTGGACTAGATCCCATGTCATCAGGTACTGCATATGTTTGTAAGACAGACAGACAGACAGATTAGATCCCATGTCATCAGGCACTGCATATGTTTGTAAGACAGACAGACAGATTAGATCCCATGTCATCAGGTACTGCATATGTTTGTAAGACAGACAGACAGATTAGATCCCATGTCATCAGGCACTGCATATGTTTGAAAGACAGACAGACAGATTAGATCCCATGTCATCAGACACTGCATATGTTTGTAAGACAGACAGACAGATTAGATCCCATGTCATCAGGTACTGCATATGTTTGTAAGACAGACAGACAGATTAGATCCCATGTCATCAGGTACTGCATATGTTTGTAAGACAGACAGACAGTTTAGATCCCATGTCATCAGGCACTGCATATGTTTGAAAGACAGACAGACAGTTTAGATCCCATGTCATCAGGCACTGCATATGTTTGTAAGACAGACAGACAGATTAGATCCCATGTCATCAGGTACTGCATATGTTTGTAAGACAGACAGACAGATTAAATCCCATGTCATCAGGTACTGCATATGTATGAAAGACAGACAGACAGATTACATCCCATGTCATCAGGCACTGCATATGTTTGAAAGACAGACAGACAGATTAGATCCCATGTCATCAGGCACTGCATATGTTTGAAAGACAGACAGACAGATTACATCCCATGTCATCAGGCACTGCATATGTTTGAAAGACAGACAGACAGATTAGATCCCATGTCATCAGGCACTGCATATGTTTGAAAGACAGACAGACAGATTAGATCCCATGTCATCAGGCACTGCATTTGTTTGCAAGACAGACAGACAGATTAGATCCCATGTCATCAGGTACTACATATATTTGTAAGACGGACGGACGGACGGTTGGTTGGTTGGTTGTCCCCTACTGTCCAGGATGAGCAAATATCCTCTTTTTCTAGGACGTGTCCTACTTTTTTTAGCTATGTGATTCTGGGAAAAAATCTTTGTTGTCCTCCATTTCCTTGTAAGCAGGCAGCATGTAACTTTCTTGTAATTAATAAATTATATGTAAGAAATTGTGTATACCCTCAATGTAATAAATAGTTTTAAATTTACAAAGTAATACAGTGTTTGGGGCTGCGGTGGTGCAAGTGGTTAAGGACAAAATCCAGAGTAACTACAGGGAGTCCTTGCTAAGGTATAAGAACAACTTACTCTGGATTCCAATATGAATTTCCCATAGGTTTTCACTAGGTGGTGCAGTAACTACAGGTGTACATAAAGTGTACATAAAGTGCTTCCATAGTTACTCTGGACTTGGGGGTAAATCACTGTGCCTGTTAACCAGCAGGCAAGGTTCGAGACCTGAATCCTACAAGATTGGGTCAACTCTCATCCTTAGCCCAGATCCTGCCAACCTAGCAGTTTGAAAGCATGGATAAATGCAAGTAAATAAATAGGTACTACTTCAGTGAGCAGGTAACAACGTTCCGTGTGCATGCAAGCTACATGTCGGACAATGCTAGCTTTATGACTCTTGAAACAGGGATGAGCACTGCACCCTACAGTTGGTCACAACTAGTAGTATTACCTGTGGAGGAGACTTACTTTAATACAGTGTTTAAATTAACCACATGAAAGCAATATGTAATCAGTATATGAGTATTTTTAGCTTTTATTTGGTCACGTCCTACATTTTGTGGGTGTCCAACATTTCAAGGGGCCCTTGCCCTCTATTCCAGTTACAATAAGGTTGCCATATGTCCCCAAATACAGGGACAATCCTGATTTTGGGGGATTAGCAGCTATTATGAGGCTAAACAAGCATCTCCCACTTATTGGGTTAGGGACCGGAGCACCATTTAAAAGTGAAAACGGTTGAAAAGTGAAACCTAATCTTTTTTTAAGTTTATAAATGTTGCTTCTAATGCTTTCTTAGCTAGCAAATTGCAAATGTTCCTTTTATCGTGCAAATTCCTGCTGCCACACAAAAGATTTTTGCAAATGGATTCTCATTAAGTCCTTCTGGAATGAATTAGACCAGGAACTGCAACATGGGGGAGGGCAATTTTGGCCAGTAGAACAGCAGAGAGAGGTTGAAAGAGTGGATCAAGTGTTGAATGAATGAGTTCTGGGTATAAAAGGTGTTGAAAGAGTGGATCATCAGAAAATGAAAAAGAGTGCGGAATATTTGTATTAGTAAACATCTATCAATTTATTTTTTTAATATTTCAGTGAAATAATCTTCTGCAACTGAATTGGAAATATAGAGCACAATCTTAACCTTGTCTATTCAAAAGTAAGCCCCATTGTGTTAAATGGGTCATACTCCCAGGAAAGTGACTTTAGGATTGCAGCCATCGGGGATCAGTGCAGCTATTTGGAGGGATAATGACTGAAGCTGCTCTACAGAAATCACTTCCACACTTTTATATGATGCTCTCTCATATTCAGATCTTTCGATTGGTTTACATATAAAATTACAATTAAAATCAAGCAACGCATCTAACAGCACGAGGCTTTGTTACGTTATTAACTCCCCAAAACTCGTTCGGTGGTTAACAAGTCCCTCGGAGTCTTTTTCTACAAACGAAAATATGTATTTTAAAATATTTCCCAAAGTTAATCTGATTCATAAAATATTCATGCCACTTTTGCATAAAATGCAACCGTTGAAATGGCGCATCTCCCGGCACTTTGCACGGTGTGCCAGCCGGCTCTAAACAGCCACCAAATACACTTCAGCAAAGCGTAGGAGTGAAAGAGCGCAACTCTTGAAAGAGTGTCAAATACATCAGTTTCATGCGCAGTGGTTGGTTTAATGGCGCACAATAAACCATTTCACTTACTCCTCCCCATTCAACGGTGTTATGTATAAAAATATGAATACTGCATGAATCAAGACTTTAGACCTTTCCAGATCAGGGTTGGCCAGCCTTGTCAATCAGTGTGGGTTTGTGGTTGATCCCCGAGTAAGAGAGCAGCCACCAAGACGTATCAAGTTGCTGTCACTATCATTTATAGGAGGGGTGGCATAGCTAGAGGGGGAGCAGAGCAGTCACCCTTTGGAGGGAGCCTCACCCCTTCAGAGCCAATGCAATTTACCACTTTGCTTTAGAAAGATCTTTTCTAAACCAAATGCTTTTGGATAAGGTTTTGGCTATGGCTACAATCCAGAGTAGCTATGGGACCTTTTACACTGATGTAGGGCAAAATCCAGATTAACCAACGGGAGTCCTTGCTCTGGTGTAAGAACAAGTTACTCTGCATTCCAATATGAATTTCCCATAGGTTTTCACTAGATGGTGCAGTAACTACAGGTGCATGTAAAGTCTCTTATGTGCTCCCGTAGTTACTCTGGATTTGGGGGGTAGTTACGGTGCCACCTATGGGAAATGCATATAGTAAGTGTCTCTTCCCGTAGTTACTCTGGTTTGTAGGGTTTCTCTGAGATCTATCAGAAACAGTGGTGTCACTAGGGTTTATGTCACCCAGTGTGGGAGGCTGGTGCATCACCCCATGATAGACCTTATCCCATATAGTGAGGGTGGCAACAATCTGGGAGGTGGGCATGGAAGGACTCCCCTCCCTTCTGGTTTTTTTGGCCTTTTTATAGAGATATTTCCATGCAGTTTCATTGCATTCTTCATGAAATTACACATCAAACGATATAAACTATGATGGTATTACTCCTTAAAAATTCGTGACTATAATAATTTTGGCCATTAGTGGTGTCACTCCGCTGTGTGTGTCACCTGGTGCACCCCCAAGAGACGCCACAGAACAGAAATATATTTTTTAAAAAACAACAAAAATATCCCTGGCAAACAAATACGGGAAATATATTTTCATTTTATATATTGCAATTTATAAGTACTTTAAAATAGGGAGCTACAAGGGATTACAAGGGAGGTAGTGGACTCTTCCTCACTGGGGATCTTCAAGCAGAGGCTCGACGAGCACCTGTCGGGGATGCTCTAGGAGGATTTCCTGCTGCAGGCAGAGGGTTGGACTAGATGACCTACTAGGTCCCTTCCAACTCTAGGATTTTATGATTCTATGAGTCTTAGCACCCACTCCTACAAGGCCGCTTATCCATTTTGTAGCAAGAAATGGCACCGTTTCAGAACTGACATTTTCGTCTCCAAGAAATGTAACCACAACCTTTGGGTTAACATCTAACTTAGACAAGAATTTGCAAAAAGCCTGGATCCAAATGTCAACAAAGTAGCATCCTTGTTCACATCAATCCATTACGACGATTGTGGCCCGACGCCAGGAGGCAGCTTTGCACTTTTAAATACAGATCACTTTTTTCCACCGGAATTGTTAGATACTCCAAATACCTGCTTAGCTTTGCTTTGCTTAGCTTAGCCTCATTCAGATGTTCTTAACGTAAAGTAATATTTGTCTGTGCAATCCCGAATATACGTAGTAAAATATACCCAGGCCTGGACTGTTAATACAGTTTGCTCACTTTAATCACAGAAATAAAAAAGTAGAAACCAATGGCCCTAATCCAAATAAAGCAGCCCATTAGGAATATTGCCTGTGATTGGAAATTGCAGTGGTATCACTACGGTTTGTGTCGCCCGGTATCCATAACAGACCTCCTTCTATTCAGTGGGTAGTGGGCATGGAGATATACCATTGCCCTGCCTTTGCTGTTTTTTTGGTTATAACTTTTGATAGGATATAGATATTTCAACCTGGTGTGTTTCATTCCATTCTACACGATATTACACATTGAATGATATATTACATGATGGTATTATTTGAAAAAAAAACAGATTTTAAAAATTTGGGCCAGTAGTGGTGTTACTTCCCATGCACGTCACCCGGTGATGCCCAAAATCTTACCTCTCTCTCTAAACGGGACGTGTATTTTGGTGTTTGTCCTCCCCTTTAGCTCTATCACAACCTTCAGTTAAAATTATGTTAGTTGGGACTTTTTTTTCTTTTTTACAGGGACACATGATTCAATGTGTAATCTAAAAAAAGAAAAGCCATACTAAATAATATAAATGATTCCTTCATAAATGCCCTTGTTGGACGGCAAATGCCGGTGATATATGGTGTCATATAAAAACCTGCCTCGTTGGGGAGAATCGCTGGAGACGGTCTCGCAGGAAGACAATTTGATTTACTCTAATATAGTTTGCTCTGGTGAAATTTAAGATTGGAAAGAGTAGCAACACTTAATCCGAGGAGATAATGTGTTCATTAATGACTCCTTGAGAGGCAGACACAAAGACAGGGCTGTTTAAATTAAGGCTGAAGGCTGTAGACAAAAAAATTGAAGAGGCTCTATTTGATTGGAGATTGCTTAGGTTGGTATCATCATCCTCCCTCCCACCACCACCACCACCTCCCCCACTTCATAGCTATAGCTGTTCCTTTAATATTACTTTACCTGGTGCATCTCTTCACAATGATCAGAGTAAGCTCTAGTACTAAGCAGTAATGTTTGCATGGCTCTGAGTGGCGGGATCTACAAATGAGTGGATGCGTAGGGTTAATTGTACCCACGCTTGAGATCCAAAAGGGGTCCAGCTATAACCAGCCTATAAATTATATTTATATTTTCACATATATTTATTATGGGATCTTATATTTTCTAATTTCGGAGGGCTCATGAAATGTGTGCAAGGAATAAATAGTCCAGTAAGGCTCAAGACCATGGCAGGAATTAAGGTTGGAGAGTGACCTAATCCTAAGTGACCATGATCCTGATCTGGGCTGGACCTTCCCCTACCTATATGTGCTATTAATAGAAGGATAGCAAGTTCTTAAGACTTATGATGTGATGATAACCCTGACTGGTTTGGCCATGAAAGCTCCATTGGTCAGGTCTAAGAGCAAAGGGACTGGGCGATGTTCTGATCTATGACCGCTCCACTCATGTGTTGGAATTGGCAGTGCTCATGTGAGCAGGTCCATGGAGGCAGCCAGGCTGAATCACTGGAGCAAGTTCTTCATATCTGAAAGGGTCTCAAAGGATCTCCCAGACATGACCAGAAGTGCTTTCTGGATGTGTCCAGGAGGACTTCTCATGAACATGGAGGTTGCATGTGACTCCACATGGCTCAGAAGATCTCCCATATAACCATTTCTGGTTTTTTAGGCTACATGGTAGTGAATTTCATTATCCATGGTACTCAATATCCATGGAGTGGTGGGGATCCTGGAACTGTGCATAAGAGGACCCATTGTACTACCAAACAGGGAATGCTACCCTTGAGTATTTATTTTTCCACTTACAGTGATGTGGACGGATTTTTCCAAATGAGGTTGACTCTCAGTGGACTTCCTTTTTACACACAAACGCACGCCACACACGCACACGCACACACACACATGCGCGCGCACAGACACACAGAGAGAGACAATCCATGTTTTATTTTACCTGATTACCACCTGTTAGGTATGGAAGGCAGCAGTGGTGAGAATGTCTAATTAGGCCATTTGCCAAGGTTTTATGATATGTTGTTCTTTATCAAATGACAGCAGCGACGGAGATTAATAAAGCTGTCAGCGGCGTGTAAATTCATAAGTGATGGCTTCAGTTTTTATTCTCAAGTGATACTAATTACCATATTGTCCTCCTTTATTGGGGAGAACTATAGGAGAAAAAAACACCACTCGAATTATCGTACTGGCATTAGATAGCTTCCACTTTTGTTTGGAGAACATGTTTTCCCAGAGAACTGACCCTGAATAAAAGAGAATTAACTAGCTGGTTGACAAAGCACTGGGTGGATCTGCTGCTTGGTGGCTGCAGGAGTCTTTGGAAACCCACTCAGCAAAATGAATTACTCTTGCACCAGTTTCAAGCATTACAATAAATACTGGTCTTTTGTTCAGACCTGCTAATGCACTGGTACTTGAACATTTAAGTGCGGGACCCCCTTCAAACTTAAAAATCTCTCCAGGACCCCTTGTTAAATATTCCTGGAGTATCATGCCAGAGCTTCTCTATGTCTACTTGGAAGGAAGTCTCATTGTGTTAAATTAGACTTACTCCTAGGAAAATCCACTACCAGATTCTGAGATGGCAGAGCCCACCCTCTTATGTGTGCGTCCCCCTGATGGGGTCCCGCCCTCTACTTTGAGTACCATTGTGTTATTGCAAACTCGTAGGATCTGTGATGCCCCAATGCTGTAGAAC
This sequence comes from Cryptoblepharus egeriae, assembly GCA_030015325.1. Classification (NCBI taxonomy): domain Eukaryota; kingdom Metazoa; phylum Chordata; class Lepidosauria; order Squamata; family Scincidae; genus Cryptoblepharus; species Cryptoblepharus egeriae. The sequence goes on along the minus strand of JAREYC010000008.1, from coordinate 64,838,584 downwards.
CACTGCACGGCTTCTGGATGTGACTGGCGAAGGGTTGCAATATGTCCCGAAAACCAGGGACAATCCCAGTTAGGGGGGATTGTGTTCACATATTGGCAAATGGGACAATGTCCTGTCCTGATTTTGTGGAAGAGAGTAAAGGCAATAGATTGCCTAGACCGGTGATCTCATTGCCAGTTATTTCCAGGTTTGGAGACCTTGTTCACAGCATCAAACAATAGTAGAGGGTGGGGGTTGTCGACTTAGTGAAGCCTTGCAAATAGCGTGGTTGACATTGTTTAAAAATGCAATGTAATTAGAGTACCCTGAATGAAGTGACATTATATTATAGCCTGGCCTTTTGGAGCATTTCCATCCCTTTCATTCCAGGTTATCACTTTGTGGACAACTACCAGAGTGATCTGGTTCATAGGACCTCTATGAAATATTGCATGTACAAGCAGACCTTTTGTATCCACATTGGACCTGTTCCAGGATCCCTTCCATGGATTCCATCTGAAATCTGTGCCTGGAGGACCTCAGAAGACTTCTCAGAAGCAACTGGAAGTCACCTCTATGAAGAGGAAATGTGGCTTCAGAGTCCACTCAAACTCGGGCTACACATGTGCAGATACGGAAATCTATAGATTCTGCACCACTGATAAAGAGAACTTATTTGGGTGGTGGCACCAAATAAAACCCAAGCTCCATAGATGCTCTCTATTGAAAAAGATGAGCACCTGGCGGAGATGCTATAGAAGGATTTCCTGCTACAGGCAGAGGGTTGGACTAGATGACCTTCTGGGTACCTTCCAACTCTAGCATTCTATGAAAAGTGGTGTTACCACTTGGTGTGATGTCACCCAAAGTTTCACCCGGTGTGCCCCACACTCCCCAAGTGATTCCTGGTTCCTGATTTCCCTTTATCATTTTCTTGTTCTTTCCTTCTCTCTAGCGTGATGAAAGCTGGTAGGAGTGCAGTGATAGAGGGGAGACAGAGGCTTACAGAGATATTATCCACAGACAAATGATTATGCACTGCACATGGCTATGACTGTTTTGCTTTTGTTTTCCAAAGCTTTTATTGAAAACTCAATAAAGGGCAGTGATAAAACAAGAAAAGGAGAAGGGCTACAATACAGAGGGGAATCTGGGCACATAATATCCATGAATGTGTATTAAGAGCTGCATGTTTTGGATATATAAAAACAAAAGAAGGAACAGAAGATCCCAGCAATGGACATGTTCCTTTATCTTTCATTCTGATCTTGGAAAACAGGTTGTGTATCTGCCTGGACCAGTGTGTGTATATGTTCCCACCATCTTGGCTTGATGGATGACTTGGGTATGAGAAAGGGGAAAGGATTTCCATTGATGGTGATGCCAATATTCCAACCCCATCCGGGGCCTGATCCTGACTCTAGACAGCTCAACCTCAGCATTTTCTAACCTTCTGTACATCCACCCACTCTATATCATGGACCACCACTGATGAAGTGGTGGAGGGTCAACCGGATGGATCAGGAGAGGCAAATATTACTTAGCTCGCCATAGATCTGTTGATCAACTGTGAATAGGTCTCCTTGGGTGTATGCTGTTTCTTTAGCTGGTGTAAGTCCTGGAAGCAGATCCAAACTGGAAAAGGAGACTGGGATCTGTCATGATCTACTGCCACTGAGATCTACCCACTTCCTGCCTCTCTGTCATCCAGTGCAGCACCTGGAAACCTGTCTTGCATATGGGACCTCTGACCATTTGCTCCAGCAGCCAAAGCACATGATAGAGGAGCACCTTTTACAACACCACAGTAGTAGTGTAGCTGGAGGGAGTACAAAGGGCTTCAAAACATAGTGCTTTGCCCCCTTTTAGCTACACTGCTACACTACAACAGCATTTCTGGTGGTGGACCAGGAGTTCCACCATACACTTTGGAAACCCCTGGTGCAAGGGAAAAACATACAAAAATAAAGGACACCAATATCAGTACTTCTTTTCCACTATCAAAGGCATTCTGGACATATCCATGTTTATTATCACATTCCACTTTGCTCTAGAGTTATAATTTATACATCTTAATAACATATCAATAATGGTTAACGTAATTAGTTTTAGTTGTCTGCTGAGTTTGTTCCATAAATTCTTTTAAGGGGCATGGCATGTACATATAATTCTTCCATTGTATCTGTATGGAAATCTATAGAAGCCGGTAGGACTGATGCTTCCACTGCAATGGAATTAAAAATTGTGAAGGCCCCATAATGTTGGTTAGATGTATTCTTTGACAGATGGGGTTCTGTGATGTGTTCATCACGGCTCATGCTCTAGTCCGTGATTTGTAAATCCTGGAAGTGACATCGATCTGCTCACGTTATCCTTGTAGTGGGTGAAATTAAGATTGGAGAAGGAAGACAACCCAAGCTCTATATAACATAGAGCACAATCCTAACCACATCTATTCAAAAGTAAGCCCCATTGTATTCAATGGGTCTTACTCCCAGGACAGTGTCCTAAGGATTGCAGCCAAAGTGAAATTTTGCAAAGGAAAGGCCAGCCTCTGCCCTCGTATGAGTCACTCTGTTCATTGTTCTCACAATTACCTCCTGTGGCTGTAGGAGTGTACTCATATTGTGTACTCATATGTGTACTGCTATGTATATATTGTACTCATACGTGTGTAGCTTCTCATCTAGTTCTCTTATGCATGTATGTGCCGTGTTCTTGCCGTTTGCTTGCAAATGAAAGAAAATGATGCCTTTTGCACAAGACCTACAAAAGGGTTTGCAAATGAAGAGCAGTGAATTATCAATAAATCAACAGTATTTTATTTATTTATAAACAATCGATTAATCATCACTATTTATTTATTTATTATTTCTTGATTGATTGATATAGTTCTGAAACTGGCAAAACTAGGGATCTCAGATGTGTATCTTTAAAGACATAGGCAGCCCAATCCCATCTGAAGAACAGCAGTGCAGAAATGTCCAAACACTGTATCCTATAAGGTCTCCTTGGGGTAAAGGAGTGTTTGCTCCCTTACTCTTGGTTGAATGCAGTGGGCAGCAATGAGGATCTGCACCCATTATTGGGTGGGTGCAGAATTAAGGGTTCAACAGTTGGGCTTTCCCAGCAGGAAGGGAGAACAGTATAAGCTGGCAGAAGCTGCCACCGTATCCACCCCTTTCTGGTCCAATCCTTTTTTCTCCTATCCAATTCTTCCTTCCGACCCCAAAAAGCCACTCCACCAGTGCTGGTAATACTTACCACTGGCCACTTGTTCTGTGTGTCCTCCTGGAACTGGTCCAGCACTGGCACTCCTTGCTCCCCATGTGGCACCAACATCCTGTAGGCACATTTACAACACTCAGAGCCTGTGGTATGTGCATATCACCACTTACCACTTACGCACCACCTCACCTCTTACCGCGCACCAGCTGTAAACCTCATAGGATTGGGCTGATAGACTGGTCCAGTTTAGGGATCCCAGACATTCATCACATATAAAGTTGCCCATAACCTTTAATTTATTTACTGGGTTAGACCAGCCACGGAGTGTTGATACTGCCTTTGAAATATGGAGATGATGTAGCAGGGTTGTTATATTACTCAAGGTGGTGTGCTGAACATTGCTGCTGGATGGTCCCTCCTCACATGCCCCTGGATCCACCCCCTCTACCTACACCACTGTAAATTATAAGTTCTCAGGTGGATCAAAAACAACTCCCCTTGCAAAAGTTTCCTCCTATATATAAAGTAAGTTTCATGTCAACAGGAAAAAGTTACATGTTCGTCCACAAAATGAAATAAAGTATATCTATAAAATAATGCAATTTTAATGTCCTGTCCTAACGACTTCAGAATCTCCGTCTCCTCTCCCTACCATAAGACAACGCATCCCTCCGCCATACAGAACTGCTCCAAATGAGGTCATTAAGCTCCTATCTCAGTGCACCTTTTATTTCTTGCACTTTCTTCCATATTTCATCAAAGCCATGCTTTCCTCACTACCTAGTTAAATTTGCAGCAGTCGTTCTAATATAAATTAGCCGACACACAGATGGTGCTCTCCCATTAAATGATAGCTACTAGTCCTCGCTGACTGCAGCAAACTTGGCTGCTTCCCTCTTCCCCTTCTTTTTTTTTTTGAGGACGTCCGAATCCTTCGGTTCCACTGTATGGAAACCATGGTGGCCCCTACTTGAAAGAACTAGTGCACCACAGACAGAACATTGATCTCTGCCACATCACACACTGGCACATGGCAAATGTGCTTTGCGGGCAGAAGATTAGACAGGAATTTCTTGCAAAAATTGAGATACAAAGTGCAACACAAGCCAAGTTTTGCAACACAAAACTTGTTACCTCTTTGTACAAGTACCTTGGATTGCAAGTGTTTTGCAAGACAATCTGATAGGCTGCCTGATCGCCTGTGGATCTTCTCAGACCTACATCAGCTATGTTACTAGAGCACATCAAGGGGGTTGGGCAGGTAAAAATATCAGAGATAGGATCCAGCATACAGCTTTGCTACCAAAATCCATCTCAGTCCCATCCAGCTCATTCCTTACTCTCTACTCTCCACCATCCCCATCCTAAACCTTCCCAAACTGCCGGTGACCCATTCCCACAGAGCATGCTGGTGAATCTAGAACAGGGGTGTCCAAACTTTTTGGGCAGGAGAGCCACATCATCTCTCTGACGCTGTGTTGGGGGTTGAAAAACTAATTTATATTTCAAATTTGAATAAATATACATATAAGAATTTATTGGAGGGAGAGAGGATTACAAGGCTTGTCCAAAGCCAAAAAGAGGGGTCTTGCTGCGGGCCTCACTGAGGCGTGCCATGGGCCACATCTGGCCCCCAGGCAAGGATTTAAAGACCCCTGGGTCTCTACCACATATAGTGTGCCATTAGCAATTTTCACCCAGGCCTCCACCTCATGTGACAGCAGTGCAGCCGTTGCACCACCACTATCGCACAGTTTATGGCAATGGATCAGACGACCTCCTGCTGTTAACCTTAGATAGGATTGGACCGTAAGAAATATTAAATATACAACTGATATAAGTATAGAAATAAGCCCAATTATGTATAATTAGCAGAATGAACTTGTCATCGGAGGAGTAAAATTTCAGAATATTTGTACATAGGATATGGGAATGGCTGGGCACCGGTAAGTGTGTGGCACCTCTGGGCACCACACACTGGTGCTGGGTGGCAGGCACCAGGCACTGGGCACCATAAGGCACTGGGCACTGCTGGGCACCAACATGCATCAGGCACCAGAGGGTATCTGGGTGCACTGGTGGAGACTGGGCATCCCTGCTCAGTGTGTACACCAGCAGGCACCACTCTGCAGTGGGTAGCAGTGGGTAGCAGTGGGCAGCAGGCACCCCTGGGCATCAACAGGCAGTGGGTACCAGTGGGTACTGGGCATCCCAATTGGGTACCACCAAGCACCATTGGGTAGCAGGCACCACTGTGCAATGGGCAGCAGCATCAACAGGCCCCAGAAGACATCCTTACCAGGCACCACTGGGCATTGCACATCACCATACTGCACTGTGCAGTGGACAACAGACACCATTGTGCAGTGGGCATCAGCAAGCACAAGTGGGCACTGGGCATCCCTAGTGGACACCAGGCACTGGAACCATTGGACAGTGGACAACAACAGACACCAGAGGGTACCACCAGGCACCATCTGGCAGTGGACACCACTGGGCACCAATGGGTAGCAGGAATCAGCTGGCAACACCAGGCTCCAGTGGGCTGTGAGCATCAGGCATCCCTACTGAGCACTGGGCATCCTTACCAGGCACCACTGGGCTTTGGGCACCACTCTCAGTGGGTACCAATGGTCATTAGTCATCCCTACAACACCAGCAGCCATCATCAGGCAGTGGACGGGATCAGCGGGCATTGGGCATCACTGACAGGCATCACACATTAAGCACCACTGGGCACTTGGCACTAGCGGGCAAAACCAGGCAGCTGGTACCATCTGGCACTGGTACCACTGGTTTTCAAATTGGTTCTTAGCGGGTTGTTACATCACAGAAGGAATACAGTTCCCAAATTTCATGCTTCTGGGTCCAGGGGTTTGGACTGGGTACTGAGGAGTTAATGTTATCAATGTTAATTATAGGGACAAAAATGTGTTGTGTCCCTTTTCACCTCCTTCCAGTTTGAATTTCCCAAAATTGGTTCTTAGTGAGTGTCTCCATTATAGAAGGAACTCTCTCCCCAAATTTCATGATTCTATGTCCGGTGGTTTTGGCTGGACATTGATGAGTCAGTGAGTATATATAAGACTGTGATAATATGAAAGGCAATCAAACATTTAGGTGATCAATTTATTTTTGCTGATGTTATAATTCCCTCGCTATGAAAATTTTTTTTAAAAATACATACTAATTGTAAGAGAGTTTATTTAAATACTCTTATTAAGAAATACTTATTTAAGAAATGCTTAAACTCACAAAGGTTTCTTGAAAATGCTAAAGGGAATATTTTTGTGGCGTCAGGTAAATGTATATATAGAATTTAAAACTAGAATTATATTTCCATGGAAACATGAAAATGAGTTGCAAGAGAGATAATCTGAGATGAAAGCATCCTAAGTTAAAATATCAAACTGAGCCAACATCCAACATGTTGGATGGAACATGGTTTCATGCTCCCCCCCCCCACCAAGAATATATCATAAAAACATGATTTATTTATTTATTGGTGGGGGTGGCGATAGCTACATGTATCTGCTGTATGGGTCAACGGCAATTTTGTAGACCCCCTTGACAAAATTAAATCAAATTATGACTGCAGTCCTAAAGACACTTTCCTGGGAGTAAGACCCATTGAACTCAGTGGGGCTTAGTTTTGAGTAGAAATGGTTAGGATTATCACTACTGATATATAATGGTTATAGATAGATAGATAGATAGATAGATAGATAGATAGATAGATAGATAGATAGATAGATATTGATATTGATATTGATATTGATATTGATATATAGATATATAGATATATAGATATATAGATATTGATATATATTGATATATATATTGATATATATTGATATATAATGGATATCTATATAAGGATCTGTAACTATTGAATGAATGAATGAATGAATGAATGAATGAATGAATGAATGAATGAATGAATGAGCTTTCTGGTCCAATGGTAATACCTTTTCATACAATGAAGCTATTCCGGTGTGGTTTGTTTTATTGCATTCAGCATTAACAGAGCAATCCTAACATGCCTAGACAGATAGCTAGATATATATATATATATATATATATATATATATATATATATATATATATATATATAGATAGATAGATAGATAGATAGATAGATAGATAGATAGATAGATATAGATATAGATATAGATATATAGATAGATATATAGATAGATAGATAGATAGATAGATATTGATATATATATTGATATATAATGGATATATATATATATAAGGATCTGTAACTATTGAATGAATGAATGAATGAATGAATGAATGAATGAATGAATGAATGAATGAATGAATGAGCTTTCTGGTCCAATGGTAATACCTTTTCATACAATGAAGCTATTCCGGTGTGGTTCGTTTTATTGCATTCAGCATTAACAGAGCAATCCTAACATGCCTAGTTAGACTTTTGTCCTTATAAGTTGGTTTACCTGCACTGCATCCAGAAAAAAGGGGCTGCTGATGCTCCACTGAGCAAGGGAAAGCTTTTCCCTTATCCCAGGTAACGCAGCAGCAGCAGCAGCAGCAACCCCAACTGATCTACTCGGATCCGAGCAAGTAGATCCCCAAGGTCTACAAGTGCCAAGTCACAGCCCCGTCTCTGACTCCCTGTTCATTCACCCTAGGAATGCCCACTGTTCACCCTCTCCTCACCATTTCCCCACCCAAAACACTTCTCACCTGACTTCTCCCCACCCTCCACCTGCCCCCATCACTTGAGCCACATCTCTGACCTTTGGGGCCTAGTGGATAAACACATTTACAGTTTAATCCTTAGCATGTCTACTCAGAAGTAAGTCCATTGTGTTCAATAGTACTTACTCCCAGGCAAGTGTGGTTAGGATTGCAGACCTATTCTTTGTCCAGTGGATGATTGTCTTGTAGGCGCATTCTGTCTGAATAGAAAATCCTTACAATTAAGACTGTAATCCTAACTTACTTACTTGGGAGTAAGCCCCACTGACAATAATGGGACTTACTTCTGAGTAGACAGGTATAGGCCGTGTCTAGAAATGTGTCTAGCACTGAGATATCTGGCTCAGTTGAACCTCACCTAAATACTTATTTCATACACAATGCAATCATAAGCATGTCTACTGTATTCAATTGTATTGTCTATTGTATTCAATGGGGCCTACTCCCAGGAAAGTCTGTTTAGGATTGCAGCCACACTCACACACAAAAATAGCAATGGCATGTATGTAATTAAATAGCTTGGTTCTTAAATAATTAATTCAATGCAAATTTGTTTGATTTCTCAAAAAATTCTGTGCAACATCCCCCCGTGCGCATCAACCCCCCATACGCATCATTTCCCATGTTCATCCCCCATGTGCATCAACCTCCCATGCGCATCAATTCCCATGAGCAACATCCCCCATGCGCATCAACCACCATGCGCAACATCCCCCATGCGCAATATCCCCCATGCATAACAACCCCCATGCGCATCAACCCCCCATGTGCAACAGCCTCCCCTTGCGCAACATCCCCCATGCGCAACATCCCCCATGTGTATCAACCTCCCATGCGCATCAACCACCATGCACAACATCCCCTCATGCACAACAACCCCTCATACTCAACAATCTCCCCATGCGCATCAACCCCCCCATGCACATCAACTCCCATGGGCAACATCCCCCATGCGCATCAACCACCATGCGCAACATCCCCCATGCGCAATATCCCGCATGCACAACAACCCCCATGCGCATCAACCCCCCATGTGCAACAACCTCCCCATGCACAACAACCTCCCCTTGCGCAACATCCCCCATGCGCAACATCCCCCATGTGTATCAACCCCCCATGTGCATCAACCACCATGCACAACATCCCCTCATGCACAACAACCCCTCATACTCAACAATCTCCCCATGCGCAACAACCTCCCCATGTGCAACATTATATTTCAAAGGAGGGTCACCTTTTTCATTTTATGTACATCTGAAAACAACTCCAAAGGGATTAATCTTGCCACAGTTCAAATAATATGAAAACGATTTCACTTTTAAAATAATTTGTTATAATTATGGGTATTTCTCATGTTGCAAATCTAATGAAGAAACCTCATTTCAAGAAGAAACTGCCATTTTTATTCCTGTGCATGCAAAAGTCAGCTCAGAGGTTGTGGATTTATTTCACTTTTACAACTTTTAGATCATTATGGGCTCTGGCTTATTTTTTTTTAGGGCTGAAAAATACTTCCCAAAAGCCTACATGTCTTTGGACTGGATTAATACCGTGCAACATTTACTCAACAAATCAGATCTTTGTGAAAGGCATCGGATTTATTCCAAGGGCGAACCACAGCAATGTAAATTATAACAGACTGTTGAACTACAAAACTGTGTTGAAGCACAATTGATATTTTGGCTTGTTTGCTCCTTTTCCAAAGCATTAACTTCACATTTATCTTCATTGTAAGAGATGAAACCACATGGTGCAACATAGATGCACAGATGCACTGCTAGCACTGTATGATTTTAATTGCAGAACTTCTTCGGAACCGATACATGTATGGAGTTTGGTGGGACAGTCCTTCGTGGACAAACATACACCCTAAAACATCTAAGGGCAAAATCCAGAGTAACTACAGGGAGTCCTTGCTCCGGTGTACGAACAACTCTAGATTCCAATATGAATTTCCCATAGGTTTTCACTAGGTGGTGCAGCTAGTACGGGTGCACGTAAAGTCTCTTACATGCTCCCATAGTTACTCAAGATTTGGGGGCCAGACCAGCTTCCACAGATGAATTCCCAGTGCAAACCTAACCCCTGGTTAGGCTGGAATAAGTCCTGGCACATGTCCTATGCTGACCTGGCGGTGTCACAAAAGTGCCATAAGGCACTTCTGCGTCACTCTTGGGGGGTTACGCCAATGCACAGACATGCACCCTTCCTACACCATCACGGAAACAAGATGAGTGAGTTATGCTGGCCTACTGGAAATTGGTTAGGATTGGAACCATAAACTCTATGGCTCACCATTTATAGCTGACTAGCGAAAAGCATACCCATGTTGCGGGAGTAAAATTCCCCATACGCCATGTTCATCTACCCCATGTGCATCATCCCCCACGCACATCAAGCCCCCATGCTTATCAGCCCCCTATGCACAAATCCCCTATGCACAACAACCCCCCATGCACAACATTCCCCATGTTCATCCCAGTGGTGGGCTCTAGCAGGTTCGCACCTACTCTACAGAACCGGTTCTTAACAAGAGATAGGACATATAAAGTTTAAAAATAGCCATTTAAAAGTGGCTGCCAGGTGGGCAGAGAACCGGTTCTTAAATTTTTTGAAGCCCATCACTGGTTCATCCCCCATCCTCAACATTCCCCCATGCGCAACATCCTCCATGTGCATCAACCCCCATGTGCAACATCCCCCATGTGCATCAACCCCTCATACGCATCAACCCCCTATGTGCATCAACCCCTATGCACAACATCCCCCATGCGCATCAACCCCCCATGCACATCAACTCCCCATGCGAAACATTTCCCCATGTGCATCATTTCCCCATGCGCAACATCCCCATGTGCAGCATCCTCCCAGTGCAACCACTCCCTCCAAACAACATCCCCCAGTGCACCAGGCATCAAGCACAAATTCCCAATGGGAGTGTGCTCCACATAACACATAACAAGCCTGCTTCACTTTATATAACAAGCCTCCACATAACAAGCCTGCTTCACTTTACAAGCCCCAGGCAACTGCCCCCAAATTGCCCCACACTGACCCTCCACATGGAGCCTGAATTAAAGGGCTGCCAGCCAGCACACTGCTGCTTCAAAATGCCCCCAAATTGGGGGCAATTGCCTGGGGGCGCCAGAGGCAGCTGCCCCTAACTGCCCCAAGTGCTCCTACTGGTGTGCAGCAGCAGCCCAGGTAAGCCCCCTATCATCCATGCAGGCTTCTAACCATGTCTACTCAGAAGTAAGCCCCATTGAACACTTCCAGGAAAGTGTCTTTGATTGCAGCCTCCTAAGCATGTCTACCCAGAATTAAGCCCATTGTGTTAAATAGGGCTTACTCCCAGAAAAGTGTCCTTAGGATTGCAGCCTAAGTATTATTTATTTATTTATTTAAGTAATTTTTATCCCGCCTTTCTTCCCCCACAGGGGGGAACTCAAGGCGGCCAAACAATTAAAAAACAATAAAACACCACTAAAATTACACATGATAATAAATAGAGATAAAAACACATTAAAATGTAATTAAAATACAATTAGATTAAAGCTAAAAACGTAGACTAAAAACGATAAAACAGAAAAGATAAAAAAGATAAAAGCCCCCCAACCTCTGCCCCCATTTAAAAAGCTTTTTTAAAATAAAAGGTTTTAAGGCTCCGCCTGAAGCTCTGTAGTGAGGGAGCTTTCCTCAGTTCTAAGGGGAGGGAGTTCCAAAGCCGGGGTGCCACCACCGAGAAGGCCCTATCTCTGGCCGCCACACCTCTCACGTCTCTTAGTGGCGGCACAGTCAGAAGGGCCCCCTCAGATGACCTTAGGTGACGGGTCGGATTGTACGGAAGAAGGCGGTCCCTCAGATACCCTGGACCCAAACCGTTTAGGGCTTTAAAGGTCAGGACCAGCACTTTGAATTCAGCCCGGAAACGAATGGGCAGCCAGTGTAGTCGCTGAAGCAGTGGCCCAACAGAGTCGAACCGACGAGCCCCAGCAACCACACGGGCCGCCGCATTCTGTACTAGTTGCAGTTTCCGAACCGTCTTCAGAGGCAGCCCCACGTAGAGCGCGTTGCAATAATCTAGTCTCGATGTCACTAGGGCATGGGTCACCGTGGCCAGATCCAAGCGACTCAGATATGGTTGCAGCTGGCGGATCAGCCGAAGCTGGGCAAAGGCTCCCCTGGCCACAGCCGCCACCTGGGACTCCAGGAGCAGCTGCGAATCCAGGAGAACCCCCAAGCTGCGAACCTGCTCCTTCAGAGGGAGTGCAACCCCATCCAGAACAGGATGATATTCCAATACCCGAGTCGAGGACTTCCGGACCAGGAGAACCTCTGTCTTATCAGGATTTAATCTCAGCTTGTTCACCCTCATCCAGACCCCCACTGCCTCCAGACAACGATTCAGGACTTCAACCGCCTCCTTGGACTCAGGAGGAAAGGAGAGATAGAGCTGGGTGTCATCAGCGTACTGGTGACACCTCACTCCAAACTTCCGGATGACCTCTCCCAGTGGCTTCATGTAGATGTTAAATAGCATGGGGGATAGAATGGAACCTTGTGGCACCCCGCACCGAAGAGGCCAGGGTGCCGAACAAGCATCCCCCAGCACCACCTTCTGGGACCGGTCAGCCAGGAAGGAGTGGAATCACTGCAAAACAGTGCCTCCAATCCCCAACCCGGCCAATCGACCCAGAACGACACCATGGTCGATGGTGTCGAAGGCCGCTGAGAGGTCCAGCAGGACCAACAGGGACGCACTCCCCCTGTCCATTCCCCGGCGTAGGTCATCCACCAAGGTGACCAAGGCAGTCTCTGTCCCAAACCCCGGTCAGAGGTAGAACTTCATAGGTTCATGTTTTGAATTCAGTTCCAGTATTTTGTCATCATTTTTACATCCAGTTAATATTTTATATGAATACTTTGGGGGTTGTGGAACCAATTGTCTGAGTTTCCATTATTTCCTATGGGAAAATCTGCTTCACTCAAAGAGCGCTTTACATAACAAGCATGCTTCCGGAAGGAATTAAACTTGTTATGTGAGGCACCACATAAGTGATGAAGTAAAGCTGTCCCCCACAGCTGTGACCGACTCTAGGGCGTAGGTTTTATTTTGTTGTGTCCTCCATTGATCTTGGGTGTCCTCCATTTTGGGGGGCCGTGTCCTCTTTAGCGGCTCAGACTTCTGCCCACCTGCAGTTGTGTCTCTGTGTATCTGACTCAGGAGCAGCCAGTGAGAGGCAGAAGGTCCCCTTCAGAATCTACTGGTGATGAAATGGTTAAATCACTGTGGGAGATGGGCGGGATTATGCAAATCACTGGCCAATCACAAGATTCTCCTTAAAGGTACAGTGATGAAAATGACCAGATGGACAAAGTATCTAGTGGAGTGGGGGAAACTGACCATGAGGAGGGGGAGGCCCCAGGGGGCAGACTCAGGAGCATTGGTGGGATCCACTCTGCCAGTGGTGGTGCATGCAGATCTTCACATAGGAGACAATGTCTTGCAGCCCGCCGTGGCTCACCCTTGCCTTAGAAGCTGTGATGAAAGTAGTAGTGAGCAGGTTTCAGAAAATCCAGTATCACTCTTGTTTTCTTTTTTTTCCTCATATTTGGAAAAATGGATTTTTTAATATGGTTGGAAATTTGTTTGTAGTGGTGTAAATTCTGTACTGGTCTAGATGTTTCTTTTGTAAGAATTCTGAGTCTTTGACTGCAAGTCTCTGTGGTGGTTAAAGTGGTAAGAACCCCTCATTTTTATGTCTAACAATGGATTGATTGGCTGGAGGATTATGAGGAGATCCCCCTGGAGTGAGTGTCCCCTCTCATTTCTAAGCCACTCCTAGAAAAAAGGGCATTTTTATGGTCACTGCCTGCTTTGTGACATCCCTTCCTGCATTACAATGTCACTTCCAGTCTTATGATGTCACTGCCAGGCCTTGTACACAATCTCCCTAAAGTGCATCAAACCCACAATTTGAATCAACCCCCCATGCGCAACATTCCCATGAGCATCACTTCCCCATGCACAGCACCCTCCCCACTGCACCAGGCACCAAATTGGCTGGAGGTTTTTCAGTCTTCCATGTTAAGTATCGGACAGAAACACGCTGCACCCCTTTTCAAGTCCCTCCGGTTGGAATTTCCAAAAACCGGTTCTTAGTGCACCCCTCTGTCACGGAAGGAACACCCACCCCAAATGTCACGCTTCTTGGCATACTGGTTTTGGCTGGGTGTTGATGAGTCAATCAGTGAGTCAGTGACTTTTCTCTTTTATATATATATATATAGAGAGAGAGAGAGAGAGAGAGAGAGATGATTTGCACCTAACATGGCAAATTTGAGAATACCTGTGCTCCTTTCTCTTTTTTTAGATAATTTCAATTGATTTAATAAAAGAAGCAACAAAGAAAAAAAACAAAGAATAAAATAAAACAGTTAATATCGTATTATCGATTTTAGAAAACATAGATAAGGTTATGAGAACGAAAGTTATATGGTGAGCACATAATTCTTTCTTTAGACTGCAATCCTGATCTCCAGTTAGGCTGGCAAAAGCCCTCTGGGGGTGTCACAAAAGTGCCATAAGTCACTTCTGTCCTACTCTTGGGGAGGATAGGCCACTGCCCAGGCATACGGCAACCTCCCCACACTGCCACAGGAAGATATGCTGACTGAGTTTGGTCAACCCAAATTGGTTAGGATTGTGCCCCACATCTAATATCAATTCCCACAGCCTAAAAGTTTACCTTAAACGAACTATTGTCGTTTACAGTTCCAACAAAAAGAGGGGGAGGAAGGAGATAAAAGTTATATGACAATTGTCTACATATCAAATTCATAATTTGTTGATTGAGCCTTTCTCACAGGCTACAAACCATGATGGGTGTGTGAAGAGGTGCACATCCTCAAAATGCCAGATGTAGGGAGGGCACCTGGATGTAGGTGTCATATGTGCTCCCTAAGGCATCTGGTGGGCCACTGTGTGAGGCAGGAAGCTGGAGTAGATGGGCCTTGGGCCTGATCCAGTGGAGGCTTTTTCGTGTTCTTAATGAATTATGGATTTGAAGGATAGATAATCGGCACCTTTCCCTGGACCCAAGGTGGCTTGTCCCAGGTAAGGGACAAACTGACATATGGACCCTAGACACAGAGCTGCAGAACCTGGAGGAGTTTTTTTGGGATCTTCAACTGCTGTGCTGCAAACTTCCATGACCCATATGCGGATCTGGCCCATTTGCGGATCTGGCCCATCTGCGGATCCCATCTCTGGCTCTCTGTCCACCCAACTGTCCCTGTACACCCATGTTGGAAATCACAGCACTTGGGATGGGGACCCATTTTCATCCCTTTTCTTAAGCACCACCAACACTCTGTTTACCAAGAGGAAAAGATCATATAGAAATCATATAAACAGAAACATAATTCTCATTCTATTGATGAGACCACCCTGTTGCTTGATCAATTCTCTAAATTAAACTACTAAATTGAACTACTAAAATAAAAAATGTATTTATAACCAAATATCTATCCAGATCCAGAAATACTGAAGATTCCTTATCAAGCTGGTAAACATTCAAGTTATGGACATTGAATTATTCTGCTGTTTCGTAGTGATCTATCAAGCACTGAAAATGTAAGCAAGCGCACTAATCAAACAGTTTTAAGTTCAATACTACCAATCATGAATTATAGCATATTACATCACGCCTGGCATGTTGTTAAGGGCAAAGGCCTCCAGTTCAATGAGGTAGAAAGGAATATATCCAGTGATGGGCAGATGCCGGTTCAGGCCTATTTGCCCAAACCGGTTCTTCCCACCCGGAGACCGCTGGTGAACCGGTCAGAGCCACAGCTGTCAAGAACCGCGGGGACTGGTTCGGCAGTGGCCGCCGCATCTCCTGAAGCTGTTCAGGAAACACAGTGCGCTAGCGTCCAGTCCCTTCAGAAGGGAGACTTAGTGCACCTGCGTCCAGCTGGACGCAAGCGCACTAAGAATCCCGTCAGGGGACTCAGTGCGCCTGCGTCCAGCTGGATGCAAGCGCACTGAATATCCTGAAGTACAACTTCAGGAGACGCACTGCGCATGTGCCAAGCCTGGTGCATGAGCAGTGCGGCGTGGTTGGGGCCCATCCCTCGCCCCACCCCTGCCCCGCACCCGCTCCACCCCTGCCCCACCCTCTGACCCGGCCCCCACCCCCTGACCCCAGGCCCTCCCCCAACTTCCGGCGAACCAGATCTTGGGGCTGGCTGGGCCCATCCCTGAATATATCATAATTCACACGGCACCTTTCTCTGTAGTTGACACTGCAGTATAGAATCTTCCATGCCAAGGCATCATAAGGAGAAGGTTGTGCCCTGAATATTGCTGCTGGATGGTCCTCCTTCCATGCCCCTGGATCCAATTGGCTGAATATCACCTCCTCCTCATCATCACATCATCACCAAATACAGGTGCCATATACAGAGGCATTATCAACCCTGGCCTCCCCACTGCCATTTGTTCTGTTCCCCCACAGTGGTAGTGGGAGCCCAATATTTTACATTGAGCCCCACATTTTGAAGGACCAGCCATGGGTTCAAACCCATTTTCACATCTTTGGAGTGAGGGCCGGGGTGATCATACGACTGTAAATTTCCAGATTTGTCCTCTTTTTTAGCCTTCTGTCCGTATATCCTCCAAAAGGGCTTTGTTGTCCTCCATTCGGGCATTATTTTGGCACTTTGCAATGGTGTGCAGAACCCCATCATGTCATATGTTGTTGGATTTGTATTGAAGCGCAGAATCCAATGCAAAAATCGGTTTTGAAATAGCTCCTTCCTTCCTATCAAGAAAAAATAAATAAATAAAAATATCAACTAAAAATAAAAAAAATATGCATTGAGCTCTATGGGAAAGTAAAATTCCCCAATATTACAGCTTTACTTGTGAGGAGGCAAATGTGCCACTGTCTGCCGGATAGGTCAGGCTGAGAGGAATCCAAGACCCTATCCTCCTTTTGAGGTTTGGGCATCTGGTCATCAGTGATGGGCTTCAAAGAAATTAAGAACCGGTTCTCTGTCCATCCGGCAGCCACTTTTAAATGGCTATTTTTAAACTTTATATGTCCTATCTCTCATTAACAACCGGTTCTATAGAGTCGGTGCGAACCTGCTGGTGCCCGCCATTGCTGGTCATCCTGATGAGGGCATTTCCTAGATGTGCACAACGCAACCCAAGTTGTGTTGCCCAAAGGCCTGACATCCCTACAGAGATCCCACCTGCTTGTAGTGCTTCATTCTGTCATTGGATTGTTTTGAACACTTTCCATTGCCTGAGTTTGTATAATAGAAAATAATAAAAAGCTTGGAGGGAGCCGATTGCCGTTTGGAGCCATCCAAAGGTCTCCCAAGAACTGTTAAGGGGAGGTTGGTGTGTGACAACCGCTATCCAGACAGTTTCTCTTTAGCAACAAATTTATGCATACCCACTAGTCAAGTTGACAAGAGATGCCCACGGGACCGTCTTTGGAATGGAATTTAATAGTACAGTTACGCCAAGCCTTGCATTTAGAATAGCAGGCGACTGAGTGATTACTAATTGTGGCATTTTTTTCCCATCCATGAACGCAGGAGATTCTGCTTCTTAATACTCTCTCTCCAAAGTGAACGATGGACAGTTTAGAGAGCAGAAGGCTTTCATAAAAATCAAAATTTTATTCCTACTTGAACTTCGGTGCGCGGATAAAAAAGGGGAGGAAAGGCACAGTTGAATAATCAAAAATCAAGTTAGAAGCAATAGAGACAGGAGAGCACATAAGAGACTTTACGTGCACCCATAGTTAGTGCACCACCTAGTGAAAACCTATGGGAAATTCATATTGGAATCCAGAGTAAGTTGTTCTCACACCGGAGCTAGGACTCCCCGTAGTTACTCTGGATTTTGCCCATGGATACATATTTTATGACAATAGCAGCCTTCTGTACTGTACCAGTCATTAACTTGTGGAACTCCTTGCCGCAAGATGTTGGTGCTTGTCTTGGCTTTTAAAAGCAGGTTGGACAGATTGATGGAGGAAATGTCCATCCCGAGTTTCAAGCTGTGATTGGGTCTACTCGATTTTGCACCAGCTATTTAGCCAGCACAAAGGGTGAAATCCATAGTAACTACAGGGAGTCCTTGCTCCGGAGTAAGAACAAGTTAATCTGGATTACAATATGAGTTTTCTATAGGTTTTCACTAGGTGGTGCAGTAACTACAGGTGCATATCATGTCTCTTATGTGCTCCCATAGTTACTCTGGATTGTGCCCATAGTAAGGCTGTCTCGTGTTGAACTGGGAGACCCAACACAGGGTCCTGGATCTGGTGGAGTTCAACTCCTTCCTCCCAAAAGGTAACTTTTATACATTAAGCAATCCATTCTATACAATTTTTATTTTTATTACTTGGAGCAAAATCATCTCATGCCCCAAATATTTGAAATGGCAGCTAAATATACCTGGTAAATGAGTATACAGTGGCGCCTCACTTAAAGAGCTTAATTTGTTCCATAGGCATGCTCTTTAAGTGAAACGCTCTTTAAGTGAAGCAGATTTTCCCATAGGAAATAATGGAAACTCAGACGATTGGTTCCACAACCCAAAAAATATTCATATAAAAATATTAACTGTTTATAAAAATGATTACAAAACACTGCAATATAACACTGTACAAAGCACTGTAATATACAGTAACACACAACACTGCAATAAAGAAAATACTGCACAGTACTGAATTGTACTGTACCTTTGAAAACCTTCATGGCTGGTGTGAGGGTTACAGAGAGGAGATGACTTTGGCTGCAATCCTAAAGACACTTTCCTGGTAGTAAGACCCATTGGACACAATGGGGCTTACATCTGAGTAGACATGGTTAAGATTGTGCTCTTTCACAATCAGTAATGGAGTCACTGCTATCCATTGGCTCAATGGAATCTATTGTCTTTTTGTGCAACTTGAACATTCCCAAGCTGCTGATGGGGAGCAGCACTAGAACATTGATAAGGCACACCTTCCACACTGCCACACACAGATCCCACACACAGATCCCTGACTCAGGCTGCTCCCCCCGGACGTCCCATGAGTTCCCTGGCAATGGAAGCCTATTCCAAACTTCCTCAGAAGTGCTCTTTATTCAAGACAGTGTTCTTTAAGCAAGTCAAAATTTCTGAGAAAATTCTGCTCTTTATACAAAACTCTCTTTATTCAAGACACTCTTTATTCAAGGTACCACTGTATATACTTTATTACAACAAGATCTAAAGTAATAGTAGCCAATATTAATTAATTCAGAACGTTGAAGCATGTCAAAGGAATTCTTGTTTCCAATCATAAGAGAGTTAACTTGACGGGAAACATACATGTTTTAAATCTATTTAAATACCTTGCCTACAGTTCACCCTTAAACTAATATATTAGTGTTTTATTTTTAATAGCGCAATTATTATCCAGGACAATCATTCAGTTATATGATTCCTTTTGTCAACGTCTTTCTATGTAAAAGCCTTAACTGTGTGTACGGGTGTCCACATCTTCTGGCCAACATTCAATGTCAATCAAGCGGGTTGAGGAGATGCAATTGTCAACAGTCCAGCAGTTGAGATGCTGGAAAGCAAGAGGTTTTTATTTTATTTTTTTAATTGATGAATGTTCTTATATTGTACTTCTCCAAGTGACAGCTGCAGGTTGCTTGAGCAAGCACTAGTATGTTAATATCTTGCCTGGGAAAGAGACTCCCAGGAGAAGCAAGCTGGCCAAAGGGAGTACTGCATAGTGGTTTGTATGCATCTATCCCTTTCTGAACCCTCCCAGTATGGGACCAGCAGTTGATCAGGGAAGAACAGTGATAGTTTTTATCTGCTACCACCATCCCAAGCTAACGAGATCAGAAAGGATTTCATCAAATGGTTGCAATCATATGTATCATATAACCAGTGCTATTTTTCTGGAAAATCGGTGCCGCTACATACCTGGCGGTACTCACAGGTACTCAACTGTGTTTATGTGTGTGTGTGTACTGATACACACCCACAGAGGTGCCAGTACTCAAACAGAGGTGTCGGTACTCCATATGGGTGCGTACCCCCTGAAAAAGATCCCCTCGGGACTTCTGAGAGGACTGGAAGGTTGGTGCAACCTCCAGAATGCCCACCACATCCTCTAGGTAAGTTTCTGCAGCACCGGACCCCTAGAGATTTTGGCTACAATCCAGAGTAACTATGGGACCTCTTCCGTCGATGTAAGTGGCACATACTCTGGATAGCTCTATGCATCTCCCATAGATGCCCCAGTAACTTTGTCGACGTAAGAAGTCCTGTAGTTACTCTGGATTGTAGCCTTCAGCACATATTTTGGTATCCATGGGGAGCTGCGGAACCCTAACAGAACTGAGCCGTGCCAATTATAGGATTTCTCCAAGAGATCCGATGCAAGCGTTCAAACCCCTTCAACGGCTCACCATCAAGGCAGCTTGTGTCAAAGAGTTAAAAACTTTCCCGTTGAATTCTGAGCTACAGCGTTTCGTTCTCGAGGATTTGCAAGAGCAGCTCGACTACATTTACCTCCCATAATGATGAGGAAAGTCTTTTGAAATGTTAAAATTCCCAGGGCATGCTCCATACTTACCTAACTGTGCATAATTCATACACAACTAATAGGGAATAAAATATACAGAAGTAAACAGCTGGAGCACTATTTTCATTTCAAACGTGCAATCCTTTACCAAAAACAACAACCAAAATAAATTTAAAATTACTGAAACACCTTTACATTTTACAATGGATTCGAATTATATTTTTGCTCCCACTTTTTACCTGCGACATTAATAAGAATGACTACCTGCTGGTAATTAGCCCTTTATAGTTTCTCATATATATCTGTCTCTAGACACTTGAGTAGGAAATAAGTGTTTTATTAGACACAGCAGGCAATCTCTCAGGAATTCTCTCTCCCAAATTGTTGCTTCCTCAAGAAGATTGCCAAGAAGAAAGAAATAGGCAACAATCCAGAGTAACTACGGGAGCACTTAAGAGACATTACGTGCACCCATAGTTACTGCACCACCTAGTGAAAACCTATGGGAAATTCATATTGCAATCCAGAGTAAATTGTTCTTACACCAGAGCAAGGACTCCCTGTAGTTACTCTGGATTGCACCCTCAATAAATAAAGCTCGCACATGGTGGGCCAAAATGCAAGGTGAGCTGATCAAAGAGGCAATCTTCATTGTCCACTTTTTCCTTATGATCAGGCAGCATATAGCCTACTTGAAATTCCTAAATTATTTGTAAAATTATATTTAATAGTTTTAAATTTAATAATAAGTAATATAGTGTTTAAATTAACCACATGAAAGCAATTTAATATGAGTGGTTTCAGCTTATATTTTGTCATGTCCTACATTTCTCTTGGATATCCAACATTTGGGAGGGTCTTGCCCTTTTTGTGGTTATGATATTAAGGACACAATCCAGATTAACAAGAGGAGCTCTTACGACGACATAAAAAAAAATTTACTATAGGTGGCAATATGAATTTCCCATAGGTTTCCATTAGATGGCGCCGTAACTACGTCAACATAAATGTCTCTTACGTCAATAGAGCTCCCGTAGTTACTCTGGATTGTAGAGATAGGGACCCTGGATGGCCAAAAATATTCACAGCATATATGCAGAGACCAAGAATAAGGAGGTGCCCAGTATAGTTTATTTTCAGTGCATTATTAAAACTAATTCTTAAAATTGAGAAATTATCTTCTTTAATTTAAAAACAAACACATTAGGGGAGGATGATTATCTTGATTTGGACCATGGTGTAAAAAGGGGTGTAAGATGTAAGAATAAGGTGTCTTATTCTTATTGAAAATTCTCCCCTCCACATACTATTTACCCTTGAAGCACCTGCTTGCTCCCCCCCCCCAAAAAAAAATAATAGGTTGGATTCTACAATAACTGATGCAACCTCGTACAATGGAGGAGCAATTTTCACCAATCTCCTGTTCCTTCTGCAATCCTAAAAAAATGCCCACTGCCCGAGGTGTTGCCCTATAAGGAGGTCAATCATGGGGGGCAGAGGGAGTAACACACTGGTCTCCTTCAAGGGTTGATGCAAACCCTAGTGATCCTACTGGAAATGAGCTATTTGGAGATAACCGTGCATTCAGCAAAATAGGTTCTGGTCCATGAAAGATTGTACCAGACTAACCCCCAAATCCAGAGTAACTACAGGAGCACGTAAGAGACTTTATGTGCACCCATAGTTACTGCACCACCTACTGAAAACCTAGGGGAAATTCATATTGCAATCCATAGTAAGTTGTTCTTACATAGAGCAAGGACTCCCTGTAGTTACTCTGGATTTTGCCCATAGCCCCATGACAAGCATGGATAGGGCAAGAACTCCCCATAGTTACTCTGGATTTTGCCCTAAAACTGTGGATTTTGAGAACTCTTTTTTTTTTGACAGCAGAAAATGGGCTATTTGTGGTCTGTAACTTCACACGCCATAAACATATATGAAATGTGGAAATCGGCCTTTAAAAAATAAAGAATATTTTAAATAGTGTCTTGAATATAGAACATTCCCCCAACCCAGCATTTTCTGGCAACTACTGCATAGAGGGAAAGTGAAGATAAGCCTATATACATTTATAGTGCAGATAAAACCATGTTGATGAAAAAACATATCCCTAGCTTAGCAGAGCACACCCATACACACATACACACACACACACACACACACACTGAGCATGGCAAAGCTTGTGAAATATCTGAGATACTGAGCCCTAAAATCTGAGCTTCAATGGAGCAGGAATGGATTTGCATGATTATACGTAATGAAAAGTGTTACAGTTCATACTCGCTTACGATGTTTCCAGCGGAAAGTGTCTTAGGTTGTTAGGAATAAGTTTTTTTTCCCTCCACCGAATACCAAAAGGCAGAAGTCCACTTTTACAGATTAAATAATATATTCTGAGCTCAGACTCGCAGGCTCATCGCCATAATCAGGGATGGTTTATCTCAGCAGAATATTTGATCAGCTGTGGATTTGGAAAGGCACGTAAAGTCAAATGCATCGAGCGACAGAATTGCTTGGAAGAAGAGTTTTACTGGTGGACATCATGGGAGAAAACTCCTGGAATCATTTGTGTAAAGTTAAACTAAAGGCACAATCCAGAGTAACTATGGGGAGTCCTTGCTTCAGTGTAAGAACAACTTTCTCTGGGTTGCAATATGAATTTCCCATAGGTTTTCACTAGGTGGTGCAGTAACTATGGGTGCATGTAATGTCTCTTACGTACTCCCGTTATTACTCTGGATTGTAGGGTAAGTACAGTTTTTAGTACCCACCACCTTGAATACCTGTGGGTTCCAAACCTCCTGAGTAGGTTGCAAGAAACCCTTTGAACTTGATCAGAGCTACCCTGATAAACAGCTTTTGTACCACAGCTAATCTTTTCTTACACTCCACTGTAGAAGGGGGAGTGTTGTATATCTTCAGTAGGGCTCATTCCCAGGAAAGTGTACATAGGATTGTAGCCTTACTGCACAATCCGGAGTAACTATGGGAGACCTTACGTCAATGTAAGAACAATTTACTCTGGATTGCTCTATGAATTTCCAATAGGTTTCCACTAGGTGGTGCCATTACTAGTTCAACATAAATGTATCTTAATAGCTCCCGTAGTTACTATGGATTGTGCACTTAGAAGACCAAGGAAAGGGAAACAGATGGGCACTAGAATGGTCCTGATCCAATGAGCATGGAGCTCAACAAATGCTCTAGAAGGTAGCTTCACCCAACCATAGTTTGGATTAAACTATGATTTGGATTAAATGGTTTGGATTAAATAGCTTGGATTGAACTATGGTTTGGATTTGGATTTATGGTTTGGATTAAATGGTTTGGATTAAACTATGGTTTGTATTAAATAGCTTGGATTAAACTATAGTTTGGATTTGGATTTATGGTTTGGATTGAATGGTTTGGCTTAAACTGTGGTTTGGATTATGGTTTGGATTTAATAAGATTAAAACAGAGGCTTGAACAGCTCGTATGGTGTCTGTCTATATTTTCCCTACAATCCAGAGTAACTACGGGAGCACATAAGAGACATTACATGCACCCGTAGTTACTGCACCTCCTATTGAAAACCTATGGAAAATTCATATTGCAATCCAGAGTAAATTGTTCTTACACTGGAGCAAGGACTCCCCATAGTTAGTCTGGATCGTGCCCTTAGTCTCATAAAGCAAGATTTGTCTTAGTGTTAAAAACTTCGGGAACCACCGCACTATGTAATGTCAGGCATTATATGGACAGGCATTTACAATTGTGGGTGTGTGTGTGTGCAGTCAAATGCAACCAAGAAGAACACTATGAATTTTCGAGTAACCAAAAGCATGATGTTAATTGTTTGCATTTATTGCAGAGCTAAAATTCAAATGCTTTGCCACAAAAACCATCTCAATTGGAGTATTCAGAGGTGGGGGTGACCCAATGATGCCAAGCAGGGTGATGTAACCATAAAAGCAGTTTCATCCGAGAACTTTCTTGAAACCAAAATAGGGCTCCTTCTAAGAAGTCGATCAAAAATAGTCACCTCGGCTCACAACATGCGCACCATGTTTGAATCAAAGGAGGCGTAACATGAGATGTAATCACTTGCAATAGCATCAAATCCCTAAGCACAGTAGACATTTCAGGCACTGCAAAGCTACTCACAACATTTATGTTCAGTTGTCATATTAATCATCCTGATCACAGCATTTGTGGTGATCCAGACTCGTCTCTTTGGAATAGTCCTGTAGGCTGGTCATTATATTATGGCGCTCAGGGAATTGTGTCATTACAGTTGTAATAAGAAACAACTTTTCCAAAAGCTTACCAGCAAGTAGCAAAATGAATGGGGAAAAAAATGCTTGTTCAGAGCAGTGGCATAACTACAGGGGGTGCAAAGCACATCGTTTTACAGGGAATTCCCACCATGGAGTGCAACATTCTGAGTAGTGGAAGCAAAAGAAAGTTGTCCATTTGGGTTCAAAGGGGAAGGGAAGGGGTCCCTTGCGTAGTGCAATGAAGCTCCCTACAAAACTTAGTGCCTTGCACCCCCTCTCGCTATGCCACTGGCTCCTCTTGGGGAGACTCCTTTTGAGACTCCTCTTGGGGAAGGCAATACAAGTGCATAGAGAATAGTGAGTGATTGTTTATCTGAAATTGAACATTGGACTATCCTGCTTTAAATCAGGGAGACATAAATGCTAGCCCATAATGGTTTATAAAGCATTTTTTATTTAATGACATTGCTTTACAACTTACACATTTGCTCCATTTTCAGTGACTCATAGTCAGGTCAGAACTTAATGCCAGAACCAAATGGAACAACCCCTTGAAAGAACATTATGGCTACAATCCTAAAGATACTTTCCTGGCAGTAAGACCCATTGAAAACAATGTGCTCTTAATTTCTTTACCCAATTAAATTTAAATATCTTCATAAGATGAACATCATTGTACATCTACTGTTTTGTTGTGTAACCTAGCAGTGTTGGAACTACTAGAGTGTGAGCTGCACCCAATGACACATGGTGGGGTGACACCACAACTCACCAAAATATTTGAAATCTTGGTATTTTCAAATAATATCATCATGTTATATATCAGTCGATGTGTAAATGCATTCAGAATGCAATGAAACAAGCTGCTTTGATTTATGTTTGATACAGCCCTATGACAAGCCTGGATAGGGGAATGGCACATTACGACACCCACCATCTGGGGCATTGCTCCGCTGACTGCATGGAAAAGGACCATCATAAGAGTAAGGTACTGATTTAACGTATTCACTCAAACTTAATGCATCATTGAATCCAATGCACACCCTATACTTATAATCAAAATACCATTTACACAAATCTAATTAACCATCAAATCGCACGCACACCCTGATTTTGGAGACTAAATTCGGCTGGAAAAGGTAAGCGTTAGATTCGAGTAAATACAATATTTCATGCGCCAGCATTTATGGAGTAAAAGAGAGTGCAGATTGCCTGGGCTCCTCTTCTGGGATTGTAAAACATTCTTTACACTTCAGACCATGCACAATCAAGACCTTATATTAAAACATACTGTTGCCTAACAATGAATAAAGCTGATCAAGGAGATTATATGGTTCTTGGCCTCCATCCAGCATTGCCAATTTAGCTGATAAGACAGCCGTGATCTACGAACGCTTGTAATCTTGGAGAAACCATAGCTTTGATAAGAGAAAGATTACATGATAGACATGATCAGATATTACTTCTTGCTTATGATACAAAAGTAAGGAAAGGGAAAGTGTTATCGGAAAACCTCTATTCCCTCCAAGGGGCGCATACAATGAAAATAACTTCAATTAAATGGTCTCATTTAAAATGATTATATTGTTGTTACCTTTTTACACCCTACACTCTGAATCATGAAACCCTTACTTTAAGGCTAGCTGAGACCCTTACTTTAAGACTAGCTGGGTGTCCAGCAATAGGAAGGTCTATGGGGCATTACGGTACAGCAGACTCAAACACTGGGGAACAACAACATAAAATTGCCTATACGCCCAGAGTGATCATATGACCGGAAATTTCCAGATTTGTCCTCTTTTTTTAGTTCTGTCCCTGTGTCCTCCAAAAGGGCTTCATTGTCCTCCATTTTGGCTTCATTTTGGAACTTTTGGGCAGAACCCCATCATGTCCTATGTTGTTGGATTCATATTGAAGTGCAGAATCCAATGCAAAAATCGGTTCTGAAATATCTCCTTCCTATCAAAAGTTATGGCCAAAAAAAAACAGAAAACAAAAAATATGAATTGAGTTCTATGGGAAAGTGAAAGTGAAATCTTTACTCATGAGTAGGCAAACATGCCATTGTTTCCCAGAAAGTCCAGGCTGAGAGGAATCCATACCTTGTCCTCCTTTTGAGGTTTGGGCATGTGGTCACCCTGTATACGCCTGGTTTGGGGGGGGGGGGGACAGAGAGGAACAATCCCTTGAGGTCAAGCTACTGGAGGGGAGCTATGATGAAGCAAACTATACCATTTCATATTTTTAGTTTCAATCTTGCTCATGAAAAGTTTAAACGGTCAATTAAAGACTTTTTAAAAATGTAATAACTTTTGGTTTGCATGAAAATTTCGGAAAGAGGTGCAATGAGGCATCTTGTCCCAAACCCAGTGTTTGTTTCTGTGAACATCAAACATGTCAGCCAATCACATGGGTTGGGCTTTTCCACACTTCTGGGCTTTTCTTATTTTGTGACCACCCTGGGTGTTGTTACTGCCTTTCAGTTTCATGTACATAAAAGCCTAAGATCACAATCCTAACCATGTCTAAGCAAATGTAAGCCCTATTGTGTTCAATGGGTTTTACTCCCAGGAAACTGACTTTAGGAATGCAGCCTTGCCCTACAATCCAATCTTACGGAAGCACGTAAGAGACATTTATGTCGACGTAGTTACGGCACCACCTAGTGAAAACTTATGGGAAATTCATATTGCAATCCAGAGTAAGTTGTGCTTACATCAGAGCAAGGACTCCCCGTAGTTATTCTCGATTGCACCCATCATCTCTATATTAATGTGTCTTTCCAACTCTATAATTCTATGAATTTTCTCTGGTGCTTTTAGGTTTCTAGCACAGAGCAGACTGCATGGGGTTTTTGATGTTCCTATTGGAGGTACCAATGTTTAACTTATTTAACCCTTTTTATCTACTTTTTAGCTAACCTGTTTGTTTTTGACTTCAATGATTTGTATTTAATATTTTCCCAGTTCTATGATATTCAACTTACCTTTAACTGTTTTTATTTGTATCTTGTTGTTTTCATGCCAATAAAGGTTTTGAAATTGAATTGACTGCAAGGGAATCAAGGATGCTGATCCACCTGTCTGGTTCTCTTATTCCATCAGACCGGTTTTCCATTATAAATTCTTAGTCCAGTAAGAATGCCATGTGCTTTTTGTGTAGCCCAAAAGAAAAGGTGCATATGCAGCAGACGTTTATCATTGCCCGCTTGAGGCACATGTCCTCTACAATCCAGAGTAACTATGGGAGCACATAAGAGACATTTCACCACCTAGTGAAAACCGATGGGAAATTCATATTGCAATCCAAATCAAATTGTTCTTATACCAGAGCAAGGACTCCCCGTACTCTGGACTGCACCCATCATGACCAGGGCTGTCTCCATTAAGGGCATCTGGAAAGTATAGGCTTGGCGTGGTTGGATTTTAAAATGTTTGAAAATGTTCCAGTTCCCGACATCATCTTATCCCAAGAGGATGCAACTATTCTGAGGAACAGAATCCCACCTTTGGTCCACAACCAATCTAACCCTACAATCCAGAGTAACTACATGAGCACATAAGAGTCGTTATGTGCACCTGTAGTTACTGCACCATCTAGTGAAAACCTATGGGAAATTCATATTGCAATCCAGATCAAATTGTTCTTATACCAGAGCAAGGACTCCCCGTAGTTACTCTGGATTGCACCCATACTTATCTAGTGATGTCACTTTTTTCCGGGTTGTCATAAAAAATGATGGATTGATCACAAGATGATATTGATCACAAGATGATATCAGAAAATATAAAATATCAAATTTTAAGGGCCAAACTAGAAAAAAGTTCCATCACCAAAGGCAAATTTCCATTCAACGTGAATGAACATTAAAAATATTATGAATTGGCTTCAACGTCATCCACAAAAATAGTCATTAACCAGGACAGCTCTCATTCCATCACAAAAGGCAGCAGGGTTCACTTATGTGATTATCCCTACAATCCAGAGTAACTATGGGAGCACATAAGAGACATTACATGCACTCATAGTTACTCCACCACCTAGTAAAAACCTATGGGAAATTCATATTGCAATCCAGAGTAAATTGTTCTTACACCTGAGCAAGGACTCCCCATAGTTACTCTGGATTGCACCCTAAGAAGGTCTGCTGTTTTCTTTCTCGTAGGCTGCAATCCTAAAGACACTTTCCTGGGAGTATCCCTCCAATCCAGAGTAACTACGGGAGCACGTAAGAGACAGTATGTGTACCCATAGTTACTGCATCCCGTAGTGAAAACCTATGGGAAATTAATATTGGAATCCAGAGTAAGTTGTTCTGACACCGGAGCAAGAACTCCCCGTAGTTACTCTGGATTGCGCCCTAAGACCCAGTGAATACAATGGAGCTTACTCTTGAGTAGACATGGTTAGGATTGTGCTTCTACATAGAGACATGGCTGATACACGGTGGTGTAGCTACGTTTTGTAGCTGCCTGCTACGTTTTGCAGGTAGCCTCACTGCAGCATGGACATGGCTCCTCTTCTTCCAGCTTTGGAGTCATTCCGGGTAGTGGGTGCTTCCATTTTGATGAAGGTTGCCATATGTTCCAGAAAACCATGACTGTCCCAGTTTTTATGGATTGCGTTCATACTGGCAAATGTGACAGGAGGTCCTGAACCGGTTTTGTGGAAAAGAATTATGGCAACCCTAAACAAAATCCTAAGTTTTGATCCTAAATGGCTCCAAAGGGGAGCAGGACAGGACACTCAGAGGCCTGAAAATTTAGTGCTTTGCACCCCCCTCGAGCTATGCCGGTGGGCTGTGTGAATATTGATTAGAAAACTGAAGACATATATTTGTCACAATAAGCAAGTTTCTTGCTCGCTCGCTCTCTCGCTCTATGGAGAAGGGCCATAACATGTGTCATTAAGCTAAATAATGACAAAGGCTCCAACTGAAAGCTAAGTCTGTTTAAGGAGTATAATACCTGCCCTGCTGCTGTTCCAAATGCATTGGTTAGAGCAGATTTACAGCTATTATAGAGAAATGGTGCTAATAAAAAGCATTCTGCTCGAAATTAAGGAGACTGGTATGGACAATTTCAGCAGCTGGGATAGTCGCTGAGTGTGTGGGAAATTTTCTTTTCGATGTGCGGGTTCTGTGTGAGTTTCATTTGGGGACATCAAGGTCTGATGATTTATTGCTCCGGCCGAGACAGATGCAAGAACAATATTGAAATGTAATTACGAGGGTTTATGAAGAGCTGTGCTACTTATGCCTTCTCTTGCGTGCCTTTCCAAAGAAGACGTGCATTTTATTGTCACGCTGACAGCAAATGCTGACAAAGAGACAATGTAATTTATTCCGTGTAATTCCAAGATTGTGAGTTCTCTCCTTATGCTGCATGGTTTGATTGTAGACACATCACTTGTCTAGGGAACCATCATTTCCAGATTGCTAAGCTGGGAGATACTCGATGCTGATTCAGATGTTCCAACATTTCCAACAAAGTCCTCTTCCTATTCCTGCCTGAATTTTGTCTTAACACACAAGAGATGGCAGGACAGGTGGGCTGGTGGTGGAGCTGTGACCCCTGCCTTGTAAAAGCTATGCAGGATCAAGGTTGTGCCTTGGATGGGAGACCAGAAGTCACCGACAAGTTGCTACGGATCACTGTAAGAGAATGCAGTTACTGAGGAGCTTCCACTGTTTGAGAGCAGAGGACATATGGAAGCATTAGCTGACTTAGGGCAAAAGCCAGAGTAACTACAGGGAGTCCTTGCTCCGGTGTAAGAACAACTTACTCTGGATTCCAATATGAATTTCTCATAGGTTTTCACTCGGTGGTGCAGTAACTATGGGTGCACGTAAAGTCTCTTATGTGCTCCTGTAGTTACTCTGGATTTGGGGATTAAATGGTTAACAGAGAGATAACTCCACCGTGAAGGGAAATCTGGAGAGTAAAGGGTTCTATACAACTAGATTAATATCCTTTTTTAAAAAATATGCCATTCTACCAGTGCGAAACACCTTGCATTTATGAGAAAGGTGGAATACAAATACTGCAAGAGAGAGAGAGAGAGAGAGAGAGAAGGGCATCAAATTGCCCTAATAGCCATAAATTCATTATTATCAGCACTATTC
Source organism: Cryptoblepharus egeriae (assembly GCA_030015325.1). Taxonomy (NCBI): domain Eukaryota; kingdom Metazoa; phylum Chordata; class Lepidosauria; order Squamata; family Scincidae; genus Cryptoblepharus; species Cryptoblepharus egeriae. The sequence goes on along the minus strand of JAREYC010000008.1, from coordinate 64,807,670 downwards.
TATCATCCTAACCTTGTCATCTCTCACTTCCCTGGCCACTGCAACTGTTTCATTGGTGTGGAAATTGTGTGTGTTTGCATGTCCCAGAGTTCTTCTCCAGATAAAGAAACATTTGTTCCCTTACATGAAGGTAAGCCTCCACTGCCCTACTGGGACTACTCAGATCTGCAGTATTTCCAGCAGCATATGATCCCAGTAGGTTTAGGGCCAAGACGCAAACCTGAATGTTTTTCATTTTCTTTGTAAACCTCTTTGTGAACTTAGTTGTTTTAGTTGAAAAGCGGTATACAAATACTGTATGTTGATGGATGGATGGATGGATGGATGGGTGGGTGGATGGGTGGGTGGATGGATAGACAGACAGACAGACAGACAGACAGACAGATAGATAGATAGATAGATAGATAGATAGATAGATTGATAGATTGATTGATTGATTGATTGATTGATTGATTGATTGATTTCCACAGAGTGTACACATTTTGAGCTAGATGACCAATTATCTAACTTGTTAGAATACAGCATCCTAAATTTTAAAATTTGGATGGGAATATTTTGATGATACAGTGATCTCTCCTTAACCACAGTCTCGGCATCTGTGGATTTGAATATATGCAGATACTGAGCCCATGTCTGGAGGACCTTAGAAGACCTCCTGATCATGACTGGAAGTGATTTCTGATTATGTCTAAGACGTGTTCAGAAGCCACATGCCATTCTGGCGGGTCACGTGCAACACCCAGATGAGTCATGCAGGTCCCAGTACAGATGTCATTATCCATAGATGTCTGTATCCATGGAGGTTCCTGGAATGGACACCCCACACATCCCACTGGCCCACTTTAGTTATTTAGATAGCTATGTAGGTCATTGTACTTTCCGTTCAATATTATTGCTACACTATGTTCAAGTTTGATTTATAATCCCCAAAATGTTGAACCATGGATGCTTCAATGATCCTTTGTTTGATCGTGCCCTTCTTCACAATAATACTACTCTCTTTTCATCTTGCCTACATACAAGGAAAGTACATACACAGAAAATCCTCTTAACCCTATGAATGGTGTACGGAATCGATCTGCATGGTTGGTTACTGGAGAATTAATAAATGACTTTAGTTGTGACGATTGTTAGCAATGGAAACCGTTCCTACAACTGAAGGACGGTTGTGGAGTAAAGGGATTATCAAAAACTGGGACAACATTTTGTTTAAAAGGAACACTGTCTTTTTTGTTTTGTGAATGGCAGATACTGTCAATCATGCCGCAAATTTTGTCCAGAGGGGAAGAAATAATTGCTGATAGGGAACACTGCAGACTCCATCTGGGAGGAGAGTCTTGTTATGTGTGTGTTGCTATTGCTAATTATTTATCACCCCATATTCATTTTATGATTTATCCATCCTTTTTCCAGGATGAGCTGTACAGCTAACTAGAACTGGTCCAGTGATGTGGTATTTGACTCTCAAAAGTTGAGTAAGTTGGGCCGTCTTGGTTTTTGAGAGAGAGAGAGAGACAGACAGACAGACAGACAGACAGACAGACAGACCTTTTAAAAAGGAATTCTAGGTATAAACAGAAAGCCATCATTGAATAAGGCTGCAATCCTAAGCACATTTTCCTGGGAGTAAGTCCCATTGAACACAATGGGGCTTACTTCTGAGTAGACATGGATAGTATTGCACCCTAAAACTCACTTAGGGCAAAATCCAGAGTAACTACGGAGAGTCCTTGCTCCGGTGTAAGAACAACTTACTCTGGATTCCAATATGAATTTCCCATAGATTTTCACTGGGTGGTGCAGTGACTATGGGTGCACATAAAGTCTCTTACATGCTCCCGTCGTTACTCTGGATTAGGGGGTATCCTAGCAAATAAAGAACATAAAATGCTGATAACTGAAAAGGTTTTTAGCTAGGCCCAAAAGTGTATTAAGTTTATGATTATGATCGTATGTTTTTTTAATTCTCAATAAAATTACTGACTTACAAAAATACTGATTCAAAAAAGTCCAAATTAGACACAAAAGAGCAACTGCATGTGAGAGTGTTGTTCCCATTTCAAAAAAGCGTAGACAAGGGTGTAGCGTGGAGGACATCAAGTGCAATCCTAACCATGTCTACTCAAAATTAAGCCCCATTGTGTTCAATAGGTCTTACTCCCAAGAAAGTGTCTTTAGGATTGCAGCATAGTTATTCAGGGTTCCAAAAACTGAAAGCATTGCAGGCCGATGGGTCTGATCTAGGTTGCCATAATTCTCTTCCCCATAATTGGGACAGGACTCTCTGTCCCATTTACCAGTATGTGAACATAATCCCCCCAAATTGGGATTGTCCCTGTTTTTCAGGACATATGCCAACCCTAGGCTCTGACCGATCCAGGAAGAGGGGTCGAATTTGGGGGCCACCATTGCCTTCAAACCTGTCGCCTTCTTGGACTAGACTAGCCCATCAGCAGTTTCTTCTGACGGATCTGCATGTCCTTCCAGCATCCACCTAGAAAGCTCTATCTTGCAGTCCTGATCCACATTCAACTGCCTCCGCAGTCCTATGAGGATTGGGCTTTTAAGAGTTAAGAATGGATGTGGATCATAAGGACACTTATGTTTCCAAAGTACACAAGGCAGGAAGAGATTTGTTTTATCAGTGAAACTTTGGGGAATTCCTTTTCAGGGACTCATGTGTTTGTGTGTTGGCTGTATAAATATATCAGAGACTTGTTTCAATGGTTGTGTAAATATTGATGCATTAAATGCGCGCAGCGTTTCTTGATGTGTCTATGCCTTAGTCCAGCCACTTTGATCCGTAGAAGCTGGACTCCGGAAGAACCAAACCGAGGTTGCAGGAACACTTTGTTGTTCCTCTTTCATCATTCGTTCTCTTTTAGGTCGTATGCCACTATTTGTGACATAATTGTACGACTTGAGGCAAACTCTAATAAATGTATGAATGGGGAGTTTATCTCGATTTCAGTGCACAAAACTGGAGCTGTGTGATCTCTGGTCTAATCCATAAAATCAACTCTGTGTGGTCGTAAAAAAAAAATTCAGAGCCCAATTCTAGCCTTAGCCATGGTTAAGACCAGATATGGCCCACCATGAGTCTTTTCTGTGACCAGACATGTTGTGACCAGTTGACCAACCATGACTGGACAGTGGGGTGAGAGAATAGAGGATGATTTAAGTAAGGGTTGCCTTATGCCCTCCAAAACTGGGACAGTCCCAATTTTGGGGGATTGTGTTCACATATTTGCAAATGGAACAGAGGGTCCTGTCCCGATTTTGTGGAAGAGAATTATGGCAACCCTAGCTTAAGGGCAAAATCCAGAGTAACTACAGGGAGTCCTTGCTCCAGTGTAAGAACAACTTACTCTGGATTCCAATATGAATTTCCCTTAGGTTTTCACTAGGTGGTGCAGTAACTACAGGTGCATGTAAAGTCTCTTAAGTGCTCCTGTAGTTTCTATGGGTGCAGTCCAGAGTAACTACGGGGAGCCCTTGCTCAAACCTAAGATCAATTAACTCTGGATTGCAATATGAATTTCCCATAGGTTTTCAGTAGGTGGTGTCATAACTATGTCGACATAAATGTCTCTTACGTGCTCCCATAGTTCCTCTGGATTGTAGGGTTAGTGTGTTTTATGTTTCTGCTGTGCTTGCAGAAATCCTGGAAATTTGAGCTCATTTGTTCATTAATTTAAGTTCCATCTCTAATGTATTTATTTAAATATTATATTAATTAAATTTTTTTCTGGCAGTCAACACTGTGCCAGATATTTGATATGGCCTTTTAACCCAAAAGTTGAGACCCCTAGTTTAGACCATCCTTAGCCAGAACTCCAAGGATGCACGCGTGTTACAGCATGTTTACAACGTCCAGCGCTGGAACTCAGTGCTAGCATTATGGCCCTTTAGGATTGGGCCCTAAATATCCTTACCCTTCCATAAGCCTCTTGTTCTGCAATGGGTCTTCTCAACCCTTTAGCTGGCACAAGTCTGAGGAAAGAAATGGGGTGGAAAAGAGGCTGTTGATGATTTATTTAAATATTATATTAAATTTTTAAATAAAGGATCTAATGTGTAATGTGCCATTACCATTGTATCCACTCCCTCTTGCAGCCTGGTTTTTGGTCCTTAATATAAAGACTGAAACTGCAGATAACTTCAAATTTATTTCACTTTGGAGTCCTATATATCCCCATTGTGGCGTTGACATACAAGACATCAAAATGTAGTTAGATGTGCAAAGCTCACTTGTTCAGCAAAATATTCCTTGCACAATTTAATCCAATTATTACAATAATGCAGAAATTAATATGGGTTGGTTTTGACGAAGTTCTGTCTTGTTGGTGTTGAATCAGTGCAAATGTGGAGAACAAAGCACTCCCACATATGATTCAGTCAGTGGTGGGATTCAAATAAATTAACAACAGGTTGTATGTCCTAATCACCTAAATTAACAACTGGTTCTATGTCCCATTAGTAACCAGTTCTCAGAATCAGGTGCTCATTGGAAAGAGTTCTATAGAACCTGTGAGAACCCCCTAAAGCCCACCACTGGATGCAGTGCATATGGCGCCCTTCTACATCTACAGAGGAAGATCTTATGTTGGCAAGGGAAAATGCTGTCAAAGTAGCCCTGTTTTGGGCACATGACATCTAATTAAATTTTAATGTTCTTTGTAAATTTTTGCTCATGCATGAGCTTCTGAAAAGAATAAAGAAAGTGCAAGTCTGGCCCTACAATCCAGAGTAACTACGGGAGCACGTAAGAGACATTACGTGTACCCGTAGTTACTGCACCATCTAATGAAAACCTATGGGAAATTCATACTGCAATCCACAGCAAATTGTTCTTACACCGGAGCAAGGACTCCCCGTAGTTACTCTGGATTGTGCCCTAAGGCTGCAATCCTAAAGACACTTTCCAGGGAGTAAGACCCATTGAACACAATGGGGCTTACTTTTGAGTAGACATGGTTAGGATTGTGCTCTAAGGCTGTAATCCCTAAAGACACTTTCCTGGGAGTAACACCCATTGAACATAATGGGGCTCACTTTTAAGTAGACATGGTTAGGACTGTGTTGTCAATTCCTTTGCCGGATTGGAGAAATTCTACATCTACAGATGAAGTTCTCGAAGTTGACCATCCTGAGCATCCTCAGGTGAAGAGTATATTGAGTACCATCAACATATGAAATTTGGGCGCAACGTTGTGGCTGAACGTTCAGGCTGAGTAGGATGGAGCCGAAAAATGTTTTCAAGCTGATTTCTTTTCCACTCTATTCCCCGCAGGTATTCCCAAGTTTATTTTGTCTGTGCACAGGAAAATTGAGGACCCTATGAAGTGCACATGGTGCCATGCTCACATAATACCATTTTATAAGGCACATCAGTGGGAAGTGGATAAGCTCATGCTCATTCCTTTGAAATCCTTGAGATGTAAGCATGCTTCACTTTGGCTGATATAGTTTGCAATACAAGCAGGAATACCATGTAATTATATATCATAGATCATATATATCGGATCATTGTATTGGCATCCTTCAGTCTCGAAAGACTATGGTATCATATCGGATCATATCGGTATCATATCGGACTATGGTACCATATCGGATCATACATCATATACATCTATATCTACCATCTAGCAATAGCCAGCCAGCCAGCCAGCCAGCCAGCCAGACAGACAGACAGATAGATAGATAGATCCATCGATCCATTGATGACAGAGCTATGTGGTTCCAACATACACTTACTCCCACTCCTAGTCCTACTACACACTACTCCTTCCTAGTGTGAAAGGTTCTACCATGGATATGATTTGTTGAAGAGAGGACACTGGGATTAAACGGCCCAGTTGAGACAAAATTAATACAACCCAGCAGATGTTCAACAAATTTCCATCTCACTTTCAGTTCGGTGGCAGCAATCAAGAATTCACAACCAGCATGCAGATTTATGTACGGCACAATCCCAGTTGTGCATAAGTTTTTAATTGTACACGTTACTCAACAGCATCATTATGTACCAGAAGACATCTCGTTGCTGCATCATTTTCTTGTTTAGCATCATTTGTTTAGGAACGTTCCCTATATAGTCAGATACTGCGCAGAGGAGGACTTCACAGTCAGATTTCTGCAATCAGTAAACTTTTCATAATTTTATACCACCCTTTCTCCAAGGCGCTCAGCATGCTGTGCGTTGTGCCTTCCCTTCTTTTGCTCTCACAACAACCCTGTAAGGTAGGTGAGACTCCAAAAGAGTGACTGACCCAAGATCTCTCTTCCTTCATGGCTGAGTGGGGACTTCCAGGACCAAGTCCAACTCCCAAATTGCTACACCAGCCTGGCTCATCCAAACTTTGCAAAGCAGATTTTAAAAAATATGTTGGCCTAAAGGAAATTAATAGATAAGGACAAAATATTTGATAATTTTTCCATTACAATGCATTTCTTCCAGCACCTTTATTAGCTGATTGTGGTATATACACATGTTGAGACACCTGGAAATGCATCATTTAATCTATATTTTAGCCCTGAGAGGCTAGGAAACCATTGTTTGACCACATGATGGTAAGAAATACAATTATGGTGCTTTTCTTTCTAAATGCATTTAAATTACAACCCCAGTATCCACGTGCATCTGTGGTGAGTTTAATGCACAGATACCAGATCCACGGATACTGTCACACTTGTAATTAACTTTTCTATACATTACTTATTCTGTTCCAAGATGTATTATGATTGACTCCAGCACACTTCACATAAAATGGACAAAGAACAAATAGGTACAGGGAAATAACTTTCAATTAAGCATATTTAATAAGTATCTGTAAGTGTAATAAGTATCTGAACATATAGCATTCAGTGAATCTGCAGCCAATGGTTTCACCTCAAATTTTTCCCATGGAGATGGTCTCAGTTTGGTGTAAGCCCTTCTGGATCTTCAGGGCATGTTGGACTGTACTGTACCTGCCATATATACTGGTATATGTGTATTTTTCATATATGTTAATAAATTATTATTAACATATTAATATGTTAACATATTTATGTGTTAACATATTAATATGTTAATTATTATTATTATTATTATTATTATTATTATTATTATTATTATTATTATTATTATTATTATTCAATATCACTCTGTCAACTGCAGAAAGCTGCTCTTCTAGGCTCAGCATGTATTATACGCCGCTACATCACACAGTCCTAGACACTTGGGAAGGGTCTGACTGGTGACATGACAGAAACCAGCATGAAGTTGCTCGCTGTGTATTATTATTATTATTATTATTATTATTATTATTATTATTATTATTATTATTATTATTATTATTATTATCAAACATAAATACACAGTGAACAATTTCATGCTGGCTTCATTCACACCACCAGTCGGACCCTTCCCAAGAGTCTAGGACTGTTTGATATAGCGGCATATAATTTGTGCTGATCCCAGAAGAGCGGCTTTATGCAGCTGACAAAGTGATATTTTGTCAATGCCAATAGTTTTCAGGTGCCTGCCAATAATAATAATAATAATAATAATAATAATAATAATAATAATAATAATAATAATAATAATAATAATAATAATTATTATTATTATTATTATTATTATTATTATTATTATTATTATTATTACTGGTGCGTCAGCCCAATCTACCTGATTACTCCTACTTACAGGACACTCTCAAATTTTTGTCGCTCAGATAATTTGAAATAATTGATGATGCAGAACTTTTCCTTACAGTCACAATACAGTTCTGGTTGCTCATCTCAAAAAAAGGATGATATTGGATATCATGTGCATACAAATGCAACAAATGCAAAATTATTAATAGACTGGGACACTAACATTATGTGTTAATAAGGTTTTTCAGTCTTATGAGATTATGAACCATATGAGGTTCTTCCATCAAGAAAAAAGTTGCCTGAAAGGGGACATGACTGAGACATACAAAATAATGTATGGGATGGAGAAAGTTTAATTAAAGTGGGATTTTTGCTCACTCTTACACAACGCCAGAATCAGTGCACAAAAACTTAGGAAACAATCCAGTGTTAGGGCAGTTAGGAGAGCCCTAGGAGGGCTGCCCCAACTATACTGAATCCAGAGCAGAAAGTTATGCTGCATCCAGACAGTCAGGAAGCCTGGGCTGCCCCAGGAGATATTTATTTACCTAGTGTACTTTTAATATGTGGAACTCAGTGGTGGTCTCCAGCAGGTTCGCACCTACTCTATAGAACCAGTTGTTAACGAGAGATAGGACATATAAAGTTTAAAAATAGCCATTTAGAAGTGGCTGCCAGATGGGCAGAGAACCGGTTGTTAATTTCTTTGAATCCCATCACTGGGGGAACTCCTTGCCACAGGATGTGGTGGTTGAGCATGACCTAGATGCCTTTAAAAGAGAATTGCACAGATTCAGCACAGGTTACAAACTGGTTACAAACAGTGATACTGGAAACTGGTCTAGACGAGCCTTTGGCCTGATCCAGCAGGGCTCTTCTTGTGTTCTTATGTTTTGAATGAAAATATGCATTTAGCCTCTCTGCAATCACTGTGTTCCCTTTGAATCCTGTTCATGCATCTTTATTGTCCAAAGTTCTCTAAAAGTGCCTCTTGCCTGGTTTCCTGCTGTTGATGTATTTAAAGAAAGGTGTGTTTGCTTTTTATGCCTTTAGCAATTTGCTAAATTCATCCCTGACAAAGCTTTTACGATACTTGTTCAAGGGGGGAAAATGGATAATAAACAGATTTAAAATCCCAGGAAAGATAAGATTTGGCCACCGGGGTGGGGGGGATGCCTTCTTTTCATTTGGTTTGATCAGCAATCCAACAGTGCCATCTATCAGGCATCATTAATATGAGTCTGCTGTGCAAATCCAAAAGCACAAGCCTGTACTGCAGTTCCTGAAATATAGTACATAATTCTAGTAAAATTCTAGCACATAATTTAGTAAAATTATAAGAAATGTCTCACCAAATTTACAAGCATTCTCTTAATGAAATTTGATATTTGGATCATGCAAACACTTTTTATAGACTGGTGCTCACTCTTGTTCCATTTTTAATAGATGCCTTTCAATAATGTGTCTTTGATAATACTGGTTAGATTTCTTTCCTTTATCCCCAAATCCTGAGTAACTACAGGAGCACGTAAGAGACTTTACGTGCACCCTTAGTTATTGCACCACCTGGTGAAAATCAATGGGAAATTCATATTGGAATCCAGAGTAAGTTGTTCTTACACTGGAGCAAGGACTCGCCATAGTTACTCTGGATTTTGCCCCTAAGTAAGGTAGTGGTTCCCAACTGTGAGCTGCAGAAATGGAGAGCCATGGAATACTTGCAAAAAAAAAAAACTTTCTACCCAATTCAATGTATAGGATTCAGATTTAGATTCAGATACCTTTATTGGCATTATACTGTATGTATAGGATTATAACCAGAATAGTAAGCAATGACCCAGTAGGACAAGGGAGCCACCACACAAAAATGGTTTTGGAACCCATGAAGCAAGGTATGACCAGTAGGCAGGAATGGACAGGATTGAATTTTGGATGGGAGACTGAAAGGTTGTTAAAGTTGTCATGAGACAACAGAGCCAGAAGCGGTTTATAGCTTGGTCCAACTTAAAGGCTCCAGCTGGAAGCATGGAAGGCATTCCCCAATGACCACCCTGTGAATGATTTCATCTGGAAGAGTTCTACAAGCTGCCCATGGTACAATGACCTACCTCACAAGGTTGTTGTGAGGACAAACGGATAAAACAGATTTAAAGGTGCCTTGGGCATTTGCCTTGGCATGGGAAAGGCAGGGTGTAAATCCCTCAAATAAACAAACAAACAAATGTGATTGATTGATTGATTGATTGATTGATTGATTGATTGATTTTGAGAATGACAATCCGAGATCCCCTGGAGGTGATGTTCAGTGACATAGCTGGGGATGTGGATGGGGTGGCAGTTGCACCAGGCAACAAGCTTTAGGGGGCAACAAGCTAAGCTTGACACTAGTGGCTAAAATGTGAAAAATGGGGTATATGAACAATAATACCATTATGATATATATCATTGGAAAGGTATTTTGATGCAGAATGCAAAGAAACAAGCAACATTAGATTATTTGTATTCAAATACAAATACAAATCAAAAGTTACAGCCAATTAACCAGAAAACGAAAACACCAGCTGCTTATGTCACAAAAAGTGAATTTTCTCAATGCAAAACTGACAAATTTGATTAATCTAAGAGCCAATGAGATAATAATATGTTACAGTATGGAACTTATAAGATGTTAATATGATTCACTTCTTTATATTATATCATAATACTGTATCATAATAAAAGCAGGCCTCCGTCAGTCTTGAAAGACTATGGTATCATGCTCAGCGCTGCATACGCTGCATGCAAAGCACGAAAGCCTGGGTTGGATTGTTATGGAGGATAGGCTGTTACCCAAGCAGCAAATCCCCCCTCTCCACGCCACTCAATTAGTCCAATGGAAAGGCAGAGCCAATACGATTGGATCCAGCTGGCATTGCAGAGCTAGGCTAAGGACAGGAGCTCACCCTGTCTTGTGGGGCCAACCCGGGAATCGAACCCTGGCCTGCTGGTTTGGCACAGTGTCTTAGCCACTTGCGCCACCCACAGCCCACACCCACAGTAACATAATAATATAATAATATCATAAAATTGTTACTCCTGCTAATTGGGTAAAGAGGCTCTATAAAGAAGTGCTCCTCTAAGGGGGACAATAACAATCCCTCTTTGCCCAAAAGAGAAGCAATAAGGGGCACACTTTTGTTCAGTAATTTACTTAATAAAATTTAATTTTGTTGTCGGAGAGGGGCTCCAATCTTTGATCCCAGAAATCACATTGATGCCTTGTCTATGCCATTAGCTGGGGGTGGGGAAGCAACGGAGCAAATAGGTGGGAAGCTGTTGGTAGGGACCTTTTGGGATTTCTCCTAATTTTCTTTTTTTAAAATCCCAGGCAAGACATCACTTCCAGTTGTGACATCACTTCTAGGTCAACATTTTGAGGTTTGCACTGGACTGTGTGACCATTAGCTATGCCACTGGTGATGTCACTGATATGGAAGTGATCTCATGGTTGGAAGTTACATCAAATAGAAAGTGAGAGCATCGTGATGTCAGAGCTCCTCCATGTCTACTCAGAAGTAAGTCCCATTGTGTTCAATGAAATTTATTCCCAGGAAAGTATGGATTGTGGTCTGAATGCCCCATTCCAAGGTGGCGGTACCCAGTGCCAGATTCCAAGATGGTGGTACCCACCCTTTCATGACCCCCCCAGAAATGAAAATGGGACCCTCCAAAGGGGTCCTGATCCCCACTTTGAGAACCACTAGGTATTTAGTTTCTTGCCTCCCATCTTAACCTCTGCCAGGTTAGTCCCCTGAAACAAACATTCTTCTTGATGTTAGCTTGATCATCAGTATAACAAAACATCGGCAAAGGGAAAAAACATTCTGCAACAGCAGTTTTTAAGCTGCAATGAGTTATTTTAAAATAATAATCGGGGAAAGAGAGATACTGTTGCCTGGGTAGGTACACACACACCCAGGTATGCAGTATCTGAAGCGCTGGGATTGCAACGTGGCAGTCCCTTGTTTATAGCCAAGCGCATCAACATGCAATTAAAAACACTGCATAAAATTTCATCTCCCTGTAGGGTAAATTTCAACTTACATTATTATTCCTGGGAATATTTTAAATGAGGCAAAAATGAAGATAAACTGCTGGTGACCTTCGGCATTATAACTGTCATTAAGGAGCTCACTCCACTAGGCCCATCTGTTGCTTCTGAGGCCAGCAATTCATTAACCTTATTAGCGCCTGCGCCTGTAGACTTAAACCGACATTTCTCTTGTTAGTAGAGACGGCCCACTTCAGAGCCCATGTTGGAAAGGTTGTTGAAAGAAATTGGGGTTGATGCAAAACAAAAGAGCGCATGCAATGGTGTGGTCAAAATTGGGACAGTGGGGAGTGTTGAATAATTATACCGTGATATTACACATCAGTGGAAAGGTTACGTAGGGCAAAGTCCAGAGTAACTACGGGGAGACCTTGCTCCAGTGTAAGAACAACTTACTCTGGATTCCAATATGAATTTCCCATAGGCTTTCACTAAAAAAAAAAGCAGGCCTCCATCAGTCTTGGAAGACTATGGTATCGTGCTCGGCGCTGCATACGCTGCATGCGAAGCATGAAAGCCTGGGTTGGATTGTTATGGAGGAGAGGCTGTTAGCCAAGCAGCAAATCCCCCCTCTCCACACCACTGAATTAGTCCAATGGAAAGGCAGAGCCAATACAATTGGATCCAGCTGCGTCCCAGAGCTGGGCGAAAGACAGGAGCTCACCCTGTCTTGTGGGGCCGACCCGGGAATCGAACCCTGGCCTGCTGGTTAACAGGCACAGTGTCTTAGCCACTTGTGCCACCCACAGCCCACAGTTTTCACTAGGTGGTGCAGTAACTACAGGTGCACATCAAGTCTCTTATGTGCTCCCGTAGTTACTCTAGATTTGGGGTTAATGCAGAATGAAATGAAACAAACTGCAATGAAATCCCATATTTACTTGAATCTCGTGTGCCATCGAATCTAATGCCATATGCATATAATGAAAAGTATTTACTCAAATCTAATTACCCATAAAATATAATGTACATCTATTCAGCAGAAAAGGGGGAAAATGACACCTAGATTTCTTTTCATCAGTAATCATTGCTTCCAGTGGAATAACAGAAGTCCTACCGGTATACTGTCCAATTTTGTACAAGGTTTATTGAAAAGGGACAAATAAAAACAAGAGAAAATTTAATCACTGTACTGATGTGCCCAACGGCGAGAATGGATGGAAAAGTATAAAAATAGATTAGCCAAGTTAACCATTCGGGATGCAACTCATGCTGGTTTCCACATTTGAAATCCAAATGCATGTGAAGCATCAACCTAAATCCCTTCCTTATGTGAAAATGCTGGTTTCAGGTGGAAAAGAGACGCTGCCTCAGTTTCTCAAAGTTGCTTATCACTAGGGTCAAATGACATACCCTACAACCCAGAGTAACTACAGTAGCATGTAAGAGATATTACGTGCACCCGTAGTTACTGCCGCACATAATGAAAACCTATGGGAAATTCATATTGCAATCCAGAGTAAATTGTTCTTACACCAGAGCAAGGACTCCCCGTAGTTACTCTGGATTGCAGGGCTAGCACATACTCCTAGTTTTGCAGGGCTAGCACATGCAAATGCATCAGTCAAATCAGTGTGTGGGGTGCGGGATTTTAGGATGCAGGGATGGCAACAGCAGTTTGTGAATCTGTTTTCTTCATTTAAATGCATGGGACAGCAAAGGGCTCATAAGAGGGAGGTTAAGGACAGGTGATCAGATGCCCAAACCTCAAAAGAAGGACAAGGTCTTGGATTCCTCTCAGTCTGGCCTTTCTGGCAGACATGTTTGCCTACTCACAAGTAAAGCCACAATATTGGGCACTTTCACTTTCCCATAGGGTTCAATGCAAATTTTTGATTTTTAGTTTTTGGCCATATTGTTTGATAGGAAGGAGATATTTCAGAACTGATTTTTGCATTGGATTCTATTCTTGAATCAGAATCCAGTGACATATGACATGATGGGGTAATGCAGTTCCAAAATGAAGCCAAAGTGGAGGGAAATGAAGCCCTTTTCGAGGACATGTGGACAGGAGGCTAAAAAAGCAGACAAATCCAGAAATTTACAGCCATATGGTCACCCTGGTTAAGGAGGTAATTGGTGCTCATACTCAGAGTCAAAAAAGGGGTCCATAAAAGAAGGGGGCATATACATTTCCTGGTATCCTATATTTTCCTAACACACCTGAATTAGTACTCACCAGGGATGCTGGATGCATGGCTGCTGCTGCTACTAAAAGCCATGTGTTCTGGACCAAGGAATGTACATGTGATCCTCCATAGCAGGCCTCCGTCAGTCTTGGAAGACTATGGTATCGTGCTCGGCGCTGCATACGCTGCATGCGGAGCACGAAAGCCTGGGTTGGATTGTTATGGAGGATAGGCTGTTACCCAAGCAGCAAATCCTCCCTCTCCACGCCATTGAATTAGTCCAATGGAAAGGCAGAGCCGATACGATTGGATCCAGCTGGCATCGCAGAGCTGGGCTAAGGACAGGAGCTCACCCTTTGTGGGGCCAACCCAGGTCTCGAACCCTGGCCTGCTGGTTAACAGGCACAGCGTCTTAACCGCTTGTGCCACCCACAGCCCTATGATCCTCCATAACACAGTCAAGAAATCTGGGAGGAAACTGGCCTTCTATAGTAGTGAAGAAGGAGTGGATAGGGCTATTTCCACTGCCGGAGTAGTTTTTGGTGCAAATAAGACATTCTAGTGTGAGCCTAAATATGATAATGCTAATTTTCTGCAATTATTTAAAAGATTTTAGAAAGACTAAAGAGCTAGATGTTGCCCTGATAAAATTCCTTTCAGAATATCAAATCCTCTCTGCCAGCCGAGACCCTGTGTCATTAAGGTAGACAGAAAATGTTTTGTGTTATTCACAAATCCTATGCCTACAAAGGTTTGCTGGACTGAGGATAAATACATGCCTACCCCACTTTCTGATGGTTCATTTTCTGATGGTTCTGCTCTTTCAACCTCTTTCAAGACTCATTCATTCAACACATGCTTCACTTTTTCAACCTCTCTCTGCTGGTCTAAAGGTTAAAACTGTCTTCCCGAATGTTGATTTGGTGATCAAATGCTGTTTTCAGCATTTCCTTTGACTTTCTTCAGTAAATAACCATCACTTTCATGTTCAAAATCAGTTTCATGGCCCCTCCTTACTTCTTTGATTCCTTGTCCCTCTCCCCAAAACCACTCCTGAGGGTTGGGGGATCCTTGTGGGTGGGAATGAAGGCTGAAGAGGTCAATGAGATCAGCCGTAACATCCACACACTTCAAGCAGAAATGTGTCCACTTGAATTGGAAGTAGCCCACAGTTTGGGGGAGCTGCCAGGTGGTCAACAGCTCAGACAGTTCCCCCAAGCAATCAGGGTTGGTGGCAACAGCAATGGTCATAAAGATCCCACATCCTGTCCTACAGCCCTAACTCCTGGTTAAGATGGCACCTGTGCTGGCTTGGGGGTGTCACAAAAGTGCTTTAAGGTATTTCTGCACCATTCCTGGGGTGGTCCGCCAATACATAGGCATACCACCTCTCCAACCCACAACAGGAACAAGGAGACAGGTGAGTTGAACTGATGTAAATTGGTTAGGGTTGCTCCACTGTTTTGTTTTCCAACATTACCTATTCCTTCCTTTCACGGTATATATCAAGATCACCATCATTGGGTTACGTATTTCTATGTCTATTGATCGATCAATATATTTCGATTTAGGGGGCTGAAATTCTAACCACACTTTCCTGGGAGTAAGTACTGTTGAACACAATGAGACTAACTTTTGAGTAGACATGCTTAGGATTGCACTGTAGATCTATATCTATTAGGGTTGCCATATGTCCTGAAGAACAGAGACACTCCTAATTTGGGGGGTTGTGTTTTCATACTGGCAAATGGGACAGAGGGTCCTGTCCTGGTTTTGTGGAACAGAATTATGACAACCCTAATATCTGTAGATATAAAAAACTACAGATATTTATCTGTCAATCTTTCCTTCCCTTTTCTCCTGTCCCAGCACAGTCAACCGCTTGCTACGCCATCTCATAAACTAATTTCAGAATAATTGGACTCTGAATCTCATTATGCCAAAAAAGCAACCAAAGAGTGTAAATCTGTTTTTGCCACACTAAGAAGAGTCATCGTATAATCAGGAGTAATTATAACGCATCTCAAGTGCGTATTAGATGGAGACCAACAAAAAGCTTTATGGTTGAGGGGGGGAGGCAGAAAAAGGTAGAGAAGAGGAAGGTGGCGGATCACCGGAGACTGGCCGAAAATGGAGGAGATGGAATGTCAAGGTTCCCAATGCGCAAGGAGTTGTATCGCTGATCGCGGGAAACAATAACAACCGCCAAGCCTGGCTAGTGAACTAAGTTATGTAAATTGAAGAATGCCCTTACTGTCAGCAGGTATATTATTTCGAAGAAGACAGACAACTGTGTTAATCTCTCTTCTGCTTAATCCCCGTCTCTCCACAAATCATCATGTTGACAATTTAAACAGATTTAGATGTGCCTGAAATCCCGAGCAGGAGATGGTCTCGGGGTGCTGCGGAGGGAGGTGGACGCCGGCCTCGGAGAACTAATTTTGTTTGTGGGGAGAGAGTGAATCTAACAAATCTAACAAAGCAGCCCTCTGGCCTGGCCCCGAGGATCAAATCCAATTCTACCAAGATACACATTAAGCCCTGTCGATCATTGCTTTGCCCTTGAAAAAAGATGAATAATGATGAGTTTCACCTCATTCTGCTTGTCTCTCCGGAGAAAGGAGAAAGTTGGCTTTTGGGGGGAAAAAAAGAAAATCGCACCGTTGCTTGGAATGAATGTGTTTATTGTCTCCGCTTCACAATCTGGGGCAGTTAATCTTTTTAAAGGGCCACCTGTTTATAATGTAGGAGGAAATTATTACTTAAATGGCAGAGATTAGACACTAACAGGGCAGCCCGGGCCACCGAGTGTGCACCGCGCATCCCCTGATAGAATTATCTCATTGCAAAAAAGTAGTGTTGGCTTCAGATTAACTTTAAAGACTCTCGTTTCCTCTTCATGTTGCAATAAAAGCAATCTAAGCCCCAAGCCTAAGAAAATGTCTTTGGCAAAAGTGCGCTGATTTCAATAGCTTCAAAGGATATGTGCTTAGTACTGGGATACAGAGCCACACAAGACAATATTGAAGGGCAGGACGGAGGACCATAGACCAGCAACATGCACCAAGTGTGAGTTGACCTATTTCAATGGGGCTTGCTTAATCAACTGTCCCCTTATTTCAGGACAGATCTTGTGGCCAAATATGCCCAATGGAATATGGTGGTAGCCACTGCATTGATGTGTTGGGTTTAGATATATTTGGACTATCAGGTGCTCAGGTGTGTGGCTCAGGTGAGCATGATTTGTTGGCCCTCATGCAAGGTGCCCTAATAGGATACACAATGGAGGAGGAATTCAAACTCAGATCTACAACTTTCTGCTCCAATAAGCCAACTGGCTATATCGTGCTCGTAAGTAAGTGAGTAACTAAGGGCGCAATCCAGAGTAACTACGGGGAGTCCTTGCTCCAGTGTAAGAACAATTTACTCTGGATTGCAATATGAATTTCCCATAGTTTTTCACTAGGTGGTGCAGTAACTACGGGTGCACATAATGTCTCTTACGTGCTCCTGTGGATTGAAGGGTAAGTAAGGCTGCAATCCTTAACACACATTCCTGGGAGTAAGTCCCACTGGATATAATGGAAATTCTAGGTAGACAGCCTCAGGATTGCACCCAAAGTCAGTAAATAAGTAAGTAATTAAGGAAGGAAGGAAGGAAGGACACAATCCAGAGTTACCATGGGAGCACATAAGAGACATTACATGCACCCGTAGTTACTGCACCAACTAGTGAAAACCTATGGGAAATTCATATTGCAATCCAGAGTAACTTGTTCTTACTCCAGAGCAAGGACTCCCCATAGTTACTCTGGATTTCACCCTAAGTTGGTTAGTTAGTTATTCTTGTTCACCTTGATGATATCTTGAGGGACTGACTTAATGAACCATTGCTGTCAAGTACCCCTTCAGCCTCCCTCACCCCAAAACCGTCCCCACCTTTACATACAGACATGCCCCAGTCACAGGATCACGCTGGGCCAATGGCTGACTCTGTTGGACTCTGCGGGCCTCAGAAAGGTTTTTTTTTTGGAGCCTCCAAAAACTGCTACTGGTCAAAGAGTGCGCTGCAATAAATAAATAAATAAATAAATAAATAAATAAATAAATAAATAAATAAATAAATGAATGAATGAATGAATGAATGAATGAATGAATGAATGAGGGGGGGGAGAGAGATTCAAAGAAGTAATGTGTATGGGGGGCAAGGAGAGAGAACCTTGTACAGATTCTCCTGTACCTTGTACAACCTCCTGTGAACAAGATAAATCAGTGTATAAGGAAAATAATGGAAAAATAGGTTTAAAACCCACTTTCTCCTCTATTGTGCCTAACTGAATAAGGTGGATATCCCCTCTATATCTGCAGGGGTTTGATTCTGGGACTATAAAATGAAATTCTTGCTTGCATGACTGCCTCTCTACAACAGTAAAATTTTACTGTAAATTTTAAACAGTAACATTTTGAAATTTTGATTTGCAGAGTCAAATCCGTGTATTAAAAAATATGTGTATAACAAGGTTGGACCTGTATACTTTCATCCTACAATATGAACGCCTGTATTAAGCCTTAAAACCTTCTATTTTAAAAAAGCATTTTAAATGGGGCAGAGGTGGGGGGACAGTTGTTTTTATTGTTTTTACTGTTTTTAACAAATATTTTTCTGCTTGTTATGATTTAATTTAATTGTATTTTAATTATATTTTAATGGTGTTTTAATCTTTATATGCTGTTTTAATGATGTTTTATTCCTATTGTCAGCCGCCTTGGGCTCCCCCTTGCGGGGGAGGAAAGGTGGGATATAAATTGATTAAATAAAATAAAATAAATAAAATATTATGAAGCACTAGGCTCGGGATTACCTGGTTTGCCTTATAACATGCAGTTCTGCACCATCTCCTTTTCCGGAGCGCATGGGGTGTTATCAGCACCGTGATGCTCAGATACTGTAGATAAGCTGTGGATGAGAGATATTTCCTTCCCACTGAAACCTGCCAGGGTGTCTATCTTGAAATTACGAAACGAGAAAGTCTATCATGCTGTCAGTGACAATCACTGTAAATTCTCGCCCTTATCTGATCAAATTAGCATTGGTGGCAATACCTAAAATAGCCGACAATCATCTTCAGAGTCATTTCAATTATAAAAGGAATTTCTCATTACGGAGGTGTTCGGCAGGATCACAGTTTGCAGCGCAGTGTCTCGGAAGGAACCTGGAAGATTAATTAGCTGTTTGTCAGCCACTTTGAAGATGAAAGGAGCTAAGAACTATTACCATTATCAGAAGATAACGCTAATGTTTCCCGATCACAGGGTAAAATCTGGAAATCATTGCTATAGCTTTATCTCCTTAGGCCACATTCCTGCAAGCAATGCTTCCCGGGAAGCAAGAAAAGCAGTAATACAAGGAAAGAATTCCAAGGACGTATCGACATGACGCTATCGTGGATGTCCTATTTTTTCCCTATTTGGGGTCACTTTTTTATGTTAAGATTCCTATATCCACAGGCTTGGTATTTGTGGGTTTGAATATCCACAGCTGCCGATCCCAAGGTTGGAGGGCCTACGACCACCACCTAGGACCTGGAACAGATGCCCCACAGATGCATATTGGCCACTTTAATTTATCCTGTGCAGGTTCAGCAGCCAACAAAGCTGCAAAAGGCGTCCTTTGGAAATTAGGAACTCCATAATTCCATACTAAATGTGGGTTCAGGCTCCATCTTCCCACTTGGGTATCATGTTCAACCTTGTTCACTGGGTAGGAAACCTCCTCTAGGATCAAAGAGTGGGATGGAGAATCCAGGTGGATATCACAGCTCTGATCAGATAAATTAAAGACATCAGGAAAGGAATTTTATACAGTGAACCCTCCTTATCTGTAGGCTCAGCATCCATAGCTATGAGTATGGATGCTGAGGCAGTAGTTGGAGGGCCTCAAAAGGCCCCCTAGGCATGCCAGGAATACACTTTCATTTCAGCTAGTACTGACTGATCTTGCTCTGAAGTGCGGAGACTGGGCCAAAGTGACCATATGACCGGAAATTTCTGATTTGTCCTCTTTTTTAGCCTTCTGTCCAGGTGTCCTCCGAAAGGGCTTTGTTGTCCCCCATTTTGGCTTCATTTTGGAACTTTGCAACGGTGTGCATTATCCCATCATGTTATATGTCATTGGATCCGTATTGAAGAACAGAATTGAATGCAAAAGTTGGTTTTGAAGTATCTCCTTCATATCAAACGTTATGGCCAAAAAACTAAAACTAAAGAATATGCATTGAGCTGTATGGAAAAGTGGAAGTGCCCAATATTGCAGCTTTACTCGTGAGTAGGAAAACGTGCTATTGTCTGCCAGAAAGGCCAGGTTGAGAGGAATCCAAGACCTTGTCCTCCTTTTTATGATCCCCTCCTTTCCCTGAGGGGAGGTCACCAGGATGCCCACAGTGGTCTTGTGTGCTCTCCAAAGCATCTGCTGGACCATTGTGAAATTCAGGTTACAATCCTAAAGTCACTTTCCTGGGAGTAAGACCCATTGAACACAATGGAGCTTACTTTTTAGTAGACAAGGTTAGGATTGTGCCCTCAGAAAGCTGGACTAGAGAAGCCTTTAGCTTGATCCAGCCAGACTCTTCTTCTTATGTTCACATCCAGTGAACATTAAGAGCATCTTAATTCTACTTACCCTACAATCCATAGTAACTACAGGAGTGTTTACGCTGACGTAGTTACTGCACCAAAAGAGACATTTACGTCAGTGTAGTTACTCCACCACCTAGTAAAAACCTATGGGAAATTCATATTGCAAATTGTTCTTACACTGTAGCAAGAACTCCCCACAGTTACTCTGGATTGCGCCCTTAATTCTACTTCACAGAAGTGAAGCTGATGGTCTGGCTTTGCCTCATGACAAGGCTGATTTGATAGTTGAAGATACTCAGTGAGTTTATCTATATATATAAAAGAGAAAAGTCACTGACTGACTGACTGACTCACTCACTCACTCACTCATCACCGCCCTGCCAAAACCGCTGGGCCCAGAAGCATGAAATTTGGGGTGGGTGTTCCTTCTGTGACGGAGGGGTGCACTAAGAACTGGTTTTCGGAAATTCCGACCGGAAGGGGGTGAAAAGGGGCGCAACACGTTTTCCTCCCTATACTTTGCATTGAGAATTGCTGACTCAGCAACATTCCGCCCCAACTGCTGGGCCTGAAGCATGGAATTCTGGGAGTTCCTTCTGTCACCTGAACTCCCACCAAGAACCCCTATAGAGAAATTTAACCCTTCAGGGGCTGAAAAGGGGGCAATGTTTTTCTGTCCTTTACTTAACATGGGAGACTGAACAACATCCAGCCAATTTGGTGCTCAGTGCCTGGTGCACTGGGGGATGTTGTTAGGAGGAAGAGGTTGCACTGGAGAGGATGCTGCACATGGAGGCAGTTGCGCATGGGGGGATGATGCGCATGGAAGGAAGTTGTGTATGGGGGAAGTTGCACATGGGGGATGATGCGCATGGGGGAATGATGCACATGGGGGGATGATGTGCATGTAGAAAAGTTGCACATGGGGGAAGTTGCGCATGAGAGATGATGCGCATGGGGGGAAGTTGTGCATGGGGGATGATGCGCATGGGGATAATGCACATGGGGATGATGCACATGGGGGAAGTTGCGCATGGGGGAAGTTGCACATGGGGGATAGTGCACATGTAGGAAAGTTGCGCATGGGGAGAAGTTGCGCATGGGGGATAATGCACATGGGGGGATGATGCACATGGCAGGATGATGCGCATGGGGATGATGCACATGGGGGGATGATGCGCATGTAGGAAAGTTGCGCATGGGGAAGTTGCGCATGGAGGGAAGTTGCACATGGGGGAAGTTGCACATGGGGGAGTTGCGCATGGGGGAAGTTGCGCATGGGGGATAATGTGCATGGGGGGATGATGCGCACGTAGGAAAGTTGCGCATGGGGGAAGTTGCGCATGTAGGAAAGTTGCACATGGGGGATGATGCGCATGTAGGAAAGTTACGCATGGGGAAGTTGTGCATGGAGGGAAGTTGCACATTGGGGGATGATGCGCATGTAGGAAAGTTGCACATTGGGGGAAGTTGAGCACAAGAGAAGTTGCGCACATGGGGAAAGTTGCACATGGGGAAAGTTGGGCATGGGGGATGATGTGAATGGGGGCAGTTGCGCACAGGGGAATATTGTACATGGGTGTAGGTTGCGCATGGGTTGTTGATGCACCGTGGGGGATGTTGTATGGGGAAGTTACTCCCGGAACGCGGGTACGCTTTTTGCTAGTTTATATTAAACCAAGTAATATTATGACCACAGATGCATATTCTGGAAAATGTGTGGGGATGTTGGAAATGTTCCCCATGCAACTGAGGAGAGGATATTACGAAGCAACGCTGCCTGGTCCAGGAGAGTTTGGGCAGATTTTCCGAAGCAGAGGGAGACCACCACATGCTGATCAGATTGTTGATTAGTCCTGGATGAACAGCTCCACAACCCACTCAGCAAATACCGACACTCCTGAAATTGTAGGGGAGCTTCTCAGTGCCCATAGCAACTCCTTGATCTGTGGAATTAAATAATCACTGGAGGAAAACAATCCGTTTTCCATCTTTTGAGTTCGCGTCAGTGTATGAACGGTCTCTACGCTAATTAAAAATTGAGGTTTACATTTGACGGGGATTAGAAAATAAGACAGAATACAATGCTTGGAAGAAGTGCCATTCTGCAAAGGAAGGGCAGTAATAGAATTTAAAAATATGTGTGTTTGCAAGGTGTGGATGTGCTCAATATTTTAAAATTTGCTTATTTTTGGACCAGGTGATTGAGTACAGAGTGGTCAGTGGAATAGCTAGAGGGGGGTCAAAGCACTAAGTTTTGCAGAGAGCCTCAGCAGGCCTCTGTCAGTCTTGGAAGACTATGGTATCGTGCTCGGCGCTGCATACGCTGCATGCGAACCACGAAAGCCTGGGTTGGATTGTTATGGAGGATAGGCTGTTACCCAAGCAGCAAATCCCCCCTCTCCACACCACTGAATTAGTCCAATGGAAAGGCAGAGCCAATATGACTGGATCCAGCTGGCATCGCAGAGCTGGGCTAAGGACAGGAGCTCACCCTATCTTGTGTCTGCCTTTCCTTTGGACAAATTCAGTGGCGTGGAGAGGGGGGATTTGCTGCTTGGGTAACAGCCTATCCTCCATAACAATCCAACCCAGGCTTTCTTGCTTTGCATGCAGCGTATGCAGCGCAGAGCACAATACCATAGTCTTTCAAGACTGACAGAGGCCTGCTACTTAGTAAAGTTGAAAATGCAGTGTGGGAAGCAACCGAAAGAACTAAAATCCACTGAACCCGAGTACCAGGAAAATCAGGGTGCACACTGCAATTCAAGTTGTGTTTACTCAGAAGTAAGTTCCATTGAGTTGAATGGGACTTACTCCCAGGAAAGTATTCTAAGGATTGCAACCATGGAAAATGTAAGATCTCTTTCCCGATGTGTCATTAGCCTGTGGAACTACTTGCCACAGGATGTGGTGATGGTGTCTGGTCTGTTAAAAGGAAATTGGACATATTTGGGGAGGGAAATCCTTAATGGGTTTCAAGCCATGATGGTATGTGCAACCTCCTGGTTTCAGAAGTAGGCTATCTTTGAATGCAAAGGAGGGCATCAGGGTTAGGAGACGCTCTAGGAAGATCTCCTGCTACAGATAGGGGGTTGGACTAGATGACCTACTGAGTCTCTTTCACCACTATGATTCTAGGATTGCCATATGTCCCAAAAAAGCACGGACAATTCCCATTTGGGGGGACTGTGTTCACATACTGGCAAATGGGACAGTGGGACCATACTGGCAAATGGGACAGTGGGACCTGTCCCTTGTGGAAGAGAATTATGGCAACCCTAACATGACGCAGGTCCCATGTTGTGGGCTCCCTGAGGTACCTCGTGGGCCACAATGAGATACTGGAATCTGGATTAGATTTGGCCTGATCCAGCAAGGCTTGTATGACTATGGGCACAATCCAGAGTAACTATGGTGAGTCCTTGCTCCGACATAAGAACAATTTACTCTGGATCGCAATATGAATTTCCCATAGGTTTTCACTAGGTGGTGCTGTAACTACGTCAACCTAAATGCCTCTTACGTGCTCCTGTAGTTACTCTGGATTATAGGGTATGATTGATTTCTTGAGACTTTAACAGAGAGCCGGCATCAGGGGTGATTTTGGATGAACCATTTGTCTGACATGGTATAAGACAACTCCTTATAGGCAAGAACAAAAAAAGCAGGCGTCCGTCAGTCTGGGAAGACTATGGTATCGTGCTTGGCGCTGTATACGCTGCATGCGAAGCACGAAAGCCTGGATTGGATTGTTATGGAGGATAGGCTGTTACCCAAGCAGGAGGAACAAATAATAATAAATATCTATATTTTTAAATCCCAGAGCTTTTCAGTACAAACCCCATTTGGTGATCCAGTAAATTGCTTAAAATAGAGTGCTGTACAAATTTTGAGCAGTGTTGGGTTTTTTTTAAAAAATACCTACAAATGGATATGTAGAAGTTGACATTTTCATACAAAACTGGGCAAAGGAAGCCCAGAGCAGAACACATTGTATTTCAGGTCTCATGCAGCTTTACTTTCTAGAAGGTATAGTTGGCCGATAGGAATGATTACTAATAATAGCAATTTACCTGTAAGGTTTAATTTCACAAATTCCATCCCACTGCCTCTGTTTAGTTTCCCGCTTGTGTTTAACACTGCAGGAAAAAAATTGGATTGCAGAAATGAAAAGAGAGGGTGGGGGGAACCCTCTGTTCCAAAAGTTTCTATAGCAAGAAATAACACTGTATGTAAGGACATTTTTATTATCCCGGGGAGCTTATCACAATCTGAACCCAACAGGCTACAATCCAGAGTAACTACGGGACCTTTTACACCGATGTACTTAACGGTGCCACCTATGAGAAATGCACAGAGCAATCCACAGTAAGTACCTCTTACGTCTTCCCGAAGTTACTCTGGATTGTACTAGTCACACAGAAGGAGGTAGAGAACACTGTTGTCGACCCTGTAGAATGTTCCCTTGTACCATGAGTATAAAGATCCTATTAGTACACCAGAGAAAAAAGGTTTACAGAGCCCTGATCTGCTAAGATTTTTACCTGTTGCAATGGGGCAAATTTAAATAATTGGTGCACATTTAAATATGGGGCACATTCAATTTTATTTAAACATATGTATGTTTTAAAATGTTTTATATGATTTTTATGGAATGTTTTAAATTCTACTTGCTAGCCGCCTTGAGTCGGCCTTGGCCCGAGAAAGGCAGGATATAAATTTATTAAATAAATAAAATAAATGGTTCCTTTGCCTGCAGAAAGACTTCCTGTAGTTACTCTGGATTGTAGGGTCAGTTCAGAGGGGTCACCACCATTTCTGTCACCCAGTGCCACTGCATCCTCCCCATGATGAACCAGTGGAGCCACAGTTTGGGAACCACAGGCTTAAGTACATAAAATCAATGGATAACATCCAGAGTTATCCTTATTCTGGGCAAGGATTTCTTCTGCTACTCCAAATACTCAGGAAGGACCCAATTCTGCACAATTATCAGTACTGCAGAATTCTTAATTTCTTAATTTCTATTAAGAACATAGCCTGCAATCCTAAAGACACTTTCCTGGGAGTAAGACCCATTGAACACAATGGGGCTTACTTAGGAGTAGATATGGTTAGGATTGTGCTCTTCGTTTCTGTTGTTCTATATAACCATCTAAAAATAGCCTAAGGGCAAAATCCATAGCAGTTACGGGTTCACACAATCATGTCACCCTCTAGTATTATTTTATGGAATGTCATCTTTACTGCTCTGGAGCAAGGGGCTTAATTTCACTTTAGGTTATAGGCCTAATTTGCATAAATTATAAATGCGCTTCGAATGGACCCTGTTAATCATCTAAGGCATCGTTTCTCAAAGTGGGGGTCGGGACCCCTTTGGGGGTCGCCTAGAGGTTTCCTGGGGGTTGCCTAAAGACCCCTGGTTCAGGGGCCAGGTCAGGCTTGCCAGATCTCTGGCTGTAGCTGCATGCACACTGGGGCTGACTGACAGCCTCAGGGCTCAATCCTATGCATGCCTACTCTGAAATAAATCCCATTGTGTTCAATGTGTGCATAGAACACACATTTCATTTGTAACAATGAAAATACATCCTGCATATCGGATATTTACATTACAATTCATAACAGTAGCAAAATTAGAATTATAAAGTAGCAACGAAAATAATTTTATGGTTAGGGGTCCCCACAACATGAGGAACTTATAAAGGGGTCACGGCATTAGGAAGATTGAGAACCACTGATCTAAGGGTTAATTTCTATTAATTCCCTTACAAATTAATTATTTTATTAATTCAGGTTTCTATTAACTTTCTCCAAAGTTTGCATGGCCCAATATATGTATCTGCATCCTGGACACCATATCTAAAGCAAACATACTTGGATCGTATATCCGTGGCACTGTCGTTTATATTCCCTTTTACAAAAACCGGGTTTGCATTTAAATTTTCCTATTGAAATTTGCCTTTGTGATAAACAGGACATCAATAATAGGCTTAACCGAATGATTGAAGCGTGAAAGCAAGAAGTACCTGCTAATCACAGGCGAACAATCAGGACGCTGCCTCGTACTCGCCATTGCCTGGAATAAATAGGAGAACATTATAGAAGGAAACTGCCTGGCTTACTTCGATGCTGCGTAAAAGGTCACTTGGCATCTGTCAAAGCTTTCCAAGACCCAAATAGGAAAGCAAAAAAAAATAAAAATTAGATTTTGGGGGGGAATGCCCTTTTCCCCCTTAAATCCCCATAAGTTCCAATGAAGCCAAAAAGCCAATCTCCATCACCTTTCAGCAAAAGGCACATGGGAAGCAAGAGACTCTCATTAGGTTTGAGAGGGTCAGAGGCGCATAGGCCAGTCCTATCATCTAAGCACAGATCCTCTTATGGGTTAAGAATTGGAGACCGAAAAAAGCTCTTTATACTGGAAAGAAGGACTGGCTGCAGAATAGCTGTCCGTGATTTCTACGGGAAAATAGCTACTTAATGAGGAACCAGTGACAGTGTCCTTTTTTGATTTTCAAGATGTGCTTGCTTATATCGTCAGACACACACATTTGGCAGATCCAGATTTCTTGCCTGGGACAATTCAGGCATAACAAGGATGCTCATTTATTTCATTATTGACACAAAATGCTCCACAATTCCCTCCAGCTCTAAAAGGAACTGCAATCGTAATCTCCACTTAGGCCAGCCTAAGCCTCAACATAAATTCTGTGCGGATCTGGGGATGTCACAAATGTACCATTCTGTGCCACTCCTGGTGGAGGGTTAGGCCAGCGCACTGATATGCACTCCACTCCCTACATCACTATGGGAAGAGGAAGACTGATTAAGGGCAAAATCCAGAATAACGACGAGGAGTCCTTGCTCTGGTGTAAGAACAACTTACTCTGGATTCCAATATGAATTTCCCATAGGTTTTCACTAGGTGGTGCAGTAACTACAGGTGCACGTAAAGTCTCTTATGTGCTCCCGTAGTTACTCTGGATTTGGGGGTAATTGTGTCAGCCTAGGTTAGGACTGCATCCTTAGGGCACTATCTTAACCAATTTAGGATAGTGCAGCTCACATGTCTCTCCTTTCCTGTGGTGGTGTGGGGAGGTTGGCACATGTCTGTGCACTGGCCTAATCCCCCAAAGAAATGGCACAGAAATTGTGACGTACATAGGCCCGCATGAACTTGAGCCGAGACTTGAGCCAAGACTTATCCCAGGCAAACTGGAGATTAGGATTGCCACCTTAAGATTTCAAATTTGAATAAAATTATCTAAATTGACATATAAGTGTTATTAGATACATTACAAGGCTTGTCCGCGGTCCCAATGGAGGGGTCTTCCCATGGGCTGTATATGGCCAACCTTTTGGACAACCTTGTGTTTACAAATACAATTGGTGCTGAGCGTCTGCCTGGATATCATGGGCCAGAGCTGAGCACATATCTACGGAACTGCTTGCCACAGGATGTGGTGG
Organism: Cryptoblepharus egeriae; assembly: GCA_030015325.1. NCBI lineage: Eukaryota > Metazoa > Chordata > Lepidosauria > Squamata > Scincidae > Cryptoblepharus > Cryptoblepharus egeriae. The sequence continues at coordinate 64,779,701 of JAREYC010000008.1, read as the reverse complement.
CACCAGGCCTGGATGGCTTTAAAATGGATTTGGACATGGAGGAATTGTCCATCCCAGCTTACGAGCTATGATGGGTATGTGCAACCTACTGATTTTAGATATAGGTTTGTTCAGAATGACAGGTGAAAGGGGGCACCTGGATGCAAGTGGCTTGTCTTGTGTGCTCCCTGATGTATCTGGTGGGCCACTGTGTGATACAAGAAGTTGGACTCGATGTAACTTTGGCCTGGTCTTAGTTCAAATCTGCATCATTCCATGGTTGCTATTAGGCACAAATCTCTGTGTATCTTGATTTATTTTTGAAACTATCACTTCTGAAGCACAGTATGCATCTCAGTTCCAGGCAGGTTGCAGCAGCTACATTGCGTTTCTGTATGGATATTCACATAGATTTGACTTTACAGCACAGTGCAGGTTGTACGGATTAGATCAGCCATGGTGCAGAACACTATATTATATTACATTTGCTCAGCTGGATCGGTGACAAGCATTCTGTGTAGGCAGAAAAACCGTGATATGCCAACGCATTAAGTAACAACATGGCCACAGGGATTGCATTTGCCGAAGTCGAATGCTTCTGAGCAGGTACACGTATATACCGCAATGCTTGGAAGTGTTCAACTATATATATATATATATATATATATATATATACACACACACACACACACACACACACACACACACACACACACACACACTATATGTATATGTATATGTATGTATGTATGTATGTATGTATGTATGTATGTAAAATATCCTCACCATTTGGAGATAAAATGTACCGTGATCACCGTGGTTGACAGCGGTGAAGTCATTCCATTCAAAGGGATGCTGTGCCAAGATTGAACTCAAACTCAGCTCAGCCCCACTTATCACTCCAGACACACTTTATGTACCACCGTTAATGTTCTCACAAGAAGGTCAGGTCAATGTAAAATAGGAAGTATTCCTAAAATCTGTTCTAAAATTGAATTGGATGACTTATTTTGGGAGGGGGGAAGGTAGCAGAGATCAGAGAAAGCTGGTAGAGGTTGTGATGAATTCTAACAGCTAGAGACACGGAGGAGCTGGCATGAAAACTTTGGGAGTGAGGAAATCATAGCATAGCAGAATGTGGTGTAGCTGCCCCCTTTTTGCTGCTGCCAAATTTGGTGCAAGGTTGGCGCAACACTGGCGCACCATTGCTTCACAGCATTGGTGCAAGAGCAATGCAAACTCAGTGGACGCTTGCAGCCAGGAGTGCCTGGTGTGGGCCGTACCGGATGATGCACCCCTGGGAGTGAGGCACTGGAGGAGTTTGACACTCCAGGGGACTGAGCACGCTCTGGGCATTAGAGTGCTCATTAGAGTGCTCTGCTCCAAAGAGAAGCACCTTGCCCCTCCTCGGGGCAGAGCTGAATGAGCATACCGTGCTCAGCGTGCATGCCCAGAGTGGGATAAGAGCATACACAGGGCATGCAGAGTGGGATAAGAGCATGCTGAAGTGGCATAGCAAAGGTGGGGTTGCAAAATAAAGCCTCTCTTCCCTCTCTCTCTCTCCCTGCCCAGAATCTTTTCCTAGGATAGAATAATAATTAAAAAATAAGTGGCACTTTTAATCACCATAAAGTGATTATGCTCCATACTGAGAAAATGGGCTTCCAGAGGTGTTGGTGTCTTCTGTAATTAAATATGTGGCGACGCACGTTTTAGCAACCTTGGTGCAAGGCCACAGGTCTCAAGGCACGGAACACTTTAAAGTGGCTGGCATTGACTGCAGAACTCCCTCCGTTCAGCTTCTTCAGCCAAATAAAAAACTATAATGAAGCAGAGTGTGGCTGGAAATAAATAATGCCTCGGTGAAATACCAAATAAAGATTTTAGAGGTCAGTGCAGGGAAACCAGATGAAAGCACTTCCTTTTAATTTTTTTTATATAACCATAAGTTAATTGCTTTTGTCTAGTGCTGCTATACTCTGAAATGCAAAACCCTAAGGTTGATTTAAGGAAGTGCCTGACATCGTAATTGTGTATCCTTTTAATAATGATCCGATTAACCTGAGTTTCTAGCCCTATTTCGATGTTTACTTGCCCCAAGATAGCTGCGGTGAAAATGCTGGGGAAACAGTACATCGTTAGTACCCAATTAAAACAAAACTCTATACTAATAAAGCCAGGAGTCACTTCACAAAAAGAGGCAAAGAAAGCGCTTGATGAATAGTTTTCTGTGTCCTGTTTGATGTGCACAATAATGAGTTTAGGGCAAAATCCAGAGTAACTACAGGGAGTCCTTGCTCCGGTGTAAGAATTCCAATATGAATTTCCTATAGGTTTTCACTAGGTGGTGCAGTAACTACGGGTGCACGTAAAGTCTCTTATGTGCTCCCGGAGTTACTCTGGATTTGGGGGTTAGTCCAGCTCCTAAATTAAGTGCAGCTTAAAAATCAGCATAAAAATTTGAAAGTTCCTGTATTTGGAAAGGTTTTTCAGAATGACCAGGCATCCTAAATTTACATTTATTTAGGAAATTGTGCCAGTCCACCATATTTAAGGATTCCTAGTTCATGGGTGGCCTGATTCAATCCTGCATGTGTTCAACTGTCCAGCTATTCATTTGCCTTTATGAACTCCATCTGTTCCTATACCCTGTTATTTAATCCAAGTTTCCAGCAATGGAAAGTTGTGTCAATGCTGTGCCATTTGGGTTGTTCTGACAATGACCCTCAGGACAAATTGCACCTGGGGTGAGGTCTGATATTGACCCCCTTTCAAAACACCTGAAACCCACCTTTTAGCTAATGTTACAAGTCAGTAATATCAAACTATTCTACTATCAAATATATTTACTCGAATCTAATGCTCATCTTTTTCCGCTGAATTCAGTCTCCACAATCAGGGTGCGCATTATATTCAATGGTTAATTAAATTTGAGTAAATACAGTATTTTGATTATGGTGCAAGTGATTAAGACACAGGGCGCAATCCAGAGTAACTTCGGAGAGTCCTTGATCCGATGTAGGAACAATTTACGTTGGATTGCAATATGAATTTCTCATAGGTTTTCACTAGGTGGTGCAGTAACTACAGGGGCACATAATGTCTCTTACATGCTCCCGTAGTTCCTCTGGGTTGTAGGGTATGCCTCTTAACCAGCAGGCCAGGGTTCAAGATCCGGGTTCCCACAAGACAAGGATGTCAGAACCCCCAAAGTCTCCAGACTATATGTCAAAATCCCAGCTCGTATTACCCTATAATCCAGAGTAACTATGGGAGCACGTAAGAGACATTTACATCGTCGTACTTATGGCACCACCTAGTGAAAACTTATGGGAAATTCATATTGCACTCCAAACTAAATTGTTCTTATATCGGAGCAAGGACTCTCCATAGTTACTCTGGACTGCATGGCACCATATATAGTCAAACAGGAGGAAGCAATAATGTTAGCCACAGACCATCAAAAGCCACAGATCATCGAGATTAAATATATGGGGAGGGATATAAACTAGAGTGACCAGTTTTCATAACTGGAATCAGGAATCTCTTTGTTCTGAATCCCACTTGCCTCTTCCATAGTTCAGAGCTCTTAAGAGGTAGCTGTCGACATGACATCCATTGGTGCCCTCCCAGCAGAAATGTGCCCTCCCAGCATTTGAATTGGGAGCAAGTAGAGTTTGGCCGAATCAATGGGAAGGGGGTTCACCACCCAGGTGCTGGCCAGTCATAGGTTATAATCCAGAGTAACTATGGGACCTTTTACCCTGACGTAGTTACAGTGCCACCTATGGGAAATCTATGGGAAATGCATAGAGCAATCCAGAGTAAGTGCTTCTTATGTCTTCCCATAGTTACTCTGGATTCTAAGGACAGCCATGGTTAAGGGTGCAATCTGATGTTAACACAATGCAAGGCAAGGATTTCTTCAGCCATTTCTGGAAAGACTTATTATTTGTCTACTGCTCCCCAGTTGGAATATTTGTTGACAGTTTCAAGGACAGGACATGTTAAATGTAGCATATTTGACTGTGGCAGCTCTGAAACCCCAGTGGAATTTTGTAACAACACACACAATAGTCCGCAAACCTGATATCCGAGGACAGCTTTGACATTCGCCACAAAGCCTTGAAAAAAGTTTCATTCTTTTGGCTCTTTCTTCTGCAAATGGGTAACTTTCTCTATATTTTAGCAGGTAGGATTTGACCTCACAGCCCTAAATTTTATTTTTTAAGAAAAACAATGGGAGAAATAACATGAATTGATTTATTTAAATAACTCCATGGGACCGTCGGTACAGTGAACCAAAGCTTATTTAAGCCTTCCCCTTACACATTTACAGTCTCAGTATGTGAGATTTATTGTTTATCTGTTACATTTACACCTAATTTCATCATCAGAATCCAAGAAGGTTAACCTCTGCAAACAGGGCAAGAGGCATTTTTTTTCTAGTGGATGTTCCTGTTTTATTTAACAGGGAGAGTAAGGGCAAAATCCAGAGTAACTACAGGGAGTCCTTGCTCCAGAGTAAGAACAAGTTACCCTGGATTGCAATATGAATTTCCCATAGGTTTTTACTGCATAGGTGGTGCAGTAACTACGGGTGCATGTAATGTCTCTTATGTGCTCCCATGGTTACTCTGGATTGTGTCCCTTCCTTCCTTCCTTCCTTCCTTCCTTCCTTCCTTACTTACTTACTTAGGGTGCAATCCTGAGGCTGTCTACCTAGAATTTCCATTATATTCAGTGGGACTTACTCCCAGGAATGTGTGTTAAGGATTGCAGCCATACTTACTTACTTACTTACTTACTTACTTACTTACTTACTTACTTTCTTACGAGCACGATATAGCCAGTTGGCTTGATCGATCAAGACCCACGGACAAGCCTTGCATTGTATCTGATACACTTTTATATAATTGTATTTGAATGTATGTAAATTTATTCAAATTTGAAATGTAAGTAATTTTTCCGGCCCCCAACACAATGTCAAAGAGCCTTCCTTTGGCCTTCCTTCCAAAACATTTGGACACTCCTGTAGTATAGTAATATGGTAGCCTATTAAAAGTACAAATCTGTAACATTTCCCCAGATCAATTATCAATCAATCAATCAACCAACTAATAGTATTTATATATTACTTTTCAACAAAAAATTCACAAAGCTGTTTAAAGAGAAAATTAAATATCTAATGGTGGTATCACATACCATGGTAGCATCAGATATATCAAATAAAATATTGAAATGAATGGGGACCCACATTAAAATGGCTTGCGACCCACCTAGTGGGTCTACAACCATAGTATGAGAAACACCGATATTATATAGACAAACATATCTGACCAATTTCATTTTCCAGGCAGATCTATACAGTAATTGGATTGCAACAGTCTGTTGGTCCAAGTCTGCCATCTAGTGGACTTTAGGTAGATTTTCCATTCAATGCCTCTTCCTATAGCTGGGCAATATAGACAGATTCCAGGATTACCTGCCTTATTGGACTCTGCACTCTTTAGGGTCAAGGGAGACAAATTGACCCCTTTAATGAATCTTTAAGGAAGGCGATACGATATACTTCCCAAACATCAGATAAATCATTATACTTTACACCCTTTCTCAAATTAAAAAAGACCCTAATAAATATTTTACAGCTACTTCCCGGTCAGGAGAAGCATTTTTATCATTCAATTTAATTTAATAAGTTTGTAAATTTACACATAAAAATTAAATGAAATATTTTAGGCAAAGATTAAGGAGGAGGGAAGCCTGTTCTTTTAACAGACAACCAACCCATAACCTGGAGTAATTAATTGTTCCTATTTTCTGAGCTATAATTTTGAAGTTATTATAATGCATTTTTATTTTTCAAAGAGGCTTGCTGGCAAATCCTTTTAATGTGCTATATAAACTATTTTGATAAATGTTTGTTGTTTTTGAAAACATCCATTGGTGTATTCAGAGAATATATCCATGCCCTTTCTCCGCAGATTCGGGAAACCATAGATAAGGGGGAACCTTATTTCTGAAGCCTCCCCCCCCCCCCAGTGTGCATTATTTTATATAGGAAATAAGAAATGTATCTTTTGCTTGTACATAAAATTGGGTGGCATAGGAATTCATGGTTACAGTTAACTGGATCTGTAGATATTGAATACACAGATACCCAGGGATCCCTGTATAAATATTCATACTAATAATGACAACAAAATTTAATAATAATAATAATTGTGACGACAGGCTGGGAAGACCCTATTGTGAAACACTGTGTGCATGTATATGTCCAAGACTTGTCTCTTAAGCTGCAGGAGGACAAATATTTTATTTATTATAAATTTATTTATTATAAATAAAATATTTTTCTATTTATTTGACCTTATTTATGCCTAAACCCAATTTACTGTATTTACTCGAATCTAACACCCTTCCTTTTCAGCCAAATTCAGTCTTTCAAATCAGGGTGTGTATTAGATTCAATGGTTAATTAGATTCAAGTAAATAGAGTATTTTGATTATAAGTATGGGGTGCACATTAGATTAGATGGCACATTAGATTCAATACAGTATTTTCCAATCAAGAGTGCCTGTTTTTTAAACACTATTCTCTATGAAATCTTGATGGACATATCTCCATCTTGATGGACCATCTCACCCGACATATTATCTTGATATTATTATCTTGATAATTTATGTCACTGGTTGTAAGTCTTGATGGACCATCTCACCGGAGGTCTTATCATGAAGATCAAAGTCCCAGCCTCCATTCCCTTGGAAGATGATTTGACCCCCATCCTTGCTGCAATGTTTCAAAAAGTCCTGTTCTAACAACACATCTAAACCCGCACATTCAATCAGATGTTCCACCACACAAAGGCACATCTGGAAGATGCAGGTTCATTATGCAGGAGGCTGTCGGAGCCGTAGACCCTGCTCTGTCATCTACTATCAAGGAGTCTATTTTATCTGCATGATGAAAGCCAGGAGTATTGTTTCATGTGTCTACTGCCCCGGCAGCTTTGTACAGCTCCCTTCTTTGTATAATTACAATACCTCTTTCTAGGAGACCTCAAAATGCCAGATTTGTTTCAGAATCCAAGTGCACCTGATAAAGCAGCCCTTAATCACTACTGACTACATATTAGTCGGGAGGGGTAGAGGGAATATAACACAAATGTGATTTTCACAAGAGCAGGGAGTTAAAAGCACAACCAAATCATACAGAAGAGCTTCTCTTGCACCAAAATAGCTTACAACAACCTAGGACATACCTGATGAAGAGGGGCATGATTGAGACATACAAATTTATTTAGCGTATGGCAAATACACGGACTTGTGTAAATCAGACAATCAGTGTTCCATTGCCATTTGGAGAGCCATTTGTATTTGGAGAGCCAGGAATTCCATATTGATGTCTGGCTGCTGATGACCAATTCTTCAATGTAGACTGGCTGCCTATTGTTGCTAGTCATTTAGTTCACACTTTCATAGAATCCTAGAGTTGGAAGGGACCTAGTGCACAATCCTAACCATGTCGTAAGCGCCATTGTGTTCAATGGGTCTTATTCCCAGGAAAGTGTCTTTAGGATTACAGCCCTAGTAGGTCATCTAGTCCATGCTCCTGGCTGTAGCAGGAAATCCTCCTAGAGCATCCCCGACAGGTGCTCGTCGAGCCTCTGCTTGAAGATCCCCAGTGAGGGAGAGTCCACCACTTCCCTTGGCAATCTCTTCCACTGCCAAACCACCCTGTCAGGAATTTGTCCGGATATCCAACCGGAATCTCCTTTCTTGCAGTTTGTACCCATTGGTTCTAGTTCTGCTTTCATGCTATCCGGGGTGCACCACGAGAAGGCGAATTAGCAACACACTCTTGAGACAAATTATGCAGGGATGGATACAACATCTCCAATTGTGATCGGTCAAGTGGTCCAAAAGTTTGCAGGGGACCAGCCATGGTCTGGATAGAAGATTGCCACAGGTTGCATCTTCCAGGCTAAGGTTTGGAGATCAGTACAAGGCAACTTGTCTGCTTCTTCCAAAATATCTCAGAAAGACCTTTTCTTAAGAAAACAGATGGGGGAATAGTAGTCGAGCAAGGAGATCTCATTCATCAACAGATCTTGCAATGTCCTACCACTTCGGAAAGCGGAAAGCTTCAGGACACTAGCTATAGGCTGTTTCAACGATCTCTGTATTGAAATGGAGAGTTCATAAATTCTTGTCATGGATGTATCTTTATATTTTTTTTTGAACCATCAAATAATTATATACCATGAGCCTCAAGAGCTTGCATGCTGTATCTTAGCCCATTCATTTTGACATGCCAACAAGAACACCTTCAAAGGAATGACTTCCTTTCTTGCCAAAAAGCCCATTATTTGGACTGGAATACATGTCGGTAATCTTGGTAAACATACACCATGGATCTCAGCAATGAGCACAGCACCTGTCCAGAATTAAAGAGAAATTCCTGCAGGTCTTGTATTTGGCCAAGAGGCAATATAAACCACCTGTCACCGCATATGCCTAAGAGGACATGTGGGACTAGATCAGTGCAATCTTCATGTCCTTTTAGATTTATTTTAACAAACAGCATGGAGAGCCAAAACAAAAACTGCCCATTTAACACTGCCCATTTAAAAAATGGCTATGGAATTGGCCTCGATTGTAAGAGGAAAACACCGAGGACAAGCGAACAGATGATCTACATTTTATTCATGTTTTCAAAGCTTTATACTGCAATATTCGGTGATTAAATGGACTGCAAACAGCTAGGCATTCCCCCATATCTGCAGGCGATGTTCCCCACTTCCAATACAGAAAGAGTTGGCAGTGGAATAGATTGCAGAGGGAGGTGGTAGGTTCTCCCACACGGAAATCTTCAAGCAGAGACTCAACAAGCACCTGCTGGAGATATTGATTTTCAATCAGTTACATTTAACACTGGTGTGCAGCAGGTGGTATCGTGTACCTCAGTGTAATAAGAAAAAGTAAAGTTATGATTTTAGTTAAAGTATTAATTTCTGTTTGATGAAGTTCCTTTCTTTAGTATGTGATTGGAAATATAATGTTGAGCTGCCTGACCCTGGTGGGGGTGGGAGAGGGTGAGGGGCCAAAGATCAAGGTGGCAAATTGCTGGAAGGAATGTTTGGGAATCAAAAGGAAGTGAGGATGGCAAGGCCATGTGAAGATTCCTCTCTTATTAGGGGGAAAGGAAGGAGTCAACGAGGCTAAATTTACAGCATCTGTAAATTGTGGCCTAGGTTTTACAGCTGGAAGAGATCAATTAGCAAGGGGGGCGAGGGATCCCATGACTTGCAGCTGGGGGGAAAGTTGAAAGGATATAAGATCTGTACTTTTGGGGAAGAGGGTGACTGCGTTTTGGGAGATCAAGGAAGATCGTTGCAGCTCCAGCAAGGAACAAGATCTGTAAGAGCTGTGCTACCTATTGCAGAAAATGTATTAAGAGAGAATTAGCTAGTCTTTTCTTGTTTTATGTAAGGTGATTCTGGATAATATGCAGCTGTGCCTGTTTTGACTAAAAACAAGAAAATTGTATTTCAAAGTGTTTAAGCCTTTTAATGGGATCACCCCTGCAGGGAGGCTGAGCTGCCTGACCAGGTGGTGAATTTTAAGGTGGAACGCAGCAAGAGTGCTGTTGGTAATTTGGAGCACTCCCCAAATAAAGGGGAGTGTGTGGCCAGTTGGGGCTGACAACCCCATCTGTTGTTGGAATCTTTTTAACACTCAGTTCCAGCCAATCAAGGTGACTTCAGTCTGGCCCTACTGAGTACCGTATCCCCCTGACAGTGAAATTGATCCCATCATATGTAGGCACCATTTTCCAATTGATGCTGCAGGAATATTCTTAAACATCTCCCAGGGTTGAGAACTGCCTGGGATTTTGACCAAGCTGTGATTGCGTACCAGTATCCTGTCCTGGAATCAAGAGACGTTGGCATTTCTAATTTATTATTATATGGTACTAGTGAAAATAATAATTTATTATTATATGGTACTAGTGAAAAGGTCTTTATTATATGGTACTAGTGAAAAGCGTACCCGCATTGTGGGTGTGACATATTCCCCTATGCCATCCCCCCATGGCGCAGAAACACCCCATGCGCATCATCCCCCCATGCGCATCATCCCCCCATGCGCATCATCCCCTCATGTGCATCATCCCCCATGCACATGATCCCCATGCGCAACTTTTCCCCATGCACATCAACCCCCATGTGCAACTTTTCCCCATGTGCAACTTCCCCCATGCACGTTTCCCCATGCGCAACTTTTCCCCATGCGCATCAACCCCCATGTGCAACTTTCCCCCATGCACAACTTTTCCCCATGCGCATCAACCCCCATGCGCAACTTTTCCCCATGCGCAACTTTCCCCATGCGCAACTTCCCCATGTGCATCATGTCCCCATGTGCAACTTCCCCCATGTGCATCATGTCCCCATGTGCAACTTCCCCCATGCGCATCAACCCCCATGCACAACTTCCCCCATGCGCATTATCCCCCATAAGCATCATCCCCCAATGCGCAACTTCCACCCATGCACAACTTCCCCCATGTGCATTATCTCCTCATGTGCAACTCCCATGCGCAACTACCCCCATGAGCAACGTCCCCCATGCGCAACTTTCCACCCCTGCACATCATCCTCCCATGCGCAACTTTCCCCATGTGCATCAGTCCTACTTGCGAAACTTCCTCCATGCACAACTTGCCCCATGCACAACTTCCCCATGCGCATCATCCTCCCATGCGCAACTTTCCTCCATGCGCAATTTCCCCCCATACGCAGCATCCTCGCCAGTGCAACCTCTTCCTCCGAACAACATCCCCCAGTGCACCAGGTACCGTGCACCCAGTTGGCTGGTTGTTGGTCAGTCTTCCATGTTAAGTATAGGACAAAAACACGTTGCCCCTTTTCAGCCCTGAAGGGTTACATTTCTCCAGATGGTTCTTGGTGGGTGTTCAGGTGACAGAAGGAACTCCCAGAATTCCATGCTTCAGGCCCAGCAGTTGGGGCGGAATGTTGATGAGTCAGCAATTCTCAATGCAAAGTATAAGGAGGAAAACGCGTTGCGCCCCTTATCACCCCATTCCGGTCGGAATTTCCAAAAACCGGTTCTTAGTGCACCCCTCCGTCACGGAAGGAACACCCACCCCAAATTTCACACTTCTAGGCCCAGCGGTTTTGGCAGGGCGGTGATGAGTCAGTCAGTGAATCAGTGAGTGACTTTTCTCTTTTATATATATAGATAAGAAATAAAAGAAGCATTTAATTAAATCTGTGAGACTCATAGAGAATTCTGGTCAGTAGGAGCGTCCAATTTTGACTGGTACTTCAGCCTCCAGTCTAGTTCAGTTCAATGAGTGAAATCACTTCTTCATAAACCATGCTTTTTTTCTTGAAGAGGGAAAGACAGACATGGGGGTGGATTGGTGTTCCCCAGTGTAGCATCGCAACACCATCCGCTTGGTTTTTCTGTAGTTCTTTTTGTGCTACTGAAGTTAGTTATGAAGGGTTCAGCTGTTCCTGAGAACTTGGGATATATGGATTAAACTTTTTCCCCCCAATTCTCACAGTAAGATTTTGGGGATTGTGAGCAGAAGCCTGGGGTCGACTCAGCAGTAAGCCCCATTGTATTAAATGGGTCACAGGAAAGTGTGTTTAGGATTGCAGCCTGTACTTTTATTGTGTGGTCTAGTTGCTTGTCCTGCAGAACAGTGAGTAGAGTTTCAGAGAGTAAAGGCAGCAGATAGGAGCCAGGTTACTCGTACATTAAGCAGAGAAGCAGTATTGCTTTGTCTGCTAGGAGTCCTAAAGAATATTCCCCTATAAGCAAGGGTCTACAAATATGGTCCACAAGCCACATCTGGCCTACTGTATGTTTTTACCTAGTACTCAGTAACTTAAAATATTTTTTGCAATCAATTAATCACCTTTATATAGGACAGTGATGCATGGCACACTGACCCTGCCTGATCTATTGCTGAAATTTGGATTCTTATAATTTGTTTATGGATGTGCAAAAATGCCATTATTTCCTCACTTTGTTTTATGGCATTGTAGAAGTCAACATGGCAGTCAAGATGTGGAAACCCACTTTGTATTATCAGCAAGGGTGAGGTTAACATTTTGGTCTGATAGTCTTAAAGCATATGGCTCAGGAGCCATTGCAGAAGCCCCATTATCTTCCTGGGCCTCCTGGCCTGAGCAACCCACTTTACAGACCTCGGCAGGACTCAGAATTTCTGCATGTCAGAAGCAGATTATAAAGGCTTCTAAGGGTCCAAATGCATGACAAAAATATCACTTGAGAAAGGAATTTTATTTCAAGCTAAGGGGGTATTACAAACCATAGAGAATAAAAACATTAAGAAACTATTCCAAAATTGGCTGTAGCTTTAAAATAAAAAGTCAAGCAGGTTTTACAGTGAAGAATGCTATTCAATGAAATTGTTTAAAAAGATTTTAAAAGTACTGGCTTTGCCATATCTGCTAACCCATTATAAAAAAAGCTGGGCATAAATATTTCGTGCATTCATATGCATTATTTGGTGTTGCATATTATATACCTTGGTACAGTATTTAAGATATCACTGAAGTCGAACGCAGTGCACTTATAAATAACGTAATCATTATAAATCACATTGAAAACATACCTTGCCATTTCATTGTTACAAATTCAGCATTCCAGTGAACATAGAAATAAAGTAGCTACAACAACCAATATTTTGACTTTATTTTTTAATATAAAAATGTTATTACTGGAAACCCACCCTACCATTTTCCTTCCCTAAATGTAATGCTTTACTTCTTCGAAATAAAAATAAAGTACTAATTCTATATACATCACATGTACCATACAAAAATGTATCCAAAGTTTCTATTGCTACCAAAGTGTTCTAAAATTAAAAGTTACAGAAATCCCCGCATTGGAAAACAAAGGTTACAAGTTACAAAAAAATGACAAATTACACACAACCCATCAAGTTATTTTGTACAACCATTTCCAAGACAGCTTTCTCTCCCAAAGCAAAATCGTCTTATGTGCCTGTATAAAAATGTATATCAATATACTTTCTCATTTATTTTTCTTTATAAAGCAAATTAATACATTTTCTACAATAAATATAACACAGGGAGGCACATAAAATTAGGGGAGATAGATGGGATATGGTTTTGTAAGAAATAATATCCTTAGAGGCTTTAAGCCAGTTTTGTGTAAAACACAAAAATTTCTAAAGTGATCTTTTGGGGCGACAATGGAGCGTTTTTGGTGAATTTTCAAGTGATGAAAATTAGCATAATTTTTACTGCTGTTATCTTTTTCACAAAGTATCCTCCAAAATAATGTACTTTCTCTCTTAAAATACACATTTGTTGTTGTAAATTTACATCTTAGCTTTGTGGTACTTTGTGCAAAGACTGACTGACAATTTATGCAAAACTCAAACATTCAGAGGTCTTGTTAAAAAGCTACAGATCACAAAAAAAATGTTACATAAGCAGCACCATATCATAGAATATGACTTAGGCAAACCTATCAGATGTTACCACTTCAAAATTAATTTAGCACCTTAAGCTGGAAGGTGGTGCTTAAGATTTATTTTATTTTTTAATACGGAAAGAAATGGAAGCAACAATCTATCCCTTTCCCAGCAAAATAAAAGAAATAAAAAAGCTACCTGTAAAATCAGAATAAGTTAAGAGTTGAATATACATATATGTACACTTTATGAACACTATGAACAAGGTATTTTAGTGGAAAATCCTCCAAACAGCAACACAATGATTAAAAAAATCTTTAAATCAATATGGCAATGGTGATTCAGAAGGACTGGTCAATCAGTTAAATCTGCAGAACTCTGTCACTGGATCAATGATTACAAAATTTTATCTTCAGTACATTCTTGTAGACAAAGAGGTTAATTCATAGATCTCTGTACAAGGTGTTTCTTGCGCCTTGGTTGCACCTGTATTAGTCAATATCACTGAAGTCACTGACTGGTTCTCCGTGAACTCTACTTAGATGGTTCATAGCCCGATCAAATGCAACTCTGACAGCTTTACGGATACTTGAGTTCCGACCTTCCATCATTTTTAACTTATCTATTGTTTCGTCAATTCCAAGTGGAATCATTTTGGATTTTGGAAGCCACTGCCTATAAGTGAATTAAAAACAAAATACACTTTATGAAGATATTACACACTTTTCATTAAATCCTTTATCTAAATTGTTAATTGTTAATATCCCTTTTCTATTTAATGCAAAACATAAAGCAGTTTACAGCCACCACACCAAACTATGTGGGAAAATTACAATGTCAAACAGCATAAACAAACAATAATGCCTACAGTTTTAATCAGAAAACCTAGAGGTAGATGAGTGCTATAGAGTTAAAATGAGTTAGTCCTGTGCCTAAATCAAAACCAGTGGGTTTTGATAGGAAGAGCATTTCACAGTTGCAGAGCTGCAACATAAAAGATTCTGCTTCATATACTTAGATCTTATTTATTATGGAAGTTAGATGTTTTATTCATGCTCTAAACACTCAACAGTATGACTTACAATAAAAAATGAAAATTTAACATGTATCCACAGAAGTCATAAAAGCAGAACAACAGAAAACAAATAAAATCCACTTTAAAACCAGTTCATCAGAGTATTAAAGACCTTAAAAACTGGAACGTCTTCAGCATAAATGTAAAAAACAAGAGTGAGATGTAGGCTGGCTAACCCATAGAACCGGTGCTGTCACTCAAGAGGCCCTGCCTCTGAGAATCACCAGCATGTTTCTCTTAAATGATAACCAGCGTGTCAGGCACCTTCATATAAGGAGCAAGTGAACCAAGTGGTCCAAGCTTGTCTTAGAATATTTAAAGCCAGAATTTTAAAATTTAGCTCAAAAGTTTACTGGACTGGAAACTAACCAAACTGAAGAGAACTGGGCCATTGTGTTCTAGCCCAGTGGCGCCCACAATGTCCTTCGGTCATGTTCTACAAAATGTAGCATTCTTAAAAGTAACCCAGTGTATTACACAATACTGTATGACAGTAGTTTAGTCTAGTCAGGCATCAAGTAATGGTGTTTGTGGCCAGGATTTCTCTTTCTAAAAAGTGCTCTTTGCCACAACAGTCACTGGGTCTATCAACAGCCTCAACAGCAGCCTATGTAGTGCATCCAATGTAATACCTACATACTTGGATAACTCAATCCAGAACAATAGATGGCCAGATTTTCTGCCAATATGTCTTGTTTGGATTAACTTTGCTCTTCTCTTCCATACCAGCACTGCCGCTAAGCACCTGTTAAAAATTTCCACTGCCTCCTTTGGATTTGATGTTGTAAACAAGAGGAAGATGCATCAGTGGCATACTCATGAAACTTCACGCCAGTGGTTTCATGACCATGTGGAATATGGAAATAATTGAATCTCTTTGGCAGAAGGAAAACCAAAGGTCAGAGAAGAATAGTCACTACTGAGCAGTACTCCCTGGAAGGGGTTCAGAAGATCAAATAAGAAGCCATGTAAACTACTGACCTCCTAGCCCCATCCCACAGGACATCCCAGAACAACATTGCTGCCAACGGTATCAAAGGCAACCAAGTCCAGGAGAAACAACAGGGTTGTGCTCCCCATTCTATCCTCTTGGCACAGGCCATTCACCAGGATAAGCAAGGAAGTTTCATTTCAAAAACAGGCTAGAAATGAAAATAATTCAAATAAACAACCTTATCTACAATTAACTAGGGTTTCAGTGACACCACCCACTCCAAAGTGCTTGCTCAGAAATGCTGAATTTGCAACAAACAACTGTCTGAACTGTCCTGATATTAAGGAGTGTCTTTCATGTTCCGAATGCAGCCTCTTCTCACAACAAACGTTGTATTGGGGTAAACCCAAAGATATGTTGGTTCTAAGCTGCTTGAACTTTTTTAGGCCATAATAAAAACCCTGACTTGTATATGGAAGTAAATCAGCAGAGAGAGCAGACGGGGGTAAAATATGCTTCCTAGACTCACTACCAACAAAATGACAGGCAGTAAAATTCTGCACCAAATGTAGTTGCCATGCAGTTTAAGAAGGAATCTCATAAAAAGTATTTTGCATGGTATTTAAACCATAAATATCAGTGACCATAACCACAAGAATAACTGCAACAAAATCCGAACACCCCTTTGGGTGTACAGAAAGGGAGATGGTTGTCATCCAGCCATTCAGGAGCAAGGCTGTCAACCAAATATCATATTAACGGACAATTATCAACTCTGGGCTGTGCTGTCAGAACTCATCACATCGTGGAACAGAATCACAGAACATGATGCTCTATATAATGTGCTGATAGGCTGCTGTCAGAGACGGTGAACAGTGCTGGCCATGTGGGGGAGGATCAGGATGTTTTGGAGAGAACTAGGGAGTGGGGAAAAGGAAGGAGGTGAGGATCCAGTGGCAGTGGCACACACTGGATGTTTTTAAAACCTCCCTAACCCTTTTTGCTGTATGGATACACACCAACAAAATAGGTTTACATATATCTGAGGAGACAAAGATAGTCCCAGGGCTTACACAGAAGTAAGGAAAAATATTTTTATTTACCCCCAATTTGCCTTTGGGTCACCCTTTCCTATCTCATCCCCGGATGCAGTATGTACCCTTTAAGCAAGGCTGTTTTTCCAATCTAAGAAAATTAGGACACACTTTTAATTATTTGTATTCTCTGAAAGGATTACCAAGTCTCAAATTTTCATCTCTGACCAATTAGTTCACACTGCTATTCTTCAAAATAAAGAGACAGCTGGAGGGTCCAGTTCCTTCTCTTTCAATTGATAATATTAGTCAACTGACAAACATTAATGGAGTATTTCAAGCATCCTATACAGCTAATACAGACATGGCTTCATATTCTCAGGAGAAAAAAAAAATTACGTACCAACTTCTTTTATTGTCAAAAAACAAAACCAAAAAAAGCTTCTCATCCGATTTGGTCTGCATTTGTTCTCCAATTTTCAAAACATCCAGGGGTGGCACTGGTATCGTAACACCATTGTGATGTCCAGCAACACGAGGCATTTTGGGGTCAATTATCTATCAAATAAAAAAATGGTTAATGAGCTGCTTTTCTTTCAAGTATTAAACATAAATGCCAATACAAAACTATACCCAAGGGACAAAACCATGATCCATTTTGATGTTATTCACTAATAATGGGATTGTCTGAAATGGCAGGCATGGTCACTGCCCATAAATACAACCACCTGGTCTTATGATGTAAAGGTAGTATTGAAATTAAAGTATTTAAACTAACAAGCTTCTCCCCCATCCCCCACAATACCAAGATCTAAATAGGTTAAACATTATATGTTGCAGCGATTTCACAAAAAGATGACTTAAGCTGCAATCCTATAAATGCAAGTAAGTACCATTGAACATAATGGGGCTCACTTTTGAGTAGACATGGTTAGGATTATGCTGTAGAGCGCCCTCTGAGAGGAATTCTGAAGCATGCAGAGTGTAGAGCAGGATGCCAGGCTGGGAATGGCCTCCAGCACCAACAAGGGCATCATAACCCATGTCAGAGGAAGAGATGGATTGTGGTACTGCAAAGTTTGGGAACTCCTGCTTTAGAAAAAGTCTGGCTGGTTTTAATCACGAGTTCCAATGATTAAACTCACCAGTGCTGGATAGGAGGGATAGCCACTGCATTTGGCCCACACAACTTTTAGAGGCTCCAGGACAGAATTTGAAGCATCCGTTGAAATCCACATGCTGCTGTGTCCAACTTCTAAAACGCACATATAGTTGTCTGAATTAGCTTCAGAATGTTGGCCACAATGAACCAAATTTTCAACAATATCCATGACTGCCATTAAAAGGAAAGCATTCCAACAGCCTCTGAATAAAACATTTGAATAAACCTCCTATATGGCTTAGGTGAATTTTTCAGCACTTTTGCATGTCTGAGAAAATCAGCCTAATGCACATAGGAGTTCATTCATGCAGAGAAAGGCAGACATGTTGAAGTCAGACCACTCGTTAACTGCTTGATTGGGAAATATTACTACTTGTTAACTGCTTGATTGGGAAAGTTACTGCCAGTATTATCAATTGAACTCAAACAAAAAAAGGGACATGGATTTGCAAGCTTAACTCTTGAGTTTAATTGGCAATTTACATGAACTGGAATTGGTATTATTATAACTGCGTTTTCACATTCATCATCTGTGGTATTAAACATTGTTTTACAAGCATGGAATATAGTTGATTTTTAATCTGAGTCCCATGTTCCATAGCTTAACGCAGATTACTTAGGAATCTATCATACCAGGCTAGTATGATTACTAGGAATCTATTACTTAGGAATCTATCATACCAGGCTAGTATATGTTCAGTTAATTGGAATACTTTTGGAGTAACAACGCATTATTGGATCAATTCAGGTAATAACAATGACAAAAAGGTGTTATATTAAGCATGGAAAATACGCACAGGGTTTATAATCTTAGGCAATAGATGCATGTATGTTTGAAAAGGGCAACTGAGAGAAGTCAGGATAGTTAAGAAAGCCAATGCTGGTCTCAATACATGTTCATAGGGAGCAGCACATAAAATACAGCAAAACGGGATGGGTGAAAGCAAAGAGAACTGAAGACTGGTAGTGAGAATGGAAGATGAGAAAATTTACACAAAATGAGAAATATGGGAAGTGGGTTTGTATGGAGAAACTGACAGCTGTATTGGTTGTATTCAGCTGTGTTATGTCACAAAATATGGCTGATTACTCATAAGGAGAGGGAAAGGATAGCAACATTTTTAACACCCCACTATTTTATGCATAATGGTCTAATCCAAGTGGCAGATTTAAAAGGGCACAGTTTTCCTTCAGTTGAGCACAGAGGATCATTCTTGGGAAGACAAAATCGTTTTGTTTCTAGATAGTGGACAGGAAACCCACTGAAGGTTTGATATGTAATTTAAGATCTTAATAAGGCAGTTACCAGCTGCAATTCTTGCCGCTTTTGCGTAGTTTCCATTTTCAATGCATGATATCAACTCACTTCTGTCTTCTAACGTATGTCTTCGTATAAGTGCTGGCTTGCCTTTTCCACATTTCGGCAAACTAAAACTACAAATATTTGAATTGTTAGTGGAAACATTTACACTCAAGAGCAAAATTATTTTGCCTGTAAAAAACATACAAACCATTCTCCCTTCCAGAATATTACAAATATGTCTGTTTAGATGTCAAAATCATCACTGCATTGTAACTACTGCTCTTGCACCTGGGCTGCCCATTTGATTTGTGCCACTTGTCAGACGTCTGAATCAGATGTCTGAATGGGCAAGGAGTTATTTCCAGCACTAATGCAGGCAATTCACAACCACTGCAGAAAGTTGTTTCCTTTTTAAAGAACTTTTTGACTACTACTTGAGTGGTTATAAAATTATCAACTTACACTTTATATTACTTTATATATCTATGGTTGAACAGCTGCTAACACAGTTAAGAGGCAAATTTTAAGTGGTGGTTCTTCATACTTAACAGATCAGCAACAGTCTTTATTCACTTCACCACTGCCTCGTTTCCAGTCACTATTTTCTTGTGTTTCCTGCCTTTAGTAACTGTATAGGACTGTATAGGACACTCTTTTTCATTCATTTTGCTAATGAAAAATCAGAATCATAGAGTTGGACTGGACCTACAATTAAGTCCAACCACCTACCAGTGCAGCCTGTCTACATCGTCCTTGATACAGCCTCTCCTAGAGACCTTCAATGATCGTCTCCCATTTTCTGAGGCAGTCTGCCCCATGACTGAACACTTTGTACTCTCGGGGAGCTCTTTCTAACATTAAATTGAAACCTTCCTGGCTGTAATTTAAACTCATTTGTCCTGATCTTACCCATCAGCTATATAAATTTTTAAACAAATTTACAACATCATCCAAACCTAATAGCACATTTTACCTTGAATTACACAACAGACTATTACTTGAGGATATACTAGACTCTGATGCACAACGGCGACGAGGTTCTACTTTTCTCCCTGAAGTATCATCTGACTCAGATTCTTTACTGCCATCTCCAAAACCATTTGAAAGACCTGGTGAGTTAAGAGACATACACGTTTGAATATGTATTTTCATGCTAATTTCAAAACACATGTGTAAGTTTCAGTGCCTCTACCATTACAGCTGTAACTTGTGAGAGGAAAGAGAAAAATAAAATTTAATAATTAAATGAAAAACTTTATAGATACCATTGAATTAGCAGCCATTTATTAAGCTAAAGGCATATCCAACAGCAGCCCTCCTAAACAGTACGCAGAATCAAGGCCGAGAGAAAAAAACATAATAGACAAAATTAAGATCTTAGTAATAGTAACTGCTTTGAAAACTTGTAATGTGACAATATACCAGTAATTATGTAGTAAAATACTGTATGGTTTGGTAAGCATTTTTGAAGAGACTTAAATTAACATGTGACAATGGAAACATTTCTTTTAAAAAATAAAGCATGCAGATTTAAAAAGAAAATGTGATAATCATTTTCAGCTGCCAAGTTAGGAACAGGATAATCACCTGCGGTAAAAAAATAAGTTAAAAACCATATACAGCCAACCCTAGAAACATAAAGAAGGTATGCACACCTGAAAGGTATCTCCTTGCTGTGCAATTTCTTTGCTTCTATGTGCATACAGATGTAAGGAAATGTGCCTATGGTACAGGACACTAGTCAAATAACAATACTAGAATATAACTTTAGGAGGCATTACTGGCAGGCTGGGGGGTGAAGATTTGGTGTCATATAAACCCTATCCAGTTTTCATGCTGCAGAAGAAACAACCTGAACTGAACCATTTCTTGCAGCAGGTGTGCACATCTCCTCTTATCAAGATGCATTCCAATACAAAGAAATTAAAATATGAACAGTAATTAACCATTTGCAATATGGTATCACAAACTATTCCAAAATATTATAGGTTTCCCAAATTATCCAATTGCAAAAAAACTTTCAAAAATGTGTAACTATATATGTTACTATAGTGTGAAATGCTATAATGCATATACCATTCCAAAACTCAAAACAGGAAATATGTAAATGTATCTTAGTGAAAATGGGAGCAGTTACTGAGCTAATAACTCAGATACCAAACATATACTGATACTGTATACTCGACAGATACTGAAGGTGAAATACTTTGAACACATCATGAGAAGGGAGGACTAAAATCCCTGATGCTTTGGGAAAGTGAAGGCAAGATGAGAAGGGGATGGCAAAGGATGAGGTGGATAGTGTCACTGAGGCATTGAATATAAATTTAGATAGAATTCGGAAGCTAGTTGAGAATAGGGAGCATATTACTGCAGTCCCTGGGGTCACAAAATGTTGTACAAGACTCAGTGACTAAACACAACAAGAACCACACAACAGCCTCAATAAGATTGCTATCTTCCTTCAAAATGAAACAAAAGTTGGAAAAAATAATAAACATAAATGTAACAAAGGCTGCAGTCTAGGAGTGCACTTGGGCAGCCCTATCTATTACTGGGGTGGCCCAGTTTCAAGATGGGGCAGCCCAGTTATTCCAGAAAGGCTTGGGGCAATGTAAGTCAACATATGTTGCTCCAAGACAGATGAACCTGGGCTGCCCTAGCTATGCCATCCTAAGCAGTTCAGGAGAGGCATGTTGAGGGCATGTTCATCATTGCCTAGAACAGAGCCATTAGGCTGTATCCACAGCCTGTTTCAAGGGAAGAAATCCCCTCTGCCATCTCCTCAAAGTTATACCACCTTAGGAGCTGGTATAGATCTGAGTAGACACATACGGGTACATGATAAGCCAGAGTAAGAATGGCAGTGTTGACAAAAAATCTGAGTTCTTGGCCAGCCTGACTGCAACCCGTGCCTCTCAGGCTGGATATGGCACAACTGCTGCAGCCACTAACCTGTGGATACAGCAGATCACTCCAACAAGCCTCTGGCATCCACTGTAGACTGTACTGTAGATGTTACTGGTTGTCAGGGACTCCTTATAGGGCAGGTACCATAGCTGTTCCTTGTTTAGCATGATCTGAGGCAGTTCTCCAGAGCAACCACTTCCCAGGTGCCACTGACTTGGTGCTCAGCAGCCTGTGGATTTGGTACAACTTTCTGCTGTGAATACAGCCTACTTGTGGCAGCCCAGCTGGGGCATTCTCACTGCCCTAACTCTGGACTGCAAGCCAAAATTTTATATGATTTTGGCCAGTAAATCATAAGCACATTAAGGGAATAAGACAAGCTTGGAGAGACCAGGACCATGATTTCTGGAAGCCTAGACAATTTTGAAGATGTCTGAGTACTAGTTTCCTTATGCTGGTATTGACTGAATTGTTCTATTCACAGCAATCAGTAAAACATTTCAGACCTACCCTCGGGGCAGGAAGAACAAAAAGGTGCCATTTAAACCATTTGTATATATATTTACAGGAGTTCCTCAGGTATCCAATCTACAACTATACCCAGATGAAGCTGCATCTCTTTAACTCCTAGAAATAAGAGCTCTGATAAGCTGAAGAAATAAGACATGTAGACCGTACACAAACAAGTAACTCTTTCCAGCAAGAATAATGTGATAAGCTAGATTGCAGACACCACTTTGAATTGCCTATAATGTGAAAATATCACCCCAAATAAATTAGCGACAATATCTGGGGAAAGTGTTCTTAAAAGCAGCATACCACCAATGCTATAAGAAACTCTAGAATTCCAAGTCAGATCTGTTGAGGAAGTGAATGTGAAAATTGAGACAGTATTTCAACTGTTCCAAAGCTCATGGCAAGAGTCTGCATTAGATCTACTTTGTATCTTACTAAAACCAATGTTGCACTCATTAGGTGGCATCCTGACTAGCACTTCCACCATCAGAAACTTCTTTAGCAAATAGTACCTGCATCCATGAATGGAAGAGCTTTCCAACTGAAGAAGGGGTCCTTGTAAAAGTGGGAGGACTAATCAGAATATTACCAGTAAATAACTAGAATACTAACCACTGAGTTATAAAGGACCCTTTGCTGCCTACAATTAATGAAAGTGGCCTATCAACATTTTAAGAATTATGCTTTAATAAGCAAAGGAGCATATACAAGGTGTTATCAATAAGTATTAGGACTCGTGGCATAGTAAAGAAGCTAAAATACACACGGTGAAGCCACTTGGCAGAGATTGACCTTGACCCCAACCGCGCATGCACTCTACATTTTAACCTCCTAGCTCACTTCCTCTCTTTACAGCTCTGCTTGGAAGGAACGTGTGTAGCATGTGATCGTCGCATTGACCATGATGGAGAAAGTTGAGCAGAGAATCTTCCATCAATGGAAACAACGCTGGATTAAGTGTGTGGCTTCCAAAGGGGACTACACTGAAGGAGATAAAATGCCAAATAGTTACGTGTTGTAGTTTTCTTTTATAGCACCAGTCCTAATACTTATTGATCAACTTTGTAAATGATTAACTGTGTATAATCATAAAAACTGCAAAAGTTGCACAATCTGTGCAACACTAACACAGACTGCTGGAAAGAGATGTTCACTGAGCAAAATTTAAAAAAAATATAAACTGAAAGTACAATGAATCTGCAAACACAGAAGAAATACTTTTAACATTACTTTGTCAACCCATGTGTAAGAATAAAAAAGTCTATCTAACACAAAACATTTCAATTTTAACCAGATAAGAATTTCGGACTTGTCAGAAAGGGGTTAGTAAGCAAGCAAACTTGAAAGAGCAGAAGTTAAAGAGGAAAAAAACAGGAAGATTTGGAAAGAAATAGTACTATAAATGTAAATGGTAAATAATTTTGTATTTAGGAATTCAATCTCTTTGTTTTAAGCAGTCGGGAAACTTGTCTAATTCCCTCTCTGGAGACTGGAACCATAAAAGATTGGGTGGCATAGGCAAGTGTTTGCTGAAGGCATGGCACGCAAGTATGTTCAATCATGAAACAAGCGGAGGCACCACAGAAGTAATTGTGCCACTCAGCATATACATACAATGACTTTTAGTAATCATGGCATTCTCTATTACATAATGTACAAATGCTTAATTTTAATGACATCAAATAAAGGAGGATGGAAAAGTAGTTTCATATTTGGTGTCCGTATTGTTGCATGTAAATCCTGGCCAAGGGAATATTACATTAGATTTGCAGAGGAATGGAGATCGAAAAGAACGTTCCTAACCAATCAACCCACAAGGAGCACATTTGAGGTAGGAATTCTGGGGATTGGTAAAACTGCGACTATTTATGTCACATAAATTGTAACATACAACTTTATAACTTACGGAGAGAGGGAAATACACTGAATGAAGAGCATAGGTTCATATATATCAAAGATTTCCTCCAATAGTGTTCAAGATACTGATTTTGTTTTAAGGATGGCTGGTGTCTCCAACATGATCCAAAATAATTACTTGAAATGTTATTGTCATTCTGTGTTCCAAAATGATCATTACATTGAATTCCAGTCCGTGTTCAGGATAATAGAAAATAGTTAGGATCCAAATAGATAAATACTCAGCATATTAGTTAATATGAGAACCTGGAAGACAGTGAAAAAGCCATTTAGTCTCACTGAAAGGAAAAAGATCTATAAATATATAAGCCATCCTTCCCAGTAGTATTCAGAGCAAGATTAGCAAGAGCTATACACACTTTCTAAGTATTCTACTATATTTAAATATAAGATTTAAAAGAGAAAAATAGTCTATTTAGTCCTCATTAAAGAAAGCAGTTGAAGCGGAGAGCACTTTTCATGAGATACCAAGATCACTGGATACATTTTTAAAATTCCTTCCAATGAGAGTAAATGACAGATTATCTTGACCTAAAAAGTATCACATTCTTATCATTCACCTACTTTTACAGTATAGAAGTCAATCTCAGTAACTCTGAGGACATCTCAACTGTGCAGAAAGACATTTGCAAAGAAAGTCTAAGAAAGCACCTTGCAGGTGTGAATCAGAAACATGCATTTGCAGATTGGTGAATTGCACTCTTAAGATCACAAGCCAGTTCTGATGTAGTTTTCAGCACATAGTAGTTGTAAGATTAGGTTACACTACAAACTATGATCATGTTTAATCCTTTTTGTGCATTTTGATTTATGGGAACAACAAGATCAAAGATTGCAGAGGAACCTTAAAATAAACTATTGATGCAAACATTCTTGGAAATGTGTTTGAAAGATCTGTAGTTTAATACTCAAGAGAGCAATCCTAATCTATTGCTCCACCAGTTTGGCCGCTGCTCCACATGTCTAGAGTATTGTAAATGTGTTGTAAGGCATGTTTATAGCTACTCAGGAGTCTGATGCACCAACAAGATGTGCCAGCCTGACAGCATTATATCCCATGCCAGGGCACTGGCAGCAAGAATGAGTTTTGCACTGAAGAGATGCAGGAGCTGGGAGGTATTCTGGAACGTGAAGGGGGAACTTATATTTCATTATATGCAATGATATGAAAACAGGCTGCAACCATTACATTTAACTCTAAAACAGATTATCAACTACAAGACATACATTAGAAAGTGCTTTAAAGATTGAAGCAACAGGGAATAGTATTTAGTGTGTAAATGAACTGACATTTTGTAAAGATTTCAGAGATTAATATTTTTGAAGAGAAACTTGGTTTACTGAATACAAGAGGCTTTCAACAGCAACACCATAGCTTTATGATATTTTTCTTCTCAATTTTGTTGTACTTAATACATCAAAATCAGAGAAATAATTTGGTTTTCAGTTGTTCAGTGATGCCCACCTTTCTTTCCAAGTTTTGGAAAAAAAAATTCAAATAGCGATCACATTCCTCCACGCTCATGTAGATGAAATACTAGATCAAGCTAGGAAACAGGCAATAGTACATACAGACAACATACAACTTTACTGTTCCCTCTACCATAATGGAACATGTGCAACATGGCAGAACGATAACATTGGGAGTGGATTTGGAGGAGGAGGCAGGAAAGATTCATCTCAAAGAGTGCCAAATGCAGGGGAGGGCACCAGGATGCAGATGTCTTGTTGTCTTGTGTGCTCCCTGAAACATCTGGTGGGCCACTGTGTGATACAGGAAGCGGGACTAGATGGGCCTGGGCCTGATCCAGAAGGGCTCTTCTTAAGATATAGTATAACCACAATCTGCACAACAACCCACTTTATTTTTTCTCACAACCTAGACCTCTAGGTATGAGCAGGCTGAGCAGCCTTTTCCCATTAGAATAGGGCAGAAGGGGCATTATTTCTAAAAAGTACACAGATGCTGTCCAGGTCTTGAACTAGACAGTTGAGGTTTATTCTCTTATTGAATGAAACTATGATATGTACATTCCTTACTTTGGGTATCACAGAGATACTGTGCAGCAAGCAAGTTTGAAACATACGGAGAAAAAAAGTCTGCCATTAGCCAATTGCTAGCTGAGGGAGTCAAAAGAACAACCTGGAGTACTTTGTATTTAAGGCTGACAAAGACTGCAATCCTAGACACTTTCCTGGGAGTAAGACCCATTGAACACAATGGGGCTTACTTCTAAGTAGACAGGATTAGGATTGTGCTCATTCTCTCAACTAGAGAAACAGAAAGAGCAGTAATAGGCAAGGTTCAATGAGAAGGCTGTCTTGGAAAACAAGGGGGGAAAGGTTCCCATCTGTAAGGAACAGATTAACAAAATCAGTTAACCTGTAGCTGCTTTTCAATATATCTTCCCAAACAAGAATAGTCAAGAAGACAATTCCAGTAGATACTTGGCAAGCGTATTAATCTGAACATTTATATTCAGAGTTACAAATAGTTCATTCTTATGAGACCCCCCTACACAGAGCACTTCCTCTTCAACAAAGCTCCTGGTCATTGATGGGGAGGGGGAGTAAAGTAAATCGTGTTAGCCAGTTTAAATGGATCACTGACTGAAGTCTTCAAGATTACTGAATATGCATCCCAGAAAAGTATTAAAAATACAATATTTTTTTCTGGGTGAATTCCCAGCCCTCAATGTGGGCTTATATTTACATGATGAAAATAAATGTATTATTGATGATAAAATTCTGGATGGGATGTGATAAATCAGGATGGGATAAATCAGGTTTTCACAACCTGAAATTCCAAACCTAAACCAGCCCCTTAAATGTTTAATATCTTTTTATTCAACACTTTTGGGGGGCAGTTTTAGGCAGATAACAAGAGATTTATCAAACACACAAGAGAGTGGCTTACTGGATCAGAAACTGCAAAAATATGCATTGGACAAATGCAGAAATATTGTTCCCAATAGGCCACAATTAGGAGATCACAACATGTGTCAGGTTCAAGCACCTCCTATTTCTTTCCCATGGTTTAAATAAACATAGGCTACAATCCAGAGTAATGACGGGAACATTTACAACAACATAGTTATGGTGCCACTATGGGAAACCTATGTGAAATACATAGAGCAATCCAGAGTAACCCTACAATCCAGAGTAACTACGGAAGCACGTAAGAGACATTACGTGTACCCATAGTTACTGCATCACCTAGTGAAAACCTATGGGAAATTCAAATTGCAATCCAGAGCAAATTGTTCTTACACCGGAGAAAAGACTCTGGATTGTTACTCTGGATTGCGCCCTAAGTGCCTCTCACGTCTTCCTGTAGTTACTCTGGATTGTAGGGTTAGTTTGTTACTCTCCACTGGGAGCTGCCATGGTCAAAGCTAATCAGGATAGCGTCTTTCAATAGAGCTTGAAATCAGGTTTTGATGCAGGCTTCATACAATCATGTTACAAGGAAATCCTATTTAGTACAAATAAAGGTGTAACAGTTCACCATATTTAAAAGTAAATGGAAAAGGAGAGTCTGAGCAAGCAATTGAAGGACACAGACGATCATGAATAGACTTAAGCACTAACCATGGTTAGGAATTCACGAATGTTGTTTATACACTGATACAAGGAAGATGAAGTTTATTTTTAGCAAAAAAAAAATCATCAGATAAGGTCCAATAAGACAGAGATAATAGTATATGGTATTTTGCATTAAAAATAACTGTCTGGCTATTTCTAGACAAGACCACATTGCTTGAAATGGAAGAGATCCACAAACATGAGAATACTAGTAGATCCAACATTGCACCTGAGATCTCATGATAATTGTAGCCAGAAATGCTTTTCCAAAATTGCCCACATTACATGCTTCTTGATTGTAACCTTGTCTCCATAACATATACTTTGCTGTATCTAAATCCTGGAGTTAATGTTCATTACTATCATTTATTTGTGCCTTACTTCCTTCATAATGTGTTAGTGCTTTAAGAATTAGGTCTGCATTTAATTTGGGAATAAATACTGCAAACTAGATCTTAAGAGAACACTGATGGAACAGAAAAGACGTTAAGTGCCTAATAGGTTTAAACAAAAGTCTTATTTCGATAACTTGGTCATAAATAGGTTTGGAACAAAAGTTTGAAGATTAACTTGTCAATTATGAACAAGTGTAAATATACTGACAGACAACTAATCTTGAATTGACAATTATACTCATGAATGAATTTTTCATATATTGATAAACTATTTAAGTTTAATCTTTGTCCTGTCAATATAGAATAAATAAAGGAAAAT
Source organism: Cryptoblepharus egeriae (assembly GCA_030015325.1). Lineage (NCBI taxonomy): Eukaryota > Metazoa > Chordata > Lepidosauria > Squamata > Scincidae > Cryptoblepharus > Cryptoblepharus egeriae. Next base: position 64,751,071 of record JAREYC010000008.1, on the reverse strand, counting down.
ACCTTTTTGATGTAAGTACAGGTATAACCTAATTTTCAGCAAATTATTTGTCAGCTACTTTGTCTCAACATGAATGAGGTTGGCTCTTTAAATTAAAAGATAAACATCTCTTAAGTAGCAGTTAATGTCTTAAAAGTAGCCAGCTTACCATGGTAACAGAAGGCAATTAGGTTTGCCTCAAAAAGGGCTCATAAATGGTATAGTCTGTTTTCAGCTAGGAGAGAAATCCCTCCATACCACATCAATACAAAGTAATAATCACTTCTGAATTGTTTTATTAGGGGAAACTTCTGACTCTTGAGCGGAAACTAAGCCAATGTTTTAAGCCACTTGAAAGGGAAACTGATCATATTATAGTGATTAAATTCCTGCCTTGTTACCATAGTAAACAATTGCTTTTTTATAATGCAAAAATAGACATTCTAGGAACATAATGCAGGGACCTGTACTTTTCTTCTTCAGAAAAAAAAGCTAAATATGCATCATCAAAAAATAAAAAGAGTTTGCAGACAGGATGGCTACTATTATCTTATGACCAGGTGAAATAGCAGAATAGAATTGCAAAAATAAGCCAGCTCTGAGAAAAATCCCTTATGACTCAATGCAGGCATAGAACTATTGAGCAAGTAAATGTTTTCCCTTGACATCAGGGATGCAGAAATTTCGATATGTGGAACTCCTGAGCTCTGAACCTATGGATCAAGCTACGTTTAGACTTACTGCAGTAATTAAGCCCAATCAAGGGCTTCTCACAAAGCTCCCTATATTAGTTAATATATACAAAACAAACTAACACATGCGGAAGGCATCTTTTACTCATAGTGCCAAAGAAGTGAAAGTGAACCCAAGGATGCTGTTCAACTTATGATACTGCTTGCACAATGAGATCTGTGAATAAAGAAATCCACAGATAAGAAGGACTGACCTGTGCACATTACACTCAGTAGCGGTCTGCTGCTGAAAAAAAGGCGTAGCACATAACATTTGTACGGAATTAAGCATAAATTCATGTCTTCTGAATGGAAATGAAATTATTTTACTCATGATGGAATATGGAAGATGCAATACATAAGATAACTAAACTGAAAAATAAAAGTAGGAAAGAACTAGTGCAATAATATGGATAAAACATATTCAAGCTATGACAGCGTTAATACAAAGTTGTACTACTTTGATTTAGGATGAAAGGGGTGATTTATACATACTATCTTCAACATAATAAAGCCAATGCATACCTGCATCCAGACGCTTTACAGGGGACTCATCATCTGCCTCAGAATCTCCACATGCACTCCTTGATCTTTTCCTGGGCTGCAGTAGTGTCTCCAACCTTGGAAGGACTACAGACAAAAAGGTTTTGGTCCCTAGCTGTGGAGAAGTTGGCTGGGTTTCAGTGTTCTTTGCAGACTTTTGGGGGCTTACACTTTTCGATTTGCAGAAGAGAACAGATGTACGTCTGTTTACATCAGTTGATGACTCAGCTACAGCAGAAACGGTCGACTCACTGAGATCACTGTCAAGTAAGTGTTCAGGAGTGTGTCCATTTATTTCTTTCTGAATGGAAGTACTATACAGGTCATTGTCAAATTTTACTCTTTTGTAAAACTTATTCTGCTCTGGATTGAGTTCTACTGGTTTGAGGGTTGGTGGCTCTGAATTAGTCTCCGAGTTTGAAGGAAGAGGTAATGCATCTGATGGTTCAAGTTTAGGGGGAGATTTATCTCCTGAAAAATTAATAAAGTTGGGTTTTTGAAAGCTGATAATTATAAGAGCTACTACATAAAACTTAGTATCAAATATGTAGCCCGCAAAAATATGATTGTTTGATAACACGTATACCACCTCACATAGAGAAACTTTGAACATTCTCTCCTAGTTAATGCCTAAAATTTACATGGGGAATACAACAGTCATGGAAATATTTTGCTCTAATCTCAAAACATTTTATTCATAGTAAGTCCCAATGGAATCAAAGGATTTAGTCTTTGGTTGTGAACTGCAAATGAAGCATTATGTCCATCAAAGACTGAATCCTGTAAATACCATTACTGCTCACAGCATGTCATGACGTGAAGTGTAATCCTAGATGTGTTTTACTCAGAAGTAAATTCCACTGAGTTCAGTGGTGTTTACTCCCAGGTAATTATGAATAGAACTTTAGTCTTATGCAGTTTATGGAACAACTGTTAATATAGCAAGATGTATATAGATATAAAAATACACCGATCTTGCTAATTTAACTTTTTCAGCTAGCTTTTTGATCTGTTTCCTGGGTCACTGGAGTGAGTAAGGGCCATTAAAAGCTCTTCCAAATATAAAGTGCAGCAAAACATCTTCATAGTTAGGGTGACCAGTTTCAGTTCAGTAAAATTAACATATAAGCCCATATCCTAAAGTCAAATTAAGCCCAGAGTCAAATTGCTCCAGAGCAGTTAAGGTGACTTTCCATAAGATAACACTAGAGGGTGACGTAATTGTGGACCCGTAACTGCTCTGGATTTTGCCTTTAATCTTGTTGTATCAGAAAATTTAGCAAAATATTTGAAAGGAAACTGAAAACCCATCACATCTACCAATTCCTCTTTAATCACTATTTATTTCAATGCCAGTTTGGACTCTGTTTGCAGTAATAACATAATAGGAAGATTATTTTCTTGATCCTAATAAACAGACAGTGTATGCTTTTTGTGGATAAAAGTCACTGCTCAACAATTCATATAAAGTAGCTATGAAATGTTGGCTTATGGAACTATGACAAACAGGACAACTACCTGCATTTACTAAAATCTAATGTGCACCCTATATTTATAATCAAAATAACGTATTTATTTAAATCTAATTAACCACCAAATCTAATGCACACTCTGATTTTGGAAACTGAGTTTGGCTGAAAAAGGTGAGTGTTAGATTCAAGTAAATACAGTATTTGTACCAGGATATTTTGCTTAAACTTTGCCAATAGCAAATGTGTTATTGTGAAATCAAGAATCAAATACCTCTTGAAAGTAATTTACATATATTATAGATTCTTTTCCAGGGCTTTTTTTTCCTACTTGTCCTGAGATCAATAGGGAGTTCCTGCCTTCCTAAGATGACATCTAAACCCAACCTTCAGATTTTTAGCTACTTTATACTTTTTGTGGGATAACAAATTTTAGAACTTACTATTACAAATTTATTCATATTTTAATCATTTGATTTTCTCTGCATTGGTCAAATAAAAAAGTAAAGTTGGAAGATTAAGAGGCTGCTGATTTGAGTTAAAAATATATGCAGCAATAATTACACAGATTTATATGGTCATGATTTAGATGACAATAGCTTAACAGCCCAATCCAGAGCAACTAATCTGTCCACATAAGAGCCCTTAGGTTGCCCTATCTAACACTAGGTTAGAGCAACTGCAAGATGCTCCAGCCCAGTTACTCTGAAGGAGGCTTAGAGCAGAGCAAGGCAAGATAGGGTGCCCTAAGAGAGGTGGACCTGCTCTGCCCTAACTGGGGCAGCCTAAGCAGCTCAGGAGAGGCAAGTTCAGGGCATGTTTAGCATTGCCTAGGGCAGAGCAGTTACTCTGTATCCAAAGCCTGTTTCCAAGGCAGAAATGTCCTCTTCCAGCCCTCAGAGTTATACCACCTCAGGAGCAGGTATAGTAATGAGTAGACCCATAGGGGTCCATGATAAGGCCCGAGTAAGAATGGCAGTGCTGACCAAAAATCTGAGTTCTTGGCCATCCTAGGTGCAACCCCTTCCTCTCAACCTCAGGATATGGAACCAACTACGGCTGCCCACAAACCTCAGGATACAGCAGGCCACTCCAAGAAGCCCCTTGTATTCACTGTAGAATGTACTGGCATCTCATCAGGAACTCCTTATAAGGCAGGCACCCAGTGGCGTCACCAGACTGGTGCGGCTGGTGTGGGCTGCATTGGGGATGCGCTCCGTATGGGGTGATGTGCCGGAGGAGTTTGACTGTCCTTTGGCAGGTCCCGGGCGTCAGCACCCCCATTCAGGCCTGCTCCAAGGCGGAGAATCAGCCAGAAGCTGCCACTTGTCTGAGGAGCTGGCCTGAATGGCCATCTGAGGTGCACTGCGCAGAAACACACTGAGCATGCCGAACAGCTTCAGAGGAGACTTCCTTAGAGCAGAGAAAGTCCGCGCCTCTGCACAGCCATTCGGCCTCACTCAGGAGGCGGAGCGGCAGCCGAATGGCTTCAGAAAGAGTACTGCACAGGCACCAACTCTGACGCCTGCACAGTCTCCCCCGAAGCCAAAAGGCTTCAGAAAAGTACTGCGCAGGTGTCAGAGATGGTGCCTGCGCAGTACTCTTTCTGAAGCCAGTTGGCTTCAGAAACAACTGCGCAGGCGCCAACTTTGGTGACTGTGCAGTCCAGGTGGGGGGGGCGCGCATCCCAGGGATGACGCACAGACTTCCGCACCAGGTGATGTGCAGAGTCATGTCACCACTGTAGGCACCACAGCTGTTCCTTGTTCAGTGTGATCTGAGGGGTGTCTCCTCAGGAGCAAGTCTTCCCCTTGTGTCAATTACTTAGCATGCTCTGAAGCAGTTAGGGCAGCCCAGGCTTCCTGACTCTCTGGATTCAGCATAACTTTCTGCTCTGGATACAGAATAGTTAGGAGAGTGCAGTTAGGTCAGAGCAGGGTGAATTTGCTCTGGATTGCAGCCTAAGTGACACATAAACCTGAATTGCATGGACAGCCATAGGGTCTTGCATGGACACCCATAGCGTGATGTTATCTCTCTCTTTCTCATTACATCATGTGCTAAGAGAATACAGATGTCCTGAATCCTCATTTTAGGGCAGTGATGGACTACATGAGGCTTAAAACATTGTAATTGATTCTGGACATAGGCACATTTAAATTTGGGCAGATTTAATAACAGGGATTCTGTTTGTGAGAAGAGCTGAAAGTGAGAAATTGGATTGATGAGTTGTTCTGGATGGGATTGCACTTTCTGGGAAGGATCAGGTTTGAAGTTTAGGCGTGCTCTTGGATCCAACTTGAACCTGGATGTCCAGATGACAGTTGTGGAATGGATCCCCTTCAACCATTTATTTTAGGATTGTGAACCAAATACATCTTACTCTTGGATCCAGTAAATATAGCTATTGACATTGGCTTACATCCAGGTTGGACTACCATAATATAGTTGGGGAACTGCTTTTGAAGACTATTCAGAAACATATGTTTTAAGGAACAATTCAAAGTGCTGGCAATTACCAGGAAGTCTTCAATAATTTCAAACCTCAGCATGTGAAAGCCCATTTCTTCCATATATACTTTTCTATTCTGTGAGCTAATCACAAATGATTTTCAGTGCAATCCTAAACATATCTACTCAGAAGTAAGTCCAATTGTGTTCAATAGTACTTACTCCCAGGAAAGTGTGTTTAGGATTGCCGCCTTTGTTAAAGGAATTGTAACACCTTTAGGTTGGAAGCGACTCACCAGAAGGATCTTTTCTGTGGTGGAAACTGATTTATGGAATTCATTTCCAACTGAGGCCAGAACAAGTCCTTAACAGCGTTATTTCAAAAAGTTAAAACATTTTTAGTTTGTCTAGGATTTGAATTTTTTGTTTAGGATTTGAATTTTTTAATCTGAATTCAATCTCAGTTGTTTTGGGACCTGTAGCACCAAAAATTTTGGTTGTCATCTTTTAATTTTTTTCTGTTCAATACTGTTCAATTTTTGTTATTGATTAATTTTTGCCTATTTTTTTATTTTTACCTGTCCACAAGGGCTTGGCAGAATAGACAGGCAGAGTAAAAATTTTAAAATAAATTTATAAAGAGCCATTTCCAGCACAGAACAAGAGGAGAGGGGGAACATTTGTTTTGTAAGAATGGCAGAAACTCCAGTAGGCAAAGGCAATAATGTAATAATAATGTAAAAATAGGCAGATAAAAATTTAGTTATATTAGTTTATTCTCAACTCCCTTGTCTACCCTTATTGCTTCCATTCACATGCAATTAAGATTAGAGTGCAATGTTTAACTCTTAAACTGATGGTTAGAACTAACAGTTCTGTAGAGGTGCAAAACTTTCAACAATTTAGTTCTAACTTATCTATTAGAAATAATATTTTACAATATTGACTTAACCAGCAAATATCTTACCTTCTTCTTCACCTTCTTGTTCTAATACTGTATTTTCTTCTTCAAAACTTCCAATACCTGATTCAATCTGAGGAGGCTGATGATGTTGCTGACTGATCTTGCTGCGAATCATGTTGATTTCCTTCTTTAAAAGCTTTGCTCGTTTGCTCCTAGACCCACTGGATTTCATTGCACAGGTAAGATCAAGTTTTTCTAACAATTCTCTGAGTTGCTCTTCCAAAGGCATGTGTGTTCTGTTAGCAGGATTCAGCAACCTATCCACTGAAGCAGAAACAGGCATTTAACAGTAATTTCCCTTACAGTAGTAAAACAAAGCTTAATGCTATGACTGAGCTGCACATTGCATGACACCGGGTTTGAGATGAGACAGTGAATCAGCAACCCACAGTGGACTAACAAAAATGTCCTATTCATTCATTAATAATGTCCCAAATACCGCCATTTCTTTACTACAATGCACAGTACTACAATTTACTGGTCCTTTACTACAATGCTTTCTTTCCATAGCACTTTAGTCATGCTGAAGGGCTAATCCAATAGACCCTAGCCTGTGTTATCCAGCTGCTAATTCTTGCTCTGTTAAATGTGCACTTCCCCAAATCCATAAGTACTCACATACACCCTATGCTGTGGAAGGTAAGATACTACTACGGTCTTTGCACATTCCACTATATCTACTAATAAGGATATAACCTCATGTTGTAAACTGAGTGTTATCATACATTTAGTCCGTTGTATTGTGCTACATTTAGTCCTTTGTATTGTGCTTCTTAATTTCTTCTTGGATTTAGAAGTTCTGGGTAACTTTGTAAAAATCATGGAATGAAATTAATGCACCTGCTTTCTACTATCCTTTTGGTAATTCTTTTTTCTAGAATTTATATGGTAATTCTTTTTTTCTAGAATTTGCAGCAACGGTGCCACTCAGTTTGAAAAGTTCCTTTAGGAATCTTTGAAAGATTATCTGATGCATCTAGTGGGCCACTGAGTGATACAGGAAGGTGGACTAGATGGGCCTTTAGCCTGATCCAGTGGAGACTCTTCTTATGTTCTTATCACGAATTGCATGACGAGCACATTTAATTTAAATTTAATTGAAAAACTTTGTTGTTAAGTATTGCTAGTGAACCAGGCTGGTGAGCACATATGTCCTTTGAAAGGAAGGAGAAAAATTCTGACACTGAACTCTACCCAAGCCTATAGTATTCGTATGACTGTCTCTTTTAATGAGAACAGAATAAGCATTACAGTAACAATGGAGATGTGCATCTTACCAGAAAAAAGGGGGAAAATAATGTAAACAGGAAGGAAAGCTGTAAACAGTAAATTACATTATAAAACAGAACACAGCCAATTCATAAAGTCATTCAGACTGGGAAAGATTCATTCTTTCCCAGATTCATTCAAAGATTTCTTTCAAAGATTCATTCTCGCAGCTGTTTCACAATCTCTCATTGTTCAAATATTTTGCCTTTTGTGCACTTCAAATGGGAATAATAATTTGAAATCTTGCTTATTTTGCTTTATAAAGTTTAAAAAAAGGAAGTCCTTTACTGTATAGGACTTTTCCTGATAAACCTAACTGCATTTTTGTCACTATCAAAAATAAAAATATATACCCAGTAGGGGTCAGTATTTTCCTAATATCGATCCTGCTGTGCCACAAAAGCAGCTGCTTTTTAAGTTCAGGACACTTCAGAAACAATGTGTAATACGGAACTAGAGAAAGACAAGAGCACAGTCCTAAAAGCATTCACCTTACTGCACAACAGACCTGAAGATTAGACCAAAAATTTGCAAGAACACCCCACCCTAAGAGATCATCCAAGAAGCTGTATCAATGTTCACTGTGACGGATACTTACCATCTTCCCAGGAGAAAGGTGGAGGAGCTTCAAGTTTAGGTCTCTCAGGTAAGTGCATCCCAGTTTCATTATCATAACCAATTGCTTCAGCATCTCGTCTAGCTTGCCTTAGAACCACACCTCCTTGATCTCTTAACCGCACTGCAGCTCTGTAGAATATGGTATCTTTTGCATTGTATTTCATACAGTTATCAATAATAAGATTGAAGTCTTCATCAAATTCATTGAGATTGTTATAACCTTGAGCATCTAACCGTTTTCTCATAGTAGAAAAATCCATGGGATGTTTAATATGATCCAAATAATCTGGAACCTGAAGTACAATTTTTTAAAAGAATGACATAAAACATTTTTAGAAATTAAATGACTTAAGGTGCAATTCTAATTTAGGCTAGCCTAACTCATTGGCATATCTGCCTGTGGGGCTGTGGAGAGGTCAGCATATGCCTGTGCACTGGCCTAACACACCCAGGAGTGGGACAGAAGTGCCATAAGGGTCTTTTGTGATACTCCCTGGTCAGGAAAGGACTTATGCCGGGTATTAGGCCAGCCTAACTGGAAGATAGGACTGCAGAGACAAAAATTTAATAGTAAGCTGACAAGAGTTTGTTTTCCAGGTCTTGACATCCACCCTCCCTTTAAAGATAATGTTTTAATTCAAAGTGACCTAAATACAGTTAATTCATTTGTAATGTTTATAGCAGAATTTGGAAATACGTTTTGTGTTTTCACCCCTATGGTTCAATGCTACAGATGCAATGAAGGAAAATGTCATTTTTCTATTTTCAATATTGTGCACTTGCACAAAATCCTATGAATGTTAGCATTTTATTGTTTATCCAATGAATGTAAATTAAACCATATTTTAGACTCTGGCAAAACCACTGTATTCCATTGAAATTTGCAAGCATCTTCAGAACAATATAATATATAGTATCCTATACTAAAAACTTAACTGTATCCAAAAGATTAAAGTTTCACCTCTTTAAGATTTACTGGTTGAGCAAATATGCGAGCAGAATCCTTTTCCTGTAGCTGGTCCAGTACTGACCGCAAAAGGACAGTAAATGGAGTTAGCTGAAGCTCCATGGCAACTTGCTCCACTTTGATCTACACAACAGAAGAGAAACAGACCATTTCATTAACAAATATTACAAGCCACTCCATCATTGTAATAGGAATAAAGAAGAAGGCTTAAAAGAGACTTAGAACTCAACCTTACGCTGGCACCAGGATCCACTTTTTAAAACATTGAGTAATTAATTGATTGATATTCTGCCTTTCTTCCCAAAAGGCACCCAAGACGTTCTATCAGAAATCAATTAACTTTTACACAACTTTTATAAAAGGGTGATTTAGAAATTTTATTTCTTTATTTACAAGCACCAGTAGTTTAAATACTTAGGTATGATATTTGCTGAAGATGGTAAAATGGATGAAGAAATTAAGACACGATGTAGTAAGGCAAACCAAGTATTGGGACAGTCAGATCTGCTTTTACAAAATAAAGCGATTCTGATTAGTACAAAAAGATCTCATACAAAGCAAGATACTATTACCTCTATTACTATTATAAGATATAACATCTCGTAGAAAGGAAGCGTGGTTCTGATCACCACAAATTTTAAGTTTATTAACAAGGCCGCTTACTGAAAACAGGGGTGGGTAAACTTACTTAATTTAAGAGCCATATAAAATAAATTTCAGGTGTTTGAGAGCTTCAATATTAAAGAAAAATTTGGATACTTAAATATATTTAGTATTAATGTTAACATCATGCTTTAATTCAGTTGACTCTCAGTTTATATCAGGACAAAACTATAAAATATGAATATTTCTTATTTATTATATGTTAATTATGATGCAAAAGTTCAACAAACATATTTCTTTCCAAGAGCTGCATGAGGCTTCCAAGCTGCAGTTTGGCCACCCCATCCCTATAATGACCACAAAACATTATATGAATATATTCTTTCAGTGTATCTTCTGGCCAGTCAATTCAATTTTCAGAAGCAAACCTAGTTTCTCATGTACCTGCTCTCTTTTTAATTTCTCTCGCTTTCGTATAAGTTCTATCAACAATCGTGCTCTTTCAAGGTCATGACGTAGCCTTTGCCAGTACTTCAACTTCTCTTTCAAGGCCTGTGTTTCTTCATCATCTTCCCTCTTGAGAAAAGAAAATTGTTACACATTGTTCTACTCCATTAACATTGTATGTTAGTGGCAGCTACTAGCAAACACTTAAAAAAGTCATTTTAAGTCTGACTAACCTATGAAGTAATTCCCAATGGATAGCATCCCAACTTTGCCTACTGTGGGTAGAAAATCCATGTTGCACTATTGGGGGAAGTGGGGAAAGTGGGGAAAAGGGGAGTTTTTGCTGATCACCCCTTTCTTTTCCAGCTACATTAATCTACACCATTCCACTCAAGCACTCTCCAACCCTTGGGAGCAAATTTCCTGGAGTGCCAAAAGGACTGGGAGGCAATCCATATGATGGGTTCCATATAATCCATATACAGATTATAGGACATAATTAGTTAAGAAAAATCCATGATCTCCAGGAATGCTTTTTCTGCTATAAATTTTACATGTTCACTTCATAAGAACTGAAAACAATTCTAAACATAACTTTCTATTAAGGATACAAACAAGTGGTTCAGGTAATGCTCCAAGTTACCCAAATAATATACCTGTGGTGTGTTTCTTTGAGATTGCAAACTGGACTGCAGTCTTCTCAATAAAGGAACACCATTTCTTGACAGCCTTTTGAGTAACCAATAACTGTGTACTCGTTCAACGAATTGCTTCTTTCGCTGAATGGCAACCTGATTCATAATTTTATTTAATCTAAAGCAAGGGGGAAAAAGAAACTGTAAGATTTTTGCATCATATAAGTTATTTAAATAGGCATCTTAAATAGATTTCTGCTCAAAACAGAAACGAAAAATGTTGACAAACTGATATAAGCCAATATCCAACAAATTAGAGCGCAGCTGAATGCTTTACTTTTTTCTTCTGAATAAGTCAACGACACCATATCACAAAATACTTTTCAAAGTTTTAAAAGAGATTTGTCATATAACTTGGGCAGCTGGCAGTGAAGAGATGCCAATGTCAAAACAAGCACCCTGGGGTCATGAGATAAGTCACAAGGTTGTTTGGAACTAGGCAACTATAAGCATTTGTGTCTGGTTCTGTTAAGACCTGTATATCAGTACACTAATTACATAATTATTTGACAATGAAATTTCTTTAGTGGAATGGTGACAAATATTGGAAAAAACATACTGTAAAATATCACAAAACATTTATCATTTATTTTATATTTATTGTGTACTTTGTTTAAAAAACTGAACTAAATTCACATTTTCCAGCTCATCTGTCCATACACACCCACATTAGTCATGTTTTTGGCATTACCTAACATTAAAAAATAATCTAGACAACTGACTGGGGAAGTTGTTTTAAAGTAAAATTGGTTGTTTATCCAATAGAGATAGCCATGCTAGTGAACATTATCAGTTCAATACAACAGAACTTTCCTTTCAATATATATATATACACACACACACACACACACACACACACAGGTGTTTCCCACTTTCTGATTGTTCTACTCTTTCAACACTTTTCAATTACCAAGAACTCATTCAGCATATGCTCTACTCTTTCAACCTCTTCTGCTGGTATAAAGTTGTCTTCCCTGATGTTGATTTGCATGTGATAAAGTGATCAAACTGTCATTGGCATTTCCTTATGTATTTCTTCAGTACATAAAACTGAATTCAAATTCATAAGATATTACTTGCCAATACATGCCTTTGTTTGTTTTACTGTAATTTGTTATGTATTTTGGCTATGTATTAATAAATATCTGTTATTTTGGATTTTGCAAGTGATATTTATGAATTTTTTTGTGACCATTTTGCAATTGCAAGCTGAAAAGACAGAGTTCCACTTTTCAACATTTTCACTTTTGGACAGTGCTCCAGTCTCTAACCTGTCCAATAAGTGGGGGAAACATCAAATCAAAAAGTCATTGGTTGACTCATCAATGCTCAGCCAAAACTTCCAAACTTAAAGCATGAAATTTGGGGAGGATCACACCTTTTGGTCAAGGTGGTTTTGGCTGGCTTTGACGAGTCAGGGATTTCTCAGTGTATAGGGACAAAAACATGTTGTACCCCTTTTCGCCAATTCTGGTTTGAATTTCCAAACACTGGTTTTCAGTGGGTTCCTACTTAGGTTGGAATCCACTAAAAACTTTTTTTTTTAAAAATGCAGACCAGAATTGGTGAAAAGGAGCACAACATGTTTTTGTCCCTATACTTCACACTGAGAAATCCCTGACTCTTCCAACACTCAGCTCAAAACCCTGGAACCAAGAGGCATGAAATTTGGGGCATGTAATCCTTAGCAGGCAGCCACTAAGAACAAATTTTCAGAAATTTGACCCATGTTATTTATTTTTTAATATCACAGTGATGGTATGCTAGGAATAACGCTGATGTTTGATGAAGGTGATGATTGTGTTCCTGTTGATCTCTCCTGCTACCTCTATGTTTCCCTTATGGAAAATTTCAGCATAAGGTTCACTAGAAAGAACTATTCTCATGTGGAGCTGAACCTCTTGCAAAACAACAGGAGGCAGAAGAGGATTTAGGATGAGGACTTTTTTACATCACCCAACACTTCCCCACGCTTTTCTCTAGGTATTCTGGTAACACCTCAGATAAGAGGTATAATACTCAAGGAACATCCTGTTCAAGGAAGAGTGCAGATGAAATGAATGAAAATATGAGAATTTGAGATACTTAGTTTAATCTCTTTTATTATAAGAACTACTATGAGAACTTTCTAAGATCTAAGGTCCTCTGAGCTTATGCAAAGAGCTTTCTAATAGCTTCCTTTTTTCTATGATTATACGATCTATGAGTATTGTGGGGCAGAACTAAAAATGTATATACAGTAAGATAAATAAGAAACATATTAAAGAAAAGGTAATAGCTTCCAAACAGGTTCCATTAAATTTAGTAATTATGATCAAAAATATGAAATTTTTTTTAAAAATGTAAATCATTTAGAGATTTTCCTTCAAATTTTATGAGCTTAAACCAACTTCTGATTTCAGTAAAAATTGTGAAAACTATCCTCAGTTTTCTAAAGATATTTTTGAAGTAGTTATATAGCATTTCTCAACTTCAGACATTCGATGAGTGAAGGTCAGAATATTACACCAGCATCCAAGACAACATGGGAGATTAAAATTTAAAAAGTGTGGTTAAGCATTTATCTCAGATGATTTTCTTACCTCTGAGGAGGAATACATGGAGCAGATACTGCAGGCATAACTGTACAGGGTTCAGCTGTTGCTTTCTTTGACTTCTTAGCCTTTTTCCTGATTTTTGATTTAGACCTTGTTTTAGCAGAGCCCTCTTTTCTATAAAAACCATTTTTCATTTCAGCTTCTCCATAAATATTCAGAGGTCTCCGAATAGAACCCGGTGGTGTATGTACATCACAATAAGCAGTTTTTTTAACTGAGAAAGTTGTGCCACTGCCAGTCATTTCTCTCACTGGCTCCATTTTCATATACAAACCAGCCTTTTGAGCGCATGTGACATGGAATGCTGTGTAGCAGTTTGCTTTGTGGCACTGAATACAGGCACCAACACCTTTCTGTTTACAGAGGTAGCATGTTAACTTCCATCGGGCAGGGGGAATGTTCTTGACTCCATCTATTGGCTCAATAAAAACAGTATTGGCAAATCCAACTTCTGGAATCCAAAGAGCACATACAACATGTCCCCACCTATCATCATCAGTCTTTTTGAAGGCACCTCCTTTGTTTGGGCACAGTACACATTCTACCGGCCGTGAACGAGACTGCAGACACTGTCTGCAAAGCCACTGGCCTTCAGGTATATATGGCACCCCATAACACTCCTGGTGCACTGCTAAGTTACACATATCACAAAAAAGAATTACATTGCTGTTCTGACACTCCCCATCCATGCAAATACAACAAACAGCATCTTCATCAATTAGAGACTGATGTTCACCCTGTTTCTGAGTCTCACAATAAGACTCTTTTTCAAAGCGGTCCATAAGAAATTCAAACATATTTTGTGATACAACTGAGACTCCATCACTCTTTCGCTTCTCATTGATTATTTCCAACCATGCATAATCTTCTTCATCCATGTCATACTCGACTTCATTATCAAGTTCTTCTGACGACTTCTCAACGAATTTATAATATGTTGGAGGCCTCCGAGGAGCAGAAGGTGGGCTATACTCAACCACATGCACTTTGGGTTCCGGAAGAGTATTTGCTGTAGATGTAATGCTGTGTGTGCTGGGAAGAGCTTCATTTTTCTTCTTAACTTTGTTGTTCCTATGTCGCTTCGTTCTCAGAAAGATTGGAGGCCTCTCACTATTTTCTTTATTGCTGTTGCATTCACTCAGTTCTTGGGCTGTAAGGTCATCTTCTAATATAATCTCTAAGGGTTCAAAGATACTGATCCTGTGCAAACGACCTTCAATTTCTATTTCTACCATCCTCTGAGCCTGGGCATAAGTCAAAGTTTCTCTAGTAGGGGAGTGCTTAATACTGCACGGGGAAGAAGAGTGCCTTGCTGAAGATACTCGATGACATCTTCCTTTTCTCCTCATTTGGTACTGATTACCTAAAATGAGAACCATGAATCCAAGATGAAATTATATCTTTTATAAAATAAAAATAGGAAAGCAAGTTTAAAAATGCACTTTAACATAAAAAACATTTCCGCCAAAACAATTATCCTAATATGTGGGTTTTGTTTTTGCTGAAATTGTTTTAAATCACATTACAATTCATTTCTATAATCTTTAAAAATATTTTTATTAAAATTTGTACTTCTGAACAGAAACATATTTTGACACCTAGAAAAATCCCTTACGGACAAGAGTGAAACTATACCTTTATCACATAATAGATCATAGGGTTAAGTTTGTTCATCCAGATGACTCCAATACTTGATTCAAGGTGACTTTTACTTTTAAATTATCCTAAAACAATGCATTCGAACAATCAGGAGCATGACACTCATTCAGAGTGACATTAATCTTTTAAAATGTTCAAAATAACTTGATTTCATAATAATTTATCACTGAAACATTATTACATGTAACTGCACCTGACCAAAACATGAAACGTTCTCAAAAATAGAATAAGTGACCTCTGATATACCCACTAGGGCTATGTGTCTCAGTGGTTAAAGGTGCTGTGTTTTGTTGAGCTGAAGGTTGGCAGGTTGGAGGTTTGAGACCTGAGTACCCCAAGATGGAGTGAGCGTCTTCCAACCTAGCAGTTGAAAGCATATAAATCAGAGTGACCATACAGAATGGAGGACAGAGTGTCTCTATCTTTAAGCATTGTATAGAAGAGGAAATTTTGGCAGGTGTCGCTTTTTAAATTCTTCTATGTTGAGTTAAACCTGTCTAAATTCCATCTTATCCAATGCAAAGAGGCACTTTGTGCTCCATTCTGTACGGTCATCCTGGCTACAGTGGTTTGACATTTTCAAGGCTATATTTATTCTTCATTATCTCAAAGCCAAGTGCTAAAATTGTTATTTATGGTTATTTATTTAAAATATTTACACCCAATCTACCTCTATGCAATAGAAATTCTCAAGGAAGCTTATAATAGCAGTTTAAAACAGTAAAGTAAAATACATCAAAACAAAATTTTAAAAATGTGCTCCTGCCTGAAAAAAACAAAAAGCTACCCATATGGGGAGTCTATCCAAATTCTAAGAAGCAGGAAGGAAATACTTCCAATCCCTATTCGGTCATATAAAAAGAGACACCAACTGGTTATTAAAAAGGAGGGATTCCACAAACGATGTGCAACCACAAAAAGGGTCCACTCCTGTACTGCCATCACCCAGTCCTGATATGTAAAACCATAAGAGTGTCCATCTAGATATTAGGGGATGGACATTTCATACAGCAGGGGAAGACTTACACCAGGTCTCTGAGCTATATAGAAATGTAATAATAATCTCTAATCTCTTTAACTGAACTTGGAAATAAACAAACAACTGGTAAAGCTGGTGCAACAACAATATGTTCAAGCCAAACTGCAATCTTGAGTCACCATTTATGTAGCCTGATACTGCAGTGTTTTACTATTACTATATTGCTTTCTGATTTCTTTTACAGCCATCAATTTCACTACACATACTAGTAGTTTGAAAACACAAACACTCTTTAATTCATATTCTGTAATGGTCAGCATTTATAAACACACTATAACATTGATAACAGACAATCATACCTCAGTACTAGGAAAACAATCCTTGTGTTAATGGAAATAACGTTTGCCCATTCAGAGATGCTGCTTATGAGAGACCAGGGGATGGGGGCAAGTGACAAAATTTTACACGACAAAATACATGACAAAAATTTACCACATCACCCAACTATTTCCCCATAGGAAAACCATCATTTAGGAAATCCTAAACACACTTTCCTGGGAGTAAGACCCACTGAACACAATGGGATTTACTTCTGAGTAGATATGATTAGGATTGTATTCTTAATCATATTGCTATTTTAGACTATGACAGATAGAAACAGAGCTTTAAAGCGTGACTACCACAAACCTAACTCTGAAAAGTGAAACCCGCACCTGATACTGGATTTTATGAACAAAGAAATTTGATTTTTTTTCATTATTCCACTACACAAGAAAAAAAGGGAAGGATGGGCTGGCCTCCACTCTGTCCAATATAACCCAAAAGATATAAATTATATAATGTTCTCAGTTAAGGGAAAAAACTGAGTGCAACTTGTAGACTTAAATCCAATGATAGATTTGTAGACTTAAAAATCTACATGTTTTACAAATGTATACAAATTATACATATTGCTAATATTTTGTAAATGAGCCCTTAAAATATTGGGTCTCAGACTTTACATATATATAGTCTTTGAAAGGTTTGGCCTCGTTGGATTGTTAAAAACAACTAGCCCAGTTTTCTGGAACAGATGACATCCCCAGTATCCCAAATATTGTACATCTGGAATATTTGAAGGGACTTATAGTTAGTTTAGAACAAATAAGAACTACCCTAAAACACACAAACCCTACAATCCAAAGTAACTATGGGAGCACTTAAGATACATTTACGTCGATGCGGTTACGGCCCCACCTAGTGAAAACATATGGGAAATTCATATTGCAATCCAGAGTAAATTGTTCTTATGACGGAGCAAGGACTCCCCTTAGATACTCTGGATTCTACCCTATGTCTTAATGAAAAGCACCAAAAACACTATGAATGTTCAGCTGGGGAAGAAATGGGACAGTGTTTTCTTTCTCTGCATTGCAAGGCTAAACTCCCTTTCTTCAGTGGGGAAATTATATTTGGAGCTCAGTGTAACCGTGTAAAGATTTCTCTAAAAAAGACTAAGCGTTTATATACAATCAATACACAAATTCACAAATCAGAAACTGGAAAGAAAATGAAGGAGAGCAAAAACAGGAGAAATGCGTAAATTCCATGCCAGGATGAAAACCAGAATTTCAAGAAAACCAGAATCAACATTTAACCAGTTTTGTAAGCAGTCTTGTTTCTTTTTACCAAAGTGATAAACAGTTTACATGATCTCACTCCTTCAATACAAGCTTTGTAGTTCTACCAGGTAGACAAATACACTTAAGATATGAGGTCCTTTTGTTGATCTGTCAACTTCCATTGACATATCTGTCACTCACTCTCAATTTGGAACAACACTGCTTCATGCTATCAAAATATAAGCAATTCTCGGATACAAAGAGGTAATAAATGCAAACAGAATAGAAGTGATGCTTCTATATCTTTTGAATTGTAACCTTTTTGTAACTGAAATTGTAGACTGAAAGTTTGACATGAGAAGAGTAAGCAAACACAACTTTCAAGTTTTCTAATTTCCAGTGCATATCCAGGACTTACTCCAAATATAAAAAATTTAAACTTAGCACATATGCAGATCACCGTTGAAGTAATTTTGAAGTTTTTTTTAATTTTGAAGTACACCGTTGAAGTAATTGTATTGGAAAGTATCACTGATTAAGTTGCATTTATGGTTTAACCCTGTGTATGTAATCCAATTTTGCACATAGACACTTCTAAAACTGAATCACAATATAAAAGAATAATCTGAAATCACAAGATCACTTACAACACAATCCTAACTGTGTCAACTCAAAAATAAGCCCCATTGTGTTCAATGGATCTTACTCCCAGGAAAGTGTCTTTAGGATGGCAGTGTCCTTGGGATTACTTGCTTTACAAAGTTATCCAGAAGGCAAACCACAAATGTGGCATTTGCTACTACTACAACAGCTGCTTTTTCTTGGCAGTAAGAATAGAAACAACTGCTGGACAGATATCAACTTCATTGAGATTCTTCTGCACCAACTGCAGTTGTTTAGGAGGGAGCCTAGAAGTGCTGCAATTGTGCAACAGAAAAAGCCAGCCTCACTGATTTAACTTTGAAAGGAAGGTGGGGCACCTCTGCACAGTAAATACTTTATGCAAACCTATAGGTAACACATGAAAATAGTTACTCTTCCAATGTTTCAGCTATCACCTGCCATTAAAATAAGTGTTCCCCACTTCTGCAGTTGATGACTCCTCTTATTCAAATTGGGTTGATGATTTTTCTATGACAAGGCAACTTTCCCTAGCAAATATACTAGAGATTCATAAAATTAATGAAAATTCACTAATAGCTAGTTCACCAAGTGCAGAAGATATACCCCCAAAATTAGAATGTATTTTCTCAGCCCAACATTAATATTAGCATGTTTTTTTAAAAAAGACATTTTTTACTTCGTTGCCAACAACTTGGTTTATTTACTGGTTCAACTTAGAACTCTGTGTTGTTGGCTGTTTGTGAAATATGACAAAATCTCTTATGAGACATTAAATCTGATGCAATCACAATTGCAATATGTTTCTTAAAAATAAGAAACTCAGGCTACAATCCTATCCTGGGAGTAAAACCCATTGAACATAATCAGGCTTACTTTCGAGTAGACATGGTTAGGACTGTACTCTCAGATAGCTACAAATATTTACATATTACTTACATTAAAAATAGTTAATACAAATTAAGAAAACCAAGTGCATTAGCTCTCACAATAGCCATATGAAGTAGACCTTTACATTACAAACAGGAACATGATAGGACACCTCAGAGAAACAGTTCTTGAATCAAGACTACAAATACAAACCAAATTTTCTATTCAGTGGACCAGTGAATTTGTAAATATTTAATACCTGACTATTTGGCAGATATCTGTATCTATGTAAGGAAACAATCTGAATAGGTATCAGGAAAAACAAAACACAAAAAGCATGTTTACACAAGCTGTAAAAACAAGGAAGCAACTACTATAAATACAAATATACCCTGAAGGAATTCACAGTGTATTTATTACATGTATGCCCCACCTTCCTTTCAAAATGAAATTTAAGGTGGCATACATGTAATTCCCAAGCAGTCTCCCTTCCAGACACTGACCAAGTCTAAACCTACTCTGCTTCGACAAGATAACCTCCACACTCTGGAACCTACACGTATGTTTGTATCTGGGTCAAAAAGGACTACAGTATACAAAATCTGTTGTAGAAAAATGAGTGGGTTACCTGACACCCTCCCCCTCTCCCCCCCAAAAAAAACCAAAGACGTTCAAGGCAGGTATTCAACTTTAGTAGTCAAGCCTCAAATTCTCACCTTGGTTATTCAAATCACACATTAAGAAAGCCTATCAGACTTATGACAAAAGTATGATTTACTGCACTTGCACTTACAAGCATACAAAATAAATGAATCATTGAGTATGTGTGTTAATGGCTGCAATCCTATCCATACTTTCCTGCGAGTAAGCTTCATTGACTATAATGGGACTTACAGCTGACTAGACAGGCTTAAGATTGGGCTCAATGTCTAGCTTACATCATTCAGATACAAAGAAAATTCTTCCCTTTTCAAAAATGTACTGTTAATATAAGAGACCAGTGCTCAAAGATACTGTTATCATCAAAAATATCAGTCTCTGCTCTTTCAGTAAGCCAATCTTAAGCATGACTACTCTTATAGTGCCTACTCCCAAATACACATTCATAGAACAACCACCAAGTCAGCAGAAATGAGGAAGTCTGTGTTTCACTTACAAAGTGAAAGTAAACTTTCTAACCCAGCTTTCCTTTCTAACCTGTTTTCCATTACAAAGCCAGAAAAGCAGGAGACAAGGCCTGATGTTAAATGAAACATCTGTTATAAAGTGCTAAATAAAGGCCTGGCTGGAGGTAGTACAGATGAAGGGCTGCATGCAATGCATGGGATAAGGTCCATATCTTCATAGGAGTTACAGGAAGATATCTGGAGCCTAAAGCTACCAATGAGTGACATGAAGGAGAGTCTACCCCCCTTCCCAGAATGATATCACTTTGGTCAGTATAGCCAAGGCTTTCCATAATGAAGCCAGAAAGACTTCATCATACAAGACTAAAGTTAAAAGAAATCCATGTTAAGGGAAGATAAACCATTTTCAAAGCACTAAATTAAGGGTTGGGTGCAGATTAAAGCAGCAATTTTCAACCTTTTCCATTTCATGTTATGCTAAAATTGTGAAGACACACCATCCATTTTTGGACAATTGGTAAGGTGCACTGCACTGCTGGTGGGAGGCTCACATAAACTAATGAAGGACACTCCCAAAAACTCCTGCAGCACACCTGCAGACAATTCGAGGCACATTAACATGCCATGGCATAGTGGTTGAAGACTGCTTGTTTTAAGAATATAATGCTATGCGTTCCTACTCAGAAGTTAAGTCCTACTGTCATTCATGACTTAAACTCAGGGAAATGTGAATAGGCTGGAGTCCAAAGCTGTCATGCATGGGTCCCCCTCTTTTCCAGACTGTTCCACCTCAGATCATTGGTGCCTAGGCTTTCCCCCCAAAAAGCCAGAAAAACAGTAGGCAAGGCCCAAGGTTAAAAGAAACCTGTGTTAAAGAAAGACAAACAAACCACTAAAATAAAGGCTTGGGTAGAGATACAACAGATTAAAGAATCAATCCTATGCAAGTCTACTCAGGTCCGATTCTGTTCAACGGAACTTACTACCAGCAAAGTGTGGATAGGGTTGAAGCTTAAGAATTGGTGCATGTTACTGAGACATGCCTTCTCTGCATAATGTCTCTACCCTACAGGTAGAGTATACTCAGTATACTTCTATACTGAGAAGTTATCCTATTAGTGTTCCATAAGACTTGCTCATAGGGAAGTGTTGGAGCATAACCCGGAGCATAACCTAACACTGAATGATCTGTATGAGTTCCCTTTCCCAGAATGGTTCCACCTGCAACTAAATGTGGAAGAACTAGAGGATGCTACTCAGTGACATGTGTCAGTCTCTCCCTTCTTAGAATAGTTTCTCCAGGGAAATCTGGATGGGACTGGAGCCTAATGATGAATGGTTCCACCCTACAGATCAAGGTCACCATCCTCTGCATATCTACACTGAGATCCCTATTTATATTCATTGGAATTACTCCCAAGGAAGTATGGACAGGACTAGAGCCTAACATGAATGAGCTCCCCCACTTCCCAGAATGGTTTCACCCTACAAATTAAAAGCACATCCTCTGCATGTCTTCAACTTGTGTTCAATGGGATTCATTCCCAGGAAGTGTATTTTCCTCATGAGCGCCCTGCATGCGTTGCCCCTTTTCCCAGAATGGTTCCATCTGCTGGGAAACCTCTGCAGGTTTGGAGCAGGCCACTATTTAAGTTCCTCCACCTCCCAGAATGGTTTCTCCTGGAATATATGGCCAGAATTGGAGCAGACCATATAAAAGCTCCCCCTTTCCCAGAATGGTTCACCCTACAGATTAAAGGCACCACTATACAAGTGGTTTCTCCATGGAGTATGTGGCCAGGATTGGAGGGAACCACTGTATAAGCCCCACCTTCCCAGCATGGATCTGCCCTACAAATTAAAGGCACATCCTCTGCATTTCTACTCTGAGAAGCCTTACTTGTGTTCAGTGGGACTCCCAGGAATGTCTAATTTAGAATACCCCTGAATACCCTGCATGAGTGAGTCCCTTTTCCCAAAATGGTTCCACCAGCAGGAAACAGACCAATGTAAACCCCCCTTCCCAGAACGGTTCCACCCTACAGATTAAAGGCACCACCACCACCCAAGTGCTTTCTCAGTGGACTATATGTGGCCAGGATTGGAGCAGACCACTGTACAAGCCCCCCCATTCCCAGAATGGTTCCACCAAGATTAAAGGCACCACCACACAAACCCCCCCAGCCTTTCTGAATGGTTTCTCCACGAATACCCATCCAGGATTGGCTCAGGCCTGTTTGACGTCAGCAAGGACCCCTTCCCCCCCCCCAAGAATGGTTCTACCCTCCCGAAAACCAGCCTTGGGGGTAACAACATCACCACCTCCCTCCCCCCCCCTTTAACAGTGGTTTCGCCTCCCCTTGACATAAACACACAGAGCTTGGGAAGGCCACGCCCACTTTGATGGCCACGCCCACTTGTGCCCCCCCCCCCATTGGGGAGAATGGTTCCTTCCAGGCCGGGTCTGTGAGGGCCTCGCGCTCTCCCCCTCCCCCGCGCCAACATGGCGCCCGCCCAACCGTCACTCAACGGTCGCGTCAGTCAGTCTGTCGGTGTGTCTATGTGTCCCTCTGAGGCGACCTCCACCCCCTTCGCCTGCTCACCTGAGGGGGCGGCCGGGCCGGCTGACGGCCTCCCCTCCTGCTGCTGCTGCTGGGGCTCTGAGGCGGCTAATGGCGGCGGCTGGGGCGGGGCGTGCTGAGGGGGGAGGCCGCAGTCCGGCTGCGGAGGGACGGAGGAGGCAGAGCCGAGCGAGCGCCGTGGGGGGACTGCGCTTCCCTCCTCCGCCTCCGCCTGCCCCCCTCGGCACAAACAATGCGGCGGCCTCAGCGCAGGGCTCGGCGGGGAAGGGAGGGGGAAGGGCAGGGAGGGGGCGGAGGAGGAGGGGCAGGACGTCAGGCACAGGCACCGCCCAGCCCCGCCGAGGAGGCCTCACAGCCGCCGCCACCACCACAGCTCAGGGTTGCGCGCGCTCGGTGGGCGGGCACTCGCGCCGCCACGCCCACACGCCGCCGCCGTGTCGTCACCAAGCACGCAACCAATCGGCGGTCGACTCCTAAACCACGCCCACTTTCTATGTAAGCCACGCCTCTTTTCCCGATAGGGCGGGGAAGAGGAACAAACCACGCCCCCTTTTGGGAAGGGAAGAGGCCCAGCACAAGTCAAGATCGGGAGAACCCTGAGCCCCCTCCCAGCCCTGTCTACTCAGGAGTAAGTCCCATTGCAGTCAATGAGACTTACTCCCAGGTAAGTGTGAGCCCCCTCCCAGCCCCGTCTACTCAGGAGTAAGTCCCATTGCAGTCAATGAGACTCCCAGGTAAGTGTGAGCCCCCTCCCAGCCCTGTCTACTCAGGAGTAAGTCCCATTGCAGTCAATGAGACTTACTCCCGGGTAAGTGAGCCCCCTCCCAGCCCTGTCTACTCAGGAGTAAGTCCCATTGCAGTCAATGAGACTTACTCCCGGGTAAGTCTGAGCCCCCTCCCAGCCCTGTCTACTCAGGAGTAAGTCCCATTGCAGTCAATGAGACTTACTCCCAGGTAAGTGTGAGCCCCCTCCCAGCCCTGTCTACTCAGGAATAAGTCCCATTGCAGTCAATGAGGCTTACTCCCAGGTTAGTGTGAGCCCCCTCCCAGCCCCGTCTACTCAGGAGTAAGTCCCATTGCAGTCAATGGGGCTTACTCCCAGGTAAGTCTGAGCCCCATCCCAGCCCTGTCTACTCAGGAGTAAGTACCATTGCAGTCAACAGGACTTACTTCCAAGTGCAGACTGGATTGCAGCCTTAGAACTCTCCAATTCTACTCGTGAGTAACTCCCACTATAGACAATGGGGGCTGTATGTTACTCCTACTCTGAATACAACCCTGTTGTAGGGAATGGGCCTTACTCCCAAGTAGGTGGTTGGGGCTCTAGACTTAGGGCGATATCCAGAGGTTTCTACTCAGAAGTCTCATTGTAGTAAGCTTACTCTCAGGTAAGTGCACACAGGGTTGCAGCTTCTCACAACTCAGCATGCCTTCTAACAATTAAGAACATCATCCTAACCATGTCAACTCAGAAGTAAGCACCACTGTATTCAATGGGGTCTTACTCCCAGGAAAGTGTCATTAGGATTGCAGCCCACGGGAAAGTGTGGATAACATTGCGATGTTAACATGCGTCCATGTATGTCTACTCAGAAGTAAGTCCCCTTATAGTCAATGAGCCTTACTCCAGGTAAGTGCGCATAGGGTTGCAGCCTTGGAGCCTGAGCCTCTGCATCCATACTCATAATTAAATCTAAAATGCTAGCATTTTGGCTTTAAGGCCACATCCATGGCCACATCCACATCTACTTGGAAGTAAATCCCATTATAGTCAAGGAGGGCTTACTCATTATTTTCTCTCCCATATGTTGAAAACATGATCAGTATTTAGATATTTGCTCATCCGTCATTTACAGGTAGCAGTTCCCAAGTGGGAATGAATCTATTTCTGGCCGTGACCTGCTTAATGACATCACTTAAGGCCCTCTGCAGGCATCATGAATGCTGGTCAGCCATGAGATGGTTTGACACACTTGGATTAATTACTCTTCAGACTACACAGAAACTACACAAAGTGGAAACCATTAATTAGTATGACTTGGAACACAAACCTAACCATGGCTACTCAAAAGTAAGCTCCATTGTGTTCAATGGGTCTTACTTCCAGGAAAGTGTATTTAGGATTGGGGAGCCTTGCATTTCCATCTCCCAGAAAAGTGTCTTTAGGACTGATGAACCTTGCATTTCCATCAGGAATAAAGAAGTTGTTCTTCTCAGCGGAGCTGAACTGATGAGACTAGCGCCTACCACACATGCACAATCCTAACCATGTCTACTCAAAAGTAAGCCCCATTCTGTTCAATGGGTCTTACTCCTAAGAAAGTCTTTAGGACTGCAGTCTTCATTTATTAATTACAAGAAGGCTACATGGTATCTGCTCAGGGAGACTATACATCATAGCTTAAAAAGGACACAATGTAACAAATGCAAGAACAATGTAGGAAATGACAAAAAAAATGTTTTCATGTGATAAATTTTAACACTATATTGCTTATTAAATTTTAAATTATTGCATATACTGTAATTGATGACACATACAGTGCAGTCCTAAGCATATCTACCCAGGAGTAAGTCCCATTGGTACTTACTCCCAGGAAAGTGTGGTTAGGATTGCAGCCATCATTTATTAATTACAAGGCTACATGCTGCCTGCTAAGGGTGACCATTTCATAACCCTAAAAGAGGACAAGAATGTTGGACGCACAAGAAAAATGTAGGATATGATGAAATAAAAGCTAAAAATGCTTCCATGTGGTTATTCCTGGGAGTAAGACCCATTGAACACTTTTGAGTAGACATGGTTAGGATTGTGCTCTTATTTTCCTTGGATCTTTCTGTTAAAAGGGGATAAAAAATGAGGCAACTATAATGTCTTCAAACACCTGACACACTATTCTTATTCACAGATAGTAACATAATAATGTTTACTTTGTAAATGTATAAACACCAGGACTGGATTTACTGTACATCTGCCTCTTGTTTTACTGGTGTTTCATTCAGCTGTCTTTGAAAGAACTTGCTTATTCAATTAATATCTTAGAGTACTAGCCAAAGGCTGCAATCCTAATGACACTTTCCTAGGAGTAAGGCCCATTGAACGCAATGGGGCTTACTTTTGAATAGACACGGTTAGGATTATGCTCAAAATCTAATTTAAGCTCACATTTTTGGAATAACATAGTCAAACTCCCTGAATACTTCCACATGTTCCTCTGGCACCATAAACAAGTCCGCTAGTAAAAATATTTTTGACCTATGCATTATTTTTTTCAGATGAAGACTGCTTTTCAGAAATGTAACCCCCACGTAAAATAAGAGGTGGATGTAGTAGAATTTTGAATTGTACACAAATTTATGATTGAAATCTTCCTTTACAAATGCCTTGTTTTCATGCCACATGGCAAGCACCTGGATCACATGAAAGATTCCTGCAGACAAGCTATTTAGAAGACAAAATTTCACGTACAGTAACAAGGATTCATGACAAGATGTGAAAATAACTGTTCTGGCTACATACAGTATATTGCAGCTCCACCATATGAGACTATATCATTTCAATTGCACTATGACATTAAAAAGTTGTCATTTGTTTAGTAAGCTTATCACTAGTTTATAAATGCACCACATATTCATAGGCTTTCTTTATGCCTACTGCTTTGATTCTTTTAATTTTGCTGATTTGATTCTTCTTTGATTGTCTATTATTCTATTATATTAATCTATTGCTAACTGCTTTAGACACATCTTTCTACAGGTGAAAAGCTGAATGATTGATAAGATTGCTGTTTATTTTTCACCTGCCTGGAATAAAATCCGCTGAATTCCCTGAATCCTCAGCATTCATAGGATTGCAGCATAAATAACCTAATGCAGTTGTGGGCAATCCTTTTTGCACCTAGAGCCACTGATGACACTGGTGCCCACCATGTGTGTCCAGAACTCTGAACATGAGCAGTGGGCCAGGAGAACTGTGTGCCCATTGCACATTCTCAGAGCTCTGGGCATAGAGTAGCTGTTCCTCTTTGAAGCTGAGCTGAACTGATGGTGCCAATGCATACCATGCACACCTGGAACTCTGGGCATGTGAAATGGGCTGGAAGTGCCCTGTGCCCATTGCACATGCCCTCAGCTTTGGGCAGAGTAGCTGTTGCTCTTCTCAGCGGAGCTGAACTGATGAGACCAGTGCCTACCACACATGCCCAGAACTCTGGTGGTGCACAGTTGCCAGGGTGAGGGCATGGGGCAGTGTTATGGTTATGGCTCAGTGCCCTCCCTGACATGTATGCCATAGGTTTGCCATCACTGGCCTAATGTGTTAACTATAAAACATTGAGAAGTAGTGAATAAATCATGTTATACATTTTAGTGAACAGCCAGCTGCCCTTACTGCAAACAGTTGTCCACAGAAGAAAAAAAAACACTATACAAAGTTTTTCCTCCCCCATTTCTATAAAAATAATAAAAGATGCCTTCAGAAATTACAATAAATTTGCAGTCAGGTATAATCAACATTTAATTGCTGGATGTTTTAAAGCATCAATGCAGATAAGCACACATCATGATGTATCCTGGAGAGATCTTGCCACTTACACCTCCGTAAGACTTTGGCTGCAATCCCAAAGACACTTTCCTGGGAGTAAGACTCATTGATCACAGTGGAGCTTAGTTTTGAGTAGTCATGGTTAGGATTGTGGTCTTTTTCATTCAAGGGGAGTGTCCATAGATAAGGGTTGCTCACATGCTTTGCCTATAGAAGGTGCAAAGTTTAATCCCTTGCATTTCTGCCTGAACTCAGGAGATTCACCTCAATGTCAGATAGCTGTTATTCATAAATAAGAAAGCAAATGTTAAAATAAAATGATGTATGACTTGTTTCTCCAAATCCCTTGCAAACTTAGTAATCTGCAAGAAAATGCCCTGCAATAGCCCTTAATTACGTAACGGGGGGGCCCCCCTCCAGACTGCTGCTAGACAGAGAACAGGATGGTCTGAGCTGAAAACAAAACTGATTCAGATCTGTGGTTTCTGATCTTTTATTGTTCTCTGACCTTCTCAAGTTTCCTATATCACTGTGTAAGCCGGGCAGCTTCTTTCTGTTGATCAAAAAGTCAAGCAGATGGCCATCCTATTTTGTTAATTGCATCTTAAACACTTCTGTAATATGAACACCAAGTAGACATTTGTTGAATGCTCTATTTTAGAAAAATCTGTTGCTTTTAAACCTTCAAAGAAGAAGAAAAATAGGGATAAGGTGTGTAAAAAAGTCTAAAAGTAACACCAGAGAACCATATCTTTATGAGAACCTATTACTATCTGATGTGGCTGTTGGTGGCGCAAGTGGTTAAGGCACTGTGCCTGTTAATCAGCAGGCCAGGGTTCGAGACCCAGGTCAGCCCCACAAGACAGGGTGAGCTCCTGTCCTTAGCCCAGCTCTGCAATGCCAGCTGGATCCAATCGTATTGGCTCTGCCTTTCCATTGGACTAATTCAGTGGCGTGGAGACGGGGGATTTGCTGCTTGGGCAACAGCCTATCCTCCATAACAATCTAACCCAGGCTGTCGTGCTTCGCATACAGCATCAAGCACTATACCATAGTCTTTCAAGACTGACAGAGGCCTGTTTTACTATCTTATAAAAGCAAGCAAGCTTTTGAGAGTTCACAGGAACTGTTCTCAAGGAAATTCAGCAAAGTAATGGGATTGGAAAGAGGGAAAAGGACATAGGCTGCAACCCTAAAGACACTTTCATGGGAGTAAGACATTGAACACAATGGAGCTTACTTTAGAGTAGACATGGTTATGATTGTGCTTTTAACTGCTAACAAATACTTTCAAAAACTACGCTCAGTGTGGTTATCCCACTTACAGTGCAATCCTAAGCATGTCTACTCAGACGTATGTCCGATTATGGTCAATGGGTCTTACTTCCAGGTAAGTGTGGTTAGGAAATCAAAATCTAATTCTGGAGGTCTTAAAAGGTGAGTCATATACCACACACAGAGTTGCTACACACAAGAGAGATCTTTCTCACACAAGGTCTGACCAGCTGTGATGTTTTTATCTTGGTGGAAGCAGACAGTGATACAAACTGGTCCAGCAACTAATGAAGCATTACTGGAGCAGGATTAAAGACAGCAGTCAAGATGACCTACAGAATCCTTCAGATGCTGAGCAAGCAGATGTTTCATTTACCCAAACCAGTAATCTTGGTCTGACTAGGCTCAACCATGCAATTACAAGTCATGTATATATTTAGACAGCATGGAGATGTCTTTCACAAAAGCACACAAAAGATGAATAGCAAATGGGTATTGATAGTATACCAATATCAGAAAATGAAGCTATATGACAAGCCTAACCATGTCTACTCCAAAGTAAGCCCCATTGTGTTCAATGGGACTTACTCCCAGGAAAGTATTTTAGGATTGCAGCAGAAGCTTACTATGGAGTAGGCACAGGATTGTGCTCTTAGTGATTTACAAGCACTGTGCCGTGGCACACTGGTGTGTCCCATGAGTTTGGGGAAGATGAGTGGGGCAATTGTGGGATTTTAGTCCCCTTCCTGCACTACGGTGTGCCTTGTCAATTGTAAATTTATGTCCCTTTGCAATTTTATCACCTTGTCAGCAGGCAGCAGACATGGTTGAGTGCAGGGCTGCAAAAGAAAGCTAAGCAGGGAAAGTCCTGGACCGCTCCTGGGTGGGAGACTGCAAGCCGATCCCTTGTGAGGCTAAAGCACAGCTGTCTGTCACTGGCCTACCTCCCAGGGTTGTTGTGAGACTAAAATAAAGGTGTCCAACATCCCTCCAGGCCACCCTTTCCACAGCAGGCTGAAGGGTTAGGACCCAATCCCTAGACATGTCTACTCAGAAGTAAGTCCCATTAAAGTCAATGGGGCTTACTCACAGGTAAGTGTGCCTCAGGAAGCTGAAGGCTGAGCCATCGAGGCCTACCTCACAGGGTTGTTGTGAGGAGAAAAGACTAAACACAACTCCACCTCAGCGCAGGAAACCCCGTGGCAGCATCCGAACAGACAGGCCCCACAACCAGCACTCCCTCCTTCCAAACATCCGCCATTTTGTCTCCATCCCATCAGGCTACTGCCACAAAAACTACAAAACATCACTGTTGGTGCACTTTGATGACGTCACACAACATAGGCCTGATTATTAGGTCCTCCGCCTCCCTCGCGAACTGCCCACAGGGTGAGGCGCATGCGCAGTACGCAAGAGGCGGAGCTTTTGATGCCCCGCCCCCTCTTGCTGGAGCCCTCGGGATATGACGCATGCGCACTCCGTGCAGCGACTATTTGGAGTTCCCTCTTGCGAGAAAGGATGTGGCGCATGCGCAGTGCGGGCCGCAAACGGTTGGATTATTCCGCCCCCTTTCGCTATGACGCATGCGCAATTTGCGCCGAGAGGGTTAGTTTACTCCGCCTACTGTTGATTCAGCGCATGCGCAATGCACGCGGAGTGGATTCAGTTGACTCCGCCTCTCTTGTTGGTTGCCGTGAGCGGCGTGGCGCATGCGCTGTGCGCGTGGGGCTGTGTTTGATAGCCTCACCCCTATGGCTGTTGCCCCGGCGGGTGTGGCGCATGCGCAGTGCGCGCAGGGAACAGAGTGGGCGGGCTCGGATTACTCCGCCTCCGTTGCCCTCAGCGTGTGTAGCGCATGCGCAGTAGGTGCGGCGGCGCGGCCGACGAGGAGCCGGGGTTTAGTCCGCGTTCAGTGTCGCGGCAGCAGCAGTAGGAGGAGGCAGACAAAGCGTCCGGCAATGAATGGGACGGCCCCGCTCGGAGCTCGGCGCTAACACCTTAGGAGCCGGCGGCGCGCGCCTGTGAGGAGGAAAGTAGATCCGGTGAGGGGTGAGTGAGTGAGCGCGCGAGCGCGCGCGAGGGGAGGCGGTTGGCCGTTGCTCCCCTCCCCCTCCGCGCGCGCGACTCCCCTCGGGGGCTGTGACGCGCCTGCGCGCTTTGGCCGGATCCTTCCGCCGCCGCCGCGTCCCGTCCTGACCGTTGGCTGGTGAGGGGGCGCCCCCCGGGTCCTAGTGCTCCCCTCATCTCTGGACCTCATTGTCTGAGAGGAGCTGGAAGGGAGAGAGCACAGCCCCCCGCCCTGCGAGTAAGCCCCACTGAATGCACTGGGCTTACTCCTGAGGAGACCCGACTGGCAGAGGGTGCACACTTACCTGGGAGTAAGCACCATTGACTGCAATGGGACTTACTCCTGAGTAGACAGAGCTGGAAGGGGGCTCAGAGTTACCTGGGAGTTAGCCCCATTGACTGCAATGGGACTTACTCCTGAGTAGACAGGGCTGGGAGGGGGCGCAGACTTTCCTTGAAGTAAGCTTCATTGACTGCAATGGAACTTACTCCTGAGTAGACAGGGTTTGGAGGGGGCTCACATTTGCCTAGGAGTAAGCCCCTTTGGCTATAATGGGCTTGCGCCTGAGGAAACATGACTGGGAGAGGGTGCACACTTACTGGGAATAAGCCCCATTGGCTGTAATGGGCTTACTCCTGCACGGAGTAGGGCTCTAAGTCTGCAATCCTACTCACACTTTCCTGGCATTAACCACCATTGACTGCAGTGGAATGTACTCCTGAGCAGAGCTGACTGGGAGAGGGTGCACACTTCCCTGGGAGTAAGCCCCATTGACTGTAATGGAAGTTACTTCTGAGTAGACATGGATAGGGTGGGACTCTGAGGCTGCAGCTCCATTCACACTTTCCTGGGAGAATGCCCCATTACTCCTGAGTAGACATGTATAGGGTGCAACTCCACACTTTGCTGGGAGAAAGCCCCATTGACTGTAATGGGGCTTACTCCTGAGGAGAGCTGACAGGCAGAGGGTGCACACTTTCTTGGAAGTCTGCCCCCTTGGTTGTATTGGACTTACTGCTGAGTAGAACATCCAGAATGGGGTCTGAGTCTGCCTTGTGGCCTTTCTCCTCCCCTTCCCAAGAGGAAGCCCCCTCGGGAGAGAGCCTGTCTGGGCAGCACTTCCCTTCCCTCAGCAGCAGCACACGCCTGGCTTTGTCTCACCCTCAGATCAGACTCATCAGTGCCCCCCTTTCCTTTCCTTCACCTTCATCTCTCCTCGTCTTCATCTGGCTGGGCTTTGGCCTCTGCCCCCCTCCAGTCAGTGATGCTTGTCCCAGCCTGGCCCACTTGCTTGAACAGGCTTTGGGGGCTTCTTCTGGGCAGTCTTGCGCTCTTGTGTGGGGCGGGGCGGGAGGGGGGAGGTTGGTTCTACTTAAGGTTGTGGTTATTTAAGGTGGTGTCTTCCTGGTGTGAGAAGTGAGACCAGCTACACAGTGGTCTCAGTATGGCTGAGCAAAGCTCTCCCTGAGTCTCTTGCTGGCATTGATCACTTCTGGCCTCCCAATCCACAAGTAACCAGCAAAGATGTCAGCATCAGTGACCTCCAGTGATGCTTGGAATTGGCAGACCATGTGGAAGTGGTACAGCGAAGGGCCAACACAGAAACGTAGAACACAATCCTAACCCTGTCTACTCAAAAGTATGTCCCATCATGTTCAATGGGTCTTACTCCCAGGAAGATGTCTTTAGGATTGCAGTCCTTACGTCAGTGGTTCCCAAGTCCGGGGGAGTCTCAGAATCCTACCACAAAACAGACCACTATATATATGTGGTCAATGTGTAGGATTGTAAAGGGGAGCCTCAACCAGTGGCCCAGTAAGTCAAGGGAGCTGTCAGTCAAAAAGTTTGGGAACCACTGCTAAGTACAGGAATCCCCCACTTATCAGACAGGTTAGGGACCAGAGCTCTGTTTATAAATGTTGCTGTTCTAATTAGCAAGTTGTAAATCCTCCTTTTATTTTGCAAATTCCTGCTGCCACACAAAGATTTCTGCAAATGGGTTCTCATTAACTCCTTCCAGAATGAGATTAGACCAGGAGCTTCGACATGGTGGAGAGCAATTTGGCCTTTGAAACAGCAAATAGAGGTTAAAAGAGCAGAACATGCATTGAATGAATGAATTCTTAGTATAACTGAAATGTGCTTAAAGAGTGGATTATCAAAAAACAAACCTTCTGAAAGCAGGAGATACCTGTAATGTTAAAGCAGTGGTTCCCAAACTTTTACAAATGCTGGCTCCTTTGACCCACTTGGCCAGTGCTCCTCAAACTATAGAGCAGGGGTGACCAACCTTTTCACTTCCCTGGGCCACATTGGAAAAAGACGAATTGGTTTGGGCTGCACATAAACACTAACAACTTTTTTTTTATAGTAGGATGTCCTATATTTTGTCCTACATTTTTGAAACCTTGGCATAAGTCTCATTGATTTTAATGGGGCTTACTTTTGTGTAGGCAAGATGCATAGGGTGGGCAGCGATCCTCTCCAAGCTAAACCTTGGAGTAAGTCTCATGGGGTTTTCTGCTCATTATCATGGGGTTTTCTGCTGAGTAGCCATGCATAGGATTGGGCTCTCAGACTGCAACTTGGGAGTAAGCGTCATTGACTTTAGTGGGGCTTACTTCTGAGGAGGCATGAGGCATAGAATGGGCTGTGATCCTCTCCAAGCTTAACCTTGGAGATATGCTGCAATCCTGAACGTACTTTCCTGAGAGTAAGACCCATTGGGTACAATGGGCCTTACTTCTGAGTAGACAGTTAGGGTTGCAGCATATCTCCAAGGTTAAGCTTGGAGAGGATCACAGCCCAACCTATGCATCACTGGACTCTCAGACTGCAACTTGGGAGTAAGCCTCATTGACTTTAACAGGGCTTCTGAGTAGGTCTCAAGGGAAGCAGGCAGTGGCTGGGATAGAGGTTGAGGCTGCTTTCGGGGATGAGGGTGGGCGAGCGCTGCAAGGTCTGCAGGGGCCTGAAGCGCTCTGACTGCCAGGAGACAGGTAGGGGGAGAAGCCAGGCAGCCCAGACCAGCTTTGTGGCGGCCACCGAGGGCAGTGTGCAGAGAAGCACGCAAAATTTGAAAATGGCTGCTGCCATAAAGCCAGTTTTTCCAATGGAGGTGGCCAGCTTTGCAGGAGGGCCACATCCACCCTCGTCCTGGGCCGCATGCGGCCCTCGGGCTGCGTGTTGGACACCCCTGCTCTAGAGCTTGAGAAGCACTAAGAGCACAATCCTTACCATGTCTACTCAAAAGTAAGCCACACTATGTTGAATGGATACTAATTGCAGGAAATTTTCTTTAGGATTGCTGGTTAAGTGTTTGCAGGGGACAGGAAAGCAGTGATGCAATTTCTGGGGTTGCATCAGTATGGATGGGCAGAGGGGCTTCCTGGCACTCACCCCAGCCTGCATGCAGCCTCCAGGGAGTGTGGGGAGCCCAGCACCAGACTCCTCAGACAGTGAAAGTTGTGATTGTGATCCACTTCTGGTTTGCGATCACAGTATTCACTTTCCCTGCAATTGAGGGGGGGGGGGCTTATGGAGACTGACACCATGGATAGGGTGCCCTGCAGGGCAATGTGATCCCCTGTCGCTGCCTTCTCCCCTTTGCACTCCTTAAGGGAGTGAGGTTAGGTCCAGTTGCTGGGGTCCCTAGTTTGAGTACCTTTATGTATTAGGCCATCAACTGGGGCTCTCCCTCCTTATTAGGGCTACTATCCCATGTATGTGGAACAGAGGTTCTCAAACATTTTAGCACTGGGACCCACTTTTTAGAAAGATAGTCTTCCAGGACGCACTAGAAATGATGACAGGGCCAGAGGTGATGTCATCAAGCAGGAAAATTTTTAACATCCCTCAAAAGATCAGTTAAGTAAATTTATTTATTTTAACATATACAAAGTAGCCTGTTAAAAGTACGGATCTGTAATGTTTCTTCAGATGCAAACTTGTAATGTGGTAGCATCAAGTTCAGTATATTAAAAATAAAATACAAGCTAAAATGAATGAGGACCCACCTGAAATTGGCTTGTAGCCCACCTTCTGGATCTTGACACAGTATGAGGAAAAAGTGATATATAGGATTTGAGTTGTGATTGTTGTGTGGAAGTTTTAGTAAATGCATGAGGGGTTGTGATTCTAAAATTTAGAAAAAGGAAAAAATAGCCTTTCTTCTTGTCACCTTGTTCACCTGGCATGTCAGTTTGAAGAGAGGGACACCACACCGTTACAGAGAGCAACCTTTTCTGCCTTGTAAACAACTTGAAGCCAGTGTTTGTGGGAAGGTGGGTGTCTGCCTTTTAAAATGGAGAATTCTACACCCCCATTCCCACCACCATCAAAGGTGCAGCAGCACTTCATAAACACTATTTTGTTAATCCTCTTAACAGCCTAGGCTTTGGGGGAGGAACTTTCAGGGATTGTTTCTGCTGTACAGATGGGGAATGGGAATCAATAGTTTCTCCGCAAATATACAGACAGCAAATATAGATTTTTGTACAATCATCAGATGTAAATTATCTGTGGAATTTTAAAACATGGTCCTTGTAGAAAAAGTGTAAGTAATGTGGTCAGTCTAAAGCTGAGTTATCAAGGTGTTTGCTGTCATCACAGTCCCATGGAAAGGAATAAGATCCCTAATCTCTCTTCTAATGTCTCCAGTAACATATGGATTTCAAATTTGGGGCTTGAAAAAGACTTCTGCTTGAGATCCTGAAGGGCTGCTGTCAGTCAGAATAGTCTGACTCAGGATCTGGCAGCCTTACGTGATCATGCACTTTAGAGGATTAGTTTAAACCCCACCTAACCCCTCTATTCCTTGTATGGAAATAAGCATATTGGTGGCTGCTGTTCAAAACCTTTGCGTTGGAAGTGTCTTTTGTTTGTTAGGGCATATCCTAACCAACTTTCTGGCATTGGCATAGCTGAGCCAGTGGGTCATGTGCTTCATCCTGCAGTTGTGGGGCAGACATACAAGCCTCCTCAAGGTAAGGCAGTGTTCATTCCTTACCTTGCAGTTGCATTGCCCTTGCCCAGGAACTGGAAAATTAGTTAGGATGGTTCCCTGTGTCTCTGTGTGGCCATATCATGGGCCAAGAAACATTTAAACATTTGCCTACTGCTTGGATATCTGCTATAGGAAAGCACTTTTTGGCATCCTTGGCACATGGGCTGCTTTGTCATAAGCTGGCCTGACAGAGAGTGGGTGGGAGAAACTTTATTGACCCAGCTTGTGTATAAAACCACTAAAAAGCAGGCATTCCAACTAAGGGCGCAATCCAGAGTAACTATGGGGAGTCCTTGCTCCGGTGTAAGAACAACTTACTCTGGATTCCAATATGAATTTCCCATAGGTTTTCACTAGGTGGTGCAGTAACTACAGGTGCACGTATCATCGCTTACGTGCTCCCATGGTTACTCTGGATTGTAGGGTTAATCTTTGTTGGACTTAATAGTTCAGAACAAAAATTCAGTAGTGTTGTTGCTTCAATGTCAATTCAATGAGTTCCAGGCTCTTAACAAGCCTTGTGGCATGATTTTGTTTCTGCACATGTTTAGAAGTCAGGGTCAGGTTGTTGTCTGATCAAGCTATGGAACTACATCATGACTTACTGGACAGATATCAACATAGACTGTGTTGCTTCAGCTGAATTATTTACCCCATGGGAAGAACCTTGGTGTTTAGAACTGCAAAACATCATTTAGTGCCAAGCATAAATTAAATTTACAGAAGGGAGAACTTGTGTCTCACCAGCCCTGCTATGCAAGAAGGGAAAAGCTCATTGCATTTTCCCCCTTTTTTTTGAGGAGCAGGGAATGTGGACTCCAACATCTGCAATCTTATTCGGAAGAAAACCCCTCATGAACGTGTAAAACGTTAAGAGTTTTACTTTTCTAATTGAAATAGATTTCCTTATTGGGAGAAAGGAGAGATATAAATTCTTGAAATAAATGCATAACTAAGGCTGCAATTCTAATGTCCAGTTTGGCTGGCCTAATCCCTGGCATAAGTCCTAGGGGTGTCACAAAAGTGCCGTAAGACATTTCTGTGCCACTCTTGGTCAAAGGTTAGGCCAGTGTACAGACATTTGCTTGCTTCCCTACATCACTGCGGGGAAGGGCAAAACCAATGAGTTGTGCCAGTGTAGGCTAGAGTTAGCACCCTAAGTAATTCATAATATTTAAATTTTTGTGTTTCCCATACCTAAGCTATACTCATATTTTGCTTGTAAAATTATTTATTTGATTTATATCCTGCCTTTCTTCCAAAAAAGATACCTAAGGCAGCTAACATGCACCTAATTCAAATACAACGCAAGTATTGTAGCTGGACCTTCTTATGTGATTCAGTGAGCTGTAAAATGCTATAGAAAAAATTATGTGTTGCTTTATAATGGTCCTAGTTTCTTGGTTTTACATATTATTTGGTACACATTGTGATTCAGTGAGCTGTACAATTCCACATAAAAATTGTGTGTTGCTTTAGAATGGTCCTAGTTTATTATTTTTATATATTATTTGGTACACATTGTGAACAGTGTGTTATGAGCCAGAAAAACTGCTTACGTGCCCGTAACTACAAGTAGGAAACAGCTTACTTCAGAGTAGTAACAGTGAGTTGTGGGACTTGCTTCCTTTGTACTCAAGAGTGTGTCAGATATGAGGCTGGGGGCTGGATGCAGCCTGCTGAATCTTTTAATCTGACCCTCAGTCACTTAGCTCCTAACCAGTTTTGAGGTGAGGTGGCACTGCTGAAAGGGCAGACCACATGATCATTGGCTCTCCTATATCTTGAAATATGATATATCTTGAAATATGATTTTCTCTTCAATCATTTGTAGCTAATAAGCTCCTAGGTAGGAAAAAAGTGCTTATTTCTGGTTATTTTCTGTATAATGACATCACTTCCTCCCTAATTACCTCACTTTCAGCCCTCAGCAAGTGCTACTTCGCTCACTTCATGAAGTGAGTTTGACACCCGTGACCTAGAGTAACTGCTTCATCGATCAGGCTTTTTTCATTTTTTTCTTTGTGTAATTCTTGCATTTTAGATTGTGCGAAAGTCTCATAAAAATACAAATAGACCAGTGGTTTTTTTTTCTGGAAAAAAGATGTCACTATTCATTGTGAAGATCATGGTCACAGAAGGACAGATGATCCCTTTAGTAGATCCACACCTTCTTGTATTACACAGACAGTGATTGAAGGGTGAGAAAGGAGTGGATATTACAAGTATAGGGGTGAACTGGGGCTTTAGAGCCCAATCCCAGACATGTCTACTCGGGAGTAAATCCATTTGCAGTCCATGGGGTGCACTCTCAGCCTATCAAGTGTGACTAGGATTGTAGCCCCAGCTTCCTCCTGCACTTGGGGTCTACATCTTGCTCCACCGAGGCCAGCAGGAGGAAGAGCAGCAGTGCCTGGGGCTGCATCCAGCACCAGCTTCCAGTGCTTTTGCCAGCTGCAAGCTCCACTGGGGGGGTTGGAGGAGGGTCTGGGACCCCCTCTCCAGCCAGGCCCAGCTCGCTCTATAGGCATCCTTTGCCCAGTGCTGCTGCTCATGTGTGGCCATTGTCTGGCAGGCACCGATCTGGCTCTTTTTTAATGATAAAAGGTTCCAGCACTGTGTACCATTATGTACCACCAGAAAAAAGCACAGAAATAAGAGTAAATTTTATTACTAAAACAATGCTAATCAAATGCTATTCGAGAAGAAGTACACAGTGGAATAAACAGTGAATGAGAATAACTTCTAACTCCTGATCTTGTATAAATGTTGGATATGCAAGATTGTCTGTTTGGTTCCATAGTCTCAGTTTAACTTTTAAGGTACTTAAAGTTGCCTGTGCCCCACTGGAACTAACAGAGGAAATCAGTCATAAATTGTCCAGTTAATTTTGCAGCTGATCAGAGCCCACCATGTTAACAATTTTAGAATACCTACCTGTACTCAACCAGAGTTTAAACTTGTAGAATTTTTGTTATCTTAATATAGCTTGGAATCAACCCATGCGTTCAAAGATTGAAAGCATCAACCTATTTACCACTTTAATTGAAGCATAGTGTACTTTACAGGGGATAACTACCATATTAGTTCCACAATATAGTCAGGTTCCGTGTAACTAACAATGCAGTTTACCAAACTTCTTGAAATAAGAATCTAAGCAAAATATCTATGTAAATTTAAACTTGTGCAGATAGAAAGAAATAGATACAGATCCCCTACAGTCAAGAACCTACAGTGATGTGTGGTGTAGGTAGGCAGGCCCACCTAGTGCATAGTAAATGTGTGTATCATAAGTGTATACACTTAGGTATAAGTGTATCATACTGTACAATATAATAGTGCGTATAGCAGGGGTCTTCAACCCCCAGTCCACTGCTTGTCCGTGGGGCCTTTGTGCTCAGGCTGCACTAGAACCAAGGGCTGGAGACCTGCTGCATCCAGCCAGGAGAGGCTCTGATCTCTCTGGCTCCAGGCAGCTCTGTGTTCATCCCCAGCCCAGCAGAACAACTGGGCTGGGATTGAACTGCACAGTTGTGCCAGAGCGGTTGGGGCATGCCTGTGCACTTCACACCCAGTCCGATTGTTCTGCCAGGTTGGAGGCAAACTGCAGAGGTGTATTCAGTCACTTGGGTGCATATGCACAGTTTGGTCTCAGCCTAACAGAACTACCGGGCTGGGGCCAAACTGTGCAGGCGCACCAGAAAGGCTGCGACTCAAACTGCAAGGCTGCTCCAGCCCATTAGCTTTGCCAGGGTGGAGGTGAACTGTGCAGGTGCACCCCAGTCTGTGGAAAAAAAATTTCATGGACTGGGCTATGGTCCTCAAAAGGTTGTGGACCTCTGGTATATAATATATCATAAGACCAGAATAACATTACATTTGTGTTTATATAAAGCATTGGTCGAATATTAGAATAAGTACTGTTTATTTTTACATGTTTTGAGTTTCAGTATTACATTTCTAACCCTATTTTTGCCATCAGCTCCAGGTGTTGTAAAAAGCACTGCAAGTGGTAAGGCAGATGTACCTGTGCTGAGACCAGCACCAGTCAGTGCTTTGCCTCAGAACCAAGAGGTGACATGTCAGAGGAACTCTAAGCCATGAATATCAATGAGAGTTTGCAGTGAGGGTTGTTGTAGCAGGGTGGTGGTGGGTGGAATTGAGCAGCGGGAGGGAAGGCCAGGTGGAGGATCAGGCATCAGAGGGCAGTTGAGATGGCGGCAGACAATGGCACTGAATTCTGAACCTCCTTTCAAGCCACAGAGACCAAAGTGGGGCTCTTTGGTTCCATGTTGGTCCATCAAGGCTGCCTGAGCTCATCATGAGGTAAGGGAATCAAGGTTCCCTTCTCCTAGCTTTCATGGCCCCATAGGATACAACAGCAACCGTTTTGGCACCATTACTCCTCCACGTACTGGGCGAGCTTAGGATTGAGCCCTCTATCAACCATTTTCATCTTTCATTCATTTCTAGACTTTTTCTGCTCAAGAGGAATATTTTCCTTTACTGTACTGTCATTTTATTTGGGCAGGTGATCATACAGGTCATAGTTGTGTAGTAGAGGATGAAGAAGTTGTCCATAACAGCATGGCTTAATGTATTGCTTGAATGTTAGGCAGTTGCAACAGCTGTTGATAACAAATTACTTAGGAAAACGGTAACCTCAGAGGGCATGCAGCTTTTTCCTCCTCTCTTAACTTTACAGACTTTATAGGAAAGGAATCTGTTTCCCAGGTACACACCTGCTTTCATTCTGTGCCAATGTAGTTATTACAAATATGGGATGCAAATTTGTAGATGATCTTTTAAACATTGAATATTGTCATAACAGGGAACAATTCCTGACTGCTGTGCTAAGCAGCATATTATGTTTTCCCAATTGCTTTAGATCAGGCATGTCCAACAAGAGGCTCGAGGGCTGCATTTGGCTTAGAAAGCCCATTGATGCGGCCCTCGGGGCCCTGTGTTGGACATGCCTGCTTTAGATGCAACTTTTTCTATAACAATAGTGATTATCTGTTTTGGTGGGGAAGGACAAATGCTGCAGTGTCAGAATATATTATTATAGTATTGGTTTATTCACCTAGAAGCAAAAAATGTCAGAAAAATATGTGTCCAAGCCCTTTGGGCAGTGTACTAGTAATGACTATGTGGGGAGTTGTAGTTACCTTGTATGCCTTTGGATAAAAACAGTGAATGTGGATTCACAGGTTAATATTATTTCTCTGTTCTCTAACATATAGATCCAAAAACGCTGTCTGAAATGAAGCCAGAGAGAGCGTGGACCAGATAAGTATGTGCTTTTTCTGCTATAAATATTTTCTAACTGAAGTTATAAGTAGTTAAAATATTATTAAACCTGGCCTTTCTGTCCATGGAGGCCTTCAAGGTAGCTAAAAACCCTAAAAACTGATATCATAATTATATATAAAACATCGGATGACTGTATTAAAAAATAAATAAAAATACCCCTCCCCACCCCAAGGACCAGATAGACAGGACCTCATACTCAAAGCATGCTAAAATAATCTCTTGACATGTGTTGACATGGAATCAAAAGACAGGCAAGGAAGAAATTGGCTAGAGCTTCTGGGCAGTGACTCCACCATCAAAAACCTCTGACCCACATACTTTTCTTATGTGTTTCAATTGGCAAAAGGATATGGAGCAGTCCCTCCAAAGAAAATCTAAGTATACATTGGGCTTTGTACAGTATTGGGTTGGAAATGAATTGGCAACTCTTGAAGTTGAAATAAGGGGGCGTTGTGGACATAACATCAGGCTACATCCAAAGTATGATCTCTGACATGTTTGTCCTGAGTTATCTGTGGTTAAAAATTCTCTAGTCAAAGTTCGCATGTTTCAGAGTTTCTTACCTGAATAAGCATTTACAAAAGTGGATTTTTTTAAGGTACTAATAATTTATTTGATAAATTTTAGGCCACAGTCCTATTTATCCACACTTAGCTGGGAGTAAGTCTCTTTGACTATATTAGAATGTAGTTTTGAATAGTTAAGAGCCATTAGAGTGGCTCTTAAGCACTGATGTCATAAGATTATCCCCATAGATCCAAAGGTACTGGGTACTGCAAGTTTCATCATTATAATTTGAGGTTCATCCTTTTCCATTCTTTCAAGCTGTTAAGTTACTTTCACTTATTCATACAATATTGTCATTACGCAAGGAAGATACTTGGTTCTACATTTTCTTAGCAAATGAACTCAAAGTAGTAAATGCATTTTAACCTGATTGCTATATTTCTTTGTATAGGG
This sequence comes from Cryptoblepharus egeriae, assembly GCA_030015325.1. Classification (NCBI taxonomy): domain Eukaryota; kingdom Metazoa; phylum Chordata; class Lepidosauria; order Squamata; family Scincidae; genus Cryptoblepharus; species Cryptoblepharus egeriae. The sequence continues at coordinate 64,709,138 of JAREYC010000008.1, read as the reverse complement.
TTTCAAAGAATGCTGGCCTCTTCCTCCCATAAATTCAGTTTGCAAAAACTGCCTCATTTATTCATGTGGTGTTTAATCAAGATGATCAAACATACAAGGTATGTTAACTGTTGAATTTGGATCTTTATTAAATTAGCTACGGTGCCTTCCATTTTCAAAAAATTATTAAATATGAGTAAATTGTTCTGAATAAAAAAGTTATTTAACTAATCTCTTTTTACAGATTTTCCTAACTCTTATATTAGGTGCTTGCTTGTTAGCTTCAGAGAAGAATTACCTGCTACAGCTCCCCTGGTTCATTATTGAATTCTTGCCTGCTGCAAGTCACTACTTTTCACAAGAAATCTTGAATTTCACCAAAATTAGTATTTTGAGAAACAAAAGTACATACATAAAGGATATAGAAGCAGCAAACTCTAGAAAGTCATAGACTTTGACATGAAATTCAGAGGTGCTTTTAATGCTACAGACTTCTTGACAAATATTTGAGAGTACTGACTGTATCAGAACTGACCTTGTTATTGGCAGACTAGAATACCTATATGTGTATATAAATTATCCTCATGTATGAATGTGGAAATCTGTGATTACAGATGTTCCAGTTATTAAGGAAAATGCAAAGCTACATATCTCAGTGGATGGTGGAGTGAGTTGAGGATATGGACCCCCCTGATTTATTCTGACATATATTTGTATATATATAACGACAAATATATAGATCTTTGACCAATGTGAAATAGTTCCTTATTGGTGAGAAAAATATACCACATTAGCAACTTTTGCTGGCTTTTGACTGGTTTTTTTTAAAAAAATTAAATCTTATTAAAAGTGTGTTAGTAAAATAGAAATACTTTTCGTTCTTCTGCACAGCCAGTTTTAACAGTGGATAAAAACTTTATTGCATACTGTTCAGAATATTTAAATATGTATGTCATGCAAATCTCTAATTCCTAAATTAGATAAAATGGTATCAGGATACTGTTTAGTAATTCTTACTCCAACCTAATAACATGGAGGATAAGAATTGGGTCAGCGTAATTGCTAGTTCTTTTTTCAGAGTTGCTCTTGGCTAGCAAAAATGAACATGTTTTCCCCTTTTATATAACTTTCAGAACTGATAGTTTTTTAAGAACAGAAATATGAATGTCTTCTTAAAATGTATAGGTATAATGGAAGAAGAGAGGCATATCAAGAACAAAAACTATTTTTTTAATTCTAGGCATCAGTGTCTCCAAAAGATGCATTATAGAGTCATGCATGCTTTAGGTCTGACTTTAAGTTTGTCTGACTAAGCTTAAATGGATGATGAGATCTCCATTATATCATTATTAATATGACCCTACAATACCATCCCCTATTTTCAAAGAATGGATGAATGTGTCAATACCCGTATTTGTGATTAGATAAGGAGACATTCAAAAAATTAAACCAGATGGTCAGTGTAGTCTTGAGTACTGAATAAGGGAGGCACACCTCCCACAAGGCTAGTCACTGGATTGGCATGAAGGACAGGAATTGGTTCTTCTGTCTACTGTCACCACTTTAAATTAAAGGATGAGGGTGGAGTTGCACAAAGTTAGAGGTATTAGCATAATTCTGTAGCCACCTTCCTGCTAACTAGCCTGTGAAAGGTTTAACCTCCAAGACATGATTCAGGAACTTTGTTTAAGCTCAGCAGGTCTGGATGAGAGGTAATATGGGAATAGTATGCATGCCTATGAGCTCTGCTGAAAAAGGAGCTCATTCAGTAACTAACCACACTTGATGTACTTACTCCCTTGACCATACGATCTGGTTACTCATTGGATCCTGGCTGTTAAAAATAGTACATGGAAATCAGTTCTCAGATTTATTCTTCATAGTAACATTTAGCAAAGTACCAAATCTTCCAAAAGTTTTCATGTGCTACATTTTTTCTTACCATGTCTGTCTTTCTATTTGTCTGTCTAATCTAGAGAGAGATTAAGGCTGTAATCCTAATCTTTAGTTAGGCTGGCCTAAGCCCCAGCATAACTCCTGTGTTGACTTGAGGGTGCCACAAAAGTGCCAGTAAGACACTTCTGCACCACTCCTGGGGAAGGGTTAGGCCAGTGCACAGACATGTGCCTGCCTCCCTACATCACCACAACAGGAACCAGAAAACCAATGAGTTGTTCTGGCCTAGGGTAGGATTGCACCCTAAGTAGTCCTTCATTTTAGGGAAGCAAAGTAAACACAGTTAAGTATATTTCATTAACACTTTTTTATTCTTTTATTTCTAGATGACGCAAGTGGACTGTAATTGAATTGAATACATAATTTTACTGGGAAGAAATTCATTGTTGTCTTCTTCGGTTTCTTCTCACAATATGCAGCATTTAGTGCCAGTATCAGACAAAAATCATTCATGACCTGGAAATCTCAAGATCCTAAATTAGAACAAAAATGAGGTTCTATTCATTAAACCAAGTGCTTTCCCATAAGTTTGTATAGAAAACTTTTACAAAATCAAACAGTGACATCTAGAAAACAAACTTATGCACCTACCCTTATGTTTTTGCATGTTTCCAATACATAATTTAAATCCATTTTTGAGTCATCACTAAGTTATGAAGACATCACAAAATTGATAATGGCTTCAGATAGGCCAGATTCTCCTCAAATTGATGATGGTAATTTTATGATGGATAAAATCAACAGTTTAAAAGAGGAACCAGAAGATGATAGTAATTGTGCTTTAGAAACCATGGAAATAAAAACCGAGCAAGAAGATTTAAGGCAAATAGACAGCGGTGATGAGCAAGATGATGGAGAAAAGAATTTTATCCATAACAATTCAGGTAAATACATCTCTGCAGAAAATGAAGAGGATTATGGATCTCTGTTTTCCCAATACAGCAGCACCCTTTATGATGTAGCAATGGAAGCGGTCACACAAAGCCTTCTTTCAAGCAGAAACATAAGCTCCAGAAAAAAGTCTCCTGCTTGGAACCATTTCTTTATATCTCCTAGAGACAACACTAAAGCAATATGTATGTACTGTATGAAAGAATTTAGCAGAGGTAAAAATGAAAAAGACCTGAGTACAAGTTGTCTCATGAGGCACGTAAGGAGAGCTCATCCAACTGTACTCATTCAGGACAATGGGAGTATACCAACCATCTCCTCCTTCTCTTCCCCTACATTATTACTGCCTCCTCAACCCGCAGATGTTGGAGACCTATCCAACATCTTAACCCCTATAAAACTGGTTAAGAAAACTGCTTCTAAGATTCCATCCCCAGATCAAATAACTGAGGAATCTGTTCCTCTGGTTTCTCCTGAAGAAATGCCTTCAGACCTGTCGCAAACTGAAAAAAGCAATAAAGATGAATCTGTCGTTGGATCATCTCAGCACTTTCAGAACAACCAGTGTGAAGAAACTGCGGAGAACGTAGAGAAAACAGTTCCAGTTCCTAAGAGTACGTCCGGCTCAAGAAGAAGATCTGCTGTCTGGAAACATTTTTATTTATCCCCTTTAGACAATTCGAAAGCTGTTTGCATCCATTGCATGAATGAATTTAGCAGAGGGAAGAACGGAAAAGATCTTGGAACCAGTTGCTTGATACGACACATGTGGAGAGCCCATCGCTCGATTGTTCTGCAAGAGAACAGCGGTGGCTCAAGCATCCCTCCTCTGTACTCATCTCCTCCAACTTTATTGCCACCTTTATTGCCTTCGGATGGTGATCCAGGTTCTGTGTCCTCCCCTGGAAAACTGGCTAAAGAACCAACATCCGTTTGTTCTTCTCCAGACAGAATGGCTGAAGAAAACAATTCTAATCTTCACCTGGGAGATGCTCTCATAGAGGACTCATCGCTGTTATCTTCGTCTGATGATATAGGTGAAGCTTCTTTAGTTTCTTCCCCTGAAAAGAGTCCTTTGATATTTGAACACAGCTCTGTTGTACATCAGAATAAGTGGATGATGCGGAAGCTTAAATTGGAAGTTCGGCATCATTTTTCATTATCTCCAGGGGATAGCCTAAAAGTTGTGTGCAGACATTGCAGTTGTCTGATCAGTCGTGGGAAGAGAGGTGAAATGGGCACAAACTCGATGACGAGGCACTTATTTAAGCACCACCCTGAAGTCATTGGCATTCAGAAGAGCTTTGTAGATGTGAGTTTAGCAAATTCTCCTTATGCTACTTTGGCTTCTGCCGAATGTTCATCCTCCAAATTGACTGAGTTGCCCACGATGGTTACCAGCGATAGTCAGGTCATATTTCCTGTCAGTAGCAAGAAGACCTCAAAACTGTGGAATCACTTTTCTATTTGTTCTGCAGATTCAACAAAAGTAATATGTATGCACTGTGGACGAACGATAAGTCGCGGGAAAAAGCCAACCAATCTAGGTACCAGTTGCCTTCTAAGACACTTACAACGGTTTCATAACAATGTCCTGAAACCAGATGCCTCAGAGCCAGTATTGTCGTCGTCTACAAATAACCGTGTGCCACTGAGCACAGATCTTTTGGGATCTTCATCTTTCGATGAAACCAATGACAAATTTTCTGATACTCACCCTGTTGCCAAAAAAATAACCAGTCTTGTAGCTGAGATGATTGCACTTGACCTTCAGCCATATTCTTTTGTAGACAATATTGGCTTTAATCGACTGCTTGAGTACTTGCAGCCTCAGTATTCTTTGCCTTCACCGTCTTATTTTTCTCGGACTGCGATTCCCGATATGTATGAGAACGTGAAACAAATAATTGTTTCACACCTTAAAGAAGCCGAGAGTGGAGTAGTCCATTTTACATCTGGGATATGGATGAGCAACCAAACCCGAGAATATCTAACCCTTACGGCTCATTGGGTAACGTTTGAGTCCAGGGTTCGACCCCAGTGTGAAGACTACCATTGTTCAGCTCTTTTAAATGTGTCCCAGGTTGATTGTGACTATAATGGTATCAGTGTTCAGAAGCAGCTGGAGTATTGGTGGGAAGCCTGGATAACATCCATTGGGCTCCAGGTTGGGATCACTGTTACAGATAATCAGACTATAGGAAAAACATTAAATGAAGGTGAGCATTCAAGTGTGCAGTGCTTTGGTCACACAATTAACCTCATAGTAAATGAAGCTATTAAAAGCCAGAGAATGGTTCAAAACCTGCTTAGCATTGCAAGGAAGATCTGTGAACGTGTTCATCGGTCAGCAAAGGCAAGGGAGAAACTGGCTGAGCTGCAGAAGGAATACCATTTGCCACCACACCAGCTCATTCAAGACGTTCCATCGAAGTGGAATACATCATTCCATATGCTTGAACGCTTAATTGAACAGAAAAGAGCAGTTGATGAAATGTCCATCGAGTGCAGCTTCAGGGAATTAATAAGCTGCGATCAGTGGGAAGTAATGCAGTCCGTCTGCCACGCTCTCAAGCCCTTTGAAGTCGCGAGCAGAGAGATGAGTACACATATATCCACTTTAAGCCAAGTAATTCCAATGATTCATATACTCAACAGGAAAATTGAACTGCTGTTTGAGGAAACAATGGGCATAGATACCATGCTCAAATCCTTAAAAGAAGCCATGGTAAGTAGGCTGTCCTCCACTCTTCATGATCCAAGGTACATTTTTGCTACACTTTTGGACCCTCGGTATAAGGCCTCTTTATTCACCGAAGAGGAGGCAGAACAGTATAAACAGGACTTAATCAGGGAGCTAGAAATATTAAACGCTACCTCAGACGATGAGAAACCTGTTTCCAATGGCTGTGGTATAGGTTCCTCATCTAAAAACTCTTACGGGGACGATAGTCTTTGGTCACTTATGGATGATATGAAAAAAACGAAGGTTACAAAAGAGAAGGCCAAGTTGCCCGAAGAAATGGTGGTTTCATACTTGGAGGAAGAAGTGTTGGAGCATAACTGTGACCCCCTCACCTATTGGAACTTTAAGAAGTCATCTTGGCCAGTATTGTCAAAGTTGGCGGTCCGATTCTTGGGTTGCCCTCCAAGCATCGTTCCATCAGAGAGATTGTTCAGTACGTCCCACGAAAACAGCAGCTTTAGTCAGTCACGGTTAGCAATGGAACACTTTGAAAAACTCATCTTTTTGAAAGTCAACCTTCCTTTGATATACTTCCAGTATTGAAACTCATGAACAAGCTGCCAGTCTGAAATTGTTGTTACTCACTGGATAATTACTGTATTTGTAACTTGCATTTTTTTAATTGCTCCTATAGGGGCCATGTATGACATCAAATCAGTGACTGTAGTTCCAAATTCTAGTTCGTTTTTTTCAGCTTTCTATATGTCTACATGTGCCTTATTAATAGTCCTTCAGGCCAGATATTGTACATAACGTGTTCGGTTTTTTTTAAAAAAAGGTTCACATTAGAATTAGTTTGTCATTGTCCCACCTATACAAAATCATGTAGGTATAAATTGAGAATTGTAAATGAACTTTTAAAATGGTTGTTTGAATAGAATGGCAAAAAAGATGTAAACAGTTCTATTATGTAGTTTTTTATTCAATTATGTAAAGACCATAAACCAGGTACTGTATATTAGTTGAACATTGCTTTAATTGCAACAAACATTTTGTAGTTGTCAGAAGAAAGGTGAACATAAAAAGGTGGAATTGAAGCCATCTTTCTTTTAAGCAATTTAACTACAGAACTAGCGTTCTTAAAGGGTTATGAGAATATTCAAGATTGATGTACGTACTAAGAGTGGCTATTGAATTAGTATTTGACTATACTAAACTTAGAGGTATTCTGGAACATCACGTATACAGTAACCTATAATCTTGCCATTCAGTGGTCCCTATTCAGGTTTTACACTGTAACTGAATTAGAGCTTGAGTATTTATAAGGTCTTTGGGGTGTTTATTTTCAGTTTTTTTCAATTAATATTTGTTATTTAATGCCGTGTATTGGAACGTAAGAAATATAAAGAGTAGGCATCATGCTAAAACGTCTACAACTGAGGGCAACAAAGATTTAGTATTCTTTTATGTAAAAAAACCCAAAAAACTACATCCTGGTTTTCCATGTAATTGAAAATTGTGTGTGACATACCCTTATGTTCCCATTACATGAAACTAATTCTCAATAAATGTCCCTTATAGGTTAGTGCCCTACTTTAGAATTTTATGGTAAAGTTGATCCATAATTGGCAGTGTCTGTCAGGCAAATAAAATCTAGTAGAACCCTCTAAACCTCAAACTGAGGTTAATGTAGCCAGCATTTAAATTGTAAACCATATGTTCTCAAAGTTTTCATAAAGGTTCATTTCTCCATTTCTGTGCATTGATACAATTCTTTGGGGAAATGAGTTGCCTTTGACCTTTAGTAAAGATGTAGTTTTGTTAAAATACTGTACCTCTGCCTAATTTTTTGCATTTACAACGTTTTAGTGTATTTATAAATGGTGAACTCAGTTTCTGAAATTAAACATTTTATTTGCAATTTTTAGTGTTAGTCAAAATTGTCCTGATTTTCTCTTTAGAGGGCAATGAGGATTACTGGTTGTGAAAAGTGATTTTAAAAGTGTAGCACATATGTACAAGAATAAGAGCACAATCCTAACTGTGCCTACTCAGAAGTAAGCCCCATTGTGTTCAGTGGATCTTACTACCAGGACAGTGTCTTTAGGATTGCAACCTAAGATTAATGCTTCGATTGTAAAGACACATTCCCGGGAGTAAGACCGTTGAACACAGTGGGACTTACTTTTGAGGAGACACGGTTGAATTGTTCTTTAAGAGTAAGAAATTTGGGGACTCTTAAAAAACTTGTCTGCAATACTGTGGAACTTAATATCTGTGTTTCCTTTTACCCTTTTGGAATTTAGACTGAAAGTCCCACAGATGTGTATCTGTCCCAGGAAATTCAGTGGGACTTCCTTCTGAGTAGACATTCATATGATTGTGTTGTCACTTTCCTAAACTGCTAGTTTCAGATAATGCTAAGTTCTTGAACATACAGATGCTTGAACATACCGAGAAATACAACACAGTGCTTGAACATACAAAACTGATTGGAGGTTTTCATTTGAAATGTATTATAACAAATTGAGCAGTTGTCTGTTCCAACTTTACATGTTGGGGGGAGTGCATGTCTCTGTCCTGCACCTTATATCATTGTTTTAGATCCACACTAATTGGACACTAATAAGAAGCAGGAAGTTAATGTTTGATCTTGTATTGTTTCCCCTCCCCGCAGTATTCAGACTGCCTGGTCCCACCTTCATGTCACTATAAGCTTATATGATTATAGCATCCTGTAAAAAAATGTTTTCACAATGATAAGGGTTTCCCTGTATTTGTGATGTACCATGAGGGGAAAGCCTCGAACCAATCTACCATGGACAGGTAGAATGCCTATAGTAAAGATTTCTTTTTAGCTTTTAAAAAGTTGTGTAAGAGCACAATCCTAACCATGTCTACTCAAAAGGAAGCCCCATTGTGCTTAAGGGAGCTTTCTCCCAGGAAAGTGTCTTTAGGATTGCAGCCTAAGTCTGCTGTTCTTGGCAGATCTAAGACATGATGGGTTAATTTTGTCTTTCAAGTCTGTAACTGAACTAGAAGTTGGCGGGAGTGACTGATCCTAAGAGATCTGTTTTAGGTTAGCTCAAGGATTGCACATTCCCAGTGGGTATTTGACCCTAAACAAAAGATTTATGTGGTGTTTCACCAACATATACAGTATGTATATTTTTTAATTCATCATGTGGGGGATGCTTTGTACTAAAATGAACACAGCTAATTGCACAGTTGTGTGTTCATCCTGGTCTCTGATCTTTCTTGTTTGTATCACTGGGTCTTAACCAAGAATGGATGCATAGTACTGAGATCCAAGAAAATAAAGCTAGCCAAATATACAGATCCTGAGACATGGTTAGGAAAAGAATGGCAACAAGACAAAAAGGTAAGTGCTTGTATTCTTGAACCACTGTAACAAGCTGGATCTGGCCCTCATTTAAAAACCACCAAGTAGAACAACATAGTCCTTCCAAGATGTCACAAAAGCTTTCAAGAACTTAACTCCTTTATCCTGAATAGTATGCAGAATAATGGGGGAGGGAAACAGGGACAGGCAACGTTGGAAATATCCCAGAGTCTGCAGTTTGGAACAGGAAGGGCAAAAATTTTAGAATGTTCTGTGCTAGGTATGAGTCAAATGTTTGATATTGGGACAAAGGGTACAATCCAGAGTAACTACAGGAGTACGTAAGAGACATTACATGCACCCGTAGTTACTGTACCACCTAGTGAAAACCTATGGAAAATTCATATTGCAATCCAGAGTAACTTGTTCTTACTCCGGAGCAAGGACTGCCCGTTGTTACTCTGGATTTCACCCAAAATCTCTTAGGGTCAAGAAATGGCTTCCGTTCTCTTACAGTGGAGGAAGGAATTCTGCAAAGGGTTTCACTTCCCATATATTCCCAAAAATGGCCAAAACAATAATTTTCCACAGTCATCTTTGGTGGTAGCCATCCCCCAGTTATAGTCCTGCCTTGTTTTAGTACAGAGATGTTGACACATATCTGTCAAATATTAACATGTTCTAGGACTAGTCTTAGTTCTTCCTCCCCTTTGTGAGGGTTAGAGGAGTTTGTGATAGTTAACTACAAGAAGCTACTAATTAGTCTTTAGGGCTTGGTAAGATTTGATGTTTTCCTACCTTCTACTTGTGGCTAGGTTGTATGATGACTGATGTTTGTGGATCAGGCAGTGTATGTATAGGATCCACAAAGTCCCTGGTGGAGCCAACACTCCAGACTGCTTTGTCAGGAAAAATTTTCTGGTGGCTTCAGTTGAATGGGCCGCTGTGCTCCATATCTTCAGAAAACACTGAAAGACCACATGAGTGTCTTCTAGTGGATGTGATGGACTACCTGGACCAAAGAGACTTTTGAGTTCCACTTCTGGACCCTCACCAAGAAGGCACAATCTGTCCTTGGTATATCCTGATAGGGCGGTGACCCCAAAGATGTCTGTATCTGCAGAGGTTTCTTTTGGTAGGGATAGTGCAACCATAGTGCAACAATAACAATGTTGTGCTATTGTTGCAATAGTGGAAAAGTGATCAGTTATTGACAAGGTACCCTCCTGAGGATAGTTATCGCAACTGGACAGTCTTCCAGAATTCTACTATTGCAGAAATACAGGGACCAACACATCTAGATTCCTTGGTTAAGACGTCCAAGATGTAACTGATGACGAGTCGGTTCTTTTTCTGCTATTATTGTGGGTCTACAGAGCAGTAACTGGTGTGTGATGACCTTACGAGCCAACGTTTCTTTTTTGGTTTTGATTTCTGGATTGTGTGGGAGATGTAATCTGTTCGAGGATTCCCTCTGTTCCCTTGAAGAGAAGGAACATATTAAAGAAGTCTTGAATGTTCTGTTCTTTTTAATAGAAAAGCTACCTGTTACTTGAATCTGTAGCAGTAACAGGGTTGCTTTGGAAGACGGCAGCAGCAAAGGGCACTAGGCTTTAGAACTGCAAAAGGAGAGACTGATTTTAAGTGGTACGCAATGTATAGAGTACCAGAAGTTAAATTGGATAGTAATCCTTAAGGGCTGGAATGCAAAGAACACACCCGTCTATGCTATAAGGCTGCAATCCTAAAGGCACTGTGCTGGGAGTAAAACCCATTGAACACAATGGGACTTACTTTATGAGTAGACGTGGTTAGGATTGTCCTCCAAGTTCCATCTTTAAGTGACAGATGAATTTGTCCTCCAAGAATTTGGCTAAAGGGAAGGAGGAAAGAAAAGGGTTTTTACATCGTGGTTCATGGGCTCCTAAAGATTGGGATCCAACCCAACCTACAGTGGTGCCTCACATAAAGAGCTTAATTTGTTCCAGAGGCCTGCTCTTTAAATGAAGCAGATTTTCCCATAGGAAATAATGGAAACTCAGACAATTGGTACCACAACCCTCAAAATATTCATATAAAAATATTAACTGGATGTAAAAATGATGAAAAAACACAAATTGAATTCAGAACATGCATTCAATGTGCATAATCCTATGAAGTCTACTTAGGCTGCAATCCTAAAGACACTTTCCTGGGAGTAAGCCCCGTTTAACACAGTGGGGCTTACTTCTGGGTAGACATGGTTAAGAGGCTGCAATCAAAGTCACTTTCCTGGCAGTAAGCCCTATTTAACACAGTGGGGCTTACTTCTGACACTTTCCTGGGAGGCTTCCCCGGGCTGCTGCGGTGGTCGGTGGGGGCAAGTAGGGGCAGCTGCCTCTGGCACCTCCAGGCAACTCCCCAAGTTGGGGGCAGTTAGAGGCAGCGCTGGCCAGCAGCCTTTTTAAAGAGCATCCGTGCGGAGCGTCAGGGCTGCATAGCACGAGTGCCAATAGTGCACTTGCTTGTTAAATGAAGTGGAACTTGTTATGTGAAGCAAGATTTCTTGGAAATTTTTGCTTGTTATGTGAAATGCTTGTTAAGTGAGGCACTTGTTAAGTGAGGTACCTCTGTACTTTAAAAGATGCCTGTTAGTTAGCAGGAATGTAGTTATAGATTTTTTTCCCCTAATAGAAAATCAATCACACCTTCTGAATTTGTGTTAAAAATTGTGTTGATTGAAAGTAGAGCAAGAGACGGGATCCAAAATTCAAATCTAAAAGGACATGCTTGAGAGGAAGGTAAATAGCAAATATTGTCAGTGTGAATATCTTGTTTAATCAGTGGTATTAAAAATAAATAAAAGATATCTGTCACCAAAGCTGCTTCTGTAAGCCCTGCAGGACCATTGGCCGTGCAGAACAGGTTCTATTAGGATTGAGGCAGGGCTCACCCCTATCTTTAGGCTCCAGCCAGTCTCAAGGTAACCTCCCAGTTAAAGCATGGCAGGTGTAAACAGGACTGGCCTGGATGAAGTGTCAATTTGATTTAGTTGCTGGCTCCCACTGCAAATCAAGCAATATAAATATACAAAAAAAGGTCAAAATCATATAGGTCTAGTTCCCTATATGGCCATTCATATTCAATAACCCCCGATTTGTACCCATAGCTGGAGATTACAGTGAGTTGAAGCACTAATTCACAGCTACAGTCTTTATGCGTTAAGATGCATTAATACAAATTCCAACTATTATAACTGATACAATTTCATATGTGTATTTTAACAAATGTGGATAGAAATTTTTTTAAACCTATCTGGACATCCCAAATGAGCCTTGGAAGGAGATCCTGGTTCAAACTTGTTTAAGTGGGGGTTTCTGGTGTCCCACCCCAAATCAACCCCAAATGTATCTCGAATCAAATGATCTCAGGTGTCCCACTCCAAATTGCACACAATTTTGGTGGTGCTCTACAACCATGAAATTCCTGTGTTGCCTCATATGACATGAATATATATAGAAATAATTTACATTATTATTTACATGTATAATTTGCATGTTGCAGTGATGAGGCATTGTAGGACTGATGGTGAAGGGGAATCTGTGATGAGTTCTCCCACTAGGGCTATGCCTCACTATGGATGAAATACTTGCAAGGAGAGAATCACAGGCGAGGACTTTTTCTAGTAGTAATTTGAGTGGATAGATTTAGAACACCTGTTGGCAACGTGTGATGGATATACAGTAGCGCTATGGGGTTAATAAGATGTTATGAGGACAACTACTAGACTGTGCCACAAGATTGTGTGGGTTACTCCTTTTCCCTGCCCTAAGTGGCACCAGTTGTTGCTGAATATCTGAATAATAATACATCAAGGAAGAACTGTTGTGCAGTTCTCTTTGATGCACAATAAAACTGATCAAATGAGTGGCATAATATACAGAAAAACTGCAGAACAGTGTGGACAAACTGGTTTTACAGGTTGGCATTGGTTGCATTCAGAACCATACTAATACCATGCCAGGCTACACCCAACTTTATGAACACCAATGGTTAGCTCTTAGACAACTCAAAGAGCAACTTGTAGGAGATATTTTGGTGCGAACATTTCAATTTTACTTTTTTTCAGATAGTGGAAACAACAAGGTTTTAGTTGTGTTTAAAGCCCACTGATTTCAAGACTGCTGGGTTGTAGTTACCAGACATAGTAACCCATCTGATTTTTAAAAGAGCTGACGATAGGCTTGCATTTTAGGAATATTCTTTTAATTTTTCATTAAAATCAATAATCACAGTTATATATAATTTGTTGTAAAAGACAAGTGCATTGCATTATACTCCAGCAAGAGGGTTTTATGTTTTGTAACCATAAAGGCTAAATGGATTGCTACTCACGAGTGAAACATAATTTTTCAGTAAGGACAGATTGTTCTCAACAGTGTAGCATTCTGTTTTCTCCTTGATTAAGTTTAAGCGGTGTTTTTTATCTTCAAGGGCAATTTAATTTTCCCCCCTCTCCATTATGTTATTTTGATATCCCATATTGGTACTTTGTTGATGAAGGGAGACGGCTGCTTCAGAAATCTTATGAGCATCCCATGCAGTGGTAGCAGGTTGCTGAGCAGACCCATGCACTAAGTTGAGCCCAATTGTGATGGAGAGTAACCTTCCTACTTCTCCACTGACCCATAGGTGTTTCCTACCTCCCCACTGCCAATGGGAGAATTCCCTTGAGACACTATGTAGGAATCTCTGAGGACCACTATCATTGTATTATTTCTGTTCCCTATATATCACCATGTACAATCTGTTCAATCAACTGGATGACCCCTTCAGCTCCTACAGGACCTGGCCACATCCCACTCCTGCCGCCACGAGTACCTGTCTTGTTTCCTGAGATCATCAGATAGGGATGCAATTGCATCATGTTTGAATATATCTTCATTATTAAGAATACTTATACAGGCATCCTGCATTTATTGGATGGGTTAGGATTCAGAGCACCGTCCAAAGTGAAAACGGTTGAAAAGCGGAACCCAATCTTTTTTTAGTTCATAAATATTACTTCCAATCCTTTTCTCGCTAGCAAATTGCAAATGCCCCTTTATCTTGCAAATTCTTGCTGCTGTACAAAGATTTCTGCAAATTGATTCTCAGTAACTCCTTGGGAATGAGATTAAACCAGGAGCTACAATGTAGGGAAGGACAATTTTGGCTTTTATAACAGCAGGTTGAAAAAGCATAACATGCGCTGAACAAATGAGTTCACTAATAAAGGTGTTGAAAGAGTGGATCGTTAGAAAA